>JAGXOD010000045.1:420000-1620000 GCA_020368025.1 Brachyhypopomus occidentalis | reverse complement strand
TCAGCAGGTCAAAGACACAGAGTACTATGAGCAAGGTAGATATTACCAATACCTTATTCCCTCTAACTGAACTATTTTCCTATTCTCCCAATACTCATGCACTCCTGGTTTAACCACTAAAAATAATAAAAATGTGAGTAATTATGCATTATAGTTGTGTTCATGTTTTATTAAAACATCTTAAGCACTATAGCTGCAATATATTCAACACTACAAGAACGCTACTATCAAACAATAATCCACCATCATATTATAATAAGGCGATGTCTAAGGGGTTTTCTGTTCTAAACTAAACACTTTACAAACTGGTCTCAAGGTCTCTTACCCAATTCCTGTTTTAACCATAAATACATTGCAAAATACTAACTTAATGAAGTACTTAAGTGCTCTATTATTTTAATTTAAAAGCCAGTGTTATAGCCACTACAATATATATACATAGATCAACAACAATTTAGTATTTTGTCCACTGGCTTTCAGAATCACTAGTAACAAGGTCTCAATCCAAGGTGACTAACTAGTTCTCAGAAATAAAGAATTAAATTCAGGCCAAATGCATATTTGCATGGTGATGTGGGGGTGTGTGTTGTGGGGAGTGAGTATGATTAGGGGTGGACGTCGAAGAGGGTGTGTGCAATTACACCGGGGCTGAACATGACTGGCCCTTGCTGCCCCTCATTTGCTGTGAAATTCATAGGTGTCTGGCGTCTCCCAATTACAGGACGGGGGGAGGAGAGCTTTCGCAGTAACAACTTTAGAAGTGATATCTACATGACCAGGGCCTGTGCACACATTCAGACAATCCTCATACTGCTACAGCATCTGAAATCACTAAATATGGTTTTCAACTCCCCAACTGACTAATCTCTATCGCCCAGTGACTGAAGCTGTCTTTATGAAGCTATATTTCTATACTATTTCTATTACTGTTGACTTAAGCGGCAGTTTTATTGTTTAGGAATCTGTTCCAACATAAAATTAGGATTTTGTTTCAAAATAAAACTAACCACCTCACCTAAGGACAGTCACGTTATAGGTTTTAAAACATCCAGTACATTTACATTATTTTATATTGTGCAGAATCCTTAATTCACTTCATGAATATGTATAATCACAAATAGTGAATAACCTTGGTGTGGTGTGGCTTTCAAAAACATCCACACGTGTGCGCATGAGCAGGCCCGCCCGTCTCAGGAAGCATGGGAAAAGCAGCACATTCAGGTGGCCTTTCGAGCTCTCTGTGTTCTTAACGGGGCTTTTTACTGTCCACTGAAGTTTGAACAAAAGCCTTGGCTCCCTCACAAAGAGCTGAGCACAGACTTATTCAGACAACTGCCAAACAGAAGCAGCTCACCGAGGGCAGGTACACGGGCACAATGAGGATAACAGCTGATGCCGTTAGCTGCTCGTTTGTCTCATCATGGCTGTGATTCTGAATTCACAGCCTGAAATCCATTATGATTCGTGTTAGAATTTAGAAGTCTCTTCATAATTACCAACATATTCAAACATCTCTCTCTCAACACAAACACACCCATTCACCCACACAAGCACACACCCATACCCAAAATAAAACGCATCAGCACCTTATCAGGACAATTCTCATGGTACATTGGATTTTGAACATACTGTAGATATTTTGGCTTGAAAATGCACATGCACAAACACACAGTTCAAGTTTGATACACCACTCGCTCTACCCTGCCATACACAAGTGCATCAGGGAATAGATGGTGGACCTGTCATTCCAGTCTTCTCCCTCATACATGCGAGCATTGTAACTCAGAGCACGGCTCCTTCCTGCACTCTCCAGAGGAGCTCAGCAGCAGTGCAGCACGATGCCTTTCCTGTTAGGGCTCCATTGATTGGAAGCATTTATCTTCCTCTTGAGCAGGAGTTCTCACTTAGCCTGAGGGGCCACATCCCTCCCCAGTGGACATTTAACCCAGTACCCCCCCCCCCCCCATCACACACACACACACAGGTTGAAAGCCAGACAACATTTTTACAGAGCTCAACCAGTGTGTGTGCATGTCATATCTTTGGCTGCAGCTCCATGTAATGTATTTTCAGTTTTAACACTGCATTTCAAAGAAGGGGCGTTTTATTACTTTATATTTTCATATTGAACTTTTTTTTGTAATCATTTCTTCATAAAAATTAAGTACGCCAATAGCACATTTGGAGCAATAAGTCAAAGTAAAAAAAAACATGCTCATATTAAAATTAAAATACTATTTAAACACACTAGTCATTTCATCTCAGTGGTTATAACAAGGATCAAGTTCATCAGTGTCATTCACATTCTGCATTATTCAAATGTTAAGGACTTTAGGCACATAATCCAATTCATCTCACACCAAATCAACAACTGTAAGAACAGTAATGACACCGCACGCACGCACAAGCTCACTCACTCGCACGCTTACCAGGCAGGAGTACGAGTCATTCATGCGGTGGATGAGTGTGAGCTTCTGCAGTGTTTGGAAGAGGCTGGCGTGATCAAAGCTGCAGGGGACGGCGGAGATGAGTTCCTCCACTCCTGCCCTCTCCAAACCTTAAACACAAATACATTCATCTCAGCTAGCAGGAGAACACCACGTCCTACACATTTATGCATCGACTTCAGTATACATTACTCAGTCAAAGTAGCAGCTTATACAAGCGTTTTAGAAATGTAACTTTCAGGAAATGTATGCCCAGTGTCTGTAGTCGGATATAGAGATGTGTATGAAAAACCATGATTCCATGATTTAAATTAATGTCTTGTAAGTACTGAAAATAAAACCTATGTATTTAGGATTTGGGCTGAAAGGGGAGGAGGGAAACTGCTCAGCCTTCAGAATGCTCTTCAGAGCACAAAAATCTGTGTTTGGTTCTGTTGGCATCATCATCTTCCTGTATTTGCATGTCACCTCTTTTGGCCAAAGCTACTCTGTGACAGCCAGTTTCCATGTTTCAGCAGTAAACATAAACTGATAACTCCACTCAGGCATGCAAGAGTCATAGCTGGAAGCGGCTGTCTACGCAAGCACTTGCGGTTTTTCGGAATTTCAGTTTTCACAAATCAAGTAGCACATGCACGCACACAGAATCTGTGAATTGAGGGTATTTTTTATGTCCATCAAACAGGCACTTCTACTATTACAATTGATTTCCATAAGCCAGAACTGCTCAGTCGATTTTCACAAACAATTTGAATATACTGCTGTTATTCAAATGAAAGCTTAACTGTGGCAACAGCAAAAGAACATGATGGCCTGTAGATGACTTCTGGGTGCTCTACACAGTGTCATTGAGGCTTTAGATACAAATGATGGGCAATTGTTGGACCCATGTCAACTGAGACCTTGAAAAAGGCATTACACCTTTGTACAGGTTTGATAGATATGACAAGTGTGTATGTGTGTGTGTGTGTGTCTCTGTTTACCATCTGTCTCTACACAACCCCATATGCACTCAAAAAAAGAAAAACAAGCAGATGGGTGGGTTTGAGAGCACGTGCATCAAGTTGAAAAGAGAAAATGACACACATGCAAGATGTGAAGGGTATAGGGTCAGGACTGTGCGTGTGTATGTGTGTGTGCATGCATGTGACAGAGAAAAGAAGATAGACAGACTGTAGGAGTAAAGGAGGAGGAGGAGGGAGCACTAAAAGTGTGCCCAAGTTCATTTCCAGTCTTTTCAAGCAGTCGTCACATGCATCCTGAAAACCGGCTAATGGGGGACCCATCAAAAGCCTAACACTCGCTGTCGGCAATCTGAGGGCCTGCATATGCGGAGTGAGGACTTCACTGGGCGAGGACCACAAAAGACCAAGGCTTTCGAGACACATCTCCTGTTGCCTGGCCGGCCCACGGCACCTCCCTGGGCCAGGCATTAGTGATTGCTTTTATTAACGCTGCCATGTTTGGCATGCCGACGACTTGGACGCTTGTATGGACAGAGAAAAGCCCCATCCATGCCCAGGAGCGGTGTGTGCCTCTGTCACCCCCCCCCCATCCCACCACCACTGACTGCAGCCTGTTAGACAAGCAGAAGTGCAATTCTCCAATGACTCTCACTCACTTCTCTCCTGGGCAAGAACGGTGTCCCACCCACCATGGTCCCCTGCACTCTAATTCTGATGTAGGTCATATTACATTCATTACTGCCAAAGCATCACTTCCTTAATGTCATTTGGAGCAAATGGGAGACGGAGATGAGGGGGGGCGAGTTAAAGAAAAAGGAGAATGAAAGAAAGGACACAAAAGGGAGATATAGATTAAACGTGGTAATAAAGAGGAGGAAAGCTTCCTATTGATCTGGAAGAACATGAGCCTGACAGATTCAGTTCGACTGAAGAAGTATATTGATCTGTGTCAACTTTAACTTACAGCTATTATCTGTGGACAGGGGGTGGGAGTAGGGTAGGAGGAGGGAGCCGTCCTCCTTAATCTGAGCTGAAGGACCAGTGGGCGTTAGTCTGCTAAGGCGAGGGATGCTATTGCCCATTCCTGTCGTCATGGCAGTAGTCACATCCATGTGACATGGCCCACCAAGCTGGACACGAGCTTTATGACAGATATTAACACAGTGCTAGGCCTGTGTTCACAAGTACACATCTGGCAGTCATTTCAGTGAAGGCAGCAGGTGTTTGAGAGACAGATGTGGGCAGACAGTTCCCCACACTCTCCTTCTCTCCCTTCCCTCCACACGCACACAAACTCTGGAATGTAATCCAAGCGTCTGTTGGAAGGGAAGAGCTCATCTGGACAATGAGAAAAGAGTGAGGTCTGCAGTGGTCATCTTGGAAAATAAGTCAATATGACAGCACACACACAGCCTAACAGCCTTCCCACATTTAGATGTGCCCATAGGTCAAACTAGCAGCCATGTGAATTAATCTTAAAATCTTCAGCATCTAAGGAAATTTAATGGCACTATCAATTTAAAAGCTTTTAATTGGCTATATGCTTTTTAATATCTGGAACTCCAACAATTACTTTGTAATTAGTTTCATCATTTGTGATCTATGGATCAAGACCCTGGCCTCACTTCACTAATCAGGTCATGATTACGTTCATCTTTCACCTTTCTGAAGGAAAAACATGACTAAGCAACACACTCATGACTGAGTGCACCCATACTTCACCCAATTTTCTTCAAGGTTTTATCTATTGAACACCTCTAATAGGTTTATAGTTTTTCAGATATTATTTTTCTCTCCAAAAATTCCCTTTTATAGGATGAGATCTGTACTAGACATTTTCAATATAGCCACATGCAAGCTGTAGCTTTTATTTCAAAAGGCATGGACTTACATAAAGAAATAGCAAAAGCGACTGAAAATGCTGCATGAGGTTCAGTGTAATGGGAGAAACAAGGAAGAGGGCCTTGAAAATTTTAGAAAAGAACTGTGTTTATTCATCTGAGCTTTTACCGCAGGCATGGCAGAATGTAGCGGTATTTGCTTGCTCTCGCATATCTGAAGTGTCTGCATGTCTTAGACACAAAGTGCCTCCTCCTGTTCTAACAACTGTCCAGAATTATTCCCACCAGCAAAGGATGCAGAGGAGAATTTCCTGTTCCAATATTTGATGGATCACAACATAAAAAGGTGCATGCAACTAAAGTGAAATTTGTTTAGTTTAAACACAGAGATAAACAAATAAATTCACAAAATCATTAAACATGAAGAAAAAACTCTGATTAGCATTAGGTGAAAGAATTCACCATTCAGTATGGTCTATTCACAAATAAACTTAAAAAATAAAGGTTCTCTACTGTACTTATCCAGGCTGTGGAGCAAAGTGAGCAAATTGCAGCATTTGAGTTTGTGTAAGGGGCATTTCATTCACTCAGAGACACTGTTTGGGTCATTTAAGACCCCCACTGACATTTGTTTAGAACGTGTCTGAGAGCTGCAGCCCAGTGGATCGATGGGCAGCCAACCACCCCACCACCCACTGAAATTTCCTGAGAGAAAAAGCTCTATTCTAACTGCCAGAAGGGCTTTTAGTCCAGAGTGAAACAGGAACAAGAAGAAAAAAAAAAAAAAAAAAAAAAGGAACAGGAGAGCAAGAGTGAGAAGCTTGTATTGTCAGATGCGTATAACATAGCATGGATAGATTTGAGGGCATGTCACCTACTGAGTAAGGATGTAGAGTTGTCCTTCTGGAGAATCCCTTCCCTGCAGCCGTGCTGCTGGTTCTGAGCAGGTGGCACGGGCTTGTAGGACTGGCCTGTGGCACGGTACATGGCCTGGACCCAAAGCATTCTGTCCTGTTCATCATTCGAGGCAAACACCACCAGATCGCCTTCTTTAACTGCACTGAAGAAGGCTCGGCCTCCCTGAAGACCTGTGAAAGGCATTCACTCACTCAGAGACAGCGAATACAAAACAAGACTAAATGATATATGCACACTGTTTAATACAAGCATGCACGGCTTTTCCACTTTTGAGATTTTCTGTTTAGTCACGCTCAAAGAAAATCAGAGTTCTGATTCTACTTAGATTATGGAAACGTATATAAGACTATAGACTCAATCAGACCAGGACACCGCTCTGCACTTGAAGGACAAGCATGCCTAAGGACACTTAATGATTTATGAACGCATATACTTCAGCTCCCGTTCTCCACGTTTTGCAGGTCTATATTTTTCAAATATTCTTTTCTCAAAAATTCCCTTTCAGTAGGATGAAAACTACTTTTCAGACTGCACAGCTACTTTCAAACTCGTGCGTCTTTCATTTCAGAAGCAAAGCCTTATATAAACACGGGGTAAAAACGCCTGTGGGGAGGGCAGTATGAATGAGTGAGTGAAAATATTTGACCCTGATTATTCAGCTTGCACTTGACGATCAACTCGAGTTAATTGTGAACACCACAATAAGGTAACAGTGTACCGCACACTCAAAATTAAGTTGTGAAATTATGTATTTTCTTTTATTGAGTAATGCATAACAGAATGAGTTTCTAACTGGCAGACCGAGGTGGAGAACTCAACATAGCTGTGCTGAGCACATGAGGCAACACGTTAACAGGAGTGTATAACCTTCACTCTAAAGAGGAAAACTGCAGTGCTATATCAGTTTCGCTACAGTAAATACTAAGAGCTAATGCAATATTTTCATGTTGATTAAATCTGTATTCTTGTATATCTGAACACTCAAGATTTTTTTTTCGAGTCTAGCAACAGGGAATACTGCTTACAAAAAAGCAAAAGAAATGCAGTACAGCAAAGAACAAATTATATTTTGGTGCAGTCATCAAGAAAAGTCTATTACATTTATACAAGTCCATGAGGTTTGACAAGCGTTGACCTAATTCAGCTATAACAGCACTACATGGCTAATGGCTGGACGTGTTTGAGATTTGTCTTCAGATCAGTATTGGGGAATTCAGAGAGAAGTGGAGCATCAGCCCAGTGGAACCTACCTGGCTGTGGATCAGAATAATCTACAGTGTAACCATCCAGCTGCATGAGCTCATGGGGTTCCGATTTCTTCTCTCTATAACTGCACATGGCAAATGTGTACTGACTGACCTGAAAGCAACAACATTATTCATTGATACCATTACTACCATGCAAAAAAAAAAAGCAAATCAGAAAAATTGGTAAAAAGAGGCAACTGCTATGCCTTATTGTGTGGAGGAGCCAGTATGGCATTCATTTGCAAGGTTAAAATACATTTCAGTAGAACATCAGCTGTCATGGTATTTTACCTGAACAAGGACAAAATACCGTCTCTTCCATCGTTTCCAAACTCTCTGGCCTAATGCATACAGGTACCTTAAGAAAAACAAGATCAAAATGTCAGATTTGTGGTGAACAAATGCATGCACGTGCACACATGGACTCAATACACGCACACACTAAACCTGTCTAAATTCAAAGTTATTTAGAAATCGCAAGCTAAATTGAAGGTCTTTTTACAAGTGATGTGGTCTTAATGAGATGTGTAATTTTAGTTCAAATGTAACATTACATAAGCCATTTTTTAATAAACCTCTACCGTTTAAAACTGCAAATGAAAGATGCTATGACTTGTGAACAATTGTGTTATTCCTTTCCACTCTAAGAAATGTATAATTTCATATAAACAGAATAGGAAAAAAAATCTAGATTGCTTAAATTAATCTTGAAGTTTTTTCAAACAAATGGCTAAAAGTAAGCCATTTGTGCAGAATAAATAAAAATGGTGAAGACATTTTTAAAAGGACAGAGGATGTGGTTGGGAGGGAAGGGGAGAGCCTCTTGACAAGGTTGAAGGAGAAAAGAATGTCCAATGGAACTGGGCCAGGCTGCAGAAGTTGGGTTAACATGTGGCAGAAGCAACCATGCACTTGTGTAAATGATTTTCCGTTCACTCTCCAACACCTTTCATATACCCATGCTCCCATTTAGATGACATCAATATCCAGCAATTGACGGCTAGGACGACCTTCGTTTGCACAGGCCGTCTGCAGGCACTTTCCTGTCCTTTACGCTGTGGTTCAGTCACTGAGCAGATGAGAGTGTTAAGAGCACAGAAATGGTTTTATTGTTTTCCTCCCTTCTTTTAGAGTACATATCTTGCTCACATGGCAATTTAGAATTGAAACTTTAAAGGTTTAGTTAATTTAAGAAAATAAGGTCAATTTAGTTTTCTATAGTCATTTTCAAGACAGTAAGAGAAAGTATGTATTTTCATATGTTTAAATGAACTGAAATGAAGGCTTAAGAATAAACCCATGCACACGCAAACTAAAATAAAGCCAAAGTGTCAGAGAGGAAATAGAATACTTTTATGAAAATTTGAACTGTGTCACTGCATGAGAACATGCTGCTTTCTGTTTCAACAAAAAGTCACATATCAAGTAACTGCTTTTTTTTTGAGTAGCTAATGCATTTATATGCAGTAAACATCTACAGTACGCATTATCAAGCCTTAGGAATCAGTCATGAAATGGGTTATTTCTATTATTTCTATTGTAGCAAGACTCTCAGATGTTGGTGAAAGCACATCAGAATTCATGAGCAAGTAGTGAGAGCATATCATGATGACCGACATGGTGGTAGTGCCCTCGTGTGGCTATTTACTTGCACTACAACTTATTTTCAGGCAAGTAGTACTCAAGAAAAATGCCTTATAAAGCGTATTCTATTCTTTATGTCATTCATTCACCCCAGGAACCTAGATATAGATCAAATGAACTCTCTGCAGAAATTATGCTGACTTCATGGAATTCTATGGCCAAACACAAACACATCCAGGTCATTCCAGTCAGCAATAAGGCTGTACTGGGAAGTGGCCCAACAACCAGTCACAGTAAAATCTCCCCAGTTAATGTGGTTCTGACTTGGTTTAGTCTTTGTTCCATGTGTGCTTATGCCATGTGCTATGTTTTGGTTTTGGCTCCACCCCTTTGTCATGCACTTTACCCAGGTTTTGCCTGCAACACACGCCTGTAATTGTCCACAGGTGTTTCCTGTTAATTTCCCCATTTATAAATATCTGTTTTTTGTCTTGTTCATGGTCTGCTATGTGAATGTAGGTTTCCTTGTTATTGCTTCCACACAGCTAGCTCTGTGTCCTTGCTGATTCCAATGTCACTTTGCCTTTAATGTTTGTCATTGCGATCTGCCTATGTACTTAAATACCACTTGTACTTGCCTCCGTGCTTTCCTGTCACAATATCCTGTTACAATATAAACACATCAACGATAGCATTATTCTATGCATACAAAAGGATGCATTTGGCTTTATGAGACACAAAATGTTAGATATAATGTTAAATACCCAAATGATTACATTTTAAGTCTGTAGAGCCAATAAAACCAAAACATAAGACAGAAAGGCTTAGACATTATATCGGAACACACACACGCACACACAGGTAGTGGTGAATGTCTAGACCCAAACCCTCTGTGAATGATACAGAAACAAATCAATGTTAAAAACAAAGGTTGGAGTGATGGCAAACAAAAAACGGAATTGCAAGAGATCAGTGAGAATCCAGAGAATAAAAATGTATTTAGAGGGAGCTCTGGCCAATGTCCTTTTCTCTTTATTGACCGGCATAATAGCTTTTTTCCATTTATGAAAAGGAAAATGAGAAAAGGGGGAAAAATAAAGAAAGAAAGTTAATATTAGAGGTGAAAGGGCAAGACAAAAAGAGGGAGAGAGGGGGAGACAGAGAACCAGGCAGACAGACAAAAGCAAAGAGATCCTGAAGCTGCTGGCGTGTCTCCCGTTCTGAGGCGTGAAGGGGTCATGCTGCCAAACGCAATAGTTCCCCATTCTTCACTCTCTCCACTGCTAAACAGATGGCTGCTTTTAATGGGGAGCATTCAACCTGAAAATCCCCTTACAATCCTTCTCTTTCTTTCCCTTTATGTAAGACAAGTCCTAGGTGTGTGTGCATGCGTGTTTGTGTGTGCTTGTTAGTCTTTAGTATGTGCCGACACAGTTGAGCTGAAACTGGCAGTCTAGTTCTATCCTGGCAAATCTTTGGATATACCTTGTGCATTTTCCCCCCTCTTGTTTCTACTGTAGCAACTCACTGATGCTGATCTAAAGGCTCACAACATGTTCTTCAAAGACTTGAAATGACATCAGCAGCAATCAGACTATGTCTGAGCTATAGCTTCAAAGAAAATAACATCCACGCTGAGTCAAGTGGCCTGCAGTGGCTTTCGTACAAACCACACAGCATTACCCAGCCTTTTCATGGGCTTTATAATAGCATGTCATGGGTTCAGACAAACAGGGAACAGGGCAGTGCCTGACAGTGGTTTCCATACCGCCAAGATCTGTGAAAATGAATCTGGTTGCCTAGGAAATCACATTATAACCCCTTAAATGTCAGCAGTTACATTTCCTGTACCAAAGAGCTCACAGTCAAACAAGCTAATAATACATCATAATGACTGAAATGTCCAGCACTGGACAACATTACTACACTACAGTTATCTGGCTTTTTAATAGAATGTGAAGCTGACCCCAAATATCACCACTTTCGTGTGTCATTGTGTTGCCTTATCTTAAAGCAGAAATCATGCATAAGTGTGTGCAATCTGGGCATAAATAAAAATCTCTGGCAGGGCAGGTCCAGGACTTCTTTAAATCTATTTAAAAGGTGTCACACACAAAAAGGTAATACGAGACTGAATAGGTTCCTGCCAATTAGCCTCTCAGGGAGCAGCTCTATAGGCGGAGCCTGCTGGGCCTCCTGTATAATTAGTGGGCCTGTGACAGAGGGCCGACCTGCTGACCCAGGCCTACAGACAGCAGGAGACGCAGGAGCTGGCCCAGCTTCTTTAGTCAATGGCATTGCTCTGTGGGATCTATGGGAACAGCAACCATGCACCAGGACTACTCATTAGCCCAAATCAATCTAGAGCTGGTGCTAATCAGTGCTTTACTGAATGGCACTGTGAAAAGGTGCAAGTTCCAGAGCACCCTGTAGTAGAAAAATTACAAGAGAGCATTTCATGAACATTTTCATCAGCTGTTCGGTATCCCCACCACCCAACATTCAGTGAAAGTAGTTGTCCTCTAGATGGCATCATCATCCTTTTCTACAATTAATATACTTCCAAGGCATTCTTTTAAAAGAACTAGATTGTATTAGCTCTCTGTAAATGAACAAGCAACTTCTCATGGAACATTAGGTAGCATATTTTATCTACATCATGGTGTTCTTCAAAAGCACTGAAGAAAGAAAACAAAACAAAAAACATTAAAAGGCTATGATTGTGCTAATCAAAGTAGATCTCTGCTTCTCCCTTGTGAAATAACCAGATCAAATGTAATCAACTGAATTAAAAAATATATTTTTTAAACACAGAATGACAATACATTTCTGCATGCAAAGTCAAAATAATGTTAGAGGTGGAGGCCCAGTCTTTGGAACATGGGTTGTAAAATGGGAGCTAGACACAGGAGCTTAATAAACAGTGTAAAGGCTAAACCCACCCGCTGTGCTTCATGTTTGGGGGCTTGTCCATGCGCACAGCCAGTTTGATCCTCAGGTCTGTGTCCTGGCTGTTCTTGGGGATCACCATCTTGTGAAGTTCTGCAGCTTTTGGTCCATTCGTGGTAGGATTCAGCACCACCTAGTTAGGAGGACGACACCGGTTAAACTAAGAAATGGACGGCAACAGAAAGCAAGCCAAAAAGCACATGGATGGCTGGATGAATACACAGATAAAGGGATAGAGGGACAGAACATGGGATTAACAAAGAGGAAAAGAGTGATGCAGAAAGAGCCATGCAAGAGGAGGGAATGGATGTAGGCGGAGCAGATGCTCAGCAGGGGTCTCTAATGGGAGAGCCTCCATCTGTTAGCCTGGGCGCTTGAACTCTAATGTAATGACTCCAACACTTCTTTCATGTAGTTCTCACTCACTTGCACATACTCTCTCACACACACACACACCTCTCAGTCTGATGTGAAATCTAGCATACAGCAAGGGCACCCATTTCTGGTTCTGGAGACTCTAGTACTAGAGAGTTTAATGGGCAGTTTGAAGCATAATAATTAGCAAAGGTTACAGCAGTACTGTTCGCTGCAGTTGTACCTTGGCACTATATTTAACTCATATGAATGGATATTGATTAGATAATGAATGATTACTGGCGAGTGAGCTTTACCCTGCCCAGCTCTTTGTCCTCCAGGGCCAGTACACCAGTGCTCTCAGTAAAAAGTTTCACTTTGACCACAGGCAGGGGATGGGTGGTGGTGAAGTCTCCTTGTGTGCCCCACCTGCAAAAGAACACGGTGCAATACGTGTCAGGGACGGCTATAGTCACCCATCTCCAAATAATCTGTACCTGAGCACTTATGGTGGATTACAGATCACAGTTGTTGGAAAAATCATCAATCAAGTGCAACCAAACACCCCCCCCCCCCCACCTCAGTGCCTGAGGAGGTTTCTGGGTTTTTGCACATCCCAACAGTAGCAGACGCGCTGCTCATTCAGAAAGCCTTCAGTGAGTAAACAGTAGCAGGCAGTTTGGCTGGACAGTCAGCTGGGGAACATGAAACACTCACTTTAAATGACCTCATGCTAGGGCTGACTGGATGCCCAAGTAATACATTGCTGCCATTTGTGAGCTCCCCAATCACCACGATCAAGGCAAGAAAACACATTGGTATTAGCTTTGAACAGCAATTTTTACGTTCAGTACAATTTCAGTAGCATATGTTTTGCACTAAGCCAGTGTTCTTTTATATGGGCTTTGACTGATCCAGAGGCCTCGTTAGGGGTGGGATTTGATTCGATGCCATCACTGAATGAATTTTCCATTTCAGGTTTAATAAAACTGATATTCGCACTTTAAAATTGAGAAGGCCCTTAAGATCCCCTTCTCATTGAGCACAAAGGCAGAGGACAGATGACATCACATAGTGCTTTCTACCGATTCTAGTTTGTCATCTTCTGATCATCTCTATAAAACTAAGCAACTGGTTATGGGATTGTCATCTAGTGACGCATTTCTGATATCAATTTTTTTGAGGCAGTATTATGTTTAATTACTGCCAATAAAATTTTAATGCTCAGTTATTGCTCCACTCTTTCCATTCTAGCGGACATCTCATGGTTACGACCAAACCATTGGAGCTCCAGTCCTGAATAATAGAAAAAAACCCGCCGGGTTACAGATGCACACTGGAGCATTATGCAAGACAGCTACGTATGAACCTATAGAAAGGACATACTGACTTGCTGAAAACAGTTCAAACAAGAACACAAATTCTAAGCACACCCTCTTGCAATGGTCTCCTGATACAAGAAAAAAAACAAAAAAGTGTTTAGTTCCAGATTATGTGAAATGGTATAAAACGGCAATTGTACCTTAGCCCCAGGATCAGAGATGCGATCATCCCTTTGCTAAGAGAGCAAGAGCTTCCTGCTGCGAGTGAATGCAGGCTCACCCCACATCTCTGACCCAAAACAATTTCATCAGTTTCTGTGATATCTAAAAAGTGAGGCTCTGCCCCTCAATGTATAGCACATCAGTCTCTATTGCCTGCAGCAAATCACTTCTAATCTTAAACTTGTGTGAGGCTGCCACATGCATAACTAGGCATATCTTTATGGGCGTGAAAACAGGCTTCCTCTGAAAAAAAAAAAAAACCTGCAAGATAGGAAACGACAAAACAGAAAAACACCAAGAAAAAAGTAAAAACCTGTTTACTGCAAATACATTTGGAGAACAGGCTGTGAATTACGTTGAAATGTGCAAGTGCGAATGTTCTAATCTCACACGACCAGTCCAATTTAGATGTAATGAAATGCTGCTTTAGTCACTCAAATATATCCACTTTCATGACTCACAAACCTTTGAATTCCCCCCCCAAGAACAATGATACCTACACAAGTTAAAATGAATGCTAGGGAATTCATCGTTGGCAGCGCCTGCATGTGTTCACTACAACTGCAAATAAATACATTCCAGCTTTATTTTACATTCCGCTCAGTGAAAACATTACCTTTGATTGGATGCAACTTTTAAAGTGAAATAAACATGCAGTTCTGAGCATTAAATGTATACATACAATACACAGACGAAAATGAATGCTCTGATGCTGCGCCAACAGATCATGCCTGAATGCCCAACAGATCATCCATTGAATAAATTAAAGAGGCCTTTTTGGCATCCAAGACTGAGGAAGGGTAAAGATCATTAGCTATAGTGTTGGACCTGAGCAGCACAAATCCTGACACCTCATCAGCACCATGCAATAGACACACCAGTATAACAGACCCCTCTTAAGCAAATTATTAAGAGAGACATTTCAATTTCAAGCACACTTGGGGGAGGGGGATGGGGAAAAGACTGTTGAAAGCTGATTGAGGGAGGAAGAAAACCCAAAGCAAGGTTCACCTCGCTAAACTCAATCACATCCTTTCTACTAAAGCTTAAAAGTGTCTTTAACCAACAGATGAGTAATTACTATTAGCCCTTCTTATGATAAATAGGGTGAATCCAGGTGGTAAATGACAGTACGCTTAATAATCAATCCATTCTGTGCAGCAGATGATGTGCACAAAGATTGCTTTCCCTTAGCTGAAGACCAGCAGCACAGCTTATCTGGGCTTGATGAATTTTGCCTGTTATTTGACATAACTATTGGAGCTAAGTGTAGTTCCTTAAGACCCATGAAAATATGGAAATAAAAAAAGTTTATAGCTTCAACACAAGATCACTTAAAACATGCACCAATAAAAACATGAGGTTCAATTACATATTAAGCTGGAAAATGTACAGTATATATATGGGAACATTCATTGGAAAAAAACATGGAATAGTGCACACATGACATTAGAGCAGTAGCACAAAGGCAGGAAAGGATGGTATGAGCTTTGCCCGTTTCTGCTCAGGTTGATAGGGGCATGCGTCATTAAGGGGGCATCTCTACACAGGATTTATTCGTTGCATAGCAATACTGTGAAGATTCCACTGCAACAACTCAACCACACACCTAAATCTCCTTTGAATGAGTGCACACCAAGAGACAACAGACAACATGAGGCCTTTTCAAACACAAGGCCTTCAGGGTCTGAAGGCCTTCCTTTTCAACTCCATAATACAGTGGTTTTAATTCATAGAGCATCTGAAGTCAGTTTTATTGAATAAGCAGATAAGGCAGTAAGTAGACTATATAGCCAGTAGAATATATAGAAGAATATAGCCAGCAAACTACTTGAGAAAAAATACCAGAATTTAATCAATTAGTGCTTTTCTGAGATTCATGTCTGAGGTAGTGTTTCTTGAACTAGATGTTACATTAATTAGTTTACTTTGGCATTATAAGTGTCGCTATGGACAAACAGAGTGACTGTAGTTCACAGTTTGTGCGCAGTCAGTCAAGTCTTTGTTGCAATTGCATTGCTAGCCTCTAGGGGCATAAGGTGTTTTCAGGTGTTTCACTTACAAGGTGTAAGAAAAGAGGAAAGCAGAGGGGCCTGGTAGGAATAAACCTTTGTGTCATTTGTGACCCAGATGTCTGTTGAGCTTTCATCCTCACCAAGGAATATGATGGAGGATGAAGTACTTAAATATGTTTATGTGCAGAGGATGTTCTCATAATCCTTTGAAAGAAAATGATTAGTACCAAACTGCTAAGCTATATTAAGAGTTTGTCAAAAAGGTAGCCATAGCTAGCTATGAGACTGCTATCTTTGTTAGCATTCTAAAGTGATTGGTTTGTGCATCAGCACATAAGGGTGTGTTTGAAGCTCAGGCACGTTGAACCTTTTTCACTCTTATTTGCCACACACACACACACACACACACACACACACACACACACACACACACACACACACACACACACACACACACACACACACACACACACACACACACACACACACACACACACACACACACACACACACACACACACACACACACACACACACACACACACACACACACACACACACACACACACACACACACCCTTCAGCGGCCACATTTTTGGGACATATTTCAGAGGAGGGGGTTAGGACAAGTGTTAAGGTAGAAGTAGTACAGAATACAAACACCTCAACTATTGAAACACATACAATGCTTCCTAGGTCTTGCAGGTTGTACGATAGATTCGTATCATTTTTCAAAGCATGCCACTCTATTACATGCCTTGCAAAGGAAAGGGGCTGTATGGGATTGGACTCCAGAATGTTAGCGGGCTTTTGATTATTTGAAGGTGGCATTACAAAAGTCACCTCTCTTTAAAGACTTTAAGAATGAATGCTAATTGGTTTTGGAGCTGTTCTTATTTCAAACGCAGCCTGAAGACCCATCTCTTTGTAAAGCACTTATAAGCACAAATCAACTGAAGCATTGGTATAAAGCGTAATTGCACTTTATCTTTAGGAACACTTGCTAAGTATTGCACTATACTGCATGTAGTCTTGTAGGTATTTCAGTCTTGATAGGTATTGTCTAATCTTATATTTTGTTGTCTTCTTTCTAGGCATCAGCACTAGCAACGGTTTATGGCAGTGCTTGACCTCAAGTAGTTTGGACTTAAACCTGTTTATACTAGATAGAGATGCATATTCTGACTGAACACATAGTACTTTTGTAAGTCGCTCTGGATAAGAGCGTCTGCGAAATGCCGTAAATGTAAATGTAAATGTCAAGAGTCTGAAAAAGGGGAGCATGTGGTTACATGTGTAAATTATTTGGCGCCGGAAAAGTTTGCCAGTTGTGTGGGCAGGTGGAGATGTGGCAATATTTAGAAGGTTGGCATTACTGATTATGCTGCCCTCACATGGGTCTGCAACCATCCAGTTCCTTCATCCAGGTGAGCCCTACATGTACAAGGCTTTGAGTTTAGTTGTATATGAAAAAGGCAATGCAGCATTGTTCCAAATAGCTCATCAAAGTATAGCTGATGCCACTAACAGGCCTGCCTGTTAGGTAGATAAGTAAGGAACAAAAGGAAGATGTCTCTCCAGTTTTTTTCTGATGCAACTACCTAGCCCTCAAGACTATGATTGCATCCTATGTCAAAGAAAGACATCATACATGGGACTAATGGGTCTCTGAATTTAGATATGCTATTAATACTGCATGGCATGAAAGTTCAGATCATAGCCAGCTGAAACGGTTTTGGGGCACTAATCTCTCTTCCATCTTTCACGAGGGGCGGACACTCTCTTGCTCGTTGCTTGTTGTGGACTTAATTCAATAATGAAGTAGTGTACCTACCTGATGACTAAGAAGAGCTGGTGAACTTGTGTGAAGTGAGTGGTCTGGGCCCTATACGAAACTAATTTTTTGGCAAAGGAAATACGACATTTTATGCCGTGGTCAACAATATACATTTCAGAATATTAGGGGATATTTAATTTTGATAAAAATGATGTCTTCAGAATTATGGCTGTAAAATTAAGATGGCCATGTGTCCCCTTTCTCAGACATGTCCTCTTTTTGGGACCCAAACAAGGTCTACAATGCCTAAAATGTCCAGGATTTGCCTTTTAAGTCAACATTTGCCTTCTACAGTCATCACACTGTGCAGCTATCTTCTGCATCACTTTGACTATTATTTAAAGGTCCCACCTACTCACATGCCATGACCATCAGTCATCTACATACTCTATATGTAGCCAAAGGTCAGAATCCTTCTCAGTGTGCGTGTGTGTGTGTAACTAAAGTGTTTTCCCACATGTGGATGACATGCCTTGCTAAAACAATTATTCATAAGCAAAATGGATTGATCAGCAGAGTAAACATGGTTTCATGAGAACCACTGAAAGGGTGTCTAGTGAAAGATTTTATGAATTTTCATTTATTCTGTGACCATCAAAAACAGTATTCACTTTTACTTTATACATTTTTCCAAATCTTAATTTGAAATGAGCATCTGGATGGAGAAGAAATAGACTCTTTGGTCATATAGGCTCTGAAGGCGATTGTTACTGTTATCCTACAAATAAGTGTCATTAATAAATTAGTTGAGATGTTATACGTGTGACCTCTTTTCTGAAGACCAAAATATGATAATCACATGTAAAATCACATTACTGTTAGGGAAACAATCATACTCTAGCCTTGCCATTAGGAGTTTCTAGGAGCAATTTGACCTACACTTTACTTAAATTCAACATGCTAGTACTTTAATATCTGTGCAGTCATATTAAACTGATCTAATGAAAAACAGGATTGTCATGAACATTCAATCTACATACAAAATGCATTCTTATAATTCAATTTTCCACATTTTCTAAGAAATCAATATGAAATTATAGATTAGAACCATAAATAAAAATTTCCTAGGAACTCACCCAATGCCACACTACAGACATTTTCTATCTGCAATAACTTCTATAGTAGGTTAGCCTATAAACTGTTAAACTTTTGTCAATTATATAGATTATAAAGTGTTATCTTAACATACAAATCATGCAAAATTTTATTTTGGCACTTGTTTTACACAAACACTTCTCTGAAGTGTTAAAATGCAGTCAAAATACTGTTTGTAGCCTAGTAATTGGGTATTATCCAACTCTAACCAAAGATGGAAGCATGTATAGAAAAAGAATAAATGTGAGGTTTTCCTGCCATGATTAAAGGCACTAAACCGTTGCCTGGTTTTGGCTCATGAAGAGTAAAAAACTGCATTTAGGATGTTGCAATACACCTTCGAATTGTCATTATAAAGGAGATGTTTGATTAGTCTGAGGCTACATTTGGTCTTCAGAGAACCTCAGCTGGTTTAGTACATTTGTAATAAATCAGTAATGCCAATCTCTATGCAAAGCGTCTTTTTCCTACTCAAGGGACCTTTGACTAGAAAAATACCTCATATCCTGAAGGAAACAACAAATGTCAAATATCTTGAAGGGCATTTACAGATCTGATTTAAGGAAAATGTTAAATGATTAAACAAATGTTATTGTGGGTTTAGGCACAATTTTGGCCTTCAATTGAACTCAGCCACTATGCCTGGAATTCTGTGGTGTTTTTGTAGAAGCTGCACTCAGAAAATTTAGGTTACTTCACAATGCCAAAATACTTTCATGGAACATTACGTTTGTGATGCTCGTTTCTGGATATCAGTGTAACGTGACCTCAGATTTCCTCGTCTCAAGATAGCACCTTGTGCCAGAACGTACTATGGGGACTGACCTGTGCTTGAAAATGTCAGTGTGCTATGCTATGACTCTATAGAGTCACAGAGCAGTGTCAGGTTATGGGGAATATATTAAGATTCTGAAACTGGTTCCAAAACATACATCAAAGGGCTATGACGATGAATGGGATGTGAAGGCTAAGAGTTTAATACTTACTGTGGTCTGGAGGCCTCTGCCTGGTCTGTCTGAAGCTTCTCTCCTCCTTCTACTTCCATAGTACAATACACAATTCTGTTGGGAGCCACTGACTTCAGGCCCTGCACCTCTACGATCACAACCTGCTCAGAGACCCAAAAAGGCAACTGCAGTCACGTTTTCTTTCAAGTGGTGATTTTTAAATGCTTGAAATAAACTGATTGCAACACTATGCAAGAATTTTACCAACAAGAATCTTTCCATTTCTATTACCTATATCAGCAAACATTAAGTGTTAAAGCCATATTCAATTAAAAAAAATAATAAATCACTTGGCAGTGATACTCCCATGATCAGATGTTCTATGGAACAATCTCCATAGTCTAAAAATTGTTTTAATTCAGTCGTAAACCTGAATTTGGGAGGGTGATACGCAAGTCCTGAGTGGGAACTTGGAGTGTACAATGACCATATACACCATGGGTTCTCTCACCATCATGTAAGTGATCAGCTAATCTGGGTGTGGACTTGGTTGCACAAAATCAGATCCTTGTGTCAACAGCTTACCATCTCAAATACATCATTCCCTGGAGAAAGCTTTTTGATTTAATTGATGTCAGATTTCTACAACCAATATAAGAAGTAAACAAATATATAGAAATAGAAAAAAAAGAAAGATAAAGATAAACATATCACATTATCACCATGTAGTCAAAGATGTCTGTATTTTTGATTTTATGGACACCCTTTTTACACTCAACACAATAACATTCCTTTGGCAGCAAACAATACAGGAAGACATGAATGAATGGTGAGGATGAAGGGTAGGCCTACTGCTGATTTACCTCCAGTGTGAAGGACAGGACTACATCCGATTTGGAAAGGGGAAGGTCACTCTCATCTCCTATGTCCAAGAAGCTGTTCATAGGTGTTAGTTTGGGCTTGGATTTAGGCTTCAGGTCTTTGGCTACAGGCAGGCTCTCCAGGTTGGCCATGAGAAGGTTGATGGATGATCTCAGCTCCTCTACATACATCAGCTCCATGTCCTTAGACACAAACTTAGGGTACTTCCTCTCCTATAAAGTATATTAGAGAAGTGTTTTGATACAAAATTCAGGACATTGTCACATGGACCTGGGATTCTGCTCCAGAAATCTAGACCCTGTATAATAATTTAAGATGCAACTATAAACAAGCAAGTCACTATGGTTATCTCAAATGATTTAGTGCTCGGTTTCATCCTGGAAAGAGCGTTTTTTAAATAATGTCTGATCCCAAACAAGCCTAGACAAAGTGCATTCTGTGCAAAAATATAATATAATTGTGGGAATATGGAATTCTTACAAGAACAGTGCCATGGTAGCTCATAGATAAAAACAACCAACCCACCTAATAATTTGTATTGTCTATGCTCATTAATGTTACACGAGAGAACAGTATTAAATTTAAGAAAATTACACATGTATAATGTAATGCTGAAATCACAACAGCAGTAAAACAAGCTCTGATGACGTACTCTGGCAATTCTGTCCGTGAACTGGAGCCTCCCATCCAGTTCTCTGCGGATTTGTGCTGCCTGCTCATCCACGTTGTCCAACTGAAAAAAAACAGATTTGGTAGAGAACATTCACAATCCGCACCTGCTTTCATACAGTTTGCAAATATACATGTGAAAAGAGTGATCTTCATTTAACTATATCAAGACATTACACAAAAGAAGGTCATTCTCTTCATACAAGTGCTTGAACTTGAATGGCCTGGAGTCAAGAAGTCCCTGATTCTACAACCATTGATTTAATTCAGTAACTCTGAGTAAAAAAAAAAACAAAACAAAAAACAAAACTTGCGTGCATGTCGATAACTCATTCCCTGTACACAAGATTCACAGTTCTGACTTGATATGCTACACTTCCTGCAGCAGCAACATGGTTTACTGTCTCCTGATTCTACATAGCAGTATCACCACAGAAACGTTTGGAAGAACTACCATGCCACATCTCTTACGAGCAGATGCAGAAAGTGGCAAGTGCAGCGACAGCTTTCTTCTTCAACTGCTTTATTATTCATTTTCTTGTTACACACACACAAGAATGGAGGTTTCTTTCACACAGAAGGAATGTGTGGGCAAACGTAAGTTCAGCAGTGGCACATATGGACGCAAAACACACAAGACCCTAATAGATCAACACAGCTCTGTTTTCACAAGCGATGGCATTCTTAGCGACAGGTTATTTAAATATTAGAGCCTACAGCCAGTGTGGAAAATGCAGGCTTAATGGTGCAGTTGGCATAGACTAGCCGTTTGGGAGCCCTGAGGCTGGCCACACACCTTCATAGCAATACCAGGGCTTTGAGTTGCCCAGGGATGCATGTAATGAACTACAGTGAATGTCAGACTAAACATGGTCTGGAGGAGTCAATTTATAGCAATGCAGATGCATTCTGCTGTATTATTTTATGTTGAATATTACGGTAATACAAAGTCTATTGTCCTGAATGACTTCAGAGATGACGTTTAATGTCAATGTGTAAGCTACACTAAAAACAGTATCCATACACATGGGTCTAAAGGTGTTTTTGCTAGTTTGGGAAAAATTTAATCTCATTTGATATTTGGTCATAACCATGGCCAGAAAATACATTCCTTTCCATCCTCTCAGGAAATCACCAGACAGCTTAGAGAAGGCACTCTGCTTTACATCAAGCCATAACACATTCTAAAGGACCCAGACAAAATACAGATACCATATGCATATGTATCTGCAGAAACCTCTCTGCTATCATCCACCGAGATATTTGAAGATTTCTAAAGGCGCAAAGTCATGTAAGCTCTAGGTAGTTACAAGATGACATTTAGTGGCAATATAGAGGTATTAAGTAGGTGAGACTAAATGGACCAACCAATAGAGAGAAACTGATCAGGAGAGAAGTCCAGCAAGTCAAATCAGGTATAGTGAGAAGGATCCTCCTCAGATAAATGGAATATTTAACATGATTAACATCAGTTTTTTCTCTCAAGACTGAACTGCTCCTTGTTACAGCAAATGGATTCTTTGTTTTCTTGATCTCCAAAAATTACACCATGTTCACTTGTCCTGATCCTAAGCTAGAGAAGAGACATTTCTCCACAGAATGCACTACAGTAATCAGTTTGATTGCTTTGTATATTTATTCTGAATCAACTCAAAATGAGGTCCCTATACATCTCATAACTGTAGTGAAAGCAAATGCACAGTTAAAAGGGCCCTCAGGATTCTGGATTTTGTTTGATGACCTACAGTGGCACTACACAGATTGTGTTCCAGATAGACATGAATCACAGCTAATTTTAAATGCACAGTAATATGGATCACTATTTCCACAATGAATTACAGTGCATGTGTCTTCCTGTCCAAAAACAGAAAATCATGGGTGTGAAAGAAAATGCCATGAGAGAGCATACACACTCATTAAGACATTGGTCACTCATTAAGAACTAATGTGGTCATCCATTTTGCATTTCTGACAGGTAATTAAAGACTATGCAAAAACAGATAACCAAAACATTCAACTTATCTTTGGCTAATGAGATCCTAAAACAACTGGTGTTCATATGCAACAGTGTGCAATGTGGCGAGTTACACAATGAGTACACACCAACAAAAAAATTTGATGAAACTAATTAAAAGGAAGAGTGAGCATGTGACCGTGCAGGACCAAAGCCCATCCTACATTCAAACCTCACATCCAACTGTGAGAAAAGTCTCCAGTGAGTCAGTGATCAATGCGCATGGTAAAATTCAAAATACCTTTCAAGGTGAATATGAAACTGTTTATTCAACAGACAGCAGTTGGGAATGTCATTAAACTTTTAATGAACTAATCATAATTGCAAAGTAAGCAAATAAGTTTAATTGCTGACAGCATCAGTAGTGCTTCTAATGTAGAATACAGAGATGACATTTGGCACGTTAATAGTCAGTGAAATTAAGCAACTCTTACCACTTATCCCTAATTTTTAGCGACAGATGTATTGCAGAATTGTATGCCGACAAAGCCAAAATATCAGTCATGTAAAAGCATGACTGGACACCAACACACAAAACAGACAATCGTGTCTTAAGTATAGTGGCTAGCTATGCAATATACCTAAACTGTGTGTGAGCGTGGCTTTAGAAAGACCCACACCTTTTTCATGTACAGTTGCGTACACCCACACACTCACCGACACCCACACCAATCATGGGCAACTGTTCTTGTTGCTGCGTTACAAAAGTTGATATCTTCCGACTCACACCACGCGTTATTCTATTTTGGTTTAGCTACCATTTCTATGACAACAAGGCTCAGCAATTTCCTAATGAGAGACGTCACAAGCCTTGGGAGAGGCATGGTAATGTCGAGCTACACTCTCCTCTGAGCTCACCTCAGGATGAATGAGCAGCCCCATTAAAGCAATTCCACTCACATGGAATAGATAGTCTGTGCCTTTCCCGACTGTGGCCTTTGAGCCAAACAGCAGGGTGACAGGTAACGGTGTGGTGACCACTGTGATAGGTCGCTAAAAAGATCAGACTCCATTTTTGATGTCACACCCAGGCCTGTCAGGAGGAAATAATCAGTCATTTCTGAGGCTGAGCTGCTGCTAATTCGCTACCACTTCCTGCCACCTCTGCTCTGGCCCTGGCTGCTGTCCGCTAATGAGAGATGACAGGGTGATGGGGTGCAGAAGAGGCGGAATGTGTTCATTAGGCAGGCGATGACAGGTGCAAGGAGGAGGAGAACACGTGGGATGGAGGGAGCATTCTCTCTCTCTCTCCCCAGACTAGTCTCTCCACACACTGTGGTAGCATGGCAGGGTGACTCACCATCATCAGAGGGAAACAGCTGGTCTTTCCCACTTGCCCACTTGGGCCACAGCTGCTTTCATACTGTCCCTGCAGCTGTCCCCATACCTTTCCTCTGTATCCATGTCTTTCTGTCCTTTGGTGTGTGTACACATTTCTGTATAGTTGTATGTCAACAAGTAAACATGGTGACACGTCAGCTCCCTTAAGCCTTTGTCTTAGTTGTCTCTGCAGAAAACATTGTTTTATTGTGCCAGTCTCTTACCATTTGTGTCTTTCTTCAATGTTTACACCGTCTCAGATTGTGCGTTAGTGGCATTCTTGAGTCTCATCAAGTTGGGTTCTGTCCCCCCTTAAGCTCTGCTTGAACTGATTTTGTCTACTGTCTGTCTCCATCTGTAAGCAGTCCTCGGTGTATCCCTCTCCCTGGGCCCATCACTTATACTCCACTCAGACTGCCTCCCTCACCAAGCCTCTGCTTGGTGCTCTCATGGCTTCCGCACTTATGGCATTTGCTCAGTCATGCTTTCAGTGTCACAACCACACAATTTCATTGTGCTGTCTTTGTCACTAAGGTTTTATGTAAAGGACTTTACAGTGGTTGATAGAACAGTCAGCAGAAGAGAAAATTTGCATGAATAATAAAGGCTAAACTGCCTTTATTAAGGGCAAACACATGCATTTCTTCCTGGGGTGGTATATAAATAATGGAAATACTCAGAGACAGGACAGACGGCTACAAATAGATGCTGTAGCTACTGTTCGTGCATAATAGAAGCCATCAAAGTCATCAATTCACTAATTAAACTTGATGGTGGAAAAGGGGACCCATAAATAACTGATCCATGTGTCAGACATCCCCTCTTCTTCCTGCTGTTCCCACCCCCTTCTTAGTCATCTTGATTCATGCTTTTATTATCCCAAGCAGTCCCTACCATTTACATTTCCAGTTACCAACATCTAAGCAGCCTTGAGTGAATGTACGGCAGTGCTATACTGAATTTCTTTCCATCTTATGTAGGTGGTGCTCATCTGCCTTTCTGCAACACAACTTTAACATCACACTATCTCTTATCAGATGAATAGGTATGGTAATAGTCAGTGGGTACAGAGGAATAACCTCAGTGGGGTCACTGACCAAAATGAGGCAGGAGTGTTGGTAAACTAAGTCTTAAGACTCATTTGAAAACAGTGCACCTTAGACAATAATGTACCAAAAGGTAAAGGGGGCAAACTTTGTAAGTAAAATATTCAATCCTGATTAATACAAATAGTCTGTCGGTACAAAAGCAGATCCATATGGCTTATACACTGTATTGCCCAAAATATTTGCACCTAGACATGCAAACTGTTTTTCTCAGGAGATCAGTGAATTCCAGCATGGAACTGTGATTGGATTTGTTGCACAGGTGGCATCCTGTCATGAAACTTTCTCGCTCCTAAATATTCCACAGTCAACTATCAGCTGTATTATAAGAAAATGGAAGTGTTTGGGAACAACAGGAACTTAGCCACAAAGTGGTAGGCCACGTAAACTGATGGAGCGGGGTCAGTGGATGCTGAAATGCATAGTGCGAAAAGGTAGTCAATTTCTGCAGGGTCAATCACTGTAGACATCCAAACCTCATGTGGCCTTCAGATTAGCTCAAGAACAGTGAGCAGAGAGCTTCATGGAATGGGTTTCCATGGTCGTACAGCAAAGTCCATAAAGACATGGCTGGCAGAGTCTGGTGTGGAGGAACTTGGCTGGCTTGCACAGATCTGACCTCAAACCCTATAGAAGACCTTTGGGATGAATTAGAGTGGAGACTGAGAGCCAGGCCTTCTCATTCAATATCAGTATGTGACCTCACAAATGCACTTCTGGAAGAATGGTCAAAAATCCCCATAAACGCACTCCTAAACCTTGTGGACAGCCTTCCCAGAAGAGTTTAAGCTGTTCTAGCTGCAAAGGGTGGACCAACATCATATTGAACCCTATGGATTAAGAATGGGATGTCACTTAAGATCATACATGAGTCAAGGAAGGTGAGGGAATACTTTTGGCAATATAGTGTATAATATATTACCGTTAGTAAATCATCCAATACATCTGCATGCATGCATGTATACATACATATACACACATATATACATATACATATACACACATACACACACGCACACACACACACACATGCATACACACACACACATGCATACACACACACACATGCATACACACACACACAGGTTTGCTACCTCAGCTGATTAACTTAATGAACTGAATGAAACATCCAGTTTCTCTGGAAACCTTGAGTACTTTTACTAATTATATACACACTCACCCACACATTCAGATGACTTGTTGCAAACTTTACTGCATTTGAATTGATATCTATATGTCTACAGTAAATGACTAAGCCTTACACATCTGTATTTTAAGTGTTTACCGTTCTCCACGGCATTCGTAAAGATCAGTTAGAGTGGATTGCAAGTGTCCGTGACAGTCATCTTCAGGTCTCTCCACAAATGGTAGCAAACAAATAGTTTGGCTGGACAACTCAACATTGAGACTTGCCCTGAAACCATCCCAGCGCAGTTCTGGCATTGGTTCTTTGTCATTTTGAAAGGTAGTCACCCCAGTCTGACTTCGTTTGCGCTCTAGTGGAGGTATAAAACAGGTGATGTGCTGGCCTGTTTTTCATCTGCCATGGTGCTTGCTATTCTGCCCAAAGAGTTGAAATTATGTCTCACTAGACCATATAATCTTGGACCATAGAATGTGTGTCAGACCTTTATATGCCATTCAGCAAACCAAGCAAGCAGTCATATGCTTTTTATTTAACAGTGGCTTCCTGTCGAACCTTGGGCAACATAGGGAGGTAGAACAAAGAGGGGACGAAAGCACCATGGAGCTCATTTAAACAGATAAACAAAAAGAACAGCTGGGTCACTGGGTTCAAGTCTGAACTCATTTTCTTCCTCTTCTTTCTAGCAAAAGACCTTGGTACATGTAATCTCTCTCAATCCGACAGCCTACCGAATCAGAAGTCAAAGTTTATGGTCAACGAGACACAGGTGACAACCAATTTTAATTACCCGCTGGTTCACCCAAGCTGTGTCTCCATCCCACAGATGATGCTCAGCCACATCTAGCCAGCTTACTATTTTGCTACAGTATTAAAACGTAATTACTAGGAATGTTCAGTTATGCCAAGGTGCTTCCATTTAAAATTTATTGAGGTTACAAAGGAGCTGGGAATACTCACAGCTTTAGATATTATGGGTGTAATGATGCGATGCAGAAATGGGGGATTTACATCATGGCAATGAATGATATCTTGCTGTTTATCGAAGGCAGTTGCATTGTTTGAACAGGGGTTACATTGACATATGGTGTAGCTGTTACAATAGCACATTATAAACCAATATTCAAGGAATTTTCTTTTAACTAAAAGGGAAAAATTCTTGTTAAATATGGTAAATAATTATTGTACATGTTATTTTTAAAAAGTAATGCTTTCACTTTGTAAACAAAATATAGCTTCCCAATATATATTCACTAACATTTTTCGAATTTTCACACTTAAATTTAGTTTCAAATAGTGAGTGGAGTGCATCATTACTCCTCATTAGATATGATTTTCTAATCTTTCATAAACCTGGACAATTTTATCATTAGAGATCCACGGAGAGGTTCCTTAGTCTTTATGGCCTGATTTTTGTCCTGATAAATGCAGTGTAAAATCAGGCCCTCAAACATGTGCATTTCCAATTTTTTGTCTAATCAAGAGGAGGACTTGCAAGAGGAGGACTCCAATTGAGTTCTAGACACATCTCAAAGATAATTAAAGCAAAGAGGGTGCACCAGACCACAACTGGGAGAGCCACACCACAATTCTTGTGAAGAAGAAGTTAAGATTTGCTAAAATATTTTTTTTCCTCAATGCCATTCATACAATATAAAGTACGTCATTCTAAAACTTATGGCAACCTTATCCACAAACTTGCATCATTTCCTTTTACTCTCAAACTTCCCCTGGTGGGGGAATTAAAGATCCTGACCCAAATTAAATTATGATATTGAGGAGCAGATCCATGCATAATCATATGCAATGTGTAAAATATCAGACAGGGTAACTTTAGTCTGTACTTTCAATCATCTAAAGTCTCCATTACAGTTATTTTCCAGGAGGTTTCTCTTGAGAAGAATGAGAATGACCACATTTGTAATATTTGACTATTATATAGACTATAGACTATATTTGTAACATTTGTAATATTGTTTGTTTAAATGTCTACTGTGTCAAACAATACAGGTTCCATTTTTCCTAAATGTACCATCAACCTATTCTCAGACAACAGACTGCTATTTTCTTAAATCCATGTAGAAGCTTCCTCCCCCTGGGCCTGTATTATCCACTCAGATCTCCCCCTCCCTCCCCAAGGTTCTGCTTGGTCCTTGAAACCTAAAGTGTGGCATTATTCACTAGGTTATGCTTTCAGTGACATAACAGATGAATAAACACTTCTAATTGCCACAAATCTCCCTTATCCAAGATATTCCTAATACATTTGGTCAAATACAATAAAAACACTTCACACTTTATGCAAGTATGTCAGGACTTAATTACTTTACCATTTTACCTGATGTTAAAAGCTTTTAGCTGTATCAAATATATATCTCAATCTAATCTAGTGGGTATCTAGTGGTTTGCCATCCTAAGCTATTTAAATAGGCTTGAAAAAAGCATACTCCACATGACCAAAATGCACACGTCACAGATACGTCTGTGGTGCTAGTTGTCAAGCAAATGTCATACCTGTAAAACATGATCGGGATAACGCAAAACAGCAGCAAACAAATACACTGTTCCCTAGTAAACATGCTAAAGACCCTGAGGCTGTCAATCAATCAGTTGGGGTCCACACCCACAGCAGAATGGTAAAAGGAGAAGATAGATATGGCACAGATCCGATATCATGTATTGGAATTGGACTGATCAGCAAAAATGTTCAAAATGATTGACTAAAGTTAAGGAAACTGATCTGATACAATCAGTCAACTATAGCATTTTCTTCCCATATGCAAATATCCATGCCATCACTCACCTGTTGGTATCTTGTTGATAACCCTGTGTGGGAAACATGCTACCTACGATCTAGTGATAGCATTTTAGCACTGTACACACGCTCTGCTCCGTTAGCCTTCAGAGTTGCAAGGTAGATTTAATATTTTGGATAAGCAGAAATTACATTTCTTTTGGTTTAAGCAAAGCTCATACAGAAGACTTGTACTACTTGTAGTCTCCATCTTTTCAAACATTGCCTGGTGTGAGATTGGTGTGTAGTGGGTAGAACAGTGATTTACTGCTTATGTTCACAAGAGCTACTTTCAGTAATAAAAAATAAACAAACTAGTGAGGCAGCTGTACTGAGCAAAGACAGCCAGACATACTGAAAGACAGAGTGAGTCTGAGTACCAAGCAGGTGAATGTCAAAGCATTAAATATTCATCTCAGAGACACAATGACTGCAATGGTAAAAGAAGTTTTATGGTTTAGAATAAAGTTTAGTTTTATTATAAATGAATAAATTAGAAGTTTAGTTTTGTAAACAAACTTTGTTTTTTCATCATTTATTTACTTGAATCCATTATATCCTTGCATTCCATCTGACAAAGTTACCCCAAACTACTAAACTACAGCTCCACGATAGTTTTTAAAGAAAAAAAGACTGGCTCTGTAACAATACTGGGCAACATTCAAATGCAAGATATCCATCCATCAGCACCAGAAAAACTGGCATTTTGCCATCTCTATAAAAAAGGAACATTATTTTAATGTTTTGGGGACAAGACTGGAAGGTAATTGGAATATATAACATCCTTTGTGGAAATATTAATTTTATTTTTCCCCCAAATTAAAAAAAAAACCCCAGCTGTGAGGGGCGTTTAACATCACACAAATGCTGGTAGATACTTGAACATCTGCACACAAAGCCCACACATGTTCAAACAATTAGACTGAGCATTGATTCAGTTTTTTGTCCTTCACTATATGTCAGAGATTTATGATTTTAATAGGCACCTGTCAGCCAAATTATTTTGCATGACTACTGTGTGCACATGGTATATACACTCACTGGCCACTTTATTAGGTACACCTTGCTAGTACTGGGTTGGACCCCCTTTTGACTTCAGAACAGCCTTAATCCTTCGTGGCACAGATTCAACAAGGTGCTGGACACATTCCTCAGAGAGTCTGGTCCATATTGACATGGTAGCATCTTGCAGTTACTGCAGATTTGTCGGCTGCACATCCATGATGCAAATCTCCCATTACACCACATCCTAAAGGTGCTCTATTGGATTGAGATCTGGTGACTGTGGAGGCCATTCGAATACAGTGAACTCATTGTGTTCAAGAAACCAGTCCGAGATGACCCGCGCTTTATGACATGACGCGTTATCCTGCTGGAAGTAGCCAACAGAATATGGGTACACTGGGGTCAAAGGGATGGGCATGGTCAGCAGGAATACTCAGGTAGGCTGTGGAATTGACACGATGCTCAATTGGTACTAATGGGCCCAAAGTGTGCCAGGAAAATATCCCCCACACCATTGCACCACCACCAGCCTGAACCATTGACACAAGGCAGGATGGATCCATGCTTTCATGTAGTTCATGGCAAATTCTGACCCCACCATCCGAATGTTGCAGCAGAAATCAAGACATCAGACCAGGCAACGTTTTTCCAATCTTCTATTGGCCAATTCTGGTGAGCCTTCGCGAATTGTAGCCTCAGTTTCCTGTTCTTAGCCGACAGGAGTTGTAACCGTTGTGGTCTTCTGCTGCTGTAGCCCATCTACCTCAAGGTTCAACGTGTTGTGCGTTCAGAGATGCTCTTCTGCCTCCGTTGTAACGACTGGTTGAGTTACTGTTGCCGTTCTAATAGCTCGAACCAGTCTGGCCATTTTCCTCCGACCTCTGGCATCAACAAGGCATTTGCGCCCACATAACTGAAGCTCACTGGAGATTTTTTCTTTTTTGGACCATTCTCTGTAAACCTTAGAGATGGTTGTGCGTAAAAATCCCAGTAGATCAGCAGTTTCTGAAATACTGAGACCAGCCCGTCTGGCACAAACAACCATGCCACGTTCAAAGTCACTTAACTCACCTTTCTAACACATTCTGATGCTTGATTTCAACTGAATCAGATCGTCTTGGCCATGTCTACATGCCTAAATGCATCGAATTGCTGCCATTTGATTAGCTGATTAGTTTATATATATATATATATATATAAAAATGGAACCGGTCTCAGGCAAGTCAAGCGTGTGTTCTACCACTCCTATTATCTGGGCCTTTTCCATTACATGGCGGTCATGGCGCCACCTGGACGATGGGTGACTGCCCTCAATTTTTGCCACAGAATGACATCACATGCAAAGAAATTATTTCAATGATAATTTAAATGTGCTGAATGTTCTGGATAACCATGGAGAGTTAAATGCCTAAATCATCTGCAAACATGAGATGACATTTGACAAATTTAAGATGGCAGAATTACAAGTAATGAGAAATATATATTTAATAACTACAGGGTCTTAAGTATAAATACGATTTGATTTTATAAAGAAAAAATGGTTTATTAATTCATTTATTTAATATCCAATCCTAAATGTCAACAATACTAAATCACTTAATTCTAAGTTTTCATGCCATGAGCTGAAGCAAGTGCAGAAACCAGACCTGCACCCTCACACTGAAGTTTCATTTTCCACTTCTAATCTTGGCTGGATACATGCTGTTCTTATTACTGTGTAGACCACACTGCTAATTGCAGTAATCTACTAACAGTAATGGTGATAAAATGAGGTGCCCACAGACCTCTTATCAGAGCTTTTTCTCTACTGCTTTCCCTAGGGAGGGCCTGTGGCAGATGACACAAGGGCACGCTGATTAGACCAGTTCCTCTGACCTTTAAGGAACGTCTTCAAAAGACCCTGTGATTGGGTAAAACCACCTGAGCACAAGTAATTAAGGAAAAGGGCATGAGTCTCAAAAGCACACTAACCCACTCATCAATGCAGTTGAAAACGGACTCCTTAAAAGTCCTGTACAGGTTAAGAAACTGTAGACCCTTGAGCAGAAACTCATCACTTTCCATAATTTCTATTGGAAATAGTATAATAAAACCACAGTACTATTACTAGATTACTACTAGTATAGAGCATCAGAATCAGAAAGTGACATTATAAACAGTGTACAGTCTACATGCATTGTATAATCACCGCCAGAATATAGTCTACTGCAGGATTTGTAGATTAGATACACCACTCGACCCACCTGAAGTATTGGCATATTTACATGAGTGAATTAGAGGAAATGCATTTGCTTGTGATAATATGCAGCTAACAAACTTGCTGCTATTTATCAGAATATGTCAATGTCATTGGCTGCATTTCAGTTTCAGTGGCTTTTCATTGTGTCTCCCCCCCAAAACATCTAATTTCTACATCAAGGCAGCTATAGTGCAGAGCCGAATGCCCACCCAATCCCCATGTTAGTTCCTGCCAAGCTGGTTAAAGTCTTAAAAAATTAAAAACTGACGCACCTGACAGGCATTGTAGAGCAACTGGTGCTCTAACTTTTTGATGCTGAGGATCTGCTGGAACATCTCATAGAGCTGCTCCTTACTGAGTATGAGCTCAGATACGGAACTGTAGGGCACACGGCCCTGATGTCGCCGCTGGTCTTCCTCTCCCCTGAAGATTACGTCGTACTTGGTGATCCATGAAGTTAGGACGGTCTCTTTGCTCAGGCCGTCGATCTCAGGCAGGCTGCGCACACGACGCTCAATGTTCTTCTTGAAGACCTCTCGAAAGTCACTGGCTGAGCAGCCCCCACTGTGCACCATGCGGGCCACACGTTCACTCTTCAGAAAGCTCTGTAAGAGAAGAGGTGATGAGATACTCAAACAATTTTTCTGATGGTAAAAGAGTTCTGATGGTCTAAGAGTTAATTTCATTGTCCTTCTGAATTTTAAATTTCACTTTTAAAAATGTAAGGTGGTTGAGATTTTTAGCCCATGTGTCTTCCCTTGTCTTTGATTTGTTTCACCTTAACTATATACCTAATCCCCAAGTCCCTAGTAATGTAATCCATTTCAATGCTGCAACGGCTAGAAAAAGAACTTGTTCGTGAAAGAGATTCATTGATAGTAGGGCTGCACGATTAATCATAATTTTATCGTTATTGCGATATGAGTTTTCATGATAAACACATCGAAAGAGCCACGATAAAACGCCTTGAATAACAGCAAACTCAAATTGCATCACCTGCGTGCATTATCTGCATCCAGCAATAGAGGGAGCTCTTCGCACTGCAGACTATGATCACGTGACGCAAGTAGGCAAAGCGAGGTGAACACGCTCAGACACGCGATTTCTTAGTCCGGAAAAAAAATGAGCACAGCCAGGCCAAGTGCCGAAAAATCTTCGAGAGGTGAAGACGTACGTGAGGATGAATTGGTTCCAAAAAGGGGAGGCATGTCTGTAGTCTGGGAATACTTTGGTTTTAGTCGAGATGACCATGCTCAGTCCAAGGTTTTGTGCAAAGAATGTCGAGCCGTTGTGGCTACAGTCACAGGGAACACGACAAACCTTTACAATCACTTAAAACACAACCACAAACAACTATGAGGAGTGTTCAGCTAAAAAGTCTGAAAGCACGGTTAGACCTACCTCTCGTCACGATGCAGCTCCAGGTGTAAAACAAAAATCCATCGCTCAAATGTTCGAAAGCGTAACTCCATATGACCTGGGCTCACGGCGTCACATAAATGGCACCATATCTTTAGCCAAGTAGTATGGCATCGGCCATTTCTTTAACGGTTAGCAAAGAAGGCTTTGTGCACTTACTAAACAAGGTGGATAAACGGTACAAGATTTCGTCACGAAGGCATTGCTCCCATGTTGCCGTACCAGAGATGTATGCTCAATGCGTTAGAAGTGTACAGTCCGAACTGCAGCAAATTGGATTCTTTGCGTGTACAACGGATCTGTGGTCCAGCAGAACGGAGCTTGACAGTTCACTTCATTAACCAGGACTTTGAACTGAAAAGTTGATGTTTGCAAACATCCTATTTTCCTGAAAAACACAGTGGGGAAACATAGCTCTGGGCTTGCGAGACGCTTTGACGATCTGGAGTTTGCGCGAAGAGTGCCTGGTTTGTTTTACCACGGATGATGCAACAAATATCAAAGCCACAGAACTGAATGACTGGCCTAGTGTTTTGGACACAGACTCCACCTTGCCATTGGTAAGTGTTCATTTTAATTTCAACCATTTTCCTAGTCACTTGCATAGCCACGCGAAGGTATTTTGCTTAGGGGTGGGGATGTTAGTGTTGCGCTTTACAACGTCACAGCGTGGTGGGGGGGGTTGTTCAAGCTGAAGTTGAGATATTGGGGGGCGATTTAAAGCAGGTAAAGATTTACCTGCTTTAAATCACTAATTTTATTCAGCTTCAAAATCGGTCAAGTAAAATAATTTTTTTGGGCTTTTTTCCCCACAGAAAATGCAGTTTAAGGTGACAGTCGCATTGATCATGCTAGAGGAATGTGTAAAAAGCTGGTTGGACATTTCTCACAGTTGGAAAAAGAAGGAAGCACTGAAGAAAGCTCAGAGGGAGTTGAACCTGCCAGAACATTCTCTAATTACAGAATGCCCAACAAGATGGGGCACAAGGCAGCGGATGATGGAAAGAATACTGGAGCAGCAGCGGGCCCTGTCACAGGTTCTCTCAGAGAACAGAAATACACGACATCTGGTTCCTTCATGGCAGGACAGAGGTCCTTGAATCAGTAAACAGGGCACTGAAGCCACTCCAGGAGTTTACAGACGCCCTGTCTGGAGAAGATTGTGAGCATATCTTATGTGCAACCAGTTCTTCAGCTGCTGAAGACAAAGACTCTAACAGAAGATATGGAGGACAGTGAGCTGACACGCTCAGTCAAAGCCAAGTCAAATTCTGGACTACATGGAGAGGAAGTATGAGGATTCTGCAACATATTCTCTACTGGACACTTCTTTCCTGGATCCCAGGTTCAAGGCAGACTACATCAGTGCTGAAAACCTCATAGAAATCAAGGCAAAATTGATGGCTGAAATGAAGACAACATAAATGGTAAAAATCCCTCAACGCTGTGAATGATCTAGATATTTTCTCATACTGCAAATATACTGGAACCTATTTTTGATGCCACAGCAGAAGTACAGACAGGGTCTCCTCAGAGCCATGGTGTACCAAATGAGAAGAGGAAAAAGGGGACTTTAGGAAGCCTGTTACAGTCTGCCATCTACATCCTCCTCTGTACCACTACCCACTGGCACTGACCAAGCTGTTGTTGAATCAGAATTCAACAGCTATCTTCTCATGCCCACAACTGACAGTGAGGGAGATCCTTTGGCCTGGTGGAGGAAGCACCACCAACTTTCCTCATTTAAATGTGCTTGCCAGGAAGTATCTGTGTGCCTGCCACTAGTGCACCCTCTGAAAGACTTTTCAGTGCCTCAGGAAATGTGACCTGTCAGCGTTCATGCTTAAAACCAAGAAAAGTAAATATGCTGGTTTTCTTGACCAAAGATCTTTAAGAAGATTTCATTAAGTTGATATGACAAATTGTCTAATGCGTGACTAAATGTAAAATAAAAAGACTAGGTAGAAGCCGTCAGGAGAATTAGTTGAAAAAATGAAAATGGATTGCTGAGCTTATTTCCTGTTTGCATGTTTTTGGCTTTAATTGTTAAATATTTTCTTGTCCATTCAACCTAAAAAAATACTTATTGTGGTAACAAGATTGAACTGTGTTTAATCAACTTTAAATAAATACTTTTAATGCCTTTTTTTAGGTTGTACGGACAAACAGCATTTTACAGAGTATACCTAACCTTTAGAAAAAACTGCTTTTTTGTGCTTTTATGTTGGCTATGTTGCTTCTGTGATGCTGAGCTCTAGCTATAATAAGTTTGTGCTATTACCAGAAAAGAGAGCTTTTGTTTGTATTTTATTTCATTTATTCTTTTACCTTATTTTTCTATTATTTACTTATGTATTTATTCATTTGTTTTATTATGTAGTATTACTAAATGTTGAGAGAACAGCATTGCTCCGCACAAAATGTTTGCACTATTATTAACTGTACACGTGTTATCTAATTTTATATTTCATCTATTGTTGAACAAACCTGCAAAATATTTGGAATTATTCTGGATTCACTACACAGTAAAACTAACGTGCTGCTGTTCAGAGAGACACTACATTTCTGCATTTTAATCTTAATTTATCGTGTTTCACATCGATATCGGGATATCCAACAATGTTATCGCACATCGCAATTCTAGTCCATATCGTGCACCGCTAATTGACAGTAAGCATCATCGACATTGACAGTAAAATACATTATCGTTTCAGTTTATGTGTTTCCTTTGCTAGTAGGTGTCTTGGGCATACATGAGCTAGTGAAGCGTGAAAGTAACAGCAGATGGAAATTATTAGCAGCTCCTTACTGCAAGTAATGGAGCAGAACAAGAGAACCTCGGATTAGCCTCTAGACGGAGAGAATTGTGTTCATGTTGAAACCATCATCATGATCCTGACAGAAATTGGTGTTGAACTGGAGGCAATCCAGCAGTTGTCACAGCAGCAGAAATGGCACTCAAGCTACCTTTGTAAAAGAGCAATTCTCAAATTGTAATCTTAAACAAAAGCTCAGGGACATGCATTTAAGGTCAAAATTAAAACCATTTATTATATTCAACAGAACCCTTAAGATTTTCCAAGGAAATAAAACAGTGTTTATACTATAAATTACTTCCAAAACACAAAGACAGTCAAGAACGCCCAGCAGCGACTTCCTGAGGAGTGTGAATGCTCATCCCCCTACCACCGTCCTCACCATGTTCTACAGAGGGACAGTAGAGATCCTCCTGAGCAGCTGCATCACTGCTTGGTTTGGGAATTGCTCAGTCACATACGCAAAGAGAATAGTGAGGACAGCCAAAAAGTCTTGAATTAACACTGATGAATGTTTTACTCCAACATTAGACAGAAGTTTAGAAAAATGTTCCATATCTCCTTGGAACAGGTAATTGACTTACTATACATCTTGCTACAAAACAAATAAAAAATAAAAAATGGTGTGCAATGAAAAATGTCCATTTTCTCACTCACTTCACTTGAAATTTTGTTTATTTTTTGGTATCTCATTCAAGCCCTGAACTTTTGACAGTGCGTCTGGGTGAGTGATTAAGCAGCCTGAATTTTTCTCCCCTGCAGTGTGAATTAATCAGTTCCTTTCCCCCCATTGGGATGACTATGGTAATAGGCAGATCAGCAAGCCTGTAGTGGGAAAGGGGAATAAGACTTCACTTTCCATTTTTGTTAGTTATACATACAGTTAAATAAGCAATAAAATATGCTATTAAGAAACTTTAATTGCACTGCTCTAGGGAGCTATATTTTGCATTCTTAGTAATTTCCTATAGGTTGAATGCATTATTTTCTGCCTCGAATTCAAACTGCACAGTAACTGACTTGCAAAACTCACCTGTATTTGTTATTACATACTATACTAACCATTAGTGGCTCTCTGTGGCAGCTGCAAGTGGCTAATAAAGTGAAAGGTCAAAAAACCTCTGAGACAGGCCCAGACAGAGGGCAGATTGACCCCGCTACAGGGACCCTCAACCCCCTGGTAATTCAGTTCCTTTCCAACTAATGCTACAACTGTCCATGCCCAGAAGCTAATGTGAGAACTCTGGCTGTGCAGTCAGTGGGTGGGAAATATAGCTTATCCCACCTCTCCTTGTAAGTTCAGAATGATACTTCTGGGCATTTCTTTAGTTCGAGTATATGGAACAGATAGTGCCTTCCTCCTAGTGTTTTCAGCTTTTCCACATGTTTGCTCTTCAAGGGTAGATATCGTTTGGCTGAAGGGACCTACACTGCAAGTTGAACTGGAGATTAGCATAACCGGTTAAATAAGAGGATTGACCAAGTACAGTAGCTATAATCTTGGAGAAACTTCACAAGCATGGAAAGAGATGTAGGTTTAAGCTACAATGGCAGAGAGAAAAATGTACCACAAAAGAAAATAGCACTGCAAAATTGCAACACATTTCCTCAACATAACATGCTACATGTTATGTCATTTTGATTAAACAGTGCAAATTCATAGATAGGATACAACTTGCTGCAAAACCTGCAAGAACAAGATGGAACTATTATGGGAGGATCCCCAAAAGGTGCTGCCATGTGAGAACAAGTATATGTATACAAAACCATGTGTGAATAAACCATCAAATGATGTCAATCTCCGTTTCTTTGGTACAATTTCCAGTTTGTGACAAAAATAAAGGCTGCCGCATTAGCTCATTAGATTGAATGGGATTTTTACCAGTGTTCCTCAAACATAGTAAGGCTAGTATACACTGAATGGGCGTAGACTTCAGAAACTTTTGTTTTGCAGCATTTTTAGTGTTGTATGCATTTTTATCAATTTGCATATTGCTGGTTTAGCAGTGTATTTGTAAAATGCAGAGAGTATCTTTTCATTTTGATATTTTTCTGATTTTGTAAAATCAGAAAACTGGTTTGCTAAATGGAACATCATGGACATTTTGCAGTGTATTTAAATTGTATATTATAGCCTATATGTTTTTCAGACCAGTGTACAAGTTACACAGCAACTACTGCTAGAACATATGCAATGGCATCTTATACTTTTATAAGGTGGACAAGTTCGTCCCATAAAATGCTCAATTTAGGAAAGCTTCCAATTTCATATAAAATTAGATTTTAAAAAGTTAAGCGAAGTCCATAATTAAAACAGAAAACAAACGGTTGTGAGAAAATTACTGTCAGAGACTGGTAATGTTATAGAGCAGTCAGTCAGTGCAATGGAGGATATCCCCCTGAGAGCAATCATCATCACAAACTGCTAAATGACTAAATGATGCACGACCTGATTTTTCAGAGTTTACCGTCAAACAGGATAATCTAAACCCAGTAATGCATCAAGTTTTATATGGCCATTTAAACAAAATCTAAGTAGTGAAATTGATAATATTTAGATAATATTTAATAATTCTCTTAAATTGCTTGCACGAGAAATTTAAGGGAAAAACATCCACTTAAGGAATTAAATTTCGAACGAGAAAGTTCGCACTTAAATTAAAATAAAAGACGCAAAAGACGTAAACATGTATGCTCTGTAAATACCAACCATATGAAATTATGCCTTTGAACACTACCGATAGTGTGGAAAGGGAGAGGAGCTGCAGGAGTAACATCTAGGCTCTTACTTGTAGTCCTAGAGATTAAACTTGTGCAGAACTGCAGTGCATCAGTTTGAGCCATTTCAGTTTGAACAGACTTTGCATTTACAGAGAGCACAATGAATTGAGAAATACCAAAGGCATTAGTACAGGAATCTGCCCAGTGGTACTGTATTTCAAGGTCTCTCCAGTGTCAATTTGCCTGCATGTATGCCTCTAGCCAGAAAGGTGCAAGAACAATCCAGATAAGGACACTCTTGTACGTCACATGATTTAGAAAATGTTCTTTAAAACTGCCTGTCTGAATTTAGTTTGCATTTGGTGCATTTCAATACATTGCACTCTTGAGAAACGCAAAATTTGAGAGGCTTTGTGAACATCTGTAATTTAACCAAGGTTCAAAAACACCAACCATTAACACGAGATTACTAGGTGTATTCATAACCAAAAAAGACTCATTTTGAATCCCACTTGAAGATAAAAAAGGTGCTGTTAAACTGAGCAAATATCAATTGAAGTCTCTCTCATTTACTGTTTAACAATCATTTTTCTCCAGCCTTGCTGGGCCTTTCCAAGATGACTGACTATGAGAGCATGTAAGGGCAGGAAAGGAGCACTGGTGGTCATTACACAGTCTCTTCCGTTGTCCTCATGACAGCATTTTTACAAATTCAACAAGAGCAACAGAGTTGGAAAATTAAATATGCTGGTTTTGAAGTAAATGATGTGCCGTGTCTAGCTCAATAATGATTCTAATCGATAATTCTAATGATCTCTTACTGCTCTACATTGAAGAGAGGAAAAACCCTGTTGAGTAGGTAGGTAGGGTCATCTTCCACTTCATTCACATATTCTCTCCATCTGACTTGATAATGTCACAGGTCATTAAAGTTGAAAAGTTCTAACCATTTTGTACTTCAGTAAATAGTTATCCCAGCCTATTTTAAACAGCAATGCTGAATACACGTCCATTCAGAGCTGAAAGCCAACAGGTCAGATAGATTAGCTTCTCAACAAGTGGCTCTGTGGAACACTCAAAAGGTTATGGCACATTCTCTTTATCAAAGTGTAATGCTAAGCTTCACTCTGGACATAATTTGGAATTTAAATTGTATAGGACCTTGGGATGAACAAATAAAATTGCTAAGAGAAAGCATACAAAGAATGCATCATTAGAAACAAAAACAAAAAGCCCTACACATCATTGGTGTAGACCTTCTAGTAAGGAGCAAAAAGCAGGTCAGTGTCCAAGTCAAAATAGAAGCAGGCCTGAAAAGGCTGCAGTTAAGATGCAAGTCTGACATTTGCCATGGGAGCCTGGGCTTTAAAACAATCAGCTCCTAGAGTTCATCAGAAGCAGTTTTGGGACCAAAGCTTCTTTCTTCCTTTGAGGTTTAATTACAGCAAAGTGTAGAATTGAACTTGATCATATTTTAAATGCTGTACAGCTTGGCAAGTTTGCTTCAGCATTTAACATGCATGCAAAATGCATCATATTAGTACATTATACTGGCAACAAGTCTTATTTCAAAAGACAAGGCTGCGCCATAGAATGGCATACTGTAGCCATGGTACTGGTCTCTGTAGGCTGGCACCTAATGTCTCCATTTTGTGCCACTACAAATGTCAGACATTATTACTAATGAATCGGCTACCAGGGGGATTTCCTCCCTCCCTGTTGCTTGCCTTAATTAGTGGTATAAAATCTCATTCAATTATTTATAACCAACAGTGTGCATAACTGCGTTTATTCCTCAGTTAGGACATTAATGAGAGAGAGCTGTTCATAGTCTTTAATTGCATAATTAAAGCTAATATCTGCAGAACTGACTGGGAAGAGCAGAGCTAAAACGATCTGACAGTCAAAAGTGGAGGGAGAAGCCCAACACAGATTGGCAGGGAGAAATGTCAGACCTGCCTCACACATAGCAGAACACATTAATAAAACAGATTAGATACTGTTCATGATTTCATTTGCAGTAAGATGCATGAAGGAGATGGGGAGAGGAATGTGAAGAGATGCATGAGGGAGGATACACAGCTGCTGGCTGCTCACTGCATAAATAGACAGTTTGAGTCAAGATTGAGCCTTTTCTTATCAACTGTGTGTGGACATAATTTCGAACAAACCACACTCCGCTGTTGCATTTGAAAAACTGTTCGTTTATGCCTAAACTACTCTTGGTGGTGATCATGTTTAAGTACCATTAACGGCACACTCCCTTTCTCATGGTGATCACAGCCATGTGGTTTTGTTTCGCGTTTTGCCCGGTCTGCTTGTTCTGCACGTTGGCCCTTGTTAGGCTGTTGTACGTCCCACCTGTGCCTTGTTCTCACTCATTAGCCTGCACATTCATGCATACACATTTAATTATTGTGATGTGGATGAGAAATGATTAACAGAATAGTCCAGACCTGAATCCCATCAAGATTTTATGGTGAGAACTCAAGACAAGAATAATGGCAAGGAAGCCTTCCAAACTCAAAAACCTGGGGATTATTACACAAGAGTAGTGGTCTAAAATCCCAGTGGACATATACAAACAGCTTGTTAGCAGTTATGATAACTGTTTGATGGCCATGATGGCTCATAATATCCTTGCAATTGATTTCTGGGAAAAGGTTTGAATAATTTTGCACATGAAATCTGTAGAAATGTTTTATGAACCCATCTAAAATACTGATTGCAAAAATGCTTAACTCATCCAACGGCTGGAGTTGTGAAAAAAAGGAAGGTCAGAGGAAGAATTAATCATGGGTGGATCCTGTGCAAAGAGGCAGAGACCAGGCAGACTCTTGCTTTCAACTCAAGCTCCAGACCTCATGCTCAAATTCCAAGTCCATATGGCTAATGCCAAGTTTCAACTCAGCCTCTGCCTTTCTCTGCTCCAATCTCTCCTGAACCTCCAGATACAGGTGTGCAACTTGCAGGTGACTGCAAGGGCCCGACTTGATGGGCAGGGTAGCCACTTCAATAATGCTCTGTGGTATAAGCAGGCAGCTAAATTAGCAGCAACTCCAGTTTATCCACAACCAACTTCCTCTCCCTTTTAACATATCCTTTCTCAGAGAAATGTTTGAATGATCACAAATAACTACCATGATCTTTTCTACATGTATCTAATTCAGACACACTAGGGCACTCTAAAAATGACACCATAAAGCCTCACTCCACTCGAACACCACCTACCCTAAGAGATGCAACTCCCACTGCCAGATAGAACTCAGTAGGTAAAACCTCCTGGACAAGCTCCCAGACCATGTTATGACCAAATCCCATGTCATATTAGGAACTACCTTTTCATTGCTATATCCCAAAGACAACACAATGCCCTGCAACAAGATTCTAATGATCATGATTCCTATTAGCACTAAACTTGTAGCCAAGCAACAAACAGCAAAAGTATAATGACAGTCATCGTCTCAAGCTACGTGTGTATGTGTGAGCGCAAGAGTGAGTGAGACTATACGTAGAAGCAAACAGTCTATGCTAGTGTCAGATATGCACAAAACATCACCACCATAAAAACAGGTTCAAGTGCCGATTACAATCTGGGAAATTTAATATCAGCTCTGATTAACAATCAGGTTGATAATTGGTCAGTAATCAAGTTTTAGGAATCTGGACCCTTGACTCAGTCTTTTAATATTTTATGCATGAGGCTGTATTACACTGGAACACAGCACCCAACACAGTCAACGGTGTCTTTCCATCTCTACGCAAATACGACAAATAAAACAAATAGAATAAATTTACCTACTTCCATAATGAATAGAATGGAGCACTACAACTTCTGGGGTGTTTATTTCACTCTCTTCCCACATGCAGCATGATTACACCAATAAAATTATATTAGATGACGCATCCAGCACAACCCAAACTGAAGGTAGTTCTTCACATGCGGCCAGCATCAAATAAAATAAAAGGTCTAAAATAATTGTAAGATGTGAATACACAACACATTACTTAGGCATAATACGGTTTGTAAGATGAACATTTCTGCACTATAGCTGATAAGTATAACCCATCCATTCAGTCATTTCTGCCTTTCTCTCCTCCATCTACAACTACTACAATCACCTCAACTAACCTGATGCACTATTTACTTTTGGATGAAAACGCCTGCTCCTATTCTACTTTACACACTGAATTTTACATGGCCATGCAAAACTACTTAGCCCCCCAACCCCAACTCCTGGGGCTTTTCACATACTGACTGTACACCAGCAGCAAACATTAGACATTCAAACCATAGCAACATCAGTGGAACTAATGATGAACCATGAAAACCTCACCACAATATTACAGAGGAAGGAGCCTGGGAGTTGGACTAAAACACCACAGGTTAATATGGCAGTGACCTTGGACGCAGTGCTGGAAGGAGCACATTTGCAAGAAGACTCCAAACTACACTTCCCTCACCACCTACTCCTTGAGGCCATTTTGCCTCCTACTTAACAGTACTCAGGAAACACTGTTAATGAAAGGAAATTCAGAATGAAATATACAAGGGCAAGGAGTTGAGGGACAGTGCAACAAAGCCACAGTGAGAGATGGATACAGACAGAAGGTGAGAAGAGAACTGTTGACCACGTCAGAGGGAATTTTATGCAGAAGATCTCTGAAGACTTCAAAGCCACACTACAACAAAAAAAAAAAAGAATCTGATCTAAAACTGTATATAGAGGTCAGTTTAAATGCATTTCACAACATGAGGCACTTTAAGCAAAGCCCAGAAAAGCAGTCAACAAGGGGGGGGGGGGAGGTGTACCCCATATACTCATTTAATTTGCTTGAAAAACCACAAACACACTATTTCAGCATACATCACCTCTCAAAGGGTCACTGCTAGAATGATGACAATTTGGTCTGGACCATTGTGTCATTAAACTTGCCTATCAATTTATTAGAAGTGCCAGTACTGCATCCAAGAGTCAGCACTTTTATTAATAAGACCATGCATTAGATTTTTCCCTTACATTTAATTTACTGGCATGCTTTCCCTGCCAAGATTACCTGTAAAATACCACTGACAAATTTAGCAATATTAACCTGCAGGAAGCCTCAACCATTCCTAAGTGGACTTGATTGACCATTTCCCCTCCCCCCCTGCCCCCACCCAGTGGTTGCCTGATAAAGGGCCAATTCCACTGAAGTGGTGCATTATCATTAACTGGGTACTCAAGCTTCATGTTCCTTCGATTTGCAAAGGGAGAAATGGCAAAAAAGCTGTTAAGGGGAGCAAAGGAAATGGTAAATACAGGGTAAAAAACAAAACTTACCTTTTATCTACTGAAAAGTCTTCCCAAGGGGTGAAATTTTGCTTAGACATTTCAGATAGAATGTCTGCTTTTCCAGGGTATTTTTTCTTATTCCGTTTGAGTTCCTAAGAATTTAGAGTAGCTTATAATTTTGAAATGCCTGCCAAATTCCCCTTTTTGCTGTTTAGCATAGCAGAACAAAGGAAAAATTAAAAAGTTGGATACGACCCAAATTGGTAGTCAGTACAAAAGCTACATACGAGAATTTTTCTGGATCTCATGACACATGGAGGCAAATGGTGATGACATTCTGAAAACACTGGCATGTTAAATATCTAGGGGAGGCAGCTCCCTCAGTGACACACAATAGCGCTATTATCTGCAACAATGATAACAGATGTGATTTTTCTGAGACACTAATCACGTACTTGAACAGGATTTCAGATAGATATTCCAACACAAACCTCGTTGGTCTTCCCGCTTCTTCTGTGCTGTCCAAACCTAGCAGGGTACGGCATGACAGCTCTAAGAGAAATTTTAGCTGGGCCAAATTGCTTGCCTATGTCCATGTTTATTTGTTGGCCTGTGTCAAACAAGGGTCAAACTGCTTCATCCACAATAGTTTCTTGGAACTGAAATGATCAGGAATATATGAATTCAAATGTCTGAACAAACTGTAAATTGCAGAAGTACATTTTAAGTAGGTATGCATATGACCATTTTTGTAAACAATTAGAATGTTGAGAAATGAAGCTACAGCACACTTAGCAGCTCCCTCTAATTTCCAAATAATAAAGGAGCTCTTAAACGTCCAGATTCTGACAAACACTATTCCCTCCCAAATGTACATTTCCTTTTCATGATGACCTTAAACGTATTCCTGACTCGTAACTTCAGCATCTAGAGGTTTGACTTTTCTACAATTTAAATATCCAGCCTTCAAATTCTATTTAGCAACATCAAACTGAATGTCATAGATGGACACTACAATTGCTGTGTTTTCCAGTAGGAGCTGAAACATAATACAGCATAAGGGAAGACCTCAGTAGTTCCTAGTACTCCATCTTGAATTCACAGCACATGCCATCCTAACCACATGCAGCACTGGCATGAGAAGCTACTATTTGGGTGACACAGATGATGGTTATGACCACGTTGTACACCATTTCATTTAGACTATTACAATCTCTTCAGCTGGCAGACTTGATCTTAAGCCAACAAATATTTTAATAGAGAAAAATAAACACACAAAAAAAAACAAGATTCCTAAAGGTTGGAGACAAACTCTGCTTACTAAAGAGACCACATCTCTGTCCTTAAATCCAACAGGTTGCTTGGTAACCTAGCATGCCCTTATAAAAGTGTCAGTGTGTGTGCGTGCATGTGAGCTGGTGAAATCTGTGCTGATGGATGTGGCTAGGCATTAATTTTGTATTAAGAAAGAATAGCACCCAGGAACTGAAGCAATAATAAACTCCTTTGAGATCTACCTTGTAAAATGCTTCAGAAAGATCATCTTAAACAGCATTTCAAATCCCAGAATCTAGGACATATTTAATAGCCAATTGAATGTTTAAGAAAAATGAAATAGTTTAAAAGTTTATAAATATTGCAAAACCCATAAATATTGCAAGTACTAGTGAAGCCTGGAATTTTCAGAAAATATACCCAACTGGCATGCGACCGATCTTCAACATTTAAATGTCAGTTAATTGTTACGGCTCCTTGAGAAGCCTTCAAGTTATCCACTAATAACTGTTGATTTGTATTTCCAACATCTGTGGATGGACCAATTGCCAAATGGGACTGCTGTCGGAGGAATACCGGAGGCGGAGCGTCGCCATTAAGAGGCTGCTGTCGGGTCTGCAAGGGAGAGCTGTTTTCTTTGGCTTCACATGAGCGAGATCTTAACTATACAGCATCTGTGTCAATTGTAAAAACAGAGTGAATGAGGGGTAAACTGGGAAGGTAAGATTGGGCATCACTATCAGTTGGATATTGTTAAGCTTCAGTAGACAAGGGGCGGGCACTAATTATGTATGTTTGTTTTATTTATTTTTTTATAGGTAAGTTTAGTTAGGAGATTTCTTTGGTTTGTTCTGTTAGGGGGTTAAATGTATGATAGGATAGCTTTTCTTTTTATTAATGTTTGTTTGACTTGACTTGACTCAAGAAAAGAGACAATTTTATTTATATAGCGCTTTTTACAACACATGTTGTCTCAAAGCAGCTTTACAAATTGTATGGGTCCAGATCCCTAATGAGCAAGCCAAAGGCGACAGTGGCAAGGAAAAACTCCCTAAGATGGCGGGGAATAGGAAGAAACCTTGGGAGGACCAAGACTCAAAAGGGAACCCATCCTCCATTGGGCGGCCCGTTAGCACCAGTCCGTATTTGTGAACAAATTTGAGTGCCGCTCTTGCCCAGTTACTTCCCTGACTGTTGCACAGGATGAGTGTTAGTCATTAAAAGAAAGAAATATTCATTGGCTTTGATTAGTTGTGTAAACATATTCTCTTCGCTTCCATGCATTCACCACATTTCATGTTGCTGTTCCTCCTGTGGCCTAGACCGTGGAGCAAAAATATTGGAAATAAAATTAAAGAAAAAGGAGGGGCCGTAACAATGCTCATTAAGTGTTAAGCGAGACATTGAAACCTCAATGTTGATTCATTTTTCAAAATCGAAACAATTCAATATTATCCATGATGTTGATTCAATGGTGAATAAACATTGAAATGCCAACTGGGTATCTCAACTGGATCCCTCGAGAGCCATGGTATCTATTAGCTTGTTTCAGTTCTGCACATTAGTACCCAACCACCTCAAACGGTGCCAAACACCTCTCCAAAGCAATCCTCTCCAATGCAGCGAGTGCACTGCAATGCACTGCCTCCACAGCAGATTAACATTATCTAATAGGGTGCAGATGTAACAGATGCACCACAGACACCAGTGATGAGGCGTGCGTGTTAGAAGACATGGAGGTGACAATCAGCAGTAACACTACTTTTTCAGCTACGGTTTTTATACCCTCTCTGGCGATGCTCTGGAAGTCTGCCAGAATATGGAAAGCCAGAAGTACAAAATGCACGAAGGCAGTTACGTAGCTGACTCGCAGGAAGTTATAAATCGTATGGCAGGATTACAAAGCTTGTAATGAATAAAAATAAATAGAAAAAATATTAACACCAAGGTATGAAGGACCAACAAATGCAATTTTGGCTGAATTAATGCACAATTCGGTGAGCACATTTTTAACTCTGTTAGACACACCCAGCAGTTTGCGACTGCATTGCATGTCTGTTAATTTATAAAATTTTTTATGGCTGATAAACATTTTTTTGTATTTTAACATTGGTGTTAAAGTGTAACAACTTTCTAATCTGCATAATCAGGATTTAAACAGGAATCCACCTAGGTTTAGGTTTTGTTCAAAATCTTGGCGAATTCATAGTGATTCAAAGTAAAAACTAAATTGACAACCATGTATGAGTCGGTGCAAAAAATATTAAAGGAAGTCAAAACAATCACATGCCAAGTTATTCCCTTTAGAGCTACTTAAACTAAATGACCACCACCAAAACAATATAGATATTACTATAATTCTATTTAATAGATATATTGATATATATTTAAATAGATAATACCATTTAAACCTACTGGAAGCAAATCATTTCTGAATAACGAGCATTTATGTAGGAATGAGTTGTAGGTAATTGCGTTAAGTACCTTAGTTTTCTCTTATGTTAAACGAACCACCCCCAAAAGACCTAAAGTCTATCCTTAAGTATTTATTTCCTTTATTTAGAAGGCACATTTCAGAGACACCATACTACTGATACTATATTATAGTTGGTAAATTAAAGCCTTGTATGTATAAATGAAAGTTCCAAGCATTCAGGGTTAATTTTTCACACAATATCAGTGCTGAATGCTGCCATTAAGATGAGAGCCATCATGCTTGTTTATTGGGTGTTTCTTCATTCACGGTCTGCTTATATCAGTATTCTAATTTGAATAAGTTATTCTGGCACTAAACCTCAAACATTTTATACAATACAGGGTCATTTGAAATGATTTTACAGTGTTTGTTGAAGGTATTTAAAACAATTAACAAGCACCTAAACACTTGCCAGCATAACCGCAGTACAGAATACAAAACTGTTAACCCTGCTTCAGTACCTCACAGCCTGCAAATCTGTTTAATAATTTTTTGCCCACAAAATGAATTCAGAACTATGTGGTTGTATAGACGGATGTGATTGTTGTGTACAGTATGTATATTTACAACTACACCTGCATATTTATTCCAGTGTTAGGTTTTCCTGTGTCTTGTGCATTCACCCCAGTTGTAAACAATAATCAGTGCACTTGTATCCAGGGTTGTGCTCTATTGAGCCGTTTCCACAGAATACATCCTGCAAGTCTGTTCATGTGTATCCATCACAATACTTAAATATCTTGCAATGTACTTTGGCTTGACCGTTCTAGGTAGTTTCTGGACATACTAACATTCTTTATAAGCATTCTGCTTCCATCTCTGGTTCCATATGAAGCACATTCAGATGAACTGTAACACTACCTTATCATGGATGTTTGAGATAATTTAATACCTATGGAAGATGGTCGGGTAATGAACTCGAAGAGTTGAACAACTTTGAAGATATGACTTCAGATAAATGGAGCTACTAGCAGTCAGGCTACCAGTAAGCAACAATTCAATTATTTCAAACTAAATGTCCAAAATTGTAAAGGTTATGCAAAAGATTTATTCATAGCATGTAACCTACAGTATAGCACCGATTGTTTCAATTGATTTAAATGATCAAGACACACAAATACACAGTGCAGTAAAGTGGAATGGACCTCTGCATTTGTAGTTGTGCTTGTATGACTGTGCAACATGTATAGGATATATTCAATCTACCCTGCTCCTGTTTTAGTGATATTACTATCTAGGCATGCCAATTAACCAGAGCAGAACTGGGTACAGTAAGCAAGAAGAGTTGCTATATGACAAATGCTAAAGACCCGAGTGCAAATACCAAATGACAGCGATCCATATACAATTTAACCAAAGTGTATGTACATTTTATTTTGCATTTCACCGTTTTATTTCAAAATGAAAGTACAAAGGTGAAACCAGATAAATTGCCACATTACAAGTTAATCTAGACTGTGCTGCATCTGCTACCAACATTTGAGACTATAGACTCAAGAGGCTAGCAGTGAATGATGCACAGAACTGAATAAATGAATTTAATGTTTAAAATTGTAGCATTAATATTTTATAATACACAAGTAATTGAAGTACAGTGCAGTCCAACATTATAGCAGTCCAGAGTTCAAATATGCTGTACATCATACACAAACATCACTGCCATATGATTATGTACACATTCAAACAAATAACTAGCCTAAACTATACAGTACCGCTAGTAAAAAAAAAACCTTGACTTTGGTGCAAATCATGCGTTACTCCAACACCATCCCAAGCAGGCAGTTATAATAAACACGCATGCGCACACACACTTCAAAGGGTACATGTATACCATATGCTGCTCCTTATGTCTAATTTACGCTCAAGACACATCTGGACATAAAGGACTTGGCATTCAAAAAACAAGAGCTGATGAAATGTACAAGATGCTCCACCACAATGAGAATGACTGATCACTCCACTCATGTCTACACAAATGACTATCAGGAAACATTTTAAACATTATCCCATCTTTCTCTGCCATTCAAGACTGATGGGTTCGCTGATATGATTTAGGACTTGTACTTTAAAAGAAACTTTAGTATTCATGAGAAAGAAAATGAGAATACAGAAAACAGAGAAAGGCTTAAGATGACAAATACACTCACCAACCACTTTATTATGTAAACATGTCCAACTGCTCATTAACGAATCGGCTAATCACATGGCAGCAACTCGATCCATTTAGGCATGTAGACATGGCCAAGACGATCTGATGCAGTTGAAACAGATCATCAGAATGGGGAAGAAAGGAGAGTTAAGTGAATTTGAACATGGCATGGTTGTTGGCGCCAGACAGGCTGGTCTCAGTATTTCAGAACCTGCTGATCTACTGGGATTTTCATGCACAACCATTTCTAGGGTTTATAGAGAATGTTCCAAAAAAGAATATCCAGCGAGTTGCAGTTCTGTGGGCGCAAATGCCTTGTTGATGCCAGAGATCAGAGGGGAATGGCCAGACTGGTTCGAGCCGATGGAACAGCAACAGTAAACTCCTTGTAGCTAAAGTAGCCAACTAGTAAAATGGCCTAGCTTAGATTTACAGAGGTTTACTTTATTTTCTTAGCGGTGTACCATTTAAATTAAAAAGGTCCGTGTTGTCAAACCTACTTTATAAAAGACATTGGTTGAACAATCACTTTAATAGGCTATATATGGATACATTTCCAATTTATATTTCAAAAATACATAACTAAACAACTGAACGAGTTTGCTGAACTAGACATATCCAATCTAGGCCTATAGCTAGCTAATTATCTCCTGGCTAATATTAGCTAGGATCATCACTGAAATGGAAAAGATGGTCATTTTGTTTGAGAACAAAAATATCACCTTTCACGACTAACATTGTGTCAGCCATTGTGGCACCTCACCTGACTTCCATGTCAATCAGAACAGAGCTCACCAATTATTCATGAACTGAAAGCATTGTAAAAAACAGTTTGTTTCTTTCTAGGGACTAAGCATTGGGTTGTAAATGGGCATGCATTGCTATTTCAATTCCAGCCCATAATTCTTTTATATCACTTGTTTACTAAAAGAGTGTGCTTTAGCATTACTGATGCTTTAAACATTAACACTACAATATCTGTTAGGCATGGGCCCACTCCCTTAGAGAGAAGGAAGACTGACTACATTGGCATATATTCTCTCAAAATAGAGGACAGGGTCGAGATTTCTCATTTCAGGTTATTGAGAAACAAGCAAAACAGCTAATTTATAGATGGGTAACTTGCCTAAAAATTACTTTATTGTTAGTGAATGTGAACCAATAGCATTACAAGTGTTTGCTCGCAGCTACATGTACTGAAAACTTCAATGCAGTTGAATTCAACTTCAAATGCAGACCGAAGACTGTGTATAATAAAATGACAAACACCGCAGATAGCTCATCCTTGTACTTTACATTGTATATTTATCTATGTCTGCTTATTTGCAGTTCATGGTATCAATTAATTCCTGTTTAAGTTTGAGCCTACATTTATTTTCAATACTAGGCAATGACATTTGATTCCTGTAGTTTAGTAGGGTATCTTGAATTCTGACATCTACGGTACCATCTCTGAAAAGCCCTAGGATACACAGCTTGCAAATCAAGTCACGCTCATCACGCTACAATACTTCAAAAATGTTTGTGTTGTCAGGACTTCACAACTGGACTCCTCTTTTGCATTATTTTTTCAGCATCTGATATCCTCACTGTTAAAGAATAACAAATGAAGCATGTAGTCTAGACTACACATTAAAAATTCAATTGTATTTGTTTAATCAAATTCAAGGATTATTTTGTAAATGTAATATTTGAATTCAATTTATACATTCCTATTATATATTAATGTAATTATATTGTCATTGAATTTTAGATTTGCATTTGAGGCCTTCCAAAATATGTTTTAAGAATGACTAGTCAATCTGACGGAGAATCCGTTTACCTAGGTTGCAATCATCAGTATCATGATCAGCTTAGCTAGCTAGCTGTTCTATAAAAGTGCAATGCCAAAACTATTTGCTATGCTTTGAAATGGCTGAATATCCATTCCTATGTTCTGCATAGTTTTGTAACGACCTTTCAAATGCCAAATGCACAACAGGTAGAAATGAGAGGCAATTAGCAAGACACCCCCTATAAAGGAGTGGTTCTGCAGGTGGTGACCACAGACCTTTTCTCTGTTCTCATTCTTTCTGGCTGATGTTTTGGTCACTTTGGCATCGTCAGTTCCCTTACCACAGAGGTAGCATGAGGCGGTGTCTACAACCCACAAACGTTGCTCAGGTAGTGCAGATCATCCTGGATGGCACATCAATGCGAGCTGTGGCAAGAATGTTTGCTGTGTCCGTCAATGCAGTGTCCAGAGCAAGGAGCAGATACCAGGAGACAGGCCAGTACACCAGGAGACATGGAGGGGGCCGTAGAACTGCAATAACCCAGCAGCAGGACAGTTACCTCCTCCTTTGTGCAAGGAGGAACAGGAGGAACAGTGCCAGAGCACTGCAAAATGACCTCCAGCAGGCCACTAACATCCATGTTTCTGCTCAAACTGTCAGAAACAGACTCCTTGAGGGTGGTATGAGGGCCCGACGTCCACAAGTGGGGCTTGTGCTTACAGCCCAACACCATGCAGGGCAATTGGAATTTGCCAGAGAACACCAAGATTGGCAAATTCGCCATTGGCGCCCTGTGTTCTTCACGGATGAGAGCAGGTTCACACTGAGCTCATGTGACTGAGTCTGGAGACGCCATGGAGAACATTCTGCTGCCTGCAACATCCGCCAGCATGACCGGTTTGGCAGTGGGTCAGTAATGGTGTGGGGAGGCATTTCTTTGGAGGGCCACACAGACCTCCATGTGCTAGCCAGAGATACCCTGACTGCCATTAGGTACCGGTATGAGATCCTCAGACCCACTGTGACACTATATGTTGGTGCAGTGGGCCCTGGGATCCTTCTGATGCATGACCATGCTAGGCCTCATGTGGCTGAAGTGTGTCAGCATCAATGCCTTCATCATGCAGAAACTGCTATGTACTGCCCAGCCCGTTCCCCAGACCTGAATCCAATCGAGCACATCATGTCTCGTTCCATCCACCAATGCAACGTTGCACCACAGACTGCCCAGGAGTTGACTGACTCTTTAATCCAGGTCTGGGAGGAGATTCCTCAAGAGATCATCTGCCCAGACCTTGAAGGGAGGTCAGACAGGTACGTGGAGGCCACACACGTACGATTTGAGTACGATTCCAACCTCCATGGGATAATTGATTTAAATTGATCATTTTTGTTATTTTGTTCTCAATGCATTCCACTATGTAATAAATATAGATTTTCAAGTGGAATATTTTATTCATTGAGATATAGGATGTTATTTTAGTGTTCCCTTTATTTTTTTGAGCAGTGCATGTACGTATATATAGACACAGACACACGTACACCTCTGCTAGCATCAGCCTGATAGTGTTCACTTATTCGTAATCACAAACAAGGCTCCGATACCCACTTACTATACCTTGTGCAACTTGCTGTACTAATGATCAGACAACTCGATGTCAGCAATCTGGAATTATTTCACAATCAGTGATGGAAACCCAAGCAAAGCAGACCGCAAACTGCTGTATGAAAAGGAGGTACTTCTGCATCTTCCTATAACAAGTGGATGAAACATCGTAAAATGAAAACTCAGTACGAGGAGTTCACTGCTAGCAGAACAATCCATCAACCAAGACTCTAAACACTAGCTAGATCAGAAGAAAATGTCTCCACAACCATAGATCTGTGAAAATAACAGAAGCTCTTGCGAAGTACATTGTAAACATTATACCATTGTTGTAACCATCTTTGGTAATTGACAACCAGGGATTTCAGCACTACTTTATGTATTGGAGCCCAAGTATGAAATTCCCAGCAGTTATCATATACAACTTTCAAACTTTGTCAACAAAGATAGTGTTGACATGGGTGCAAATGTTTGTAGATAAATCTAAACTAAAAAGTTAATTTTCAAATAAAGGTGATTCATTGTTCCATGTTGGATTCAAATTGATTTCAAAAAGATTAAATTAAATATTTATTAATTGTAAGCAAGTATAAAAATACCCATACAAAGAGAAAAAAAAAAGATATTATATATATATATATATATATATATATATTACACACATACATCCCTCATTGCAACATGTGACAGAAGGTCTAGAAGGGAATGTGATGAATAATGTTTCACTACTTTAGCCATGTACCACCTAGCTCTGACTTAAAATTGGATTTCAATTTTCTGACCATATGTTAGTCTGAGATGGTGTGAACATTTGATTTCCATTCAAGAGTAGCCTTTGTTCCCCATTTCTTGGCTTCGTCAATTCTTAATTCCACTACTGATGTTAGGGATTTGCTTTTGTTTAGTAATCTTCAAAAACAGGAAAGCAGCACTCTTTAGCCAAAGACTGTACTTTTATGAATGACACTTGTAGATATATTATGCAGTGTTTAGCCTTAAAAAGTATTTTTTGGGCATCAAATGTGCGATTTCACCATTCACAAAGTGCACTGTAGTATGAACAAAACTGAGGTCATTTGGTGAACTTGAACATTTGCTGCACCTAATGTGGTACAGCTGAATCTAATGAATAAAAAAAATAAGATAATGTTCAAATTTAAGATGATCATAAGGCCCAATATTCTACATCAAAATCTTGTCTTTCTTAAGACAGAAATCCATTTCTGTTTAGCCATAAAGAAATGCTTTGCACTTGGCTTTTTCCTTGGTTTGTTTGTGATTCATTTAGGTGTGAAACATTGTACAGCTACAGAAAAGGCAGTGATACATGTCAAATGCAACTCAAAGTCTAAAAACTATTATTTTTATAATAGCATTATACTGGTAAAACATCACAACGCTGCAGTATGTGATCACAATCACAGAAAATAGAATAAATTAGAAGTAATAGATTGTGGGATTTTAGACCTGGGAAAATTGCAGACATGACTGAAAATGCACAGCAGTAATTAAAAATGAAAATGTTCAGAAGAAACCATGTACTTAAAGTAAAAGCCTTGCCTCATAGTAGCTGCGCACAGCATTGCAGAACGCCTCATCAGCTACTATCTGAGTTTCTCCTTTCAGGAATGCATGGAAGCGCTCCCTCACTGCCTGCAGCTGCTGCTTGTTGATCTGGGATGGGGAAGAGAGAAAAAAAAATTAAGATCATTTTTGCTAACATTGTACTGCTGGTATACTGTAAAAGTATACCATTAGTAAAATGAAGCCAGATGAACATGACCTGAGCCATTTCCTTAAACATTCTCACAGATCTGTCTAGCTTTTGAGATTTTTTTTTAACGGCTCTGTATTTTGGTATTATTCTTTACAACTTTAATTCCTTGCAAGTTTGCGTTCTTAACCCACAAGATAAAGAATGTCAACATACGAGTTGCAACATATTACGACTCGAGATGCACATTTCATTAACAAAAATCAGAGGGCATTACATAGTGATAACTATTACATCATCTTTTTAGCTTTTATTCATTGAAAACTTTATAAAATCAATAGGCTACATCTAAGAAATGCTGTTAATTCCAATTTCTATGTTTTCAAGAATAAAATCAAGAGGTGCTTGCATCATTTTTAAAGGAAGTAAGAATAATCCTTCAGGGGAACATTATAAACATGGATTAATGTACTAAAACAAGGACATAACACCAAACGACATTTGAATCTACGAATAAAGTAGAAATGTTCCTGTATCATTGCTTTAGGAGATTAAGTCATGGTAAGATTTTCCACATTAAACATTTTAGAACCTCCTCATGAGAGATTTTAGCTTCAGCATCACCACATCTTTAGTCTCAAACTCAGCAATGTGCACACTGATCGCCACATGGCTTGGTATGGTGCATGCCAGTTAGGTGCCAGCTGCAGTTACTCTCCAATGGCTGCTCATTTCTTCCTCCATCAGCAGCAGGGAGCTCTCGCTGACCACCAATGCGAGACACAGTTCGTCTCAAGACACCAGCCTGCTTTTTACAGCCAAAAACCGACCACTTCCGGTTCTAGAACACGGAAAAATTAAAATCATTCCTTTTTTTCCTATTTTTATTTCGGAGTATAAAATCAATGGAACTATAAGTTAATGACTCATTCAAAAGTACCACAAAATACAGAAAGCTTTCCCCAGGGTGGAAATGTATACAGTAGGAAGATGTGGGTGTGAGGTAGAGAGCCAGGTGCACTATGGATGAACTGTCGGATTATAGAATTCAAACATTTACATGCCCTTTCAGCTTAAGCCATAATAAATGGAGTTCGAAAGCTGCCATTCAGTTTTAGACCATGAGTTCGTACTACAGGACCTTATTTCCTTTTTTGAACTAATGTCAATCCAGTCAGCCTACCATCAACTATAATTTTGCGCAAGTAAGATACAGAAACTTAGCTTTATAATTAGGTCTTTGCTCAACATCGGATCACCAGTTTCATACCAAATTGTATATACCTCCAGGTATAGTCCATTTTGTATAAACAAGAAGCTTAGTAACAATTCTCAGATAGTTGTAGCTGTTGTCTTGTTTAGCTCATGCCGGATGTGACCGTGTCTGCTGGAACAGCTCTAATATGGCCTACAGACAGCAGCAGTCATTAGGAGGTGCAGTGGAGCGCCGGGATGGGACAGCAGCAACCAGCGTTCAATTCAGCTCTCACATCTGCCATTCACTCCAGTGGCCTTGCACTTGGTTGCCTGCCTGCCTGCTCCCAGTCTGTCGCTCTCTTTGTCCTCATGCTGCCAAGTTCCACCTCCCTGGGTTTCTAGTGGGATCAGTTTCTGCATTCTTCTATTAATACTAAAAGTCATTAGGAAACCTAAAGTTAATTTCCTCATTGAATCCTCTTGCACACCAAATATTTGCCATAAATTGGACAAACTCAAATCACCAGTTGGAACATGAGAAACAGCAAATAGTTGCACATTAATAGGTTTTTCCATTTGTAAAAATGTGGATTACCAAAATATTTTACCATTTGCGTGATATGGCGGTACCACATTGTGCTCATTTGCATTTGATTAACAATTCATAACACTGATCCACAAAATAAATAAATAATAAATAAAAAAACATCCACCTGAACCTGACCACATTTCTCACTGGGAGATTCACATTTGAAGTGGATTACCTCCAACAATGTTTGATCACACATGCAAGTCATCAACAAAAATGGTGTCAGTTCGTTAAATGGGTGTGTGCAGATGGCAAACTTCAAACTTAACTAATGCAATAGAAGTATTACACAAAAAGGAAGATGGCTTGCTTTAGCAGGATTTCAGAATGCCATGAACCTTTGCGAGAAGAAATGAATAATGTGATTATAAACATATGGATATGTGCCTTATGAATTTCACCAAAACTAAGGTTTTTGCCAATTTTACATCTGTATCTCCTACCTGTGAATAATGGTTTGTGTGCAGGCAGATTCAAAGTGGTCACTTATTTAGGTGTGTTTACATGAATGTCTATACAAGTGCAGAATGCAAGATTGTTTCCTAGTCCAACTGTTGTATATCTACTGAGTAATGGGTTTTGTTTTGGAAGGTCACAAGTTTAAGAGATTACCTAAATTCGTCCATTAGCTACCAATTCTATTCCTCTTACTGGGGGAACCAATTACAAACACAATACCTAGATAATAAAGGCATTTATTGATCAAGTCTACAGGTGTTATCTGCTACGCAACTGCTCTTTATACCTGTACTTCTGTATATGAAGATGGTTTTTATAATCATAAATTGGTTTCTGATGGTTAGATCGATTCAGACGGAACATTACTGAAGGCCTAGGTGTGACATGCACGGTCCGCCAGTGGTGACACTACAGCGTTACTGTTTAGAATGTTAGTGCAGATCATTTTTGCAATGCTATTGTGATTTGTTGTGATTTTTAAACTATTGGTTAAAATGACAAACAGGTTTTCTGGTTATTTACGTTTCACTTTATAAAATGTTATCGATTTAACATTTAAAATGTGAACATTGTTTTATTTTTAAGTTAGGCTACTTATTCATGTAACATATGGGACAACATTGTGCCAAGTGTATAATACTGCAGCTTGAGTTAGAATTTTTTTTTTTTTTTTTTTTTTTTTTTATCTAGTGGGGAGCAAAGCCCATCACACATGCAGTTGATGCCTTTATGTTTGTATGTGATCAGAGTAAAGGAGCAGAGCCTTAGCATTGCCTCTTCATTTGAACGATGCCAGAACATGATCATATTCAGGAGACCGAACAGGCAGGTTACACAAATTTAGATGCTACAGAGGAAGCAGCTATGGTCAGATAGAGTGAACATAGATGCACTTTTGATGCTCTGCCATAATTTAGAAAAACAGCTAGTCAACAGTTCAGAGCAGCTCCTATTTGGATGAAAGTTAAAAATGCATGACATGTTTATGCAACTGGCAGTATTCAATAGAGATGGCACTGATGAGATACCATGCATCAGGACTGATTGAATATCAGGAAAAACATACTGGATCAGATATCACTGCAGAGATTTAAGAAACCAGCTCCGATACCATCCGAAATCCAGCCAGAGAACAGCACAGCAGTGATTGTATGTGATAGTCAGGTTCGTTTGAGCACAGATATATATATCTCAAATCCAAGCATGATTGGATCCTTGCACGTGATTATTATAACTGATTGTGGGGAACAAGTTATCTGCCTTTCATTTAAATGAGAAAATCAGCACATTTTCACTGTCATTGACAAACATTTATCAGGTTTAAAGAAAAAAAAAAGTTCCCAGTTTGACTGAAGTAAAGGAAATTCTGCTTATGGGAAAAGAGAAAGACTAGGAGAAACCTCTGGGGAGAAGAAATAATAACATTTTGGATGAGATGCATCATGTTTACAGAAATCATGCATAGATATAACTGAAATACACTAAGTCCCCAAACAACTCAACCAGTTGTTTATAATGGAAAAATATTGGATCGGTATCGATGATCAGGTGAAAATTCAAATTCATATTTGTACATCAGATTGATATAGAAAATCATTTTACCATCTCTAGTGTTCAGTGTACCACTAGTCTCATGACTAGTCAGTCTGTTAAGTGTTTTAACTTTCCCCAAGATCTCTGGACACCATCTGTACAACTCAAATGGCTTTTTATAGAACTGCTGGTTTCTCCAAGGCAAAATGGTAGCTATTGATTGCTTATTCCAACCAGAGCCAGGGAAGCAGCTTTCTGAAATCACAATATACATACAAAGCCAAAGTACAGACATAAGGTCTGACAGGAGACCATCCATAAAACCATAATACATAAACATGATACAGACAAAATATGATAGACAGCATATACCACATCCTAGTGAATGCAAGCAGGAAAAAGCATATTTTCTACCTTGATTTGAGCTCTACAATAGAAGGTGCAAACCTAATGTCCACAGGTAAACTGCTCCAAAGTCTCAGAGCTACTGTAGCAAATGTACGATCACTTAAGCTGAGACACTGGCACAGATAAAAAATAGTTGATCCAAGGACCTCAATGACCTGGACTACACAAGGCTTTCAAGTAGGATGAAGACAGCTTTGCTAGACCATACCTTGCATACAAATAATAAGGGAAGATGGTTAATTCAAGGTGCTTATGTCATGCCACAAAATGTACATCATGTATGTCTGAATCTGATCTACAATTGATGCACATGCTGAACTTAGGGTTGGGATAAATGGGACATCACTGTCGTGCATCGCGATAGTGGCTCAGCATGTTGGAGTGCATCTTGCCTGCATCAGTGTCTCTGCTAGAATGTATTAAACTACATTTCTCACCCACAGATCAATCTGAGAAATGATGAATGTTTGAGTATCAATTCAATTATTTTAGTTTCTTTTTGATTTTATACAGTCTATATTAAGGAGGCTAAACTAGGTCTTACCATGTTCATATAGACATGCTTTATATTGTTTGTTATGTAGAATGCACATCTCCAATACTGAAAGGTTTGCAGAAATGGAATTTTTTTTCTGCATAAAATTTAAAGAAATGTATCCTAATAAACAGAAGAAAATTTAGTAACCCATTTAAATCAAACGATGTCATATCAGGTTTAAGCGGTCTATCACGATGTTTCCCTGTAGAAATCAGACATTGCCCAACCTACCTGAACCAAATACTCCAATGTATTGTGAATTGGCTACAAAGTTTTACCTTCAACATGAAGGGCTGAGCAACATTGAGCACTGTCTTCCGTACTGAGATGACAACTGTATCCTTCAAATTCTGGCTTTGAGCATTCTATTCAAACAGCTTGGATCATTGCCAAACTAGAGAGCCAACATTTAAAACACTTTCATAAGGTCAGATTTATCAGAGATATTAAACTTCAGGTAGGTCATGCAGGTCCAAGTATTTTATGAAAATCCATCCTGGTGTGGTCTCACTGTATGGGAAAGTCAAATTATACAGAGTTGAAGGTTGTTGCTATATTGAAAGTTTTTGCTACAAACACAATAAAATGAATCTTCAAATATGTGTGCACCATTAGCCTATTGCATTAAAAATTCAGACATTTCTACCATTTGTATAGTAGTATCAGCACAATCTTGATTTCCTTTTAATTGTTTTTTGGCTTGCCATTGTATTCAACAGTCAGTAGCAGATCATTTTGCAGTTGCCTCCTTTATCTTAGTTTAATTTTTGCTGAATCTTTACCAAACAATTTATTATTGTGTGCCAATAATGCATCAGCTTTTGCAGTGTGAAAGCTGGTTAATTTGTAATCCAGTATAGTTCTACAAAAGAATACTTCTCAACTCAAGAATCTAACCAGTAGAGTATGAGGTTTCACTTTAATATAAACTACATCTTTCCATGATTTCAGACAGAATTCAGTGCCTATAGAGACCATCTCCGTAAAAAGCTGCACCTTTTGGTCTTTGTGTCAGACAGCCAGAGTGCCAAGGTTCTTTTTTTCCTGATGAGTTCTACCATTCATGGTGTTTTGCTTTGCCACTCCCTAAGCATGACAATCCTCCATATTGTCATGGCAACATCACCTACCGCATGGCAAGACTCAGTTTGAGGACCAGACAGGCAGGCGCAGCATATTAAAGATGCCACTGCTGCTTTTTACCAGTGTGCACTTAAAAAAGCATGTCTGCACCACCACCGCCGAAACAATGCAGTCTTGATCTTCCTGCAATTCAGCATTGTACAAGTCACCACACAAGCTGCTATGTTATGGCAATACATGCAGGATTTCTTCCACTGGTGGGCTTTCCTGTATTGCTGAAATAATTGGGTTGTTACAAAGTGAGACCAGTTACTTTCTTGTAGGCAGAGAGTCAGAAAAAAAAAAGTACAAAGAAAAACGCAGAGAGAGCCGTAGCAATTGGCCAACAAGAGCCACTGTGGCATTTGTGATTTGTCCTCGTGTGCAAGCGTCATCTGTACAAGAACCAGAGGTCCACAATCCCACTTCCTTTTAGCCTCTTCAATCATTCTCCCTTTTCCTAAACATTTTGATACATGTACATACCATCATAGTAACAATTTTCCACTGCACAGAGATCCACTGCACTTGGATGCTTCAGCATGGTTTTCTCCAAAATTTAAATGCACCAACATGACCTTTTTCCAAATTAAGCTATATGCACATATTTTACTGCCACATGCAGGAAGCACCTCATCATTAATTGGTTGTGACCAAACACTGCAACTGTGACGGCTGATGTCATGGATCTCTCCTCCCCCACACGTTCCCTGTGAAATCTCTCTCCCTCTTCCCTGCTCTCCCCCTCTTGCTCTCTCCCACTTTGCCTCACCCTCTCCTGCTCTCCCTCCACATAGGTCTTCTTGCTATGCTTAAAAGGAGCAAAGACTCCCCCACAATCCCCTGCTCAGCACATTCCAGAACCACCATTAACAAACAAGTCTACGGGCCTGCTTCATGCTGTTCTTGAAACACTTGCACATGGGTTTTATGAAACACTAAAAAAAAGAAAAAAAAAGGTCAGTAACAGACATGTTCACAAGAAGAGTTAAATAATGTGCATCAACACATCAACTGTAACAGTGAACATGACATGTAGTGAGTAAAAGATTTACACATTATATATTGCTAAACTAAGATTTAAACCGGTTCCCTTTACATTGTTTGCAGTGGGTCTAAAGAGCAGCCTCCAACATGAGTCAAGAGACAGCATGTAAAGTCTGCCACTGTTCTCGCAGTTCTTTTGAAGAACACATTCCACCCAGTAATCAAACATTTCCAACCCATCCCTGTAAAGCAAACAGAAGCTTGCCAATATGGCAAGTATTAATAAACTACTCACACTCATGTCAAAGAATCATAGTTCATACTCTTACCTTATGAATACCTAAAAGACTTAATACCATAAACAATTGAGAAAAAGATTTGTGCTCCAGGACAAAATGAAGGTGCAGAGACCAATAAGAACAAAGCAACACATGATCATAACTCATGTTTTATTACTTATGCCAAGATGTTTATCAACTTGTCAAAGTTTAAACATCTTGAATCAAATATGGAAGATTCAATTGGGTAGTAATCCATTTGGACATGAGAAAATGAAGTTGCCAACACCATAGTATTGTGTGCTAGAGATCTGAACGAGGAAGGAAACTGTCCTGTCTTATGCTTTTTCAGACATTTCCTTTCATTGTGTTCTGGGGGTTACTCTGGATTAAAAGGTGAATAAAGAGGAAAAATGGAGAAAGAAGAACCAGTCAGAAGTCAACATATAACCAAGGAATAAGACAAAAATGAAAAGTTTGTTGAAAAGAAAAAAAATCTCTAGAATCCTATTTCAAAAAGAGGATATTTAAGTAGTGACATAATTAAGCACAGGCTGATGGACACAGTAAATGAATCAGGATAAAACTCCCATCAGGGACAATCAAGGGATGGAAATAGTATCTATGCCTCAACACATGGCTATATGAAAATGGTATGTGACAGGCTGACAATATGGATAACCAAGAAAAGACAAAAATAACACTGGCTGATTGAGAACATGACATGTCTCCATATGCTTGTCAGTCTTTTCCATAACAAAAAGGACATGGATGACATGGGCAGATAGTGTCCTTTATAATTAATGAAAATATTTTAAATGCACTGCATGGACATAGTTAGAAAGCACATAATGACTTGATAGGTAAAAGGGTACAAGACAAACCACCAAATAAAAGGTTTCTACCTTAATCTAAACCATGTTTTACAACATCACACAAAACAATTCAGTTATAGCTTGCTGAACAAGACTCAACACTAACAGCATACTATGCTTGTCTCCTGCAGCTCTGACATTTTATATTTCTTTGCTGCACAATTACAGCACCTCCCCAAGATTAACTGTAAACAGAGTGAAAATGTGTGGATCAGAAGTGGGCAGAGTGAGGCGTACTTCAGTGTCCTGAAGGTCTGCCATGACAGTCAGCCTAGAGCTCCTGTCTGCTCTCTGAAGATAAACGGTGCATGCTCGCATCCATTGGTGCAATAAAAGGACCAGGCTACCATGTTTAATTATTTAAAAAGGGGATAAAGTAAAATACTTCCTTTGCTTTTTTGATTGAAGTTCCTCCATGGACAAAACAAATAAAAGGATAATATTCCACAGGATATATTCCATAAACAACTAAATCTAGAGGACTTGAAATTAGTTTTGCCACAATAAAGGATCCTGGAATGGAATTCGGTACCAACAAGTGTTTTACACAACATGGGAGTTACAAATGAAAGTTCAAGAGAGCTTGACAAGTAGCATGTGCCAACAGTGATGCATCATTGCTTTCCAGTGTGATTTGAATTGAAGAACCTCATGCAGCTGTGCACGCGTGTGTAGGAAGCTTGCTGAGCTGTGTTCATTGGCACAGAGATAAGCAATTGCTTTATGGGCAATTTCTCTCCATTCAGCCCCCTCACACAAGGTCCTCTTTTAGCCATTTTCTGCTTCCACATGTGTCCTTTTTGGATGATGCATAATGTGAATACTTTCAAGAGTTTTAAGGCATTTAGTGTTCAAGAAAGAATGATGGACATGTTCAGCCACTGGAAGAAGCCTGTTCTTGTTACTCTGTTCATTCTGCTGTGCCACCCTCAGTCAATAACAGTCAAAATATCCCTCTTAAACCATTAGCACTGACTGAAGGTCTGGTTGTCAGTGGGAAAACGAATTTACAAAGGACAGAAATCTGTAGATGGTGTAAATTTCCACACATCTATTCTTTGCTGAAAGGCTGGACAACTATAAGAAATGCAAAGCCGGAATATAGCAAGAGCAAAATTGAATTAGAGAAAGTTGAACATGAGGCTAATATTGGCTAAGAGAGCAATTTAGGGTTGCACCTATAAAAAAAATATAATGGGTCTAAACAGTCATAGGAACATTAAAATGTTTAGACCATTTAATATTTTCATTCTTGTATTTATACATATACAATTTATGTATATAAACTGTTTGGACTTGTATATAAATAACATAGCAGATACCTGTATCACTACTTAAATGTTGCTGTTTATTGTACAGTATAGTAATGCACACCACAGTAATTCAGATTATGGTGCTTTATTTTTATAAAAATCAGTGCGTCTGTATTGGTGGTACAGAATAACATGTAATTAAACTATTAGTTTAACAAAACTTCGCAGTAGCTTACTAGTACTACTTACATAGTGATTCAAGATGTTACACATGTGTGGTTAATAGTGGCGTCTTTGGCACAGGAAGCCTGGTGGGACAGACTCTGGGCAGTATCCAAATTGGTGAAATGTCTAACAGCATTTTGAACATGTACGAAAATCAGTAACAAAATGCATTTCAATTCATGCACTGAATCATCCAGACTAAACCTGAAGGAGACAAGCATTTGGATTTTATAAGGAGCAAGACCAGTTTAAGATGGGTAGCTAGATTACCAGTTTTGCATTTTATTTCTAAGCAAGTTCCTCTCAGTCACAAATGTGCTATTGTGATCACATTTCTGCATGCAGAGAGGGAACAGTTCACACTGAGCTAGATTCATAAAACTCAACAGTAACCAAACTATGCCACACATGTGCAGCCCTGTTTTTAATTCCTATGCATAAGGCTATACTGCAATAATTAACACATCAGTGTCACCTCATGAGAGTCCATACATATTAAAATATCCATGCCATGACAGATGTCATGAGATCTGTAATGTACTGAAAATGGCCAGTTACATAAAAATGCAACACTTGTAACTTTGAACTTCAATAATTGAAGTTTAGCAATGCCAACAGTTCCAGTTTTGGTCAGTCAATGCAGCACAATTGTATTTCTCCTCAGTCTGTATTTGTTTTAGTTTCTCCTTCAACAAGGTTTATGGTATTCTGAGATCCTGTCAACTCCCTACTCCTTCACATACTCATACTGCAGTGGCAAACTTTATCATGCTCACTCCAAACAGACCAAAAATTTGCATTGTGAATAAATTCTGTTGATGACTTCCATGTGTGACCAAAATTTACTGGACCATTTATCACAGGTTCAGGTGGTATTTTGTGGAGCAGTCCTCAATCACGAATTGCTAACAGAACATGCAAATGAGGACAAAATGCAGCAGTTTGGCATCATACAAAGGTTAAATGTGCCAGTTTTATGAAAGCGGAAATGCTACCACTGCACCATTTACTGTTATCATTAAATCTGTAGGTAGGTTTTATGAATTTGGCCCAATCTCTCAAGAACTTAACCCACCCATCATTCCAAGTCTGAGATTTTAGGTTGTGTTATGTATTTATATATACACTTAGACATTAGCACTTCATAAAACATTTACAGACATGTTTACACAAGTACACAAAAATAAACCCAAAAAGCACACTGCAAGCTGAAGAACGATGCACTCACTGAGACCAAGAGTCATTCTTAATTTCACACAGAGGATCTACCAAACCAGTCCCTGAGTTGATTCAATAAACAGTTAAAGCATGTGCATGGGCGCACACAAGCAGACGAGAGCACACACTCAAATGCTGTTCACCGGGGGAAGCTGACTAACGACCTTACACAGAATTCTTAATGTCTGTTGCCATTTTCTCATATTGAAAAAAAAATCAAGTCTGTTGCAAAACAACCATGTCAAGTCATTTCGAGAATAAAGGCTGTCAAAATGGGATAAATGCAATGTGTTGGGAGCTGTAGACTATGAAGGAATCACCAGCTACAGAGGGAAACAGACCTTGCAAGAATGACAAGAGTGAAACCTATAATATACCAAAACACACATGCACTTGGACATATCGGGCAGCACTGTGAGAATCATGTTCAATTTCTCCAGTGCATTCAACACCATTCAGGCTGTGCTGCCAGGTGAGAAGCTTCGGCTGATGCAGCTGGATGAATCAGTCACCTCGTGGATTATGGACTATTTGACTAGGCAACCTATATTATGTGATACTGCAGGGATGTGCCCCAGACAAGGAGCTGTGCAGAATTGGAGACTGTACTTGTCCCATTCCTGTGCAACCTCTACTATGTCTTCACGTACAACAGTCATGTCATCTGCAAATGTTCTGATGACACGGTCACCATGGGGCGTATCAGAGATGGACTGGAAGATGATGAACTTTAATTGCAGGTGGTTCAGCATAAACCAAATCAGCAAGATGCAAGTCCAAAGATATGGTGCTGTATTTCACAAAGTCCAAACTTGCTGTCAGTCATCATCAATGGAGCAGATGTGAAGGTTGTAGAGACTTGCACATATCTGTGTGCACTTTGGCAATAATCTGGATTGGATATGCAACACTTACACTGCACAGAAGGTCAAACCCACCTTTACTTCCTAAGGAAACTGAGGTCTTTGCACAAATCTCCTTTGGATATTTTACCTCTCTGTTGTACCAAGTGCCATATTCTATGCTGTTGTGTGCTGGTGCAACATCAACAAGAGTCCTCTGTACACAATTAGCAGACTTATTCGGAAGGCTGGCAGAGTTGTAGGAGTAAAGCTGGACTTGCCGCCATCGTGGGCAACACCTCACACCCCCTGCATACTGCACTGGAGAAATGGAAGCACATTTAGTGGCAGACTTACAGCTGCACCGTGTTGAGCGTCATGTGCGATCATTCCTACCTGCTGCTACAAGACTCCACATTGAGTCTCACTACTGCAGAGATGGCACTGACCTGCTACTGTCTGAACTCCACTTCACACAGTCAAACACATCAAGCTAAGCTGCAATGATCCTTTTTGTGCATGACTCACTCTGCACACTGCTGCTGAATCATGTTTATAACACTTAAACTACCTCATCACTTGGTGCAATATGTATTCATGGATATTCAATACAGTTAGATGCCCAAATGAGTAAAATAAGCTTATAGAAAGACACGTACTTACTCTTTGCTAAACTTATTCTCAAGTCTATTAGACAAGTCTTTATCCTGCTTTATTTAGGCAATTTCCTTTGGGATCATAAAGTTTATTCCTTCGATCCATCCATCCCCTTTTTTGTATCGATCCACCCTTCCATCAAGCAAGCTACATTTTAATGCATGCATTTTTACACCAAAGAAGTTATAAATCTACTTTTGACCAGTTCAATACTGGGTGCATTTTTCAATCATGTGAAAAATTGAGCTGATGAGATGACATTTCATTTTGGAGGAACAAATGTTTGGAGATTTGATCACATTTTTAGTTTAAGCTTCCTCTGTAGATATAGATATCTGCCCATATAGAGATGACCTAATGTTAATTTGCACACCACAGCCATGTACCTGAACAATGTCACTTGTACTTGTATCCAGATTTCTGCTCAAATGCTTTAAATGTTCTCAACATTAGACACATTAAATTATCAGCTCAATCCCCCATAATTAGTGGATTCCCACAAAACAATAAATAGAACTGTAAAGTGCTTAAGGAAACTGCCACTGAATTTGTTTTTGCCAGTACAGATGATTAATCATTGATAAAGATTAGTGCAGTGAAGAAATGAACTAATTGGAGTCCTTGTTGCACAAAAGATCTAAAAATACAGGGTCAGTTTCTTTACACTTTACTGCCAGTACACTATGCAAAAATGTGAGACACCATGTTTACTTCCTATTTAAGTTACCAGCATGATAATTTAGCATGCTGGTATCAACTTCATGCTCATGCCAAGTCAATGACTTCAGCACTACTTCTAAATCATACTAGAGCAAAATTGCATGTCTCAATTCATATCTGTACATTGTTTATTCCAATGTAAAACCTAAACGTTCATGGCACAAAGATCTTGCTCAAGCAACCCCACCTTCATACTCCTGCAACTGCATATTTTGCCATCATGTTCTCTCCAAAAAGACCAAAAATGTGCCTTTCAAATAAAAGTCAATTAGCTAAATAGGTGTATGTGCAGAACGGTTTTGATGATTTGCCTGTGTGACCAATCATTGATGGAGAAAACATCACCTGTTCCACATTTACCTTCAGATCAGTTCAGGTGGCTTTGTTGTGGAACAATGCTCTTATGACTCACTAACATATGCAAATGAAGAAAAAATTGAGTCACATGCTGACAGTAAAATACTCCGGCAATCTACATTTATGAATGAGGAAAGGTGTATGGTGGCACTATGACAGGTTAACGTCACTTTGAATCAGGCAGTAGCTTTTATGAATTTTGCATTGTTTTAAAAGGACATTTAATCATTCCATTTAATGCAGGCAAGCTCTACAGGCCACAACTAAGCCTGATCAGTCACCTAAGCACACGGAGGGCTTAATGAGCCTGTGAGGACGTAATTATAAATAGGCTTCATTGACTGGAACTACTTGTTAGACAAACCACAGGAGGGCGAGAGTAGAGGGTGATGCATGGACATCCAATCTGTCAACCAGACAAATAAACAAACTGCTATCACACAACAGACAGCCCCATAGAGCCAAGACTGTCCGATTCTGGACTGTACTCTTCGGTACGCATCAGTGGCAATCCTTACTAAAAAACAGTACAAGAATACGTCTTTATTTGCAAATGCCTATTAATGCAGAGTATTCATGTACACTGCCCAAGTCTAAACCTAGTCTGAATTCTTGCCTAGGAGGGATATGAGAAATTCCTAGCCAACAGTGTTCCCTAAACAAATGGAACCAAATCTATATTACAAGTTCCATATCAAATACCATATACCAATACTATATATAAAATGTATACAAAATTTACCAATGTTGCCAATCAGCCAAGACATACATTTTGCTGTATTAGTGCCCCCCAGCTTCATGGCTTATTGGTTCATTAGCTATACTTGTGGTAGAAAATCATGCAATTTGTGTTTATGACGAACTATAATCTAGACCACCGTTTCCTCTGTAGCCACTCTTGTCCCCTTCTCTTAATTCCTCACTGGAGATGGCCAAGCAGAAGAGCAACTTCCTTTCAGCAGAGTTCCTGTTTGTGACTATACAGGGCAACCTAAAAAGGGATCCATAGAGAAGAAAGTCATCAAGAGGGGCAAATCCCTCTGAGCCACACCACCTCACCAACAGTGTGTACATATAGATACCAGGGAGGCAAGCTTCTTTTAACTCAGTGGTGAGACATGCGTCTCATGAAGAATGAAAGTAAGAAGGGAGGGAGATGTGAAAGGTTGGGACTCTGTTTCCGGTGAGAGATTTGCCAGTCTCCACTGCTTGAGTTAAAATGTCAATAGTGCTGGGAAGGAGGAAATTCTATTTATATAAACACAAATACAAAGCCGATTATGAAATAAAGCCAAGATTCTGGAGCCAACAGATTAGACATATGTGGAGGAAGGCGTGGGAAATCCTTCAGTGTGATTTCCAGGCTGTCACTTTGTCAGCTAGAATCAATCATAGGTAACACCACAGAGAACGTGTTGAGTTGTTACACCCCCCCCCCCAAAAAGTAAGAGACAAGATATAAAAAAAAGACATTAAAATAGAAAGGAAATAGCAGCAGAATAGGGGAACAGAATTAGAGAGCGTTTCAGACTGCCTTAGTCAACCCACTCACTGGATGGCAATAACGAAAACAGTGCTTTGAGAACACCAGAGCTGGCACTTACGTAAAGCGGCCCTGGCTCATAAACAAAGAGTAGTCTCCCAGTAGGTCCATATATTTATATTTGCATTCAATTCACTTACTCAGCAGACAGACCAGCTGAAAGCAATACCCATTCAGCCACATTTACATATCCACTTAACGCCACCCATCTGACAAATTAAACCAAAATGTTTTGAAAACAATGAATCACATTTTTCACAGCACCAAGAATGTATTATTTTCTGACAAGCCACATGACATTTTAGTACATATACTTGGCACTATCCCCCGTTTCACTGCTGCTGAACAGTGCTTTCACAGATTCTCTCAAGTGTGGGGTAGAAGGGCTCTTGCAGAGTCATTCATAAATGCAATATCCAAGTGTGTGAACAGTCTGGTTGTATGCAGGTTCATATCACTGTCAGAATGTGCTTGCCATAAAAAAGCAATGCCTTAAAATGACCACCAAAAGTTTAGTACCATCACTATATTGGCAGGTCTACTACACATTCTTACAAAAATACAATTGGCAAGATCCCATTTATGACTTGGGCCAATACGGACATCCATTATCTTCCCAGTTAAGTGGATATTATGAATGCACATTCACCATGTATGCCAGCATGTAACATTTTTTGGCAACACAAGCAGTGCATGTTTCTGAAAGGAAGAGTCCACAGTCACCGACTTGTCATAACTGAAAAAGTATTCTGTAAACAAAAACAAAAGGATTCTATAAAATGCTGCAGTGGCCTACTGCTCTTTATAGTTCATATAAAGAGGTCAGCTGCACTCTGCAAGGAGATCAACAAACCTTCTCCATAGAGCAGGCAGCTGCTGCAATGTGAAAAACACAAACTCGTGTTCCTGAAAGTTGTCTGAAAGTTTATGAATCCACATTTCTGAATTGAGTAGACAGTTAACCTTTCATTGAAACATTTGCACCAAATGTTATACTGATTTGTCTATTCAGATTAAGAGCTTTTAAACACGAACAAGGAGACAAAAGTATACATTTGGCTTCTTGGTTCTCCAGTGTCTCATGTATTAACTGTGATTGCCTAAAACCTAATTAGCATTGTAATTCCGTTAAACCTCTCATGGTTTAGGAATAAAAATGTGCTATACTAGACAACTCATTATAGGATTAGACCTTAAAGTACAGAGACTTGGGGCCATGTGGAGAATATTTTCAACAAACTAAACAAGATACAAGTTGCTGCCAAATTAAACATACCCAATATGAATTACCCAAGCAAATGTTAAATTCCATTGTATTGCTACACATTTCAGGCCATGTGTTATATTTAAAACACTGGCAAACATATTACAAAAGGCCATATTAAACAATATTTTGGCTCCAATTGTGAGAAAATTAAACTTCCATTAAGCAGAATGGAATGTTGGGGGGGGGGGGGGGTGGAAACTAGAATAAAAGAAAATTGCTTAACTTAAATGAACATTAATTTACCAGTATTATTGTCTCTGGTTAAGTAGATCTCCACTCTGTCTCAATGTAAGTAAAAACAACTATGATGAGATTAAAAATAAATGAAAGATTACTCAATAACACTTAATTAGCATTAAGTGCAAGTATAATAAGCACACAAATACATAACTGCTCTGAAGTGGTGAATCCATCCTTTGCAATAGCCATTTGCCTACAGAATATATACGCATGGACTCTGTTTATGGGGATTTTTGACCATTCTTCCAGAAGCGCATTTGTGAGGTCATATACTGATGTTGGACAAGAAGGCCTGGCTCTCAGTCTCCGCTCTAATTCATCCCAAAGGTGTTCTATTGGGTTGAAGTCAGGACTCTGTGCACTTCCATTTTCTTATAATACAGCTGACTGGAATATTTAGGAGAGAGGAAATTTCACAACTGGATTTGTTGCACAGGTGGTATCCCACTTTGAGAGAGGGAAAACATTAAAAGATGCTCAACACTATATCTGGAAAGTGGTGCAGTATATTAGACTTTCTAGAAGAAAATTCAGAGAAAGAAAAAAAAAGCCACCTACTTAGAGAATGATTGTTACAAAGTCATGGTGAAAGCCAAAAGGCTTTTTATATTTGGAAAGTACATAATGGTGTTCACTTGTGTGTGCATGAGTTTTGTAGAGAAGTCCAATGCCAATGAAAATGCTTTCATTGGTACAACGGTACTAGGAACTTTACTTTTATATAATTAGATGGCATAAATATTATATATTCCTGTAAATCTTTACCATTAATACTAACATTTTTGCAAGAAAAAAATATTAAAAAGGTATAATAGACAGATCATCACTAGTTGTGGCCTGAAGCAAAGCTTACATTTCCAGAAATGTATTTTCCTCTGTGCCCAAGTCTGCCAGTGCTCAGCTCAGTAAGAAAACATTTTAAAACTAAAGGCAGTAGCATCAGCCCACTGGATGTGCATATACAAAACCAACACTAAACACATATACATAATGTGTCAGTTTGAATCATGTGCTTCTACTAAGGAATACCAAGAATGTACAAGGCTAAGGGTCAAAATGGGCCCTTAAGAGATCAGTTCTACATGGAACGTTTATACGCTTTAATCATCTCCCAAAAGACGCTTAGGGTTATATACACTTGTGATTTACTAAATAGTGGTGTTGCTTAATGTGCAAAAGTAATATTTGGAAGTACAGTTACCAGGTGCATAATAGTAACATTTTTACACAAAAGGTCCCTTAGGACCTTCTGAATGATTAGATTTGGCTACCTGAAAGGCTTCATTTGATTGTATTTTGAGCATATACATCAAAGTACTCAGGAGAGACACAGTATTGTCCACTAGGTGTCCCAGGCTTCTCCATAGATTTCCCTAAATGCACAAAAAGATTTCGGTCACTAAACAGCAAGAGCATGCAACATTTTTTGCCAAAACAAAACATTGGACATCTTGCAGAAATACCAGAAAGGTTATTGCCTATAGCCTCATTACTAATAGGCCAAAATATATCTAAGCTTCCAAGAGGCTAGCTAAGATAACCATGCTAGCTAAGAAGCTAATGCTACAGTACTTGCTTTTGTAATGTGTGTATATATATATATATAGCACAATATTTAGTATGCATTCTCTTATATACAACCATTAATTCATACATGCAAGCATAACTGCCCTTCATAGCCATTGCTAGCAATCATTGAATTGTTGTTCATGCACAGCAAGTGTCTTGTGTTATGCATTCCCTTCCTTCACTTTACTGGGTGACACTTCACAGCAAGTGAGGTGTTCATGTTTTCAGTTCTGAGTGAACTTTTGGTTAGAAGAGATACCAATCACTTTGAAAGCATCAACTAGTCACTTTTATTATAATCTTTATTTGTATAGCACCTTTCTCAGTGCTTTACAGATTAAAACATTAAAATGATTATAAAAAAAAAGTTTTGAAGTCCCCCCCCCCCTCACACACCAAGACAGGCAGAGGTGTGAAATGACTTTATTCAAAGAAAAATCCATGGGCCAATCACAACCAAGGAATTTAAGAGTGGACAGCTGTAGCTTTGCAATTCAGGAAGAGATTACATAAAACTTATGGTTCATGGTTACTAATGGCTAGAGAACCGTTTGCCATTTTCGAAGATGGAAATGAAAGCATGTTTTATAAGATGTGACGAGCAAACATTTTTCACCAACATTCCATAAACTGAGTGTGATACTGATGCTTTGGAAGTACATGAATTTTTGGTGACAAAACCTGAAGTTATCTTGCATCAAACCTTCCCTTTAAATGTCTTTTTTTTTTTTTTTTTTTTTTTTTTTTAAAAAGACCCACGTTTTAAAGGAACAACAAGATGGATTTCTGGCTGCATGTAGACACCTGGGAATCAGTATAGGTAGGTGAACTAGGAAATAATCTCGGGTTTGTTTTGAATTTTTTCGATGTTTACCAAGTGATTTGTTTGCTGTTTGGACAATAGCACTCACTGAAACAGAAGCAGCATCATCTGACTCACCTCAAATCACTTTCCTGACACTTCACAATTTACAACAGGAAGACTTTAGGCTTGGAGAAATGTCATGATGAGTCTTACTTTCATGTTCTGGGATATGATGAGATGAAACCCTCATTTTCTTTAGAGCCCACAGAGAGAAGAATTTTCCTCTATATGTAGAAGTATTAGAGGAATCAGTCCATGTATTCTTTGGACAATTGCAATGACTCAAGCACCATCAAGAGTCTTTGTATTGTTTCTTTCCTGTATCTTCCAAGATGAGCAGTGAATTAACCACATTCATCTGAACAGTTATGCACATCAAGTATTACTAAGTTTTTGGGCAATCCATTCCTGGATGATTTCATTCTTCTAGTAATTTGATAGGCTGACTATTTTCTGTAGGAAGACTGCTCATGGTGCTGAAACTTAGGATCCTGTCAACCTCAGGGAAATATACCTTCAGCAATCTTTCCATCTCTGATCCCAATATCATCCATCATATGAGAACATTCAGATTGAGGCCAACTGCACTGCCTGAACCTTTCAGAATTTTGTTCTCTTGTTCGTGAGCTTGGGTGAGGGGTATGGCAGAGAACTCGTTTTCTGTCTTTGAAGGAAGCCAGTTTGAATGGTTCTCAAAACTCATCCATGCTGGGCAAGGATTTCATGTCCATAATATGGACAGGCAGCCATCTTGCAAAAGACTATGGATTAACCAAGGAATGGACCATGGTCCCTAGAGCCTGCACAGAGTTGATCAAATGCTGTTGTAAAGGGGATTGCTCCACCTGCAAATGCAGCAAAGCAAATTTGGATTGCTCACCTTTTTGCAAACGCAGCTATATCAATTAAACACCATTTACCTCACACCATAACAGACAGCTTCACTTAGACCTATATTTTTTGTGGAATTAACACCAATTAATGACCAAAGATGACAATTACAATCTCCTTTCCCAGTACGACTGGATTTAATATACCCAATGATGCCTTTTTTCTACCTATAAAAGATAGGCTACTCATTTTAATTTGAGCCTTTTGTTACATTTTCAAACAAATACTGTCTAGCCCAATGGTTGAAGTTCAAAATTAAAGTTCAAATGGTTTAAAAGTTAAAAATCACTTGTCATAGGCAGAAGCACGTTCATTTTCCAACAGTTTAATGCATATTAATTAATCTGTTGTAATAAAGATTGCTAATATACTTCGACACTAGTAAAGTATCATGTATTTAAAATTTTCCAACTTTGGAAGTAATTTGATCATCTTTCGCTGAAATATGAAAGCAATCTCGTTTTTCGCATATTTCATTGATATCGATGGTCATACAATATGACGTTACAACGTGATTGAAGGCTCACTTTTCAGAGGCCTCCTAGGCTAAATTTACAAGATAGTCCCTAGAGAAACAGTATGCAAAAACTGATGCTTTTATCCGCCCGGCAACAGTAAATTTCACTAAGCAACTCCACCAGACAACATTTTCGTCTTTGGAAAAAACGTATACAAGGTCCTGAATCAAGTAGTTTAACTGTAACTGCAATGTATTGTCTATTTTTGTTACAATAATAACTGAACATTAGCCATCTAGATTCAAATAGGGCACAACTTCCTATAGACCACAAAGCAGGCAATGAAAACGTAGCCAACAAGTTAGTCTTAATTTTACTCAACATTAAGTTACTATTTTATCCGTTTGCAGTAGAAATTCATGTTCATGTGATCCGCCTTCCTTAAGTCGTTAGAGCTCGATAGTGTTTGATTAGTAAAAATTGCTTGCAATCACTGGCCAAGTCTAAACATAACTAGTGGCAAAATGTTAGTTCTAAAAGAACGCTGCTGTGGAACGTATAGGCATTATTAAATAATAAATTTATAAAACTTTATATAAATTAGGTATATAGTTAACGTTCAGCAAGTATAACGTTCACTTTTCATGCTTTAAAAAATAATCTGCCTGAAAAAGGTGTCTTACGGTTTCTCGAATCATCAGCTGTAGGAATTCAAGTGCAATGTTGCGCAGAAAAACTGGTGCGTTGCGGTGTGTGGTGTTATGTTATGACCAGAAGGCAATGACAAAACCTCACAGTTGCTCTGCATGGTTGTTTTGGACTAGCGAGGTAGCCTGCTCCCAAGGGAAAATGTAATGAGTGTAACAGGTGCACAAAATTTTGTACTTTAGTAGTAAACGTGTACTCACCTTTTGCTGTCGTCGTGCCATATCCGTTGGTTGTTTGGCATTGAAAGGGTATGCTATGCACCGGAGCACAAACACGTAAATCTGCAGTTTGATTTTCCTCTCCGATTCTTCTTTCTGAAGTCGTTCCTGTTCATTTTTGTTCTCATCAGGAGATGGAGGTGGTTGTTTCTTGCTTTGTGTACGCGAAGCTCCTGGGTTTTTTTCGGACCTAGAGAGCTTTTTAGAGGGTTTTTCAGTTTTAACTGGTTGTTCGTCCTCTAGTGGAAGTTCACCTCCGGATTCTTCACTGGAGGACGGGTCCAGCATAGTCGACACTCGCTTCCGAGAACTCTTACAACTTATGAAAAATTAAAACGAATGTATTTTTTCTTCCCTCTTCAGACGCAATTTGAGTTTTCTTTGTGAATGTATCAGCCTCACAACAAGGGCGGAGTTAGACTTGGAAAGATCCAGTGGTAGTCGGTTTTCCGTACATTTTTGGAGCCTACCGACAATCTTAGTTCGAGCTCAGTGGTGTTATGCAGAATTGTGCGAGACAGGTAGGCAACCTGTGGCATGAGAAACAAGCAACACGTGGGAGGTACCCTTCTTAAAGGTGCAGGAGGGGACATGCAAACTGTTCCGTGAACTGTATGGGTTTGTCATCTTCAATGCAATGCATATTTTCGTTACTTTTCTTGCCCGTTACCTTCCAATATTCACATGTTATCCTCACAGTAAAAACAGGTATATGTAACTGCGGTGGTCCACTCGTGCATTTTTGTTATTCATTCATTTATTTACCATCTCCTACCTCACCCACCCCTAATTTCATTCACAAATGTTCTGCACCGAAAATATCTAATTAGTGGCACTCTTGAGATTAAATTGGGTAACGTTGGACCTGTGACGGTCATTAGCTATCTGTTTTGAATTCGCTCTCATGTTCACATATTGAAAGATCCAGCAACACTATTTCAGGTTAGTCCAAAAGTAAGAGTCACAGACAGCTGCATTACTACCAGTGAGATAGGGGTTCAATCATGATGGGGCCTGTGGCACGGGGCACCACTGAATGGGACCTTTCAGTTGAGGCTTATGACACACATCTATAATTTATAAAGGGACTTGTTTGACTTAACAGTATCCCTCACCAGCCAGCCTAAACATATACTTTTTTACAGACCCTGATGTTCATTTTTGTTCCTCTTATTCATAATGTCTCATGGAAGCCAATATGAACAATTGTCTCCAAAATAGCTTAAGTACCATCTGATGCTAACAATATATGACCAGTGGTGTTAAGGCACAGAAAGAGGCTCTAAAGTTCAAAACTGTCATGTGATGGGACTTTCCACGTGGCATTCTGTTTATGATTTTGTTCCGCCAACGTGTCGCCATGTGTTTCTGTTTGCTTTCCTGTTTCCGCATGTTGCCACGCCCCATTTGTAAGCAACCTTTCCCACTTCACCTATGCATCTTTGTATTCTCAATTACAGTAGCCTATGTTTAAACATTCATTTGTTTATTATGTTTGTTGTCTATTGTTGAGTAAGGTTTGTGACTACAGATATGTATATCCCTTGTTAGATTATATGAATCTTATTTACATATTTCCTTTTCAATAAACATCTTTTTGTCAAGGTTCATCTTGACTCATGCTTGCATCCTGCATTACATGGCACACTAGCTAATAAAGTGGTGTGTTGACATCCATCCAAGATAGGTGCTTACGGTAGCTGGTGAGGGTAAAACCTTGATCTATCTATCCAAAGATAACTGTGTATTAGTTTCTCTAGGTGAGCATCATAACAGACTAGAGCTTTATTTTGGCTATACTCCTAAACAGTCAAGTTTTTTAAAGTTCTGAAAATCTCAAAAACAGATTGTTGACTACTGTACTGTAGTTGTTTAGTACACATGTAAGAAATTAAGATTTCACCACATGAAATGATATTAAATAAAACAGTTGTGATTTATTACTTTCAATAGAAGATAATGGAGGGGGATATTTAACCAAAAAGAAAATATACAAATACAAATATATGAATTAGGGACATTCAAAAAACATTACTGTCTTGAGAGTACACAGGACAAACAGTTTTGCCTAGTATATGATATAATATAGAACTGATAGGCCATAGTTAAGCATGAATCCAGATTAAAAAAATGAATCTAAAGTAAAAAGCATTTCACAGAACACAAAAATTATTTAAAGTACATCTGAATTCAAATGTAAGTGTAAACTGTCTTAGTCACAAGCTACATGGACAAATATTGACATTTCACTCATTCACTCATTACTGCAAATAAGTTGCACTTTTGGTTCCTGTATCATTGTAATTTTTTTTCTTTCTTTCATGATTTTTTTTCATGATATTTTTAAGTATTTAGTTTATTTCAAGCAGTTTGCAGCATTCATATAACTAAACAAGAGCTATTTAAATTTTACCCAATGTGGAGTTGGGTCACATCTCACACTGTAAGATGCTAGGATGCTAGATGCTGTAAGATGTTAGTTTTGTTTTATCTTGTCCATATGCCACAGTAACAAACACAATTTCTAATGGATCTAGAGCTTTGCCATTTTCTCCATTATTTGGTTTGATTAATGCCTGATTTGCAATGCTCACTGAGCTATAAGTATAAAAGGTGCTTGTATAAATAAAGGCATTATTGTTTGTTGTAGCTATCAAAAAGAATATTTCCAGTACAAAATATACAGAGTATAACACCCATTACTCGCCCTTTTAGTTAATTTACACAAACTTGTGTTCCGCACTGTAACAAAACATGGACACTACCATTGAACATCTGTCCTTATAACTGTATAAGACATGTAACATTGATGCCTCGTTTCCTGCAAGTCAAGATACTTTATAATTTTCATCCTTATTACAGTCTTACTGTTGTGTTTTTTCTTAATATCCATTTATGTATAGTCCTTGATCACTATACAGTACACTATGGATGTTCAGATACCAGTTGTGTTTGTTAGATCATGGATGGGGGCCCAGTCTGGGTATGTATCCAGATCGAACAATGATGTACCCCATGTACTGATTGCTAACAGGACTGCAAGGACACCAATGATATTCAAGCCCAGTCCTGCTTTGACCTGGAGAGACAAAGCCACCATTTGTAAACATTACCACTTATTCAGATAGATAAAACAAATACTCAAAGTTGAGCAATTGAAATGATTTTGATAACTCACCATATCTATGACTGAGAGATGCCCATAGGCAAAGACAATGGCATTTGAGGGGTTGGAAACAGGAAATAAGAAAGCAAAAGACACACTAAGTGTTGTGGGTATCAGCATGTAGAGGGGGTTGATGCTGATTGCCTCAGCCTGATAAAGACACACAATGCACAACACATTAAATATGAATAAAGAAAGCCATTTCTAGGACACTTATAAAATGCTACTAATGCCTTGGTATTTTATCCATAGTCAACATACCAAAGGAGCAAGAATTGGCAGGAAGATTGTAATGGTGGCTGGATTACTTGCTACTTCAGTAATAGATGTGACTAATATACAGGCAATAGTAACAGTAGCCAATGCAGGGAGGCTCCCCAATGGAGTCATCAGGTCTGCAACCCAGGAGGATAAACCGGAGACCTGTGGAGTAAAACAACAGGTAAATGATGTACTTAAATAAAATGTTTGACTTTTATTTACTGTGTTTGATATTATTTACTGAGAAAGAAAGACAGTACAACAAACAAAATAATGAAGCATACTCTGCCCTGATTTTGAAGACTCATCCTCATGAAACTTACAAACACACTACATTATGTAATGGTCAGTTTTCAGCATACCACATGTCTGATGACTGGGTTTAGTCATTTGTGACTTTATGTGGGTCTTTAATATGCATAACCTCATTCACATGTCAATTTTAATTGGTTTTCACGTAGTGCTCATGTGAATTTAGCACAGTGGTGTGCTAATTATTGCCATGGTAACCTTAAAAATAGGAACTAAATACCATCTTACAGTTTTATGGATCTGTCTTATTACCTGCCGAAACCAGATTAAGCAATAAAACAAAACAAAATAAATTACCATCAGTAAACAAATATTAAAATATGTAAACAAAATCATTAGTAATTTTTCTTCTCTCATGTTGTAAGTTGTCCCTGTGGAAATTCATGTGTAGAAGCACCAGACTTCTACCTTTGATGTAGTTAAAGGCTGGAACTGCCATAGGTGCTGTATAAAAACTAAATATATTTTGTCATTAGGTGATGTTACAAAAAAATGTATATTTGATTCATATTCATTCATTGTTTAAGTAAAAGTTGACTTCCGGGTCAGAAAAATGCTAAATAAATAAAATAATAATAATAATTACTATAAGAACAAGACAATTGTCCCAGTGACCATAAAGTATTGTGTATAAACCAAGATGCACTGCTTCCAAAGCAGTTATGCACAGGCCTGAATCCCTTAAGAAAGATCACAGTTAATAGTGGGTATGGATACAGATTCAGGAGCAAAGCCATCATCAGTCACAGTGACTCAATGATTCACCTGACCAGGATCTACAACAAGGACACTGGAATGTCATTTGGGCTGAAAAAGTGTGGTCAGGTGGAAAAAAGAGGAAAAGTAATCAGGACAGAAGTAATTAAACAATCGCAATGCCATGTAACAAACCTAGAAAACAAGCTACCTGGGGATTCTCTTATCACATACATTAGGCTTAAATCAAATGATGCATTGCTAATAAACAGACACAATAACCTGGCCAAAATAAGTGCTAGAAGTCTTCAGGCCAGAAATCACCTCACCATGTACAGAGCACTAAAAGAGAGAGAGAGAGATCCACAACAATGACCAAAGGATCCTGTGGGAACTCCAGATCCAAACAAGCAAGTAAAGGAGAACTAATCAGTAATAGTGATTGTAGAAAAGAAGCATCAAAACAGCAGTAATAATAGGTGTAGCAAAAACAACTGACAGAGACATTCTGCTGAAGAAATGCAAAAAAATTGGATGAATACCAGAAACTGAAAGACTAAATGGAGGGAATGTGGAAGGTTAACATCAAGGTTTTCCCAGTGAATATACAGACAGTTGAAGTCTGAACCCTAAGCAGAAATTATTACAACAGAACATTAAACTAGGTCAGCACACTTTTTTTTACTGGTGTACTAAAATGACGGTAGGTTTGTATGTGTATGTACTATACATAAACAGTAAACTATGCATAAATACACACACACATAGATTACATGTAGTCAAGATTGCAGTTAAATGTACATGTTTCCTCAATCCGCTGTCAAGGCAAACCTTACCTTAGTGCCCTCTGCTAAAGCAAAACCCCCTCCCACAAGTAGGCAGATCTCCCAAGGCATACAGTCCTGGAACTCCTTCCATGATATCATAGCATCTGTCAGAAAGATGAGGGAGAAAAACAATAAGTATTCATGGCCAGAATAATAAATGTATGTGGCGGTGTGCTCAGCACGCAGACGGAGGGGCACGGCCACTCATTCACACACACTCTGCACCTGCCCCACTTCCAATCACCTGATTATTAACCTACTGCTCCTCTTTCTAGTTTATTTGCTCCTCTATTTAAGCCTGCAGATTCTCTCCTCCAGTGCTGCACATAGCTCCCTGTTCAAAGTACGAGAGTAACACCACGTCTACACTAGCACGACTGCTGCTGTTTTGTTGGCCTGTTCGCTTTTTGTTTCCTTCTTTCACTCATTCTCTCTCTCGCTCTCTTTCTCTCTGTCTCTCACTCTCTCTCTCTTTTTATCTCTCTCTTTGATGTAGATCAGTGGTATCAAACACACAACCTGTCGAACCAGGGTGATTATAATGTGGACCATAACTGAATTGAAAGATCCTTATGATTATAATCAAAACAAAGTTTATTAAGTTATTTAAAAAGGGGTGGCGGTGAGGTAGAGCAGTAAACTTACATTTTGCATGCAAAAATTAAACTTGTCTCGTCCAAAAAGAATAATTTGGAAAATATGGAAGGTCTCAAAACAAACTCAAAACTCAGTTTGTACATTCAGTTTGTGTCTTTTAAATAAATGTTGATGTTACTACTTGGTTTAGCCCACCTGACAGTGTAATGTGGCCCATTACATAAATTACGTTTGACACCCCTGATGTAGTGGGTAATGAAATACCGTAGTTATCTGTGGTGGGTCTGTTAGCAGGGATGATGAAGAACAAAATGCCCAGAAGGAGAGCTACAGTGGCATCAGTCGCATAGCCTGGATACCTACAGAGAGAGGAGAGCTTACTGACAAGACTTAAAATCACTTTTAGAGCAATTCATACAGAGTCTGTTTAAGTACCATGAAAATCACAGATGTCAAGGAGATAATGGTGTCAAACTGTCCCTAAAAACTTTAATTTACACTACATACAGTATTTTTAAAAACGTGTATTATCTGTAACTGCCTTGCTTTTGTTTTGTGTTGTGTTTAAATGCTACAGACATCTTAGCATACTCACTCAGGGAAGAGTGAAGCCCATCCTGGCATGAAGCCTGGCTCTCTCACAAACCATAGCACTGCCATGAGGCAGAAAATGATCAGGGTGATCATCTCCTGCCGGCTAGTTGAAATAGAGCGATGAGATAATAATAATTCCATACATACAAACATACATTCTTGTATTTATGTATTCAAGTTTTAATAATAGATCTCCGTTTAATGATTGTTAACATGTAACTAGCATCCATGTGTATAAATGAAAAAAATAACATCAATAAAATTAAATAATACCGATATTTAAACATGTTTTTAGTCACACAGCATAAAATGTCACTTGTTGATCACTAGGCATCTAACACTTATCAACATAAAACATGTGTTTACTTGCAGTATCTAACCTCATAGGGCCCAGTGCATTATACTGATCTTTGATAAGCTTGGCTGCAGCAATCTCTCGCTCAGACTGGCCTCCTCGGGAGCACAGCATGGAGCGGAAACTGGGGAGGAGAAGGAGAGTCACTTCATACTACCCACCAAGGCAAAACACACAATTTAAGACTCAGAAATAGCACATGGACATTGGATTAGCCTAAAACAGGTATTCATTGAAGTGAGAAAAAATACCTGTACTACCCTTCCCACAACACCTCATTTGCCAATGTGTCACATGTACCACAAAGTTGAAAATAGCATACAAAGACAGGAAAATAGAAAATCTTAGAGGAAGTCTGATAAAAGGACTGGGTGATACAACTTGAGAGATGATGCATGAAGCCAATGTCAAGAAGGAGAGACAGGCTGATAACAAGCTGTGAAAATTAAATAGGTAATGTGGGATGAAAGGGAGAATGAGAATCAGTTTGAATTATGCAGTACTCAGTGATGTAGGATCACTTTACTGTATCATTTATTACTATGTGACAATAAGTAGCTGGTGTCAGACTAGCATTTCTGTTCTGAAATGCACACTGAATATAAGCATAGCAATTTAAAGTGTGTATTTAAAGTGAGGGAGGAAGAAAGGAATATGTAGAATATGTAGACTTGTGAGAAATGATGAACACTCACTTAGTTCCCAAAAAGAGCCAGCATAACCAGATCCAAGCTGAGAACAAGAGAATGATGCACACAGGCAAGGAAAAAACAAACCAGTTTCCAAAATTGATAGACTTGCAGCCTGGATAAAATCTGTAAAACATTAATATTTATTTATCTGCAACGTGACAGATAAAACTCAGATACTCTCTAAATGCAAAGGCACCACACACACACACACACACACACACACACACACACACATACCAAATGTACAAATGCATACAAACGCATGTCTGACAACTCACTGATGGATATATTCAGCAAAGATGAGATTTGAAGAGGTTCCTGGCAAAGTAGTCAGTCCACCAATGGATGCGGCGTAGGCAATGCACAGCGACAAACTTTTACACATCTTGTGATCTCGACTGGTCCTGTACTTTGAGTTTAGCGGTGAACTTGGTAGAGCCTTAGAAACAAATTTGCCAAATATAACCAGTAAATTGCCATTAGGATGATCACACTCAAAAATGTAATCAGTTAGATGCTGGATAATTGAAGCAGTCAAAAGGACACAGTCCCAGTTATGTGAAGCGCAACTGTGTGCCACTGTGTACTAATAACTCCCTTTAGGAGAATCTTCAGACTACAATATATATATATATATATATATATATATATATATATATATATATAGATATATATAGATATATATGTGTGTGTGGGTGTGTATGTGTGTGTGTGTCACTGAGTGAATGAGTGAGTGAGTGTGTATTTTAGAGTGAATGAGCGAGTGACTGTAAATGAGTTACAAGCAAGCTGCTTTGTATTTAAATGTATTCTCATAGAGATGGGAGCATAATTCTGCAGACAAATATTTAGTTTTCAAATATGTTTGAAACTTACCTCTGTTGCATTATCATCCTCAGGGACACTAAGAATCTCTGTCGTTGTGCTACGTGGATTAAAACAAAATTTATAAAAACTATAATAGATATTACAAATACAATTCATATTTTAAAAGTACATAACTTAGAAATTAGAGGTTTATCTTGATTACCTCTTCATATCTTTGTCCCTCTCACAATGTTTCTCATCATCTGTGAAAGCCAAAAATAGGTCATGGTTTAAAAGCATGTGAAAAACAACGAGGCTTAATTATTGTTAGAGACTGTCTGAGTAACTCACCACCTTCCAGCTGCAGGGTGAGATTGTAGACACTGTTCACTGCTATCTCCTGGTGCTTACTGACTTCGCCCTCTGCACTCATGACCTGCTGCATCACTGCCTCCGCTATAGGCATCACCATAGCTGCTGTGGATGTATTGCTCAACCACATTGAAAGGAAGGCAGAACCTATCATGAAGCCCAGCATTAACCTGCAGTGAGACACAGTGTGCACATCTGACCATGCAGCAGCTTAGGACCTGGACACAGAAATCCTGTAACCTCTTGTCAGAAATCCCTGTAACCAGTAATTTCTCACATCAGACATATTTTTCACATTTTGAATAGCATTGAAAATCATGCAATACAACACCTCAACTGAGAGGTGCTTAATATCTAATATATACCTATTGCCTGGAAGAGAGAGAGGGAATGAGGATAGAAAACGAGAAGATAAAGGAGGCTTACATGGCAGGATTGACTCCAATCAAAGTGACCAATCTAAGGGCAATTCTGCGGTGGAGACCCCACTTCTCAATGGATGTTGCAAGGCAGATGACTCCCAGCAGTAACAAGTGAAAGTCTTTGAAATACATTGTTGCAACCTGCATAAAAAAATTAGTTAATGGAAAATGTACACTCGATTTTGTTGCAATGTATATTTGAGCATCATAATACAGTAGCGGAATCCAAGTTTTTTTTTCCAAAGCATGCAATATCAATAATGGCATCTACGAAGTAAATGTAATTTTTTACATGTTTTGTAAGTGGCTAGTAAAAGTTACCACTGAGGACTTCATAATGCCAAACAAGGGGAAGAGCAGCGCAGGAAGAAGGGCCGTCACAGACAGAGGCAATGCCTCTGTCATCCAGAGCACAGCCATGAGCAGCAGGGTGTAAGCACACTGAGCCACCTGCAAAGTTTACCACGAACCATTTACAGTATGTCCACTGAGGTGTGAAAGTACACAAATTGGATAGTAAGGCTTGAATTTTATTTGAAAATCCATTTAGAAATGGGTTAGTCAAAACCATAATCTTGTACTGTACTTGTATGTGTCACCGTACTGTGCCAAGGTGGTGTGATTAAATTAATTAGTAAATTCATTCATCAAATGTAAATTCATTACAAGCTCTTATATTGTGAAAACAGGTGAAAGAATGGCGCTACTCAACATTTACAAAGACTGCATGAACTGAATCTTCAATCAGTGTAATTGGTGGTTCAAGTTGTGAATATGCCTGTGCATTGAAAGGTCAGCCCATAATAGTTTTGCGGCAATTTAAAATCACCTTCTTCAGTATGTGAGTTCAGGATGAATGCAATTAGCTGTTTATACACTTATACTGTATATTGTCATTTATAAAAAAATACTGCTTCACATGTTTTATGAGCCATATATAGCTCAGAATAATTCCTACGTAAGTAATTTGGTAATTCCTTGCAAGTAAGTACTTTTTTAATCTTTTTCAAACGTTGCCACTCTTAAAGGTACAGAATATACAATATTGTACATTTACTATGTTTTTTACTACCAACTTGCATTATGGTTTTTGATTACCTTGTGCACCTGGTGCCTTTGTGTATTTGTACTCTAACCTGTGTCTGGATGACGAGAGGCAGTGGTAGGATTAACAGTGGCGTGAGAATGATGATGAGAAGATTCCGATAGCTCCATAGTCCTCCGGTAACGTCCCTCATTGTGTGGCTGAACAGGGTAACATCTTGCAGGTTGTGTCCTAAAGGGGCTTAAATAGGCAACCAGTGACTAATCTTTGACCTGGCAGTACCCTTAACCTATATTCATGATGTGGCTGGCTCACCTCCAGCCAGCCATAAAGTAATGACTCCGTAGATTAAGCTTTAACATTCAGGGAACCATACCACTTTGAGATGGTCTGACCCCAGTGACACAAATTAAACTAATATGGACCCAGTATCTGACTTCTGTGTTTTAAATATTTTATTATGTGTCCGTATCATGTTTTGAACTTTAAATATGTTGGCATGATAGTTTACATACAAATTTTATCGCGTTATCAGTACCTATGTTTGTTACTGTATTTTAAATTATTTTGAGTTTTTGGGCATCAGCGATCCATCTGAATCAGTTTATTTCAGAAACTCCACAAACATTTTTTTTTCCTGATCAGTTAATAAGAAAACAATCCATTAAGATGATTGAGGCATGCAGTAACATAATGATTTCTACGTATTATGAAACCCTAACATGCTGAGATTTTAGACTTCTGCTCTCTCTTCTGAGAACTAGCGGTCTTCTCAGACTATTTGTCCTAGAAACAAACTTGGTCTCTGCACACTTTTCTCCTAAAGCATAGATGAATTTTTTCCTCAGTCACTGTTAAAGAATAACTGTGTCATCCAAAAATCACAAACCCATAACCAATACATGACAGTACATTATGCGTGTTGATGTTTCTCTTGCTGTGAGAGGTAGCTTTTGGACGGACTGGAGACAATGAATACCATCATCCTGCCTTGCCAGTATTAGTTTGAGTTGAAAATGCAACCCCTGTCACCCTGGAAAATAATAAATCATCTACTTATGTCAATGCATGTGATCACTCCATGTTCATTATGGTCTATTCTTTTTACAGCAGTTTTACAAGTTTTCCCTGACCAGTCTCACTTTTCCTTAATTTGTCATATTTTGTCTTATCTGATTTAATCTAATATATTAGATTTAGAAATTCACCTAATTAAGTATACCCTTGCTCATCTAGCTATAATGGTGGAAAATGGTGAGCCCGACTCAGCATTATTTGTATTTGGAAACTCACATTAAATGTTTTAATGTGAGTAATTGTTATATTTGTTGTAATAATAGTTTCTAAAAAGAACTAGTTTAGAACTCGTTTCTATAAAGTCCTGACAAATAGATGAAACTTGAAGATGAGAAGTAGCAAAGGTTTGGAGACTGCGGAAGAATGTAAATTGTCAACTCCTGGAAATACATTCATATAATAATATCTTCATGCTACATTTATCAGTTTTCCAACTGTTTTAGAGTATTTCCTTATTGTCTTTGAAGTAGATGATAAGAACCTTGCATGAAATCTTCCAAGTTCAAAGTCTGAAGAGAATACTCCTAATCATCATTACCAATCATTTTTTCCCAGCACATACAGCTGAAATATTTGTAGGGTAAAAAATAAAATTGCAGGGTGTCTCCAGATTGCAAACACTATATTTATGCATTCAACTGTGGAGGGCTAAACTGCAAAAGTTAAGAAACTTGTATTCTGTGAACAAGCTAAAAAGCTCCAACATCTACTATTTATTAAACAATTCACAGAAGGAATAAAGCCTTCCAAATCTTTTCTAAGAAGCAATGTCATCCACATTTTATAACTTAAGAGGGCAAAAGCCCTGGCCAAAGAGCACTTTCAGTACTGCTGGTCTGTGTCCAAATTTCATAGATTTTTCATATTTTAAAAACTAATTTGATGTTTATGGCTCAGGTAATAGAAGAAATAATAATTTTCACAGGCAGAGCTCTGTCAACTCCAAATAAAGTTTCTTTGATTGGAGTTCAAACATTATTCATGAAATTAAGCACATTTGAAATAATCTTTAACTTACATAATATGAAACATGATATGTTTTTTCTTCTGCCAATTCACAGCACTTGTGTTGAGTAATAAAACATTCAGTGACAGCTGTGCTTGGTGTCATGACAGTGTCCATTTAGCAACTCTGCCAGTCTCAAACTACTAATCTGTGTCTCACTTTTGCCCAATAAGATAGATAAGATAAAAAATAAGATAATAAAATGCAGACATTATGAACATAACAGTCTTGGCTAATTGCCAGTCTATTTATGTGAATTGTTTAATAGCAGTTGAATGTGACGTGAGAGGGGTAGGCAGGATGCCCAGACGATGCATTCACAAGAGCTTTATTACATAGAATGCTGCACAGTCTGCGTTTAGCACAAAAACACTAACACTCAAATGGTGAGAGATGCAACACAAAGCAGACTCAAACAAAGTGAGCTACATGACATTCATGAGATGAGACACAGGTGAGATGGATGAACATACGCACATTGAATCACACCCAAAGGAAATACATATATGGACACAACCAGACGCAGGCCCATACACATACATATGTCCAAAGGGAGGCGTACAGGGGCTGTACCGTGACAGACCCCCCACCTGGGGCAGCTACTCCCAGAGTGCCCAGCGCAACCGTAGAGCCCCAGACACACAACAACGGGCAAGCCCAGGACCACCAGAACCAGGATCCTCCGGGATTCTCCTGACCGAGTCCGCCAAGGAAACAGCCTAGAACACCATCCCTGCGAAAACAGGGGAAAACATGTTAAGACACACACACCGGGACAGTCACAAAAACACACTGGCATGGTAAACACAGACACCCTCCCGGGAGCATCGCAGTCAGTGGGTGTGTTGCGTCCCTGTGGCTGTAGGAACTGGTGCAGGCAGCATCACTCGGGTTCCCAGGGGGTACCCTTGAAGATACGCATTGTTCCTCATCACCATGGGGGAACGTGGCCAGCGTTGGGCACCGCAGAGGTGCGTGCAGTATCTCTGGGAACCACTGGAAGCCGCAAACCAGTTTGGGGTGTTATAGGGGCATGGGCAGTACCCCTAGGCACCTTGGGGGTCACGGACCGGCATGGGGCACTGTGGAAGGCACCCCATGCTGAACCTCAAGAGACGGCTCAGGCGGTCCTTCCTCCTTTGCCTCCACGTTTCCCTCAGAAGTGTCCTCTGGGTATCTGCCCTCCTGAGGGACTCACTGGACACGAGGGAGGAGTCCCTCGCTGGCTCGCTGGCATGATCATGCATCGCTCGGTCTGCCAAGTCCCTAAAAAATGCTGCCCCTTCTTCTTTTTTTTAACCTCTCTTCATCCTGCTTTCGGCTTGTCGCTGACGCGAGGGGGGTAGGCAAGATGCCGAGATGAGTATGCATTCACAAGAGCTTAATTAGCTAGAATGCTGCGCAGTTGGCGCTTAGCACAAAAAACACTTTAACACTCAAACGGAGAGAGATGCAACACAAAGCAGACTCAACCAAAATGAGCGATGTTTACAGCATACATACACACACACACACACACACACACACACACACACATACTGTATATATATAGAGAGCTAAAATAAACTAGACCCAAGTGAGCTACATGTTAACGAGACAAGCCACAGGTGAGATGAACGTACGCACATTGAACCACACCCAAAGGAAATACATATATGGACACAACCAGACGCAGACTACACATACACATGCCCAAAGGGAGGGTTCAGGGGCTGTACCCTGACATTAAAATGCTTTGTTTTGCAATTTACTTGATAAGATTCAAAACTACAATTGTATACTCATTCTGATATTTGATCGTGCATTGAATTAAACATCACTACATTTACATACCCATTTGTCAAAGATGTGATGCATAATTTATGAATCATTGATTCAATTTATAAAAATTACAGAGTAGGTCATCTTGGAGATTATGGCTATATTAAGGTTACTGTTAAAAAACTCTCCACAGACACAATAGATCTCATGATCTCATGATAGATATCATGGGAACCATTGGAACTAGAATGGTTAGTGTTTCTTATATAACAGGCAGTGGCTAACAGCAACAGATATAGAAACTTTGTTTCTATGAAGGTGCTGTTTTACTGCTGTTCATAACGCAACTTACAGAAATCCTCAGAATTCTACATCCAGAAATAAAATCACTCTCATTGCTATACTGGTGTGCATCATCAATATGTCTGAATCAATGTCTTTGCTTTAGGAAATTATGAGAAATATTAAACTAATTGTTTTAAATTATCATGCTGAACACTTGATTGACTAAATCCTTAGTGAATTATTAATTTCAAAAGACAGAAGACACAAAATTGTTAGGGTGAATATTATTATTAACACACAATATCATTAACATATCAAGAAACATTTTCACATACAGTAAATGAGAAGCAAAATCAGGTTCTTGACTTTTTTATGTATTTGCATATTTTAAATATCTCAACTTCCAATTATAATTGCTTTATATTTCACTCCCTCGGTAATTAGTGCCTCTTGATCTATTACATTTTAAGCAACAGAAAATCCAGATACTGGATTAATTAATACAGATAATTCTAGATACTGTGTACACATTAAAGTGAGGTTTCAATATGCAAAATACTATACTAATGCCCAAATATTCAATTCAAGGAGTCACTTCCACTAAACCAGCCAAAACACAAATTTCAGTCATTAGTGTTACAGGTTTCAATTTAAATCATCTATGTATTTGTGTATTTCTGAGCTTTAAACAGTTCTGGTATTATATGGACAAGAATGTAGAGATGGTACTGAGCATTTTATGGGTTGTAGGTAGTGTCTTGCAGATGCTGCTTGGTTGCCGTAGTGATGGGTTTTGTCACCAGTAGGTTGCTGTGGGCAGCATTCTTTGAATTGACATTACGGAGGTACTCAGCCATAACTGGGATCTGGGAGAAGTACTTCTGGGCCAGTGTGTGCTTGTACATGATGTTACGGATAAATACCATGCCATAAGCCTGGAAAAGAGTGTGGTCATAACATATTCTGTTTAAATACAGACATAGAGTTATACATAAAATGCTGGCTGTGGAGCTTACCAGACACCACAATAATGGCAATATATTTCATACACAACACATTTTCCCACTACAGGAATGTTCAAAAGCTTGAATAACCCTCATTTGGAAGGTCAGCTTGAATACAGAACTCGTCCTGGGGGTAGTCATGCAGGAGAGAATGGCAGCAAACTGGGAAACATTTTGTACAATCTTGTTCCTCCCCTCCATGATGTGATTTCCTGGAGCACCTTTAGCATCCAGTTCATCCTGCCATGGTGTTCTAGATAATGTTTTACAGAGCATCTTGCACTGTCTTTGTACTGTGTCTTTATACTGAGTTTTTATTTCTATTACGTATTATCTATCTATCTATCTATCTATCTATCTATCTATCTATCTATCTATCTATCTATCTATCTATCTATCTATCTATCTATCTATCTATCTATCTATCTATTATGTCTATTATGCTAACAGTCTGAGCATAAAAATCATTATGGGGCAAAGGCTGCACTCAACTGAGACAAAATTTTGAAGGACTCTGTGCTTTACATTTTTGAGCTAATCTTATGATCATATATTGCCAGAAAATATCAATGTGATGTCACAAATATCGCCACCTGCTGGTTAATAATGGGAAGTTCTTCAGTTAAGTATAATGTGCATTTTAATACTTTCTTCAAAATTCCATTAAGATTAAGTATTAATTTTTTGCTGAATGTATATCTATCAATATTATACACATAATATAATTTGATTAATATTCATAGGATGACAGTTTAGTCAATCGTGAATGACCAAAGAAGACTTGAATAGATGCTGAACAAGGTGAAAATATAACTGTACAAGATCCAAAAAAAGTGAATGTTTATTGAACTGCCCTGCTTACTTATTTGCTCCGTAGAGATTATATAATTAATTGTTATAATTTTAAAGGTTCTACATCTTGAAGTGTTTCTTATATTGGGTATCATTTGCATTTTAGGAGCTGAATGTGGGATATTATTATTGAATATGAGGGAAACCCTTCTTTAGCATTTAAAAGTTTCTACTTTTGTCTCGAGAGATTCAGATCTGTAAATCACATACCTTTTCTACATTTTCGACTTTGACATGTGCAGCTGCCTCGTCCTTCGTTAGCAGGATACAGTTCCAGGGGCTCCACTCCAACTGCTTGTCCCAACGCACCAGCAGCAGATCACGGAGGTCTTTCCAGGCACTCAACACAGACTGGGCCCTCCATACCACATCAACCAGGTACCGCAAATCTTGCTCCTATTGGGGAACACAGTCATGCACATGTCTAAATAAGCCCATACAACTGACCTTCCACTTTGTAGCAAGTGCTAAAAAACTACATTTCTACTCTGAACAAAGTTCCATGAAAGGTGTTAATCGTAGAGTGATTACTCCAAAATACACTGGCTTTTTAGACAATGAAGACATGCTGCAGATGAAAGCCTTATTTATCTCTCTTGTTGTGCACACACACACATGCACACACACACACACACAAACACACACACACACACGCACACACACAAGCACGGAAACTACCTGCAGAAGGTACGTGAGTTTGGAGTCTGGGCTGTATTCTACTTCGGCCTTGCGCAGCTGTCTGAGGATGGTTTCATAGTGGGAGAAGTCCTCCCTGCGCCGTGCCTCATTGTCCAGCTCAGAGCAGCGGCGGCAAAGGCCTACCACTCGTGCGTTGGCAGGCAGGGCAAAGTCAGTGGACAGCAAGTAGCTACTGCAGCTGCGACAGAAGTAGATGTTCTTTCTCAGTTGGGATGGGTCCTGTGGCACCTTCATAACAGATAACAGGAGTACCACAGTACTGGAAAACACACTCTTTTCTCTGTTTAACATAGGATGGACAAAGAACAAATTAAACTAAAAAACAACTTTTTTATTCCTGTATCTTGTTACTGTTCTGAGAAATGTGAATAAAGGGATTCTCTAGTGAAGCATTTTTTCAATAAATCTTGAATTTGCCAGGTTGAATTTGAATTTCTTTCTTGCCATGTCAGGTACTTTGAAAGCTGGAGATTTAACATGCAAGTACATACCCTTAGCACTTTGGACACCTGAGGGTTGAAAGTGGGCATTTTGATGTACTGGAGGAAGAGTGTGGAGATCCTCTTCCTCAGGCCCTCTAGGTTACTCTCCTTCACATCCCTGGTCAGCAGGTCTGCCTCTCTGTCAATCAGCTCAACTATTTGCTGAGTCAGCTTACAGTCATGCTCCTGTTTACACACAGATATGGACAAAATGGGTCTAATGCAGCAGATGGAGCACAGAAGAGCTACTGCTTAATAAAGTGAGTGGAAGTGGATCAGTCTTTTCAAGCTGTCACTGAGGATTAAAACTATGAGTAGAGGCAGGCAACCTTGACAGTGTGTTTGAGGGTCAGCAGCACATCAAGGCGTTCCTCCTGACTAAGGTTGTGCAAGTTGATGCTGAGGTACAGGTCTCGGAGTTCTTTAGCTCTGATAGTATATGGCGTGTCCATCTCAGTTATCATCCCATCAAATGCTCGCCATCTCTTAGGGGCAGCACACTGCCCCAGGGATAAGCACATTGAAGGTGTCAGATTATCTGTCTGACATTTTTTAATAAATTTGTATCATCGTGCAGTATGCAGTTATGCAGATCTCACCTTGTTGAGAAAAGCTTGCACTGCATTCTCCTGGCTCCTCTCTCCAGCAGCAATGCGATGGCATCCTATAGAAGCTATGAGTTTGGTCTCCTCCTCCAAAAGAGCACATAGGGCTGCCTTCCGCTCGGCTCCACCCAGAGCAGCATTAATGCGCTCCACCTCTTCCTCCCTCCAGCCTAAAACAAAAAGAACACGAGCATGGTCACATACAAATACACTGCTGATGCATTCCAATTTCAAAAGACACAACAACATACAGACTAAAAATGTAGTACTGCATGCTTCCTTCAGCTCTTTGTATATCTCACACACTTATACACACACACACACACACACATATATATATATATATATATATGCAAAATCATAATTACTTTCTAGTGCATTGTAGAGTAGGGCAAAGTCTTCCTTCTTCTCTGGATTCATTCTCCTTTGGTACTCAGCCCTGATCTGCTCCTCCTTCTCCTCTCTTTTCCTCTTCTCCTCTCTCTCTGCCCAGGCCACATGGAGCTCCTTGTCCAACCTCAGCTGAGCAGTGATCTGCTTGGCCTGCCAGCGCCTAGTGTAGGTCTGTATTATTATTATCTGAGAACACACACACACAACTATGAGTGGTCAAAAGCAAGACCATGACTGGCAAAAGAACTAGCCCATAAAAATACAAACACACACAGCTTTTAGGCGCTTGCTGTGATACTCGTCTGCTGTGATGTAGATCCCTGGTGTGATAAGCTTGTCTTTCATGTTGGACATGTAGCAGCCAATCTTAGTCATCTGAGTGCAAGTGTTGATGTTGCACTGCTGAGCTTGACTCTTCACCACCACTGTCTATTGAAGAGAGATTAGACAGTGATCAGAAAAGAAGACATATGGGTGAAGTGAGAAAGTGAGTTTTGGCTTTACAAAGGCTAGTATGTATATCTTAATAACAAACTGCAACACAACTGTTAGCATACACATACTCATGTTGCTTCTACCTGTGTATCTCTGCTGAAAGTCTCCACACCTTTGTCAGGCCTCCTCCTGGCCATAGTCTGTACTGCAGCATGGTGGTACTCAGTTTTAGCGAGCTTATGGCGATATCCTCCCAGGAAAGCTTTCTTTTGAGTGGCTCTTTCTATCTCAACCACCACATCCTGAAAAGTGTCTTTATCTGAGGGATGACAGATAGATAGAGAGTGTGTGTATGTGTGAGAGAGAGAGTTAGAGAGAGAGAGAGAGAGAGAGAGAGAGAAATAGAAAGAAAAGAGAGATAGAAAATCGTGTGCCTTAAAAGTTCATGTTTCCATCAACAAAACATTACCTAAATCCCTATACAAATGTTTGTTGTAATACTTGGAGAACAAAAGCCCAATCTGACCTCTCTGTACTCTGACAGTAATGACATCAGGCATGATGCACTCCTGCTGTGGTTTAACAGGTTTGATGGGGTAATTCTCAGGATCTAATGAGCTCATCTCAAATTGGACTGTGCCATGTGGCTGCACGCCCAAACTCATGAGGGTCTGATGGTCCTCCACTGGCTCACCTGGCAATCATAACAGTACAGATTTGCACTGACATCAACAGTAAAACCACTCATGCGCATCTTTACTAAAACATTAAGGAAGAAATCAAACAGAATTGTGTTTTGACGAAATAGACTTTTGTCCGCATTAATTTTCAATAGATATAGTTAGAATGTTTTTTTAGATATCTTTGTGGATCTAGTGCTAGGTGATTGTAGTAACCTATGTGGGACTATATTATAGGCACAATGTAACTACATATATATATTTTAAGCTTTGTCATGGACAAATACTGAATAATCTTACCATTTAATGTGATCTGAATAATGTCTGAGGGTACTCTCAGCTCACTGGCAAAATGATTCTTCAGATCCTGGGTAGTGAGGCCAATGGTAAAGGCCATGGTCATCATATTTCCCTCTGGCATAAGTAATATTTTAACTGGAAAAATGTGAAAAAAGCCTTTCAATTCTCAAATCATTAATATTATGAACACAGAGAGAGAGAGAGAGAGACTATCAACACAGACTGCTAGGCTGAATTGTATCAAGTACAAGTAATCAGTATGGGCTCAGTTAAACAGATTTGTTGCACAATAGTAGAACAATACGAAGAAAAGCTTTGAAATGTAATAACGGTTGACATACTTTAACCAGTTTAAAAATCTTCCTGGGAACTAACTTGTTCTATAATTGTATCTAGCTAGATGAAGAATATCGCGAATTTAGAATACCTGTTACAGTTGAATTTCCAGCATCAGCACTTTTTGATTTTATTTCACTTTCATGCAAACTAAATCCGTCGTGACATGGGTTTTGATGTGGTAACTCAGCCTGTATATCCTGATCTGACATTAACACCGTTGCTGAAGTGCGGACCTCCACTTTTATTGCCTGCTGATCATCCGTGTGCTCATCAGTGCTGTCCTTCAACACAACATCTGTTTGAGTGCCACTTTGTATCGTCAGCTGGTCTAAGTTTGGCACGTTCATGATGTCCTCTATCTCCATAACATTACCCGAGGATTTATCGCACGGAGCTTCCAGCTCTGACATAACTTGGGTCTCAGAAGCGAATGTTAGAAACCGAATGTTAGAAAGCGTTGTTTAAGTTACAGGCAATAGCCAATAGCTGATTAAAATGAGCTAGTTAGCAAAATAGCTAGTCTGCAGCTAGTAGTTAGACTGTCGAGTTTGACAAGTCACAATGTTTGTAGCTAGATAGACCATAAAACAGATTGTATTTATACTTATAAGTAGTGTTTGGTCGCTGCTATGGTAACTGTGTCACGTGAGCCAGCTTTCTTCATGGAGCGCCGTTTATGACAAAAGCTGTGCAATGAAGCAAGAGAGTGAAACTGCGCGAGAATTGAAATGTATGGGAAGCCAAAGTAGTCAAAATTAACCTCAAACTAAATGCATTATTTGTGAAACGGCGTTGCAAAACATGCCTTTAAGGTTCATAGTTTAAATGCTAGTTTAAATGCAGGCTTTAAACTTTAGTTTGTAATAGTAGTAATGGGCTCCACCTACCAGTCTTGACAGCCAATAGCCATTTCACCCAGTCGCTCACAAACAAGGTCACACCAGAAGGATTCACTGCAGGAGTCAACCTGATAAGACAGTGTTCACATTTATTATTTTTTGGATTTACTTGTTTGTTAACCTCTTTCTGCAGAAGTGCCCCTGCTGGGCCCGCCTGCAGGCCCAGCATGAATTTGACGTCAAATCACATATTAAACATCGAACACTTTTCAATCAAACCATATAAATTTAAAATTTCCTATCCCATCTACATGCATACCAATTTTTAGCTGTATACATGTAGCCAATCACGAGAAATCCGGATTTGAAGTTGTTGTTGAAAATACGTGGACCACGTGGGTCTCTTTAAATGTCCGTTTAAAGGTTTATGACGTAAGATGACCATGTTTTGTCACCTAAAATTCATTTACTAACAAAGCTTCAATATCACACTCTAAAACAGTAGAAAAAATGTTGGTAAATACGTTTATTTGCTTGCTCACTTCATTGCAAAAATTTGCGTAATCCTCTCCCCTGCTGAGAACAACAAACAATTCTCAACCTATCAGCGACATCGCAGCATTGTGTTATGTGATCTATCCTCAAATTGCAAAGCTACATCTGTTTACTCTTGAATTCCGTCGTTTTTATTGGACCGGAGTGAGCTGCTGACTTTAAATGACAGCTTATGTGCATAAGAGAATTCATACTAAATATCAGCTAAGTATTAGATTGTAAACAGTATTAGAGCATTTAAGTACTGTAGTACCTCCTCAGCATCGTTTAGGCTCTTAGCTAGCATGGTTAGCTTAGCTAGCCTCTTGAGTTCTTGGACATCTCTTGGACATCTCTTGGACATCTCTTGGACATCTCTTGGCCACTTAGTAACTTTTATGTTATATTATACATTATACATACATACATTATACATTTGGAATTTTCTAGTCTTTCTGTAAGATGTCAAATGTTATTTTGTTTTAGCAAAAAAAAAAATATTGCATGTAGGGGCCAATGTCTTGGATCAGGTGTGGTGCATTTGGATAAGGGCATGGCACTGTGGACATTCCTTGTACATCTAATGTGCAGTATTGTGTAACTCTTCAATACTTCCATGTATGTGCTCAGTATTTTTTATTTTGTCAGACAAGACCCTATTGAAGCAGAGATAATATAATAGAAAGAATTCCACATGACCACATTAATTGTGGAGTCTGGTAAAAATATTAACCAGAACCAAACGTTGATAATTGGATGCAGTGTGTTCTGAATTTTAACGCCTTATATTCCGGAATAAAAAACTCCAAAACGCATATTTTTTTCACTGTTTTACAAATGAAACGTGTTTAGTTTGAAGTTAATTTTGACTACTTTGGATTTCCATATGTAAAAACCACCAAAACACCATTTAACTAGAAGCATGAAAGGTTACATGGAGTGAATTGGGGTCCAACCGAAGGCAATATTTTAGTTTTAGTCAATTTTGTACAAATTTATGAAGGATTCTTGAGGCTTGTAACTGAAGAGTATTTGAAAGAGATTCTGATGAAAGTGTTGTTTTCCTCTCTTCTGTAGAAAAAGGAGCTCCCTCTTCCTTAAGGATCTGCTTGTATTTGTTTGTAAGTGGAATAGACGCATTACCTCCCCTAGGCTTCCCGAAACAGCCTGAAATTCAATTCTATGAACAGGAGCTGGAGAGCAAACACTATCTCTACCGTTCAACCTGTGCATTAATACTTTACCTCCTAAGAGGTATTTTGACTGAAGAGGAGCTTGTTGATGTCCTCAATGATGTAGTCTTTGGGTCATTAGGCTTTGGAAAAATTTTAAACTTTAGAGAATCTCTTTTTTTGGCTCTGCACCGAAACCATTCACATACCACACCCACCAATGAGGTTCCGAGAGAATGATTTAATGTTTAACACACTATACAAAAGAATAAACAATTAAAGGTTAAGAGAATCTTTTTTTTCGTTTGCACCCACATCGTCCAGTCACAGATGACCTACCTAGCGTCATGTTTTTATTGTTTCCTGTCTCGTGTCTGTATTTTAATTTACATCCTGGTTTCATTCTTCCACGTGCTCTTTTGTTTTGATTCAGATCCTTGTTTAAAGTTCCTGCCTCGTGTAATTCATTTCAACTGTGCCTAGACAGTTCTCTTTGTTAGTTACGTGTATTTAAACTATGTATTTCCCTTGTTCTTTAGCTGGTCATTGTACTGCCTCTGTTAGTCCAAGTCTCTGCTGGTGGCTTGAGCATTGTCGTGGTATAGTCTCTGTTCTATACTTTATTGTACTTATACTTTTTATTTCTCTGTTATCATGATTGATTTTCATTTTATCATGTATTCTCATCCTGGTTTTATTTGCCTTGATTCGATGACCCTGTACTGACCCTGAATCTGGTTTTGAGCTCAGTAACTCTCATCTCAGCACTGCGTGACACATCAACACACCACACCTTCAAGGCTGGTGCCAGAGAAACACACACACAAATGATTTAACCTTTAATGTACTTTACAGGGAAAAAAAAGCATTTTTAGTTTGCACCCACACTATCCACAAACCACACCTACCAGGCATGTGCCAGACACATACACACACACACACCCACACCTGTAGCAAACCTTCAACACCACAATAATTTAAAAAATGAAATACTTTGTGCAACTAACTGTTCTTGTTCATATTTTTTCCACTTTACCTCTGATATTCATTAATTTGTCTTGTAAAAATTATGGCAGGCTTTATTTTTATCAGAAATTTTATGTGTCTGAAAAAAAAGTCAACTTTGTTTTGGTCACAGTCTTGTTTTCTTGGTCAATCACTACCCATGTTGAAAAATAGCAGCTAAAATGTAACAGTTTAAACAATTTTCTGCAGAACATGCATTCCCAGGTATAGCCAGCATAAACTAAAATTCCATGCCTGAGCGCTATGATGTTTATCTGGTCTTTCCACAGGAACAGAATATCTGTATGTTTGACAATATTTGGGCAACATCTATAACACTATTGTTTGATTAGTACTAGTAATGTGTGTATATATATATATATATATATATATATATATATATATATATATTATTCATGATTCATGCTGATTGGATACAAAATGATGAACGATTAGTGCAGATATGGTAATACTTTAAATTGTGATAGGTTCTGTTACAAGTGTTACATGCATTTATGTCTTCTGTATGCACTGTTTTCGAAGTTTAAATATTCATAGCGTTGTTCATATGTTTCTAGTTACATCATCCTAGGGAAAAAAAGATTGGGGACTCCACACAATTTTAAATATGTGCCATTTATGCATTTTTTAAGTGTGCATACATTTATTCATAGTTTAATACTTAATAAAATGTTTCATTGACAATAGTTTGCATGTTTGCATTGTTTGCATTTCTTTTGTATATCTATTGACTTTATTTATTTATTTGTAGGTGTTCAGTAAGGTCAGTAATCACACTAACAACATATGCATCTTGTACGATCTTTTTTCCAAGTACACAGCTCTTATGGTTATTTTTGACATGGCCATCAATCTGACTCTTTGTTTGAGAGTGCAATTTGCTGTCCCAGCAATGACATTCCATAATAGTTATATTGGTTTTTGATTGTTAGCATTATCAAATGAATGTGCAAGCCAGAAAACCATGCACTTCAGTTTAATGTCATGTATGGATGTCCAAAAGTAGACGACAGCTGAAAATAGATATGTGCTCAGGAGGGGAGGGGGGGTGGCAATTCATACAGGGCACAACTAAACCGAGCTAGTACAAGACCTGTGATTTTACTGGAAATATATTGCAAAAGGTGAGATTAGTGCCTGTATTTGTGAATGAATGGGACCTACATTTACTGGGACGCATTTGGGACTCATATTTTGCATGTTTATGGTGTGTTTAGCATTTTTATTTATTGCTTACATTTTTATTTATTGTGTTTTTGAATTTTTGGCCACAATGTATTTATTTATGGAGTTGTATTTATTTAAAATGGAGTTATTAATATATTGTAACCATGAGCTCCCATTAAGTAATATTTCACAAGCTATTTTAGTAATTAATATCTTGCCCAGTTTGGTAAATGTAATATCAGTAAAATCTTAATTTGAGCGAAAGATATCCTTATGACAGCTGTAGTATTTGAACAACTTAAAAAAGTAGGTAAATCAGGCTTTATTTAAATATATTTACATCCATAATTAATTTCTGCATGGGCAAAAACTTTATAACACAACTATTTATTTATTACAAAAGCTCTGTAAACAGGAAAAACCATTGTGCTTCCCTATGAACCAAGTTAATACATGTTCAGTGTCATTTTACAGTTCAGCAAACTGAAGCTCTGCTGTCAGCATGCCGTAGGAACAGTTATTTATAGGAAGGCTATAAATGTAGTTTAGTTAAATGCCTATACAGTAAAGTACACATTCACATTGAAGATAGCACAATAACATATGTATACATGTTTAAACAACAGTAATAATTAAGGTTATATTTAGTGTCTCGTATTTAAGGTTGCTTTAGAGACCACAATAGAAAAAAGGAAAAAATGTCATCAACATCATTAGAAAATCATGTTCCAGTAAGGTCATCAAATAGAGTGAGAAAATTCTAATTGTTTTGTGGTAAAATCTTCCAAAGTTTCAGGGACATGACAATAAAATATCCAGTCCAAATTTTGGGAGAGCCAAGAATCAAGTTCCAGAAGATGGGATAGTGAGCAGGGGATCAGAATGAAGACGCTTGATTAAATAGAGCAGAGAAATCCCATGTAGGGCTTTATCATTGAATAGGAGTGAATAGTAAGTACAATTGCAGTTTTATTGCAGTTCTATTTCAGAACAGTAGAACGGATCAATTATTTGATATCATGAATAAAGGATAATAGGGTGGGGTCTGGAAGAGTTGAAGCAAATACTCTGATGGCAAATGGCAGTGAACAAACATGAAAATGGTCTAATCCTTTGGAAATGCCTTTGTCACATATATGTTTCCCAAATACATAAACGTCAGATTTATGGTTCCTAAGCACAACAAACAGAAAACATATCAGTAATATATACCACATATTGCAATAGATCAATCAATATTCAACTTAAGATATGTGTTTTAGGTAATCCTTACTTTTATCAGTTTGCTACTTCATGCATCCATGCAAAACCTATTGAACAAAATATTCTCATTGATCCCATAGAGTAGTAATGGATACTACAGATGATGTAGATGAAGATGACCAGCTTCTTGCCTATGCTATCCAACTCAGCATTCAGGAGACCTCCAGCAAGGATTTCCCAGCAAGGTGTGATGCAAAAAAAAGAAAGAAAGAAGATCCTCTTTAATTGCTGATATCAGTACATCATTGTTTATAGTTTCCCTTTTTTCATCCTGAAACTTTAGTGTGGAAAATCAAAAGATTTTGGATGCAATCAAAAGAGGTACAGTTTAGAGTGAAGCTGTTTATAAATGTACTGCAAATCGCATACCTCAAAAGAATTTGCATATGCATGTCTAACCAAATGGATGTAAACAGTCACTTCTTGTCATTTGTAGGTGACTTGTTTACACTTCAGGAGATGTTGGACTACCCAGCTGCATTTACTGAAGTGGATGCTCAAGGTTGGTGCCCTCTCCACAGGGCATCAGTTCAACAGTCTGTCCAAGTGTTGGAGATGGTCATATATGGTGAGCAATGTAACAGTGGTAGGCAAACAGCCACTGGTAAAGCTGGTGATTAAAGGCATACTATAAACCAGTAACTTCTAATGCATTTAGAAGTGTATTTTTCTAACATATTCATATTGCAGCCCAGCTTTAGGGGTTTCTGAGCTTACAGATGTCAGGGTAGCTTATTTGTAATGGCTAGTCAGTAATTTCGTTGACAGCTTCTTACAGGCTAAGCCTTGATGAGGAAACAACAGATGGGGAGACCCCTTTGACTCTGGCTACTCAAGCAGGACTAGTAGAGATTGGTCAGACTTTGCTGGCGCATGGAGCCTCTCCTCACAGAACCAATCGCAAGAATGAGTCTCCCTTACTACTGGGTATTCTTACTCTGAATTTCGTTTACAGCCAATCATGAATGTTTAAAAGAGGTCCAGTAGCTCTCCACTCTTTCAGAAATGTAAGATCATTTCTGTGTGTTCTGTTGCAGCTGTAAGAACAGATGCATATGATATTGCATTGGCACTTTTAAGGCGAGGTGCCCTGGTGAACCAAGTCTGTCTAAAGAGGTGGACAGCCATGCACGAGGCTGCTAAAGTGGGCTGCATTGATGTCTTGAAGCTTCTGCTGCAGCATGAAGGCCAGGTCTCAGTGACAGACCAGTATGGGGTGACTCCAATGGGCATTGCTGCAGAGTTTGCCCAGGCAGAAGTGCTCGATATCCTTATTCATAATGGTGAGACTGAAACTACACCTACGGAATGAACCAGTGCATATTAGTCAGGAGACGTGTCACAATGCTGCATTTAAAACTATTATCTAATGTCAGAAGTGTTTTCTTTCACATAAATAGGTGGTGATGTAAATGCTCAGGCACCAAATGGTGACAGTGTCCTTTACGATGCTGCTGGGGCTGGTAATCCTGACTGTATTGATCTTCTCCTTCAAAATGGGGCCAATCCAAACATTGCCAACCTCGCCTCACAGCTTCCTATCCACCGAGCAGCTTTTGAAGGGCACTACCTGTGAGTACTTAAACAGGAGAGATGCAATTTCACATTACATGTCACAAGGACACAAGATGTTCGAAGGCATGTTACATGGTAATGATTTTAATTGGAAGGACCATAATCTTGTGATAAAAATCGGATGGTTAAACTTTACACCTAGGGCACTGAGGATGCTAATCCCTGTCACTACCAGAAGAGCACTGCGTCTCTCTGGCCAGAGCCCTGTACACTCCGCTGCAGATGGAGGTCACGTCCAATGCCTCGCACTTCTACTGGACAAAGGTTTTGATGTCAATGCACTTCTAGAGCAGCATATATCTGAGAACTATAGTGATATGAGGAAGACCGCCTTGTTCTTTGCTGTCTCCAATGGAGATGTGACATGCACTGAGTTGCTGCTCAGTGCTGGGGCGAAACCTGACCTGGACCCTCTGAGTTCTCTCCTAGTGGCAGTGAGAGCTGGGAGGTATGAGATAGTTAAGATGCTCCTTGCCAAGCAGGCAGATATGAACTCCTACTTCACAGTGGTCAGTGATACAGTGTTCCCAACAGCACTGCAGTATTGCCTCAGAGATGAGATGATGATGCGGATGATACTTAACAGCAGCTATGATGCAGAAAAATGCTTCAGATGTCATCACGACTCAACAGGAAGCAACCATAGTCGTCTCTCTGACACTCCAAATGAAAAGATCCCGGTACGTTTATCATAGTTTTAAGTAAAGTTTCATTTGTAGTAACTGATATGAGTATGCTGATATGAAGGATATTTTTAAATGATTAAATAGTCATTCTTGTCTTCTTATGTTTTATGTAGTTTTGTGACTTCATCAGTGTGTCGTGGCTGGTGCAGTATGCAGGCAGAACTGTGCGGGTTCTTCTGGACTATGTCGGCTATGTCCCTCTCTGCTCTAAGCTGAAGATGGTTCTGGAAAAGCACAAAGAATGGCCAGAAATTTGTGACATTTTAGGTGAATAACAAGAACCATTTTAGCACATAGATTATGGTTTGGATGTCATTTTAAAATTATATGCTACCCAGAAGAGCATAAAACAAAATCTGTAGTTCCTGTTTTCTTATGCATGTGTACTTCTGTAGGAAACCCTCGCTTGCTGAAACATATGTGCAGGCTGGTGATCAGGAGACACATGACTCCAAAGAGGCTGGGTGACCCAGGCATCTTCAGCTCACCTCCCTTTCCACCTGGACTTAAGAACTACCTGATGTATAAGGAATACGATCTATATGGCAGGAACATGTATCTAGATGAATGAACATTTTCCCTGCAAGTAATTAAACCTAAAAGAACAAGCTAGACTGTATACTGTGTGGATGTTTAATGACCGAGAGCTATTTTAGATATTTAGGAATGAAATAGATTTTAAACAGTGTTTAAACTCTAAACTGTACTAATTTGGAACTTTTTTTGCAGCAAATTGAATTGTTATGGAAGTTGTCACAAAACATAAATGCAAGTATAGTCTTACAAACTGTCTTAAAGGTGAAAGTGTATGAAAGGACCATGCATTGAAAGCGTTGTATTTGGTGCTATTTCTGAAGATTGTGCATATCGTGTACATGGAAATTTGGATAATTCAGCAGAACTGTATATACTGTAAATCTTTTTACACATCAAAATGTTCTCCTGTTGTTTGTATTGCATGCAGGATAACGTATTTCAACAAGTTCCTATAAGACATGCTTGTGAGGTGTTTTTGACACTACATAAACCTACAGCTCAGTCTGTTTTAACATAGAATAGTAATGCCATATCCAATAATAACTTCATGGAATATGCAATGTCTCTTGTTGGAGAAAGATTTCTGATCTGAGATCAGCATTTTACTCTTGGGTTTTAACCCTTTTAAACATCAAAACAACAAAAATCAATCCATAGTATTGACATTTTGCATTCATCACTGACTCAGAGCAAGTGTGTGATTTGCTCTCTGATTGAGCTGGCCCATTTTGCAGCCCTTACTCTAACATCATGCTAATGTGACTATTTATCCATTTTATAGTCCATTTTCCACTAGACATAACTGTGGCCAGTATACTGAAAGATATGAGATCTGATAATTAACATCAAGGGCCTCTCATATTAGAAACAAACTGCCATTAATTCAGAAGAACATAATTTTCTTATAGCTTTTAGCTCCATTTTACAATAATTTATTTGCAAATGTAATTGAAATAATTTATCTAAGATTTGTTTCCCAGAGGTATAACTAGATGATAACATGATTTTATACAAAATGCATAAATGCAAACATTTTCAGCAATCAGTTGTTGACAAATAAATATGCTCACAGTGTTTATTAGAACCTACCACCCTCACCCATATCGTTACATGAAGGCAGCATTATTGACAGATCTCTTATCTGCTTTAGCGACCTCAAAGATTAGATGAAACATTCATTACTGTGCTGGGTTCAGTTCCCACACATAAGCTCTAAGAGATGTTACCAGGATTTGTGTAGGAGAGCCACATGCACATAACATTATAGTTATGAATAATTTGGAGTAACAGTAAGAAGTTAAATATGTAAGAGGTTGTATGACCTCTTAGAGGTAATGATGTTCATCTCCAAATGTAAAACCATACCACCTTTAATAACAGCTGTAACATGTATCAAGGACCATGCCATTCTTAAAAGAGTTCCAGATTTTTTTTAAACTCAGTTGTGAATGGTTCTTTAAGAAATTCTTTTAATTAATAAATAACATTTTTGATTAATGAGCCTGACTTTAGAATATAGTGGGTTAAATAATTGTCTTGTATTGAGTTCATACAATTAAAAACAATTGTAAAAACAATTAAGTGACAAATACTCAGATATGAATATTTAAAATTTTAACTTAAGCATAACATCGGACTACATAGAATTAGTTACTCAGTTACTTCCCACTTGTGGTCAGGTGCCAACATAAACTGGCACATAAACTCAAGTACACCAGTATGGCTGGCAGCCACAAATGACCAAGCTACCAAAAATTGGAGGAGGAGTAGACACCGGCCCCATTTGTCTTTCCATCACAGGTTAGTTACTGTTATTAGCTCACCTATCTTTAAAACTTTGCCCCTGAACAATGGACCTTTGTATTTATTTACAAACTATAATCTGACATACATAGTCTAGATGCTTTTCGGTGTGTTTTTGTATCGTGACTCTAAATATTCTTTGATAAAGCCTACCTACAACCATGGTCTAACAATTCATTTGCAAAAATGGATAAATGTACAAAATAATAAAGTCATGATTTTACAGTAAGAAGAAAACCACGTATTGATCCTAACACTATATTCCTATAATTTACAGTGGAAACATATTTATTCTCACTTCACACCACAGGCCTGTGTTTCCTGACCATGAATTAACATTAGAGGGTTGTTTGGCCGCTATGACGCTATTGACTGCAGCAGCACCAAGAAAGTGTGGGCGAAAGTGAAATTAATCTGAATCTTGAATCGGATTGAAAATCATAATCAGACACTGAAACTGAGGGTGCTCTGGACTCATTTCAGGCTTAAGATGCCAGGATATGGGTTGAATAAACTGACGGCAACACTCCGGGTATAGATCAAGAGTTTAATATCATGAGAGGTGAGGGGAATGGGATCACACATCGGCTATTCTCCGGTCGAACATCTCTCCATTTGAAACGGCAAACCAATACGGCGAGAGAACGAAGTGAGCATTATAGATGCAGTGAGGCGACTATTAGTGTGAAGACTGTTTGGTTCTCGCTTTCGATCACTTTCTAATCACCATTCTAATACTTTTGCATTTCATGAAAATTTAAATGTTTGTTCATGTACATAGTTTTTGGTAAATACATTTTATAAAATTTTGTTTTGTACGTTTTATTGTGTGTCTAAAGTAATTCGTGATAGATATTTGCAGATTTTTTTATGCTCGACACAAACCTGCATTACATTAACATGCAGATTAGGCTTTTAGGCTATTTGTAAAATACTGTCGAACTTGCAACATTCGTACCCGAATTGCTGAGTTGTAATTCTAGAAGCACGGCCTGAAGTATACAAATAAAATTGTATTTCCCCACTCTACGTGCTTCACGTTAGCTGTTTTGAGTATTGGACATGCTTTCAATGGATGTGGGGTCGGAGGTTCCAGAGCGCTGTTGGCATTAGCAAGACAATAGACGCTATTGCTTCACACCAGGGGAGCAGTAGGTCGGTGGTGTGCCACAAACGTATAATCTAGTGACATATATACGCAAACACACGAACAAATAAGCAAACACTAACCAAGATTCAACACCTAACTAATATTTTGCAGTAACGATTTCGCACAAACCAGAAAATGCAACATGAAACTAAACAAAACGGGTAACGGGGAAGCTACAGGTGCTCAACCCTAACAAGTAATTTTGTCACATTACTTTGTCAATTATTGACGTTACGTACAAGTGTTATCATTCCGATTTCGTATTTATTTTTTGGCCCGTTCTGCCTTTTGTGCAAGATACACCATCTAGCGAGTATTATGTGTCAGTAGCAGCTTCCCAGAGGCGTGCTTTAAGTAGTTGAAACCAACACGGCGCTAGTAGTTAGTAAAAGCAGTCAAATGACAGTCTCTCGGAGCTCTTATATATATGAGAATGTTAAACAGAAAAAAGCCTTAGACCTCAGAGGGTTAATGAAGTACGGCACTTCTAGTGTGGTGAAGACATTTTACGTGGGTCACACAACCATATAAACATATCTTTACATTTCCTTAGACACTGTTGACCTTTTCAAAAGTGCTTCCCTAAATCATGTGAAAACAAACATAAGATTGCAACTGCAATAACTCAAGGTCAACCATTTATTGACCTTGTCTGTAATCAACACCTTTAAATGGCCAAACAGATTACGTTAAAAGTACAAGGTCATGAAATTTACTTAAATCTGTTTTATACCTTATCAGTGTGCTGAGAAATGACCAAGAGTCCTCTCATCCCTCAGGTAATCCAAATATGAACGTTAAAGTGCAATAGACATTTGAGAAAGTTCTCATTTAACACTAAACATATTTTTGTTGTACCTTGAAAAGAAATAATACAAAAAGACCATAACGTACATGCTAGTACTGAAGTCAACAAAATATTTGAACATGTTATGTAAATTGGATATACACTTAGTGTCAAAATTCCTGCGCAACTCGTTTTATTATTTACTTTTGATTCTAAATCAGTTAGTTCTATATGCTTACTGTTGCTTAATATGAATTTCCCCAATCTTCATTTAAGTATTTTTTTACATGTGGTCCCAATGTATTCTCTAGAGAAAAGAGAATTTACTTTCCATTTCCATTGCTCTGCTACCTGTATTTGAATTGATAATTATGTATTGTGCTCATAAACAGATGTAAAATGATTCATTGATGTCATTAACAATTTGAGCATACAATATCTGATAATTTTCAACATTCATCTCAATTTTGGCCTTGCTTGATCAAAAAGCATACACACATGTTGGTATGCATATACCAAAATCAAAATGTTGTTGTTTATATACTTTTACTTTATGATCATGACTTTATGATCATGACAAGACAAATAACAGAAATGAACCAATATTTCTATTTATTTAAGAATACAATTTAGTGTTTTCATTCCACATTCCAACCCATTTGTAAGGTTTGCAGTCAGTTTTATAGTTTTAATACAGCACAATCCTTGAAGGACAGCAAAATTCAAACAAATACTGTTAAAACAGCATTAATTGCTACACAATGAAAGGTTCTTCGTATTTAACTTGCATGTAGTTGTCAGTCAAGCATTGGCTTTTTAAAAGCTTATAGTAAACGGCTTCACTTGAATGCATTGTGTAATGCTTTTTCATGATATGATTTTAATAAAACTTGTTACTGGAGGATGGTCAAATCCAAGCTGTGTTCACAACTTCACCGGTTTGGAAGTATAGCGTTATTTTTTTCAGTAATACCACAAAGCAATAAAGTAAACAACCAAAAACAACAACAAAAAAAAAATCTCAAAACTGTCTATTGTGTGACTTGCAGTGTTCAGTGAAAACTCAACTTGGAAGGAATAACCATAGGGAATCATTTGTGACAATGCAGAGTTGTCTTGTAGTGTTGGTTTTGACATCCGTGCAAAATGTAACATCTGTAATATATCAGCCTAATTTACATTTACATAGGTAACAATACAGTGGGTGGGAGGCTGGAGAGGATACATATTCAGATAGAAGAACCTCTTCCCAAAATGCCAAGTGCTAAACTAGGATTTGAATAAGAAAATTTAAGGTACAGAAAAGTAGGGTATGAAAATAGCATTTTTGATAATTAATTAACAATTAACAAGAATGTGGAGGATCCTGTCCATCTCCCTTTCCTCATTAACGAGGGGAAAACATTCAAATCAAGTCAAGCAAACCCTTCCTGGCATTACACTTCACATGGTTACTCCAGGAGATTACTTTACAGAGGATACATGACGATACTTTACAGAGTATATGAGGTATTGCACAATTATTAAAAAAAAAAAAAAAGGCAACAAAAATATACAGCGATTTGAAAGAACATGTACAGAATTTGAGTACAGTTTGGAAAGGTGAGAATTTAGTGTCAATTATTCTATGGAGTGAGTTAGCATAAAGAGACAAGAACTAGTCATCCCATTCATCATCGTCCTCAAAGTCTTCTTCTTCATCATCATCCTCATCTTCATCTGGGAACCAAAAATATTTATTTTCTATAATATTAAAGACTTTTTTACTGATTAAACTGGTTAAAAACTAACCTGCATGTGGATAGTTAAGTACCATTTTTAAGGAGGTACAAACATGCTGCAGTGTAGTTAAATATGCCCAGCTGTAGCTGTGTGTAAAAGGACCGTCTGGCAGCTGTAGCTATTACCTCAGACCCAATACCCTGTTGTATTTTTTCAGGAACTCTGTTTAAGCTGGGTGAAGAGCCATTTTTTGCATAATGAATGTGTCAGTTCTCTTTGGTTCTATTTTAAAACAGACATACACAATTTTGTGGCCAACATTTTTTTTGCTAAGCAATATCCATATATTGGGCAGCTTTAGATAGCTCCAATTATATTCAGTCCCCACTGACGCTTGTAAAGTCAGGATTGTGTCATGTCTGTTTTGCATTTAGTCATCACAATGGACTGGCATTCATTTTCCATTAGAAACCGTAAAGCTTGGGACTGATCAGACAGGTTCATAATGAGGCAAAGCCACAGATGACCATGGAAGAAAATTCTTACCTGAAGAATGGATGGCTTTGCTCCTCTTCTGCATCACCTCCATTAGTGCTCCAACGATGCCTGATGACGGAGCGGGAGTGGGTGGGCCTGAGTCACTACTGTCTGATACCTGGATATGAGCACGCAAGTCCACATGCCCCCACACAAAAAAGGGTACATGATTATTTAATTCAGGCCGAATAAAAGAAAAAATCTTCTAATTTTTATTTAATATATTTATAGTACGAGTAAAAAAAGGTTTGAAAAGATCAACTCTTTAGCTTATTGCTACCATTTTCCACATTTTAGAAAGGCATCAAAACAATGTAATACACATTGCAGTACACTGCATTAATAATGACTGCCTTAGATTGAAGATTCGTCTAAGCAGACTTTACAGTGAGGACACTCCTGCTTGGTCCTGGATATTCACCAGGTTCATGAGTAGGCCACCCATGTATAAAAATTTCACTTTAGGTTAAAAACATGATTTTTTAAATAGGTTAAATACAATCCCTTTCAGAGACGTAGCAACAGATGACCAGTGGGCAGAATTCTTGTCTGTGTTTACTACTGTGGTATCTGTGGATGCAACAGTGATAAAACCAAATGCCCATTTTTCTTTATATATTTAAAAAAAAGATGACAGACAATATGCAAATGCACGTACCGTTTTGAGTTGAATGCCTTGGCGGATCTGGTCGAGCAGGGCGTCTCGCCCCGTGGTCGACACTGGCCTGTTGCTCTGTTCCACCTTCCTCAGCTGGGTGCCCTCTCTAATCTGCTCGAGCAAGGCCGACTTGCCGCCCATAGGTGAGGGCACTGATTCTCCACCTCCATTCACCTCTGGTGGGGGAGGAGGTCCAGGGGGAGGTGGTGGAGGAGGGGGAGGAGGAGCACTTCCTCCAGATGGTGGTGGGGGTGGGGGTGGAGGGTGAGACTGGGGGGCTTGGGGTGGTATGCTGGCATGGGCAGGAGGAGGGGGCGGTGGATGTCCCCTACTTGGAGGTGGTGGAGGTGCTCCCATGCCCTGTCTAGAGGGTGGAGGAGGTGGAGGGGCAGAGGCTGGAGCCCTGGAGGGTGGAGGGGGTGGTGGGGCCCCTCGTCCCCGGGCAGGTGGTGGAGGAGGAGGAGGTCCAGAGGTATGTGGAGGGGGTGGGGGAGGTGGACCACCACGTGATGGAGGAGGTGGAGGAGCTGAAAGAGAAAAGGAAAAGGTGATTACTACAAGAATAGGTGTCATCACTGTTTTTGGTAATGTACGTAAGGCTGATTTATATAGTTTTACACAGTCAACAAAAAAAGCAAGCAACACAGAAAAAGAAAGTCAAAGCAAAATTGTGCGACCATAGAGAGCTGCAGTCTAAACTAAATTGGACCAAACTGGTCGTACAGACATTCTAATTCATACAAACGAATTGTACAGGCTTCCTCCTTCCTCTACTGACTACTGAACATTGAACAACGCTGCTCTAGGGATACTTTTACTTAATTTACTTACGTTTCTTTTCTAGATCATAAATACCTCAATTAACTTATTATTGGCTCAGGCACTACTTGACATAAACGAATTTACTTCACATAATTTTACATCAGCATAGGGAAAATAGACAGGCATGGAAACACAGGCATTTCTGCTCACTCAGGTATCATCAGGTATCAAGACCTTTGAGAAGTTATTCAATAAACGAGAAAACAAACCCAGCCCAAAACACGGCACACCAACAGTCCTCCTAACAGGTCAAACATCTAAAACATGCAAATAGATTGTTATGATTTTAGTTAGAAAGAGCAACAAAGGGCTGCACCTACCACTCCATCGGGGGGGACCTAAAGGAAGATCACACGTACGTATCAGATTTGAAACACAGAGCCTGCCCTCAGCAGGGAGTACGCCTTTTCACTGCTTGGTTTGACTCTTTCAGTGAAGCTTATTTTCCCTATTTAGAGAACATCGTCACTAGGGATTGGAGTTAGGACTATCTCAGGAAGTGAGATAGTAAGATTTTATGATATCTGGTCAGCAGAAAAATGCATTTTGGAACTGGCTAAAGTGTTATCAGTTTGGTGGGTTTTCAGACCTTTTTAATTTTTGATTCAATGAAAAGGTTATGTAAACCTCCTTGCTTATGTAAAGTAACTTCATAGCTGGCTAGCTAGTTTCTGAGCAGCGCTACAGAGCACTCTGCAATAGTGGTATTAGAGAAGTACAGCCAATACTTAAGCTTCTGAAAAGTATAACAGCACACTGCTTATACAAACACAGAACGTAAGAAATGTTAGGAGATGTGAAGAGAAGATACTGCAACATTGTGATAATGTTGCCACAAGGTTTAACACAAAGTTTGGCCTAATTATTATGACCATCCAAGTAGTTCTTTATTGCAACTGTAGCAGGTGCAAATGACCTACTTTAATACATTTATTACTGACATTAAAGATAAAAATGAATTCAGTTAAAGAGATGCAGCGCCTTTTATGCTGGCAATTTCTTTAAGTGTTAGGCTACAGTTTTCCATCACACAGTGGGCTATGGTACAAGGTTGATACATCAGCCATGACCTATGCAGTATTTAAACTAACAAACCTCAGCAATGGTCAAGGTGCACAGCCAGCCAAACTAATAACCTAATGCTCTGCTTCTTTGTGGTTCTGGCCCTGTAGGAAGGGATTACCTAGAAACAAAGAATTACGAGCACAGCCCAAACCATTTGTTTGGCAGTCAGTCAAAGGGGCAGAAGTGTGCATAAGCCTTTTCCCCCTGTTTTTAAGGCATAATAATAAATAATTTAAATAGTCCACTGGTATGAGACAGTGTATTGTCTGGAATTTGGTGCTGAAATTTCACCAGTAGGAGAGCCTTAAGGTAGTGTAAAACATTCAACTGTTCTTAGTTTTTTGGTTTTGCGTTTAAAGATACAACGGTTGGTAAGTCAGAGCAAGTCTTGCGTCAGCACAGACGGGTGCTCACCTTGTCTCCTCAGTTCATTCTTGACAGCTTCCACCCCTCCCTTTTTCTCAATGAAGTCATAGATGACTTTAGATGTTTCCTTGTCCTTGAGCTGGGCTTCAGAGATGCCACACATGTCAAACAAGTTTTTCAGCTCTGGGTCCAGGTTATTCAGCTGAAATTGAGAATGATCGTGTCAGGAGATTCTTTCATATCAAAGTTAAAAGAAATGATCAAGCAAGAACTCAACATCAAATGAGACCTTAAATTATATTTACAATGATGATCTGTTTGAGTAGAGTAATTGAATAATAATAAATGTTAAATGGATTAAAAATAAAACAACAGCAGCAATAATTCTAATTTGCATTAATTAGAATTGTATTTCAGATGCATCTAATGTTTCCTTAAACATGTTTTTGTTACAAGAATGCATGTTCTAAATACAAAGTGTGGTGCACAACACACAACATACAATATGCAAGCATGGTTTGTATTAGATGTGGTGAACATAAACATGACTGGGACACGTTTACTGAACAGGCTAAAACACTACGTAACAGCATCAGATGTTAAGCCTGGACGAACACAAGGCCATTCATGCTTTATCATGCCACTGGCACACAGGTCAGCATTGTGCTGTGAAGAGGGGCCACTTCAGCATGGACATATGTGAGGGTGCGAGCGCTAGTGACAGAGTGATGCCTTGTTATGGTACTCACATCAAAGCCTGTGTTGGGATCCCAGCCTACATGACCAATGTGCCTGGTAAGAGACGTCACAATGCATGTTAATACACTCACAGTAAGACACATACAGACACAAACGCCACTACAAAAAAAAAGGTGGCAAAGTGCCTATAAAGTTCATCACATATGTAATTTTGCTGTATGTAGTAATTAATTCCCTGACTGAAAATGGTCAGATGGGAACATCCACGTGGCTTTTTTGCGTACGTGCATGCTCTTAGTGCTGTCGTCATCAGCGGCAGCAGCGCGGCTAAACAGCGGCAGAGGACAGTGCTAGCATGATAGCAGTTACTGTGAAAACAGCCAAATCTAGCAAACCCAGCACTCTGGCTCCTCCCCTTCTCACAGTGGCCATGTCCTGTCTCAGAAATATCACCTTTTTTGGGTGGTTTTCGGTGATGTAGATGACTCGTGCAAAAATGTGTCAACGACCGCGCAACACACACACACTTCACAGACAAATACAGGCCACTTGCAATTATTAATGTGAACCGCCAAGAATAATCTGAGCAAAAAATCTGAACTGAACAGTGAGGCATGTAATGTCAATGTAGCCTAAAAGACTTACTGGAAGTTGCTGGGTGTCCCAATGTCAGCCTTAGTGAGCTTCTTCCTCTTGCCCTTCACCTTCTTCTCCTTCTTGTTAAGGTTGCTGTGCACCATGTTGTTCATGTGGGAATTATTGTGGAAGCGCACATTGTTGATCTCTGGGTTCTTGATGTCCACTGTTGCCATTGGCAACGTGGGGCCTGGACACAGCAGACACACACACACACACAGACATATATATATATTTAAAAATAAAATAAAGCTTAGTATCAAAAACCTCTGAAGCACAATAGATATATCCTTAAGCATATGGTGAGTACGGCTTGCTAGCCCGAGCTCTGGAGATTTGTGTTTCCAACAACAGCTTATTCTTTCCATTGAGACACTGAGGGGGTGTTCCACACGCCATCCACAACAAACGGGGTTTCACATGCATTCCTAGAAATTCTAAAATGCTGAAATTCTATCCAAATTGAAAACTATATTGGAGTGATGTCAGTGCCAAGGCTCTTGTCTAAAAATGTGAGTGAGAACTTATTCTTCAAATGCAAACACACAATGTTCTGACTAAGCTACATGACCTTCACAATCACAATTTAAATCTCTAATCACCACGAAACAACCTGCTGGTTTTACTACAGAGGGAATAATAGTGGTGTAATCAGCCAATAAGTTGCTGAACTGCAGGTTTCTGTGGATGGAATGTGGACTAGCTCGCTGGTGCCCGGCTTTCACCTTGAGTACAGGTACAGTGTTTCTAAAGTGGGACCTTTGTATACATACCTTTGTGTATGACCTTTGACCTATTTTAAGCAACATACTTCAGAAATTTTGCAGAAAACCTAGTCTTAACGCAGAAGGGAGCTAGCGTGTATAATTGCTCTGGTTTGTGTACATTACACTAGGCTGAACTGAACCATTTCAGTGAATAAGCCTCAACAATATTACTGTCCATCCAGTCAGTGTTCAGAATATGTAAACAGTGGGAAATGATGCCTGTATATGCAGATTTCAAAACTAAAACTGCGTTTCTATGGCTTCAGTCTAACACGAGTCTGCCGTCCAGGTTTTAGGGCTCTCCCACTAAGAAATCCCACAATAATCATGGACACTTTTTTAAGACATCAGCAGAAAGATGTCACCATTTATTGTGCTAGACTGTGTTCATTTTCATATATCTGCCACACAGACACACTCCTTAGCCCGAAACCTCCTTTTAAGCATACTGTTCTGAAAATAATCCATAGAGAAATGCTTTACACAAGCCACTGTCCCAGTTAGAGTACCAGCTCACCTGTTAACAGGTCTGATAGCCACATAAGTTAACCCGCTGTACTGAAAGTATGTAGAATTAACTCTTTTTGGCGAATTGTAACAATGCTACCGCACCCTTAGACATCACTCGACTTCTTACAACTTCTCACAGCTCAGTTTGTGAACACACTCACTGCTGAAATGGCGCTACGTTGCTGAGGTGTGCCTGAGGCTCACACAGACATGCAGAGAGATGCTCAGCACTCCTCACACAGAACACGGACGAATCCCGTGCAGTACCCCATCTTAAACCAGTGTAAAGACAACTTTCAAATATACAACTAAAAAGAACCAGCTAAGCCAAGGACGTACTTGTAAGATAACTGAGATTAGCTCTTGGAAACACGTAAATTGATGCACATGTCCAGTGCGTTTCTAATCTTTCTGGAATCAGTCTTCACAAGTCCACATTGATAAGTGTGCACTTTTGAGTGTGAATGGGCACTTCTTAGTGTGAACCCGTTTGTGAGATAAGGCACGGACCTCACAATAAATGTGCATGCACACACATATTTGAGGTCATCATTTACTGAGTTAGACTGTGTTCGTGCTCATGACTGTACCACACACACTCTTCAGCAGAAATCTCTTCATAAGCATACTGCTCTGAAAATAATCCGGAGTTGGCCATACTGAAGGCCAGAAACATACCACAACCACTGTGCGCATACACAAACACAGCATGAGTACACATAGCACACACACTGAAAGCACACCACACACATACAGGGCACACACACACAGGATGCTCACACACATGGTGCATGCGCACGCCAACAGCACGGTCACACACAAGAGCACACACTCACATACACGCCCACCCACATACCCCGCATATACATGCACACACCCTGTGTGTACGCTCACGCACAGCACATTCTCTCTCTCACACACACACACAACACTTTTACAGCAAGTACAGTAATGTCAGTTACTCAAAATAGTTTCTTCTTCACAAGGTTCAATCTCAACAGTGTGGAAACTCACAGTTTGGTTATGTTGTGGAAGTTCTGAGTAATTCAATATTAATTTGATCAAAGTCATGTTTGAGGTGAATGCCATTATTGAACCCATGGATCACACATCTACTGCTGTGCTGTTGTTGTGATTCAGCACAGGTATAACATTCAAAAGCAGCACAAACTACTCCAATTAAGAACAGCAACAACAGCAAATAACAAACAAATATTAGTAGATGTGTCCCATTATTTTACTGAGACAACAAAATAGAGTTTTAACAACACAGAGTTGTTAAGAGACGACTGGTGGGTAAGACTGTATTTACACCCTTTAACCTATGGCACACTGTGAGGTGTACTCAGACATCTGAAGCACCACAGCCACAGGCACCTATGCTCTGTGTGTCACAGATGGCAGGGTTATAGCAGCAAAAGACATACTCATTATGATTGTAAAAAATATTATGGCATATTAGACAATGTAGTGTATATTATATCAATGTAATGTAAACAGTACATTCTTCCATATACAGGTTTGTATATTTCCTGTGTACTGCTGTACTTCTGTTTCCTATGTTCCTGTTTACATGCACTGCATGTTTATGTGCAATTGTGTCCTCTTACAGCAAGAAGGCTCTCACATGACATTTTATTTGCCTTCGTGGAAAGGAATATCCTAAGCATTTGTACATTCTTGTCTTTGTGCTAGCATAGTCACAACCAATCAGCTGCAATGGCAAAGTCAGAATGAACTGATCATTGAATGTAAGTACCAGCAGACATACCATTTGGTGGGTCACGCCTTTTCTCTGCAAAAACAAAATTAACATTGTTAAAATAACCGGGGCCAACTCATGTGTAGTAAGAGAGAGCAAATTCCAGAAAGGGGATTACAGGTTGGTCTTAATGTGGGGTTTATGTGAGGTTAGTTTTATCAAGGATCAGTATGAAAGACACCAGCTGAGAACTGAAGCTGAGCTGTCACAACGCCCTGTCTGTTGCTGTGGATGGTGACCTGAGACTGCAGTGTATAAAGAGAGCTGTTTTAACCTTTCAGCTCATATTCTGACATCAATACTGCAGCACATTTACCAAGGAAGATCAGGTGCCACCTCTGATCTAAATATATAAGGGGCGTCATTACTGTACTAAACCAAAAAGATTGCTTTGTTTTTTATGGGACTGCCTTAAATTTTATAGGACATCCAGTAAACCTGAAAACTAAAGAGTAGTTTGAATGACATGAAAGTGTCCTACGCACAAGTCCAATGAGGCTGCAAGTATTAGTGTGCGCAGACTCTACAGAGAGAAGGAAAGGAATAAACAAGGGGAAGGATGAGTGATGGGAAGCACTGGGACCCCTCTGAAAGTCTGTCCACGCAGAGAAAAAACCCTCAAACTTCAAAGCTCAGCATGCAGAAGGAGTAGGAAGCACTGGACTGAAGCCAGAGGAGAGAGAGAGCAGTCAGCACAGTGGTTACGGCAGGATCACAGAGAGAAGCAAGGAGACTACCAAGCCATTTCTACAGAGTGTACAGAGAAAGCACTAAGACAGATCCCCACTACAAGAAGAAAGAGAGAAGAAGTGAAGAACACAAAAGTGTAAAATTATTCGAGTGGCAGCCTCGAAATTCAAATATAATAGTCAAACCATATGTTGAAGATAACATGGTACATGTTAGAATACATTTGTGTGAGTGAAAAAAATGTAACCAAGGTCCAGACAAATATTGTGTATTTAATTAAACGTGAACCCCAACTACCTATACAGCATATAGGTGATGGTGGTTCTAATTGCACCATGTGCAGCTGAACTGAAAAGCAGAAATGTAAATCGCGGACATGGGAAATGAGTGCCTGGGCCCCTCACCCGTTCTCTTCTGCCGTCTGCTGAGCAGGTCGTTTAGCGCCGTGCGGAACCGCTTGGCTTCCTCTTCGCTGGCAAAGTTCAAGCCAATCTGGCAAGACTGAAAGAGTGAAACACAGTCAGACTCACCCTGTTCAGAGCTGCAGATACACAACTTCAAACCACAGGTGATCAGCAATCACTTTAGGGAGATAATAATAGGGAAATGAAGAAATGAAGAAAACAAACAGCTATGCCTACATGTGCATCTACACTCACTATTAGTACATTCGATGTTAAGCGTGTCAACTTGTCCCCTAGTGGAAACAAACATTCAGAGAGAAGGTGAAGTTGTCATGTGTGTGAAAGTCCTACATGTTTAACACATTTCAATATCCCTTCTATAATGACCAGTCTATAATGAAAAACAATCAACAAAGTCATCACAGGATCACAGACATTTGCTCAGTCATTAGTGTGTATTAATGCTCTTAACATTTTCTTAACCTCATTTCTAAATAAAAGAAAACACTAAATAAAAGAAAAGCCCTCACTTTGAGTAAGATATTCCAAGAACAAATAATATGTTTACTTTTTTCCTACTAATATACCAAGAAGTACTAAAAAGTAAGTCACTGATGCATTTTGCATGATAAAAAAAGAACTTACATCTCCTGCAAACGCAATAAAGTATGATCTTGAACTATTGCTTGTGAAGTTATTGTACAGCTCCTGCTCAAACTTAGTTTTTCCATCCTGCAAAAAAAGAAAAAGTGATATAAGAAACCCAGCAAACATGTTTATTCCCACCTCTATGCTTCTGTGTATACATGTTCAATTTCCAATCAGGATTTCAGAATAATCTGGAACGATCAGAAAAATTCCTGATAAGAATTTAAATAAAAAATAAAAAATCTGAGGAAAGGTTTCTTTTTTTTGTTTAGCTGGCTCACCTTGATATCAAACACACGGATGAAATAAGACCTTTGAGGGTTGTCTTTCACCAAGCAAGCCACACCACAGCATCGTTTGGTCCAGGATGCGCCCCGGTCAGCTGCATACACTTGAACCACTGCTGAGCACAAAGTCTGCCAAAACAGAACCACAACTGTCTGTCACAGACTGTCACAAAACATCCAACATGGCAAGATGACTTACAGTACCTCATTACAGTTACTGAGACGCATCAAGTTTCTAACAGAGAGACTAGCAGGTCGTTCTATTCCAATGAACAATTAATTACGCCATGTCTAAATTACAATTTTGCTTACATTGAATTGCAAATGCTGTAATTTTTGATTTCCATTTTGATTAAACATAGTATTAATTGCATGTCATAGTTAAAAGTACTCATCAACTAACTAAAATAGAATAAAAAAATGGACATGTAGAATTAGTATTAAGGTTAGGGTTCAATGAGAATTTAATTTCAGGCATATAAACAATGTCAAAAATGCAACATATAAAAAAAGATTTCCTTAAAATCTCACCAAAATTGCAACTGCTGAAACTAAAACTGAACCTGATTTTACAGGAAGGTTGAAAAAAATACAAACAAAATCTTTAAAACACCAAACTATTACAACACTACAAATCACTGTGTACATGTGTGTGGAGAGTGCCTATGTTACATCCATGTAACAGAGAGGAATAGTTATTGCTCCTCCAGGACACGGGTTACCAAAGGAAAAATAGGCCAGCTTCTTGGAAAGACTGTCAAAGGGAGAAAAGCCAAGATCTCAGAGAAGATGAAATTTTCCACGAACAAGTCTATTTGCTTACACACACATTCAAAGGCACATGGGCACACACACACAGGCCCATGCACACAGACAAGCACACTCAAAAACTCTAAATTTTCAACCACACACATCAACACCTACAAGCCTAAAGAGGTTTATCAGGATAAGACCCATGTCAAAATATGACAGAAAAGGGAGCTCATTCAAATCAGAAAGTAAATAAAGTGATCAAAACACAATGGTGCCACTTCTCTGTCAGCAGTGTCAGTAAGACACTCACCTCAAAAGATTAGAACAGCTTCCTGATGCTCAAAGATTACATTGTCAGCATAAGAATATTCATACTAAAACAAATGTACCTCAGAGAGCACAGAGAAACAGAGAAATCAATGCATCTATGATGCACTTCCAAATCCCTGGTGTAGGGAGGGAGTTCACCAGGTCCAAAGAGACTTAACCTGATACTGCATAAACTTCAAGTTTCTCTATAAATGAATAACTTTTTGAATGTTAATGAATTACTTCTAGGGTGTGAAACACTAACATACAAAATGCCTTAAAATTTTGATAGTTTCCCTTTCTTTTGTTTCATAGGAACAAGTAACATGGGAAGAACTCCTGTGCAAGTGAGATTTCAGTTTCAACGCGCTTGTTTTTTTTTACTAATCTAGCACCAGCTTGGGCTATTTAAAGCTGTAGGTTGAGACTATGGGGAAATCTGATCACATATCAGCATAGTCTCAGCACTCTTATTCATGCAGGGACAAAAACTCAGGGTAGAGGAGATCACACTTCCTGTCTGTAAAGACTGCTGATTGTGCACAACGGTCCCTGTTTGCCCCTCTCTTCCTCCCTGTCCCCACCACCCACTGTATGAATTGGACTATATCCACTCTTTTCCCTCCGAATTTTGGTGCCGGTTCGGAACACAGTGATGAATGAACCCATGGCTTCTGGAAATGGGCCGCGAAGTCATGTGTCATATTCAGTCATCCCTTATGAAAGCCCACTCTATGGCCTGGCTCTTCAGTGGCGGTTCCCAGGCGGATACTGCTCTGGTGACAACTGGCCCTCTTCAGCCCAGTCATGCATGGACAATAAATCTAGGAGGACTGGAGACTGAAAGCTGTTACTCCCAATTAACAATAATAAGGAAATAAAACAACATTCAGAAGTCGGTTAAGCACACTGACTATAATATTGTACCCCAAGTTAAACATGATGAGGACTCTTGGATGACATGTCGAGAATTAACATTTATCCCTCTTCCTTGTAGCAGAGCCATTGTGCAACACACAAACTGCAGTTTGGCGCTTGTATTTGAAATCTCCTTTCAAAACCAGAGATAGCGTGGGCTTCATCTGTATTACATTTTTACATTACTTCTAATAACTGTCATTTTCTTTAATGGGGCAATAGCCTGTGCCCTACTTAGCTGTTCTAATGAGATTTCCACCATAATTTCTAAATTATTGTGTTGAAATGTAGTAGACCAAGCAAAACTGTAAATCAGCACATGGCCTTGCAGATTTTGGCAGATACAGAGATTAGTACTTCCTCAGAAGAACTAAAATAGTCTTCTTAACAGCAATGTAGGACATGGTGGTACAGCACAGGGCTGTGCTACAGACATGAACCATAACATTTCTTGCTACCTGTTCTTCTTACCAAAGAGTCACAAAGGAAGTGGTTAATACTTCCCTAAGAGTGATTTATTGTTGCTAGGGATACAACAGCAGGAAATAGTTCAAATCCCCAACAGAGCTGTTAGTCCCAAGTGTAGAAGATGAATCAAACAATTTTCTAGGTTTAATCTCAGTAGCATTTGGGTATAACATCCAAATCTACAAAACCTAATAAAACCACAACAAGCTATCATCCAGAGGCATCTGTACAGAACACAAGCTAAGAGTATGACAAACACTAGAAAATATGCTTTAACAAACAGAAAACTAAGAAAAACTATTTATACACTGTGAAAGCTGATATTACTAATGATTATTTTTCTGTTGGTTGTACTGAAGGACCAAGCAAGGGTACATGTGCCCCCTCACAGTTAGTTTGTTACATGACCAGTTTGACCTTTTATATTCTAAGCTTCAGATAAGTGTCTACAATTAACAAAGACAATTGTGTCGCTATCCAATGCATTTATTCAGACTCCTAATAAATGTTGTAAATCAGCCAGATTTGGCCTGGCCTGCACAGCTAGAGGCGAAACAATCTTCTCTGAACTACTTTCATTCAAGATGCAATGCAGGATTATCAGATGCAGCCTATTATTACACGATTTAAAACAGTGATACGTCTGTTCCCCTATCACAGCAAGACTTCTCAAATGGAATTCGCATTCCATGGTTCTAGGAAGCCTGTACTGGTAAGGTACTGATTGTAAGGTAGCGGAGTAGCATCCAGACAATAATGTTACAGTGCAATGGAAAAAAAGTAAACATGCATACATATCATATTAAGCATACATAACATATTAAGCATAAAATGTCGTCATTGGATTTCACTTGAACTTAATTAGAACATATGATGACAATAAGAGTGTACAGAACTTACGATGCATTTCCTGCCAAGGTAGTTGAAGAGACATTCGTTCTCGTGCGGAGTTAGAAGTATAGAACCGACATTTGCCACCCTCCTTTGAGGTGGATGGCCACTCATATTGACAAGAGACGAGGTCAAATAATTCAAACACTGTATAGTAAGAGTGTATTTTATGTAAAATATTTGCAATCACTGATCATCATGGCCTGCACTCGGTTCCTCCTGGAACTACATTCCACAAATAGTGTACTTGGAGATTGTATTTTCTCAGTGCGCAATCGGTTCAGAAACACATTTTCTAATTCGACGAACAGACTGCAGTTTGAACGTGTCAATAATCGGTAATCTGCACAATATAAACTTTCATCCCGAACTCCCACAGCAACAACGATCCCTCAATCCAACATGGCAGCAGGGTGGATCAACCAATGAAGCCTCTACGAAAGGGGCATTTGAAACACTCATTTCAGTACTTATCCTTTATAGGTAAAGAAAACCCGCAGTGAACTAGTGAATGACACAAATAACATTTCTGTAGTAAAAATGAAATAATTTAAGTGAGAACACTTTTGGCAAGTATGACAGCAATATTACACATTTTAAACTACACCTCGCCTTAGTGAATGGTTTATGCCTGTTTTCCCGAGCATTTTGCAGTATGCGGAGGGATGAGCTCGGGATAGGGCGGAGACTTGAGAGTGGAGTGCAGTGTCGTCATTTCAACAAGATTTTGACAGATCTTCCTCGACTTCTGAATATTTTATTTGTAAATGACTTCCTCGTATTGATAATGCTATATAATATAATATACTACATATACTATTACTATGAATTAGTAATTTTATATTTATATAACACACACACAAACTTGTTCTTATGACCCTGTGGGGTCGAGGGGATGGACACGAGGTTGTTCATGTCCACTGCCATCAATGTTATCCACCTTGTCAGATTTTTCAACAGCCACGTTAGATATTCCTACATTCCTTACTTGCAATGTTTTCATTATTTGTTCTTATTAATCAGCATTTTTTTCTGTTACTTTATTGTGATGTACCATTTTGTCTCTATACAATTAGTTTCCTAACATGGTAAATATAGCAACAATTTAACATTTTATATAACTAGCATATTGTACATCTTAATGTCTGAGCACTGGGTGCTTTGAATTATCCAAATTATTATATCTTCTATAAAATTATCTGATGCATGAAGATTAAATGAAAAACAACTCTGGTCCTTATGTAACAGCCATCAGGGACTGGGTTCACCTTGTTCCTCCCTACTGATAAACAAATGATGAACGGAGAGAAAGAGATCGGAACAGGTGGAGGGGTGTCTGCAACTGGCATTGTGCCAGAAGCAACTTGGCCATCTTACAAAATTGTCACAGCAGTACAATGTAAGAATTAGTGATCAAAACATAAAAATCTGTTAATATATTTCCCACCATCACTACAATACTTAGAATTAGAAATAAAACATATGCAGGTACCATTGATCAAGAATGTTGCCTGATATGAAAAACTGTCACTGAAGTTTTGCCATTAACAGTATAGTTCTGCTCCTAAAACAAGCCTCAATTTTAGGTACAATCTCACCAAAGCACCAAAGTAAAAATGTAACAGAATGAGATTTGTTTTTCTGCGTAACTGTCTACTGAAGGTAGTGAAAATAATGCAGGAAACAGATATACACCTTCAGAACACTTTCAGAATAGTTTTAAGTCCAAGTTGATTACTGTTTTTGTGGTGTCTGCACATCAATAAAATGGCAGATTATGTAATTTGTAGAAAGACAACTATGCATTGTTTGAAAGAGGAACAACACTGCATGACTGAAGAGGACAATGTGTATTTTGTGATATGATGTGACTCAGTGTCTTGGAGTAGATGAGAATATTCATGTTCTCTACGAAAGGGGCTTTTTCAGCTGTAGTTGCTGTTGTTAACCATCAGAGGGTGACATCAACACATTATCTATTGCTTTTGCGTTATGCCTGAAGGTGTTATAGCAAATAGTGTTCTGCATGTGTGTCTCAGTTACTTATCCTCATCAGAAGAAACACAAAAGGTTTGGTGTGAGATCTCTGTGCTGCTGGCTCACCTTCTCTTTAACAATAGATGTTCTAAACCCCTCACAGAACATATAAGACAGAACATAAACAAACTTTATGAGGAACATTGTTAGCCACATGTTGCATACAGTACAGTACATAAGTAACTGGATAGTTTTGTTGTTTTGTCGTTGTATTCAAGCACTAATCAATGATTATGAAGTTAAGAGGCAGATCAATTTAATTTGAGAGCATGTATGTTTATCAATATCATGATGAACCATTCAAGAATTAGTCCGGAATACACAGTGCTTCCTTTTTAGGGGACCAATAATAATTAGACTACTGGCCGTTGAGTTATTTCTTTGCCAACTGCAAGTTATCATTAGATTGCCCCAAACAGGTTAAAAGGTCTAGACTAAATTCTAAATATGTTGTTACTGTCTGACTCTCACATGAGAAGCAAGAAGTGCCCATACAAGTAAATTAGGCAACGATCAAGCTATACAATTAGAATTAATCGATCGGACTTATTGCCAAATAACTCTACCTAAATGTCAAATACTAATATGTCAAACATAAATCAGTATGAAACCATGACTCTGGAACTTGGATCTCTGTCCCCCTTCCCTCATCTGAAAAAACCTTGCCAGCCCAGCTTACCGTATCCTCTCCTACTACAAAGGTCACCTGTGACGATTACAGCTCCGAGACAAAATTAAGAAACTAGTTCAGCCTAACAATACAATGAGCAAATAGCACAGAGAAGATGAGTTATCACCAAAACAAACAAACAAAACCAGCAGCAAATTTGTCATAAATTCAAAGCTTCAAAGGGTCATTTATTTTATGGACACTATATGGTAACCTAACCTACCTACCACAACAGACAAGAAATACTGTGAGTTAATAAGCTGTTATTACGTTGGTACAGCGACCTATTAAATGTATGTTGCGGTTTACTTTGGAAAACGCTCGTTTCGCATATATGCACCAACTATTCATGAAAGGTTAATCTACAAAACGGTGTGGATAATAAATTCGTAGCGCTGTCCTCACTAGCGGTAAAGTTATTCACTTGGGTTTTTTCCGCTATCCCGTGATACGTCAAACAGTCGCGTACCCCACAGAGGGCGGGACTTGTCATACTTTCACGTAATAAAAATAGAAACCCATCCTGTTAGATGTAAGATATGATTGGTCAACTTTATTTGAAAATCGGCCGTCACGGAATTATATTGGCCAGTCCTCTGTAAATTTATTGCGAATCACCAATCACCAACATTCTTTCTATCACCTGCAGAGGCGGAAAAATTCTGATAGGGGGAGAAAGAGGCTTCTTTCATTTAACCCATCACATTCCAACATAAACTGAATAAGCAGGTCTGGAGGATTTGCTTGTATTTGTGTTTGTTTAGATGTCAACTTCTGAAGAGATAAAATAAAATTAGAACGGATGAGTTTTTAAAATATATATATTTTAGAATATCTTAGGACTTCTCTGAGGGCCTTGATGATTCTCCTGTGCCATATAGTGGAATGTGTGTTGACTACAATACTGAAAGCAACAAGCAGTAAAGAACATGGCTTAATTTATTGATTTGGAAAATGTAGTCATAGATGTCAGTAGGATTATCAATGGCAAATGATCCAGAAACAAGCATTTTATATGTCTTTAAAATGTCAAACTTACTACACTTTAGCTTCATTGTTTCATCACAAGCCCAATGAGCTTTAGTATAAAGAGCAAAAACAAAACAGCAAAAAGGTCTAGATTCTTATGGATTATGCTGTATGCAGATACAATTTCCTGCATTAATGGGTGGGAACACAGGGCACTGTGTTCAGTGTGAATGTGGAACAGTGATAAAAGAGCACGCAACCTTACTTCAGTTTATGGTATGATTATGGTCTGATTATGGTGTATATACAATTTTCTCCCACTCGAGGGTTGTGGGAAGCATGGTGGGTGATTAAGGGATGTGCTTACTTGGCACATTCATAAGAAAAACAAGTTGCCCTCCCTCTGTGAGGGAAAAGCAACTGTGACATGTATTCCTGTGACCATGATGCGTGTTGAGTACCTCTCATTAGCCTAAATGCTTGTGCTCTGTTGGTTAAGCTAAGCAGAACAAGTTTGCATAAATGGACTGACCCTCTGATAAAATTATACTGTCACATTACATTAACGTTTTCATAATTGTTTCAATAAATATGGATATCAAATGCAACACATGTCTCTGTTGTAATCACATTTTGCAGGAACAGGTATGAAGTTCCATGTCAAAGACATCCCAATATGTAAATTCCCACCACAACGAAAAAAACTCAGCTGACCTATTCCACTTAGTTTTGTTAATCTATTTAGCAAAAGGCATTTTCTCCATTTTGCGTAATGGCAGGAGGTTTTATATCAATTCATTCTGGAGCTTTCTCATTCATTCATGCCAACTGTGCATGGGGTATTTTTGCTGAGCCCATTTGGCAGCTCAATTAGAATGTGACTTGGAGGAGCCTGTGTAATCAAAACAAAAAAGGGTCACACATTTTGTCATGTATGCAGTTAGGTTCTAAGAAGTTCAAAGTTGTAACAAAGTTTGTTAAATCTCATCAGTATGTAAGAATGGATGAAGACACCATTAACACAAAAATATATAGTCTCTATATTTTAGAGGAATCCTTTGATAGAATCTGTAGACACTGAAGGGACTGTTAATGTACACTTATTGTTAAGCCTTCTGCTTGTCTTCTGATTCACAAGAAAGACACGTTATCCCATAATATTCTAGAGAGGTAAGCAACTCATTCATTTTCATTCATTCATTCATTATCCGTACCGCTTATTCCCGCTAGTCGGGGTCACGGGGGGGCTGGAGCCAATCCCAGCATCTCCGGGCGAAGGCAGGGTACACCATGGGCAGTTCGCCAGTCCACCACATGGCCAACACGCACACACACACTCACACCTACGGGCAATCTAGAGTGACCAATCAACCTAGGATGCATGTCTTTGGACTGTGGGAGGAAACCGGAGTACCCGGAGAAAACCCACGCAGGCACAGGGAGAACATGCAAACTCCACACAGAGCAGCCCAGACCGAGAATCGAACCCAGACCGCCTTGCTGTAAGGCAACAGTGCTAACCACCACACCACCATGCCGCCCGGTAAGCAACTCATTACAAATAATTAAAAGTATCATTGCAATAACAATTCATAGGAAGTTTATTAATGGCAAAAGAAGAAGATTCAGTGATTGATATTCAGACAACTGAGGCCCCTAATCAGTGTGTTCTTTGTTTTCATTGTACGCTACAAAGTTTTGTTGGTGAAGCAGCTCAACAGCTAGAAGGAATATTTTACATATTATTTTGGTCAATTAGAGCTCCTTGGCTTTGGGCTTTTTAAATGAGACGCTTTACTTCCAAACTGAGGAGAATAACCTGGCAGGTAATGGGCAGTGTAACAGAAGATGAACACAAATGCAAAATGCAAACACTGCATTAACTTAACATAATATTAATATCACGGCAAGCACATGGCCTAAGACCCATGTTGTTGTGCATTTCTCTGGTGTGTGCTTGAGAAAAAGTGAGAGAGAGAGAGAGAGAGAGAGAGAGGGAGTTAGTGAGACACAGAGAGAAACACAGAGAGAGGTCCAGTTAATGAGGACTGGAATACTGACAAGTTCAGCATGTCCTGAGAAGCTTTTAGTATCTGTCTTCCCAAGCAGCATCAGCTCCCATTCATTCATTGTGATCAGTGGAAGACAACTAAGAACAGAGCTTTCACCCATGGGCCTACAGAAACATCCAATCATATTTTATATGATATGCATTGCATACTTTACATTCTGAGAGTAGGGAATCATTCACACACATACACACACCTTTGGATCTACCTTTGTAAACCTAATCTCTACAAAGGCAGTATTTAGGCTTCTTGTTTTTTTCCATATAAAAGTTGTTTTTCCTGGCATTCTGAAGGCATTATTTCCCCACAACTGCATCCAATCATAATGCATATATGGACGCCCACTCACGCATCCGCACACAAATACATACACACACAAATAAAAGTTTGGGTCTGACTGACTGTTCATCATTTCCAGCTCTTTAAGAGTTACTTACATTCCCTCATTAACACTCTTTATCTCACCATCTAACCCCCCTATGTCTCAATTATATATCTAGAGTTAGTACATTCATTTTCATTCATTATCTGTACCGCTTATTCCCACTAGTCGGTGTCACGGGGGGGGCTGGAGCCAATCCCAGCATCTCCGGGCGAAGGCAGGGTACACCATGGGCAGTTCGCCAGTCCACCACATGGCCAACATGCACACACACTCACACCTACGGGCAATCTAGAGTGACCAATCAACCTAGGATGCATGTCTTTGGACTGTGGGAGGAAACCGGAGTACCCGGAGAAAACCCACGCAGGCACAGGGAGAACATGCAAACTCCACACAGAGCAGCCCAGACCGAGAATCGAACCCAGACCGCCTTGCTGTGAGGTGACAGTGCTAACCACCACACCACCATGCCGCCCAGAGTTAGTACATTCAGATGTAAATATATTGCGCTGTCAGCAAAGAAGGGAAACTACAAAATGTCATTGTTCCTGTAAAGTGCTTAAAAAGGCATTTAATGACATCAATGGGCAATAGGGAAAGAACTGAATTAAATGGGTAAAATAACAAAAGTATCTAAAACAAATATGTAGCATGAGGATAGTAACCACCTTTTCTTAACTCTAATAGACTTAAACAGAACATTCTTGCTAGACAGAAATGGTAACAAAGATAAAATAATAAAATAGCACTTTCTCCGTTGTCTTTTCAGTCTGGAACATATGCCAGTGTAATACCATTGTGCTGTCACAGACAACAACTTTGTTTTACCACAAATTCTCTGAGAGTTTTTGCCTACTGCCTCCTACATTTTATGTCTGCTTATGTGGGAAATTATGCTTAATTTATTGGCCTATTACTGAAAGAAACCATAATTTTAATGTACATATTTGTGGTATGAACAGAGTCAAACAGAGCCAAAGTATACCACAAGTTTCTTTTGGTCAGCAAATTTGAAAGAAAAAAACTGGCAAGATAAATTGTTCTTATCACTTTTTTGTCTACATTGCTTTATATTCATACTTGCATTGCAATACGGAACCATTTTTCATGCAAAGATGGAACCCCAAGCCAATTAATGGTGGCTTTTCAGTGAAAACTGTCCAATATCTGAGCTAATGGACATATTGAAAACCATTTCCTCAGTAATAGTGTCGTGAGAGTGAATCAGACATGATAGAAAGCTACTGTATGAGAAGCATGCATTCCTTAATCTGGATTTAATTAAATTGTCATAAAAATAGACTAGGCTCTTATGTCACTTATTACTGTTTAAGGAAAACACAACTTCAAATAAGGGGATTTGGCTGTAGACATTGTTTTGGGGAGGTCTCCTTGTGGTTGGGCATGATGCATTGTTGTGGTTTGAGGAGAGCCAGGGTGACTTCACCATGGTCCTGTCTCTGGGCAGTCCTTCCAGACATCTCATTCCTTAGGAAAAAACACAGCACAACAACTCTTTGTACTGAATTTGCAATGGTGCATTAATATTAACGTAAAAAAGTATTTATTTTGTGTGACCAAATCAAAGAAGGAAAAAATAGAGAAATTATCCTCTGAATGTAATGATGGAAGTCATTTGGAGTTAAAGGAGTAAACATAAATTCTGTTAGCTATGAATTCTAGCTCTGGAAGCATTTGAATATGAAATTGAAATCAGAATGTAATTTTTATTTATATTACAAATGCAAAGCTACATTCGATTCAATCGCCCTATTGTTTCAGACCTATGTTTGAAAAGAAAGAGTATGGCTTAATGGAATATATCTGTGGAACCTTTCACAGAGCACAGAGAGGTATTGTACTGTGGAATCTAGAGCAGCACTGCCCAGTGACCTGTTCTATTCACCACTGCCTTTGATTATCCCTGCCAAGTGACCCCCAAAATGTGATCCGTTTTCACAAGAGATGTGATTTCCCTGATATTTCTCTTTTGATTCTCTTTCTTATTGTTGAAAGTAGGCTGGTTGACCCACGCAAATGTAAGGGTAATGGCAGGGATTGAAGTGCTGACAGTGGTGGTGTGGGGATTGATTATCATCCAGGGCAACCAGCTGAAACAGGAACTTATTTGTGGTGGAGCCCCCACAGAATCGCCCTTTCTGCAACCTGAGATGTAATGCAAATAAACAAGTCCTCAAAAAATGTTTTTAATCCATTAAACCAATTAAAAAAAAACATTTTGTCTCTTTTGACCTGAAACTCAGTGTCTTTGACATTGTTGCCAACCACAGCCACCTGGGCAATTACCCTTACTATAGCACAGAGACAGATTCTCAGAGTCTCAACACTAACAAGCTTATTCCATCTAAAGACGTCCATGGACTTGGTATCATTGACTAGGAACGCTGCCGGCCCCCACTGGGTATGCAACAGGGGCTCCAGGGACATCTGCCCGAACAATTCCAAGGAACTAATAAGAAAGGCCCACCCAGGCTGGACCTAGAGCAGAGACTACAGTCAAGGAGAACTTCAAGAGGACTATGCAGGCTTTCATGAATTCAATTCTATTTCCCATGGAGAACTGCCAACTACATGTCTTCTGGGGCTTTTATCTGTTACCATGCTGTTATAACTATGGCTACAAGCAGCAGCCATTTCAAAACACAGGAGAGTGCCCCAGTGTAGAGCATGTGCATAATTATGGTCTCATGGAGATTTGGAAGGAAAGCATAACGTTCAGTATACCTTGAGCTAAGGTCTTCACCCAGCACTGTTATGTTTTGTTATATTGTTCATTATCATATCATGGAGGTCATGAGGATGGCTTCAATCCCTTCAGTGGAATGTCTCTCTCTGTTTGTGTATGCAAGGCCATTCTCTGTCTTTACCTTTCCTGTGTGTAAGGTGTAAGAGTGACTGGTGATGGTGTATCTTTATCTAGGTTGCTGTCAGCAAGCTCTGCCAAAACAATTTGTAGGCTATTTGCAGTGTTTGAAACTAGCATTTTCTGGGCAGAATATCCATTGCTTTGACAGTGATTGCTGTTAGCTAGTCGTACTTCTGCCAAAGTGGCCCTAAGAACCATCATTTAGGTGTAAGGTTTCAATCGGCCAGCTATCAGCCCCACAACCTTAGTACTGCAAAACCCAACACTCCACCTCACCTGAGTACTGACACCTGACTCTAGTTACCCGTTCGTCAGTTCAGCTATTTAATCAGCAGACCTCCACCACCTCACTGCACAGCATTACACTTCTCCACGTGCTCTTGCACTTCGGCAGTCGAGGATGTGTGTGAAAGTTGTGTGGTACTTAAAATCTTACATCTGATTATTCAATTCATAAAATTAAAATTGACTTGTAATTCCAAAGAAACTGTCTGACAGTGAAAAACCACACTGATGGCCTATTATGGCATTATGTCATCAGTGTAACTTCAGAAGCTGTACAGCAAATCCTTGTGCAAGAAAAATAGCAAAAAGGAGCATACCTGCACCTGAACCCAGGCTTCTTTGGCATCCATCTCAGGCTGTGTAGGCCATGTTTTCGCTGCCTCGGCAACAGCAACATCCTAAACCTGAAACACTTCGGTAGACTTCGGTGTCTGGCTGACACACCTGCATATGACTGCATATGGCTGTCACATGTATAAGTATGCTAACATCACAACCAGTATCCATTGAGAGGATAGATGAAAAGATTTTGTTGTCTTCTTTCTAGGCATCAGCACTAGCAACGGTTTATGGCAGTGCTTGACCTCAAGTAGTTTGGACTTAAACCTGTTTATACTAGATAGAGATGCATATTCTGACTGAACACATAGTACTTTTGTAAGTCGCTCTGGATAAGAGCGTCTGCTAAATGCCGTAAATGTAAATGTAAATGTAAATGGTGAAAGAACTACAACTATCTTGGTCTGGAGTTGGATAAGAAGCTGGACTTCTTCAGCTGGTCAGTGAACACAGTTCAACCTCTGCAGGAAGCTCATGGTGGTTGGTGCAGAGCTAGACTCTTTGGCTATGGTGGCAGAGAGAAGGACAATATGCAAACTGCTTTGTAAATGTACCATTTATTCATGAAGTTTGTGACATTGTACTTCTCTATAATGGAGCTTTGATAGTTGCCATGGTGACATGCACCCATGGACAACCATGCAGAGAAGCTTCCAGAAAGCAGTATTTAATGAATAAGTTAAAGACAACTTATGGACATTTTCATTTTGACTTTTTCTACTTAAAAGTACAAACAGTTGCTTACTTGCTTCATCTGAATAGTCCTCTGTTCAGCTTAGGCTAAATGGGCGATTTCCATGGAATCATGCAATGCATTTTCAAGAGTCAATTTGATATGTCAAACACATCCTACAACAACTCATTATTGCATTCATCACATTTTAAGTTGAAGTTAAAGTTCATATATCCCTATTGTTATTTTGTTTTATAAAGTAGTGACACCTCGTATTGGATGATTGCTCAGATAGTGTTTTATTTTCAGTTTTACTGGGCTTACATTTACATGCCTATGTATTTGGCTAGTGCAAGCTTTATGCAATTCTTTTGTAGCCTGGCTTTCTCACTTACACCCACATTAATGCTCCTTAAATATACATGTATAGACACAGAAAAAAACAATTTCTCACTAAAGAAAAGAAAATGTAGCCTGTAGGGACTTTATTGAACTGCTGGTTGGTAAGAAGATGGAGAGAGATGGTGGTGAATTTCAGACACTATACTCCCCACTCATCACCCCCTCCCACTCCAGCATCAATGACTCTGTGGTTTCTGCTGTGGAGTCTCTCAAGTTCCTGGACACTACCATATTCAGGGACCTGAAGTGGGAGAGGTACCATGGTCTCCAGAATCAAGGGAACACAGCAGACATTGTTATGTTATTCCTGGTACAGCTGCAGAGCCTGATGATCTAGTTCCACACTGTGATCACTGAGTCCATCCTCACATCATCCATAACCATCTGGTTTGGGTCCTCCACCTCACAAGAACAAGCCAAAGTCTTGCCAATGCTTTAGGACATCTGCAACAGCAGGGTGACGAAGCGTGCTGGCAAAGTACCAGCTGACCTCTCTCATCCTGGAAATCCCCTCTTCCAGCCACTTCCCTCTGGTAGAAGATTCAGGGCCACTAACGCCAGCGCAAAAACACATTCTATCAGCTTTCCCCCCAGACACTTTACAGATATAAAATTTTCCAGATGTTCACATAATTCTGTAATTTGATTTTTTATAATAGTTTGTATTAACATGTCTAATTTAACCTGCATATGTATAGATATCCATATATTCACAATATTCAAATGTACAGATATCCATACATCTCTTAGCTCCCCCAATGCCTTTTTACTACTCTGCTTCTTTGTTCTTTACTCTATTTATTCAATTTCTATTTTTCCTCCTAATTAAATACCCATTGACAGTTGCATGCTTGTTGGTGAAATAAAGTGATTTCTCTCGTCTGGAAACACTTCTAATAACATTTTGTTTATCACAAATAATTAAGCTATCATAATCAAATCATAAATGTACCATTGTACCAAAATACCTTCTTAATTTGAAGCATGGAAACACTTTTTGAAATAATTTATGTTTCTTCAAATATGATTTGGCATTTTCTTAGTCAAATACATTATGTTTCAGCTTGGTTATGTGGGAGAAAATGTCAGTGTCTTCACCCAAGACCAAAGGAATGTCATATTCCTTTCCGCATGCATAAACCTCAGCCCTAGGGAAGATTTGGATATTTATTTTCTTTGTATCATTTATTGATCCTGGCATACTGAGAATACTTCACACGAAGAAAGCAGTAAGCAGAAAAAGATTCAGACCTGCAGAGTTTCACATTTACAGACCCTCAATGCAGCTGTTAGTTAGGACCAACACACCTTTAGAAACACAAACCAGAAACAGGATCTGGAGACCAAGGAATTCCTGGATTTGGTGGAGTGAAATGTGTATATCCAACACAAGCACCAGCAGACCACTTGCCGGGAAATAGAGAGAAAGAAAGCACCTTAACATGGAACAGAACAGAACCCTTCCCTCTCTCCACTCAATTCTCTGAAGGCTACACATCAAAGAGGGTATAGATTTACTGGTTGTGCAATTATGTGTGTATGTGTGTTGGCCCTTGGAGGAATGGCACGTGTCGTTGTGCATGTGGGTACATGTAGACTTACGTGTAGGATTAAGCTTATTAACTGTTAGTTTCTGATGAGTTAGCTGCTTACTAGTGAGTCATGTTATATATGTTTAAAAAAGTGCTTAGGCTTTTATTTAGGTAAATATTTGTTTTGTAAACTTTTTTGTTGGCTCAACTATAGCTTTTTTGGTCAGTCATGAACAGTGGAGACAATAGCCATTTTGGAAGATTTAACCAAAATTCAGAATGTATTCAGATGACATGATATTATAGAACAGAATGATATTCTACAAATCAAAACGGATCCACATCTTGCATTAAACTGTGCTCAAAAAGAACTTATGGTGAACTTCTACATGTGTAGAAGAGTGTAATTTACAGCATGTCCCTGACTGCAGAAGGAGAGATAGTGAGATCTATCAACCATCAACTATCAGTTTATTTTCTTCTGAACACTAATTACTAATAGCAGGCTCTCCATGGCAAAGTAAGCCACACACAGTTTGGTACAGTTTGATCATTCCTACAGTACCATGTAATTCTTATATAGATAGATATGGTCTAGGTGTACATGATAGATACGGTGTAGGTGTACTTGATAGATACGGTGTAGGTGTACTTGATAGATACGGTGTAGGTGTACATGATAGATACGGTCTAGGTGTACATGATAGATATGTTGTAGGTGTACTTGATAGATACGGTCTAGGTGTATATGATAGATACGGTGTAGGTGTACATGATAGATATGTTGTAGGTGTACTTGATAGATATGGTCTAGGTGTACATGATAGATATGTTGTAGGTGTACTTGATAGATACGGTCTAGGTGTACATGATAGATACGGTGTAGGTGTACATGATAGATACGGTCTAGGTGTACATGATAGATACGGTGTAGGTGTACATGATAGATACGGTCTAGGTGTACATGATAGATACGGTGTAGGTGTACATGATAGATATGTTGTAGGTGTACTTGATAGATACGGTCTAGGTGTACATGATAAATATGTTGTAGGTGTACTTGATAGATACGGTCTAGGTGTACATGATAGATACGGTGTAGGTGTACATGATAGATATGTTGTAGGTGTACTTGATAGATACGGTGTAGGTGTACATGATAGATACGGTGTAGGTGTACATGATAGATACGGTGTAGGTGTACATGATAGATATGTTGTAGGTGTACTTGATAGATACGGTCTAGGTGTACATGATAGATACGGTGTAGGTGTACATGATAGATACGGTGTAGGTGTACATGATAGATATGTTGTAGGTGTACTTGATAGATACGGTCTAGGTGTACATGATAGATATGTTGTAGGTGTACATGATAGATACGGTGTAGGTGTACATGATAGATACGGTGTAGGTGTACTTGATAGATACGGTCTAGGTGTACATGATAGATACGGTGTAGGTGTACATGATAGATACGGTCTAGGTGTACATGATAGATACGTTGTAGGTGTACTTGATAGATACGGTCTAGGTGTACATGATAGATACGGTGTAGGTGTACATGATAGATACGGTGTAGGTGTACATGATAGATATGTTGTAGGTGTACTTGATAGATACGGTCTAGGTGTACATGATAGATATGTTGTAGGTGTACTTGATAGATACGGTCTAGGTGTACATGATAGATACGGTGTAGGTGTACATGATAGATATGGTGTAGGTGTACATGATAGATATGTTGTAGGTGTACATGATAGATACGGTGTAGGTGTACATGATAGATATGGTCTAGGTGTATGTGATAGATATAGTCTAGGTGTACGTAATAGATACAGTCTAGGTGTACATGATAGATACGTTCTAGGTGTATGTGATAGATACAGTCTAGTTGTATGTTATAGATTGTATGTTTTCTTCATGGGTTTGCTTTATTGTATAAATATTCTGAAAGCTACAGAATGAAAGGAACATACTGTATATAGGGCAATGGGGCTTATGTTTATGAATTTTCGGCGCTCTTGGGCTGCCTTAAGAAACCTGTGGCCCATGTTGTGAATGAACAGAAGCAGACAAAAGCTGTTTGCTCTCTTAACGTCCAGGGCTACATCCAAGGCTTCATCACACTTAATGATCACAGGTGACTACACACTGATCACAACTGACTACACAACTTCCTGTGTAATGCTTAATTGTTATCATACAAATTGAACTTCCTTTATACTTCAACTATGCATATTGGTGATGAAATGTATCACCAAATATCAAGGCCTTATAGCATTAGCTAATGTTTAACTGTTTAACTTTATGTTCGGTTGCTGAAGGCTTGAGAACATAATAACAGGGTAATAAGGTAAGGTAAGGTAGTAAGAAAAGGTAAGGTAAGGTAAGGTAAAGTAAGGTAAGGTAATACTTCCAATGTAAAAACATGAACAGTTAAAGTACTTTCAACTCTGCATTCATATGAATTAATAACATGGTTTAAAGTAATGCACTTTTCAAATGCACTGAACCTTTGAGGTAACATTACGGTAAGTGTATCCACAAGCATGTTTTTAATGCCAAAAACTACTCAAATAAAGAAAATTCATTATTTCTGAAAGAATCCCTGTTTTCATTGCAGAGGTTCAGATCATGCGGCAGCAGTTCTGGCAGTGAGAGGAGGAAAGTTCAGCAGGTTTGAACTGTAAAGACATACCCATCTGAATAAGCAAACCAAATACTACAGTCATGATGCTGCAAACTTCAAAAAAGCCTTAAATCAGCACCGGGTGTCCATGATGGCCCAGGTTGTGGTTTAATTACACAGACCTCCCAGTTCGTATGATGAAATGTGGTTGAAGGCAAAAGGACATGGGATGTTCAGCATCCGCAAAATAACCTACCAAAAACAATATTATGGGTAGAGTGGCAAATCTAACTGCTATGAGTTCTCTGATTTTATTATCCAGTGGAGAAAGACTGATGATGTAACCAATGTGGGTGAAAAACTCACATTTCCTCTGTTGCTTGTTTCTCACAACACACTTACATACATACTACTCCCAGTGCTAGCATTACTTTTTAAAAAGGTCAGGGTGTGTCACATACACTTGTTGCTAATTGCTGTTTACAGAGGTCTATAGTTGACTTCTAACAGGAAGTCTGTAATTTACGAACTGAATAAAATAGACAGAAGGACTGAAACGTGACAAAACACTTTGCGGTCATTACACAGTTCATTTGACGCAACACATTTTAAATGCTAAACTTCAGTAACGTCTATTTCTTCGTTTAAAAGAATAGACAGAAAACTGTTCAAGTAGCATGCAAATTAAACATGGCTAAAATAGTGTTCAAAAAAGGTGATACACAAAAAACATACACCTTACAATTTCTAAGGTAAAATAGAAAACAATCCACCCAAATCAGCTACAAGCCTTAGCATTCAGTGGTTTAGACGAGCAAGAGACAGAGACAAAGACAGACAGACAGAGAGAGAGAGAGAAGAGAGAAAGAGTTCAGCAATGTAGCAATGGACCATTAATAAAAGGCTGAACACCACAGTAATGAAGCTTGCAGACCACACTTGGAGCAATGTTGTGTCATGAGGTTTATGGGCTGGCAAGTGTGCTTAACCAAACCATGCTGGGTCATTTAACCATCTGCAGTTCTCTCTTCCCCCTTCCAACAATTACAGTGTCCTTCATAGACTGTATAGTCCTTTAGGAATCATCTTCACTGATAAGGAGAATTTTTAGATTATTTAACAGACAGATCTCTGGTAGCAAAGGATGCATGAAAGACTAATGAAAAAATGTGCTTGTTTATACAATATTCAAGGGATTTCTTGGCTGATTGGAATCAAATTGCAGAGACGACTGCATAAAGAATCCAGTTACTGACTCAGTTCGTATACTTTCATGAAAGAACTCTTCTGTTAGACTAAATCTTAAAGTAATTCTACTTCAATTTTGCAGGAGTGGTTTTGGAATAACAACAATATCAGAACAGGAAAGCAAGGGTTTGGAAATATGATGGTCACATAATGTGTCTAAGGTGTCTGTCTGCAACAAGAAAGTCAAGATGTGTTCAAAAGAGGCAATCATTTCCTTCTGAGAGTCCAAAAGGACCTATGTCCATATAATCAGCCCCTAGCACCTCAGAAAGAAATTCATCTCTTTCTCTAGGGGAACAAGAGGTAGGGGGAAATCTCCTGCAATGACCCACGGCCCTAAGCCAACACAACCACACCGTTCTTTCAGGCTGTGGGAATGTGGTTTTCTACTGAACCACTTCTACCACTCCAGGCACCCCCCTCCTCCCACCACTCCTCCCATCGGAACAAATGTGTCTCCAAACTGGCTGCACACACAAGACTGGAAGGCGACTGCATGGAGGGTTGAGAATGTTCACAGCATCCCCATGGACTGTGCTCTACAGAGCATGCTGGGGGGGCACACAGTCCATAATAGCTGTTTGCCAAACTAATGGTATAAAGTAAGAAATGACTGAGATATGGCAACTCATGCAGAAGCCTCCTGTCCCTTTAGTATATGATGAAGTGAAATGTGTTCACCTTTTAGATTGTAAGGAGCCAGACTTTCATTCCTTACTATTGAAACTTTAGCAATAGTGCAGTTACTGATTCATTTCATGTAGTTAAATAACAACATGCTGTAATAATAATAATAAAAAAATGAGTTGGGAATTTAAAAATAGAACGGTATATGACAACAAATGGATTACGCTGTCACCAGACATGTTATTATGACGGAGGAAGTGATAATTGTAACGGTGAGGGAGGCTCCCCCTACCGGTCGCCTCCGGCACAGCGGCAGTTGTCCTGTTGTTGTTGCGTTGTGTGCGTCCCTCAGGTGGGTGGGGCTTATTAGCTCCCTCACCTGAGGGTCGTTTGTTTGTCTATAAATGCCTTGTCTATGTACCAGTTGACTGCTGGTTATTGTATCCTTAATTTGGATCAGTGCACGGGATTTTGGTTAGCGCACATTATTTATTAAACCCCTCTTTTTCTCTGAGACTTGGCGTGATCGCTTCCTTTTCGTTCGCACCTCCTGCCCGTCACAATAATGATGAGAGAAGCAAATTTGATTTTAAGCTGTAGCTCTTTTTGGTTCATATTTGATGGGTATAGAGAATTCAAGAAAGAATAAATATCATAAAACGATCACCAGTAAAATGGTACACACATATGAAATAACTGTATTGGAACTGTTAGCTTTACTGTCTGTACAGAGTCAATGATTTTTAAACAGCTGGAACCTTTGAAGCCCTGGACTGAATCAGCAACACATTTAAATGAGCATGATAGAAGAGCAATATGGAATTATGCAAGATTTAAATATGTGTAAATATTTTAGTTTATTGTAAATCAGTGACATATAGTTGAGCTGTCTGGGTGTGCCAGACCCAGCCACACAGGGACACGCCCACACACAGCCACTCCCTCTGTCTCACTACATTACCAACATCTCCTTTCACCTGTTCCCCACCAGGCACTCTCATTATTTAAAGCCCACAGGTGCCCATCATCTTTGCTGCCCATTTAGCCACAAGAGAGACAGACAGTCCCGTATCTGCTCGTCAACAAGGTTCAAGTGGCTCAACCCTGCACCTGCCTTGTGCATTCCCAGAGTCGTTATTAAGAGATGTCATTTGCTGCATGGGCAGCTTGTTTGTTTGTGCTTGTCTAAGGTGGACAATTAAAAGCATCTTGCTAAATCCTCTCCTCCTGTACCTCCCCAGCCGTCGGTACATGACCTTTCTGTTCTGGTTTAATTGAAACAACAATGCCTGTGCTGATGCATCTTCTGATGAAGATGTTTGGAAAAATGGGATAAAAATGTCCAGACACCACAACCACCACAGGATTCATATAAATGACTGAACAAGAGCTGTGAAGATCAGAACTGTGTAAAATAAACATTAGTGTCAACTTCTTTTATAGGATAATTGAATAAGACTCACCATTTGAGTGCAAGCATTTCACCATCTGCTCTCACCATTATTAAATATAACTGCATTCAGTCAGTTCTGCCACTAACCAGCAAAAGAAGATTGTGATGCAAAAGTACATGGAATCATCAATATATAGGAACGGAAATGACTTAACAGTTTGATATCTCATGGATTAAAACATACCATAAAATGATTTGCTTATTAAGACACTATAATCACCATACTCCAGCTATGATTGTGGTTAACATGAAGGATTCTTACACAATCTTAATATACCGGCATAAAACAGCACCTCTGCACACCAATAACACCTTAGTAAGTATTGTTTTGCTCAAGCTTAATTACATCCCCAAAATACATTTCTGACTAATGTCTAGTCTCCTACCACAAGAGACAGTGAGAAAGAGGGCAAAAAAAACAAGACAATCACAGGCCACGGGGTAATTCGAGCAGCACAAGGCCTTCTCTACAGCCTCTATTTAACAATAGCCAACTTTCTGCGTACATGAAAGCTTCCCGGGAACTCCAAGTTGGTTCGCTGGTGTTCATGTAATCAATGAGCCCCAGTAATGCTGACTAAATGGGATGAGGTGAGTGAGGTATGGTTGTAGCACATGTTACTTGAGGAAAGCTCAAATATGCATTCTCTCTCTGTCTCTCTCTCTCTCTCTCTCTCTCTCACACACACACACACACACACATGCGCATATAAACAAGCACTTTCACTTAGCCAGTCAATGGGCTTTGGAGTGGAGTACGTGCTCACTCCAGGCCTCCCTCCTCCCTCTGCTCTAATCGCAGTGTTGTGGTTCTCTTGCTGGGGCTCAGTGGTTGTTTTCTCCTCCCTCTCAGGAAACACTCTCTCTGTATATAAAAGAGCTGTGGGTGGACTGAGCAGCAGACAGAAAGTATGCTGGCATTCTGGGGACACCAAAAGAGGCATGATGCTCATGTCAAGGGGAGTGGCGTAGAAACGCTGCGGAATATTCAGGTGAGTACTCTTTCACATGCGCATCAGTACTGTATGGTTCTGTACTGAACTGTTTTGCATGGAGCTGTTGATTCGTGCTCTCTAAAGAGTAAGACATATGAATAGAACAAGCATGTAACTTTCTCACATGGCTGAGAAGATTACATGCTTCTGTTTCTCAGCTTTGAAACTGCCACTTTATGCAATTGAGTATATTGCAAGAAAAGCTACATGTTTGTGTACTATGTCATTTTCTGTTTTTAAACTTACAAAAGTTAGTGAATAACTAAGGCAGACTGTCAAACATGAGAATACAGCAAATGTGCGAAAGATTACAAGGTATAACAATGTTTGAACATCAGAGGTCTCAAGATTCTGGCACAGTACTAGTGAAATTCTAGACTGGCATAGATGTCTTCTCTACTAAATTGTCCATCAATTTATAAGATGTGAAAATGCAATTCTGGAAATTCTGTAATTTCATTTAAAGTTGAAATGGAAAAACGAAACTCTCCTAACTGTGAAACCTTGTAAAAGTTATGAAGTCACTTCAGCGGAAAAGATTGCAAAAATACCAGATGAGATGATAAAGTACTTCCAGATAATGAGCCACTCTGGGATAATATACATTATACCCCCACACTGGGAAGAGCTACAGCTATGGAACCTAGCTTCATGTTTATTTTGTTGAATACTGTAAATTTCCCAAGATGATAACAGGACAGCTAACCTCACAAAGGTTTCTACTGCCTTCTTTAAAAGCAGTTGTCAGTAAACCATATGGTCAAAAGAGCATGCAGGATTCTGGGATTGTTAAGAGGTCACAAAGAGAAAAATCCACATCAGACCCAAACATGACCTCACATTTACCGAGAAGAAAAGCACATTGGTATCGTTACGCTGTGTTTAAACTGTCTCACAGCTTAACGTGCTGCATGGAGTGACTGGAAGATTTCTCACAGCAGTAGGGAAAATCAAAAACTTTTGCATTTTGTCATAATTTAACAATCAGTTGTTCATTTGTTAGCTGTTGAATTGTGGGAAAAATAATGAGGCCAATATGCATACTTTATTTCTTAAAATTAGGTTTTTACTTGGTTTCATAGATTGTATACCAGCTATCTCTTCTCAACAAAGTTTTTTAGTATGATACTTGTTTGCATTTAGACATAAGTTTCCATTTGGACTAAGCTGAAGATCATCAAAACTGTTTGCATCAGGTTGACTCTATGCTGTCTGTGGTTCCTCTGAAGATGTTAGCTGAAAGTTTCCATAAAAACCACTTTTTTACCAACAAACACTTATCTTAATTACTACCAGAGAGAACTAAAGCTTTTGAAAAGCCCCCCCCCAAAAAAATTGTCCAAAAGTTAAACTGACAGTCATCATATTTTGCATAGCTGGCCCTCATGCACAGTATTTTTGACCACCAAGGTCAAAGCTTTGTAGACTATTTAATGAGGTTTTCCCCTTATAAAAGAATCACATAAAATCCTTCTTGACATCTTGCTTCTGTGAATCTGGCCTTTGGAATATTTTTTCTATGCAGCTGTTAATGCGAATGTTCAAAAGTGATTACTAATGATGACTAGTGTGGTCTTCTTGGATAGTGCTGATCAAAAGAAACTTTACTGAGCCAATACTACTGAGCCAATACTGTAAGAACATACAGCTGTATTTGTGAGTACTACTGTAAGGTCCTGATTATTCAGGAAATAGTTTCATTTGTCCAACTCGTGGCATAGGACCGACGCCAGTCCTGAGGAGAAAAAGGACTAGTGGTATTAGCCAAACTCTTTCCACTCAATAACGTAACCATCATGGGGACCTGCAATCTGCCTTCATCCACAGCATTCCACAGTGAGCCCTATTTTCAACCTCTGATTTAGCAGTTGACTGCCATTAATGTCTGACTACACATGTTATTAATCACCATGGTTACTGGTGATTGATTCCATACTTTGCTGCTGCTTGTGTATTCTGTTGTAATATTTGTATATGGTATATTTCCCTAGGTAGCCAAAGAGTGAAATTGTGAAACTAAAAACTTACATTTACTAAAATGTAATTAAGGTAAACACTTTAGCAAAACAAACAAAAAAGAAAACTTTAATAATGTAATGATTGAGAAAACAAGCTTCCTTTACATGCATGGTGTAGAGATTTGACTATGCCCTCCAGTTTCCAGACAGGCTTCTGGTTAGTGCAGCTATGATAATGGCTATATGGGGGCATTGCAGTAGTGTGTGCATGTGGCTGGCCATGTTTATTACTCTTGTGGTCAGCCGAGTATGGTTTTGGTGATGAACTCCTCAAAGTGTTATCAAAATTAAAATCAAGCAGCAACAGGCACATAAAACCACAGCAGTGCTGAATTTCTTATTCAGTCTGCTCAAGACTTGAATTTAGAAATTTAGACTTATTGCCAAATAAGCATTTTGTTCAAAAAATTGTGTCTTAAAATTTCATACATATGTCCTGTAGACAGATAAGATACATAGATAGATAGCCTAAAACACTAACACATCACAGTTATTATTATTATTATACTAATAATTAAAATCAACATTTGCTTTTGAGTCCTCCACTTCATTCATTCTACAGTGCTGAGGAAGCTCTGGGCCACCTTATTCCTCACTAATCACATGCCTGTACTTCCTCATAGGATGATTGACAGTTCACTTTTGTGAGATAGAAAGCAGGATGCCTTGTGTGCCCTGCGGGGCCTTCCATCATCAGACTGTGCCTGTTGCCTGTGCCTTTGTCTGCTCTTGGTTGCTGCTCCTGGTTCATGCTGCCTTTAGCCAAAAACCAGCCAAATTGCCCCTGGTGGGCCGCAAGCCATTCCTGGCTGCCTGGAATGCTCCCCTGGACATGTGCACCCTCAAATACAACATGGACATCAGCCTTGACCTCTTTCACATCAGTGGTAGTCCACGAGCTGTCCACACGGGCCAGAACGTCACCATCTTTTATGCTAACCGCCTGGGCTACTACCCATTCTATACAGAGGAAGGGGTGCCCATAAATGGCGGTCTCCCTCAGAACTGCAGTTTGGAGGCACACCTCCACAAGGCCAGCAGAGACATCGCACACTTCATTCCCTCGCAGGACTTCCGTGGCCTGGCGGTTATCGACTGGGAGTACTGGAGGCCGCAGTGGAGCCGCAACTGGCATAGGAAAGATATCTACCGGCAGCGTTCGCGCGAGCTTGTCTCCCAGGCCTACATCAATGTGACAGAGGAGCAGATCGAGGAGCTGGCACGCCTGCGCTTTGAGAAGAGTGCCATGGCCTTCATGCGGGGCACACTGCAGCTGGGCACGCAAGCTCGTCCCAAAGGCCTATGGGGCTTCTACCTATATCCAGACTGCCATAACTACAACGTCCATGCACACAACTACAGCGGCTTCTGCCCCATGACAGAGATCCTTCGCAACGACCAGCTGCTCTGGCTGTGGAACAGCAGCACTGCCCTCTTCCCTGCACTGTCCATTCGTAAAGGGCACATGGACAGCGTCCGCAACCTGCACTTCTCCCAGAACAGGATCTTGGAGGCACTGAGGCTGGCTGCACAGACTGCACTGCCCTACGAACTGCCCACTTATGTGTACACAAGGCTGGGATACCGAGATGAAGCCATGGCTTTCCTCTCACAGGTAGCTACAGACCTTGTTCATGACATGTAAATAGTGAGCACCTGAATCGCAGTGTAAAATACTGTCCTTCACTGAAATCACTACATGAAATATTAATATACAAAATAAACAATTATTAAATAATTAACAAAATGCATGTTTAGTCATCATGTGGATTAGTATTTCAGTTATATTTCATCATTAACAACTGACCATCTCTTCTGTAAATAGTGTAGTATAGAGTATAGAAATTAGAAATAACTAACGTTGAGGTTTCTAATATTGTTCGGACTCAAATTATATGTGCATGGTCTGAAACAAAGTGCACCCTCTTGTGGTGATATTTCATATTTAGTTACTTTCAGAAAGGCGCTATATATGGATTCGTTACGCGTGTCGAGTCAGCATGTTTCTAATTTGTTCAGTGTTGAGGATCATTCTTTTGCTTAATGATGGTTTAATTCTACTGTATCATACTCTTTACGCACAAAAGATGTTATCCTTGTTGTACAGAAGGACTTAATACACACAATAGGGGAAAGTGCTGCTTTAGGGGCTGCTGGCTTTGTGATCTGGGGGGACCTCAACCTCACATCTTCCAGAGTGAGCAGCTGCATTTTATTACTTCTGCCCTCACATCTCCTTCCTGCCAAGTTTGCAAAACAAATATTTCCCCTACTTGGAAAAACACTAGCATCCACATGCTCTCTGTTTTGACATTTCAAGCAAAATGTAAGTGTTTAATGTTTAAACTAAACGTGTAAATGTATTTGTAAATATTTATTGCAAGCAGGGCATTTATGCTAATGTAATTACAGTCACTCTTTTGGTAACACAAGTTGCCTTGAGGCAGAACAAAACCGGATACTGTTAATGTTGCTACAACATCACAAAATGTAACTACTCTCTGGATATTTACTAGACCAACAAACTCGGAAGAGAGAAATCTTGAAATTGGAAATTGCAACCACGACATTGCTCGTTATGACACATAGTAATAAAGCAATAATAATAAATAGTAACAAATACTTCACAGTGATTAGATGTCAGTCTTTATTAACTGGTTCTATTAACATGTCATTACAGCACAACTGCTCCAAGGTCAAAGCCTTCCTCAGCCACAGACTGGGCCAGTATATCACCAATGTGACCCGGGCAGCAGAAGTGTGCAGTGAATTCTTGTGCCGGTCTAACGGCCGCTGCACGCGGCGTGAAGCGCGTGAGCCGCATTACCTACACCTGAGCCGCGGCAGTTACCGCATCCTCCGCAACCGCAACGGCACATTCGACGTCACCGGGCGGCACTCGCAGCGTGAACTGCAGCTCCTCGCCGAAAAGTTTCGATGCCACTGTTACGAGGGCTACAACGGGGAGCGCTGTGACAGCCCTGAGCCAACACAGAATGTGAAGCGGGAGGAAGAAGAGGAGGAAGGAGATCGGGAGGGGAGAGCAGAGAGCTCTGCGGTGTCTGTGGGAAAAACCCACTCTCTGGTTCTCCTGCTCATCCCATTTACCTTATGCTGTGTTTAGAGGAGTGTAAGAACAGCTGTCTGAAGGCACATGTAGTCACCTGTGTTCATATCTAGACTCTTTAGAGTAGGCCTTTAATTAGTGCAAAGTCTTGATTGTATGCAGTCACACTATATCTTAATGGTATGGCTCCTAGAAATACTAAAATCATGTGGAAGAATCAAATCTTTGGTTTACTTACTTTCACTATTTACTCAGTAGTTTCATAATAGTTGTATCTTAAATTTATGCACTGTTTTAACCTATACTGTGGTGCTGTTTTCCATATAGTCTGACTTGAGGAGTTAACCTTGTTTTGCACAAAATACCATAACATTTTGGAAGTTATGTAAGCAATGTTTATCTGAGATCATTCTCTCTCTTTTTAATGAAATCTTTGTGTAGTTCTAAAAGTCTTGATTTTTTGATCAGTGAGTTTGTGGGAAATTCTTAATCTATGCATCTTTTATTGCACTGATGTTACCCAGAGAGCTCAAGGTTGCATTTATTACCCTGTGGATATTGCTTAATCATGTAAAATCAGGGAGTACTGATCAGTCCAGTACAACTGAGGACACAGCCTCATACCAGTTTTACATTTAATTGCAGTTTGTACTTAATACCTTTTGTTTAAGCTTTGTCATGTTGCCTTATGTAATAACCTCTGATCTATTTGAAGGTATTAGAATAAAATGCATTTCTTCCCCATTTATTTAGAGAATACAAACAGTGCAAAGTACAGTGTTTAAGTTACACTGAAAATGTATAACTTACTTATCTACAATTACCCTGTGAATGTGTAATTGCCACTCTATGAAAAACATTAAAATAATAGGTTCACACAATAGTAGGTAGCTACAAACAACTGTAGGTTTATCATCATCCAAAATAACGTTTACCTACAAACAGAAGTTCAGCCTCTACAGCTCATTATAAGATTATGGGCATAACATCAATGTTTACATGTTTATTTAATGAGGAAATCATGTAAGCCATGACAAACAGTACAGAAAATCACATATTACAGAAAATCACATATTACTGGGAAATGTGTTGAAACTACTAGTTCAGCTACTGTTAACCTACTACATCAATTTTAAGATAATTTAAATTACTCATGGTACCCATACTGAATGTTGGAGGACTAATACAAATAAAAAGGACTTATAGAATGCAAATAAGAAAGTGCTATTAAAAAGATACTTTTTTGAATGTTTAAAGTCCTACAGAATTCTGCAACAAATAGACTAGTTAATTTATGGCATTATAATTATTAAGATCTAGCACTCTCAAAATGATTTATTGGTACATGACAACAATTACATTTAATTAATATCACTACCTTTTACATTTTTATAAACATGTGCATGAGCAGTATATCAAAACTATGATGAATAAAACTGTCAAGCTTTATCTTTTATGTTTCCCTTTGTGAGCCAAAGTACAACGGAGATATAACAGAGTGTATACATGGTGTATACATGGTGTATACATGGTGTTTACCTCCATATTTTCTATTGCTTTTGTTTATTAGAGTTAACTTTCTCAACTCATAAATGTTGCTCTGCCACTCCACACAAGGAAGTACTATAGATATTTGGGAATCTTAGCCATGCTTGTTTCTATCCAGTTTATAATATATAAATAATTCAAACATGAGACTATGTGTTGACCCATGTTTCTCTTAAAATGTTTCCTTTTGTTACCTTAGCACATAATGTCTGTATCCCTGTCTTTAATGTAATCATTACCTCATTTTCGTGACTCACAAGTCAACATCTGCCAAATTCAACATTGTCATCTCTAAATGTACTTAATATGTATTATGTAATTACCTACTCTTTGTATTGCTGACTGTACTTTTAATCAAACATGAGATGACAAAGCAACTTGCAGCAAAAAGTGCTTGGTTTTTAATGCACTGCAAATAAATTACAGAAACTTATTTTATTCACTTTGTTCTGAGTTATTCTTTGAAACATAAAAATGCAGTACACAGATTTTCTGTTATTATTTAAATTCAGAATATTGGGTTTGAAATTAAATACATTCGAAATACATTCAAAATGAACGTTTTGTTTTTTTAGCAAACAGTCCTAGTAACATGCAACACTCACGCATGGTCAAAAACAAGAACAAACAAAGACATAGACTAACACACACACTTAGACACAAACAAGACACAGGTGCAACACATAACGTTGACGAGAAAAGGGACAGGTGACATGAATGACAAAGACACACACACACGGAAACTTACTGAATCTTGGATAGCACGCACACAAACAGATACACTTGGACCTGAACAGACATAAAGTCAGACAGACACGCCCTAGGGAGGAGTCAGAATGTTATAATTCTTTGGCACTATATATGTGTTGGTATCCAGAGTTCAGGTAGTGGTCGTGTTTCAGATAAATAACAAGTCTATCAAATTTTGGCAGTAAACTTAATATGCATGTAATTTTGTATGTTTTAGGCAGAGATTACTGACTGCTTCATCCTACGGACACACAGTCAGCTACTGTCTGTCACTCTACTGACCCTGGTTGGATTATGCATGGCATTACCCCTTCCACAATCACCAACCCCATCTTTTGATAAGAGACCTTTTGTGGTCATATGGAATGCCCCCATTTCCAGATGCCAACAACTGAACATCCCTTTAAACATGTCTACATTCCATGCCATCACCACACCAGCTAAAGTTCATAACCAAACCCTCACACTTCTCTACAAAAAACGACTTGGGCTCTTTCCTTATACAGACCTTCAGACTTTGACGCAGTACAATGGTGGGATTCCCCAAAGAGGAAACATAACTGCCAGTCTGGAAAGGGCCAAAGAAGTATTCACCAAGTACATTCCCGACTCCTTACCTGGCCTGGTTGTCCTTGACTGGGAGGAGTGGCTCCCTATGTTTGACCGAAATACAGACATAAGAGAGATGTACAAAGAGCTGTCCATCAACTACACCCTCGAGCAGGATCCTACTCTGGACCAGAAACAAGTAGCCAGCAAAGCCAAGGAGCAATTCCAGAAAGCTGCCCGAAGTTACATGGAAGAGACGCTAAAGCTTGGAATTGCACAGAAACCACAGTATCTGTGGGGCTTCTACTTGTTCCCTGACTGTTACAACTATAATTTTGAAAATCCAAGCTATACAGGGAGATGCTCTGAGAGTACCACACAGTTAAACACCCAGCTTCTCTGGTTGTGGGAGACAAGTACAGCCCTTTATCCTTCAGCATACATACCAAGCTCCATAAGTGGAAGCCAAAAGGTGGCGCTATTTGTTCGTCACCAGGTGCAAGAGGCAATAAGAGTGGCAGCTCTGCCCCTACGGTCCTGTACTGCTCCCATTTATGTCTACCTGCGAGCCCTTTTACGAGATCAGAAGAAGCAGTTCATGCGTGAGGTAGGGAGCTTCACTGCAATATGCAATAGCTTATGCAATAGCACTGCAGTAAACATACACACACACAGAGAAAATCATTTGCTTGTAGTTGGAGGTTTAGTCAAGCAAATTCTTTATTTGGATGATTCTCAGATTGACCTGGTCAGGAGTATTGGTGAGGCTGCAGCTTTAGGAGCCACTGGATGTGTGCTGTGGGGCTCTAGTTACGATTACAATGATAAGGTAATACTATTTTGTCCTTATTTCAGATTATCATTTTTAAAACTTGGTACCCAATGGTGGGACCTCACAAACATAGTCCCCTGTAGTTTGCTAGTGGTAAGCATGATTATTTATAGTACAACAGTTTGTGTGCATCAAGTTCAAATACCCTTATCTCACAAACGATGCTGTAATCAAAATTCTATCAACACTGTCCAATAGAGTGACTTAATATTGTCACGGTCAGCCCCGGACCCCTCCCTGTGGGCGTGTGTTTCTGTTGTCGATGTCCGTATATGTATTTCCGTGGGTGTTGGTGAATGTGAGTGTGTTCATTCGTCGCACCTGTAGCTTGTCTCGTCTTCACAAGGGGTTAGTGTGGTGCGTCTATTTAATGTGTGCTTGCGCAGTGTCCCGTGCTCGTCTTTGTTAGAGTCACCGTGAATGAGCGTCTATGTTGAATGTAGTGTGTCAGCGCTATTTAGCGAACCAAGTGTAAAGTCTTTATATGTGAATAAATAAACTGCGTATATCTGCCACGCTTGCTCTTTTGCATCCGAACCCTCGCTCCACCGTGACAAATATATTATTTCCATGACACAAAAGCCTATAATTAAAACCCATTAAATGTCAGCAGTCTTATGAGCACAACCCATTACACATCAACATATCTCTTTGTAAATACATGAAGCATATCCCTCACTCAACCACATAGAAAGAGTGAATGAAAAATAATCATGTTTGTGACACATTTCCTAACAACAGGGCAATGACTTCATTTCCTCATTATCAGGCTTTTCATCCAGTAATTGTCATGTCGTAATGACTCTAGGTTCTTTTTCCTTGTAGGCATCATGTGAATCTCTTTCTACATACTTGTCTGACATTCTAAACCAGTACATTCTCAATGTCACAACTGCAGCCCACCTCTGCAGTAACATACTTTGTGACGGCAGGGGCCGCTGTGTCCGTAAAGACCACAACTCAGATGACTACTTACATCTCAGCCTAAACAGATTCAACATCCAGAAGAGTGATGGGATATTTCATGTCACTGGTGAACCTTCTGTTGGCGACCTCACTGGCTGGGCCAACAAATTCACCTGTCAGTGCTATGAAGACAGAAGCTGCTTATCTACAACATCATCAGGCCCTTCCAGTAGTCGTGAAGATGTAGCTGGACACTTCTCAATATCAGTACATGCTTATCAGTATATGCTGCTTGTTGCATACTTGCTATGTGAAACATGGTTTTGAGAAATGTCATAGCATTTCCAATAAATGAAAAGAGGAAGATGTTGTTTTTGACATTTTAGCACATGACTGAGACAGTGTATCAAAAATTTGTTAACATTTAAATCAAACTGAAGAACACCTCATATTTCAGTGTTTTTTTTATCATGGTAACACTATAAATCCAAGACCTTATCTTGAAGCTGCTTTTGATCTCAGTTGTAGTATATCTCAGTTAAATCTGAAGCACCATTTTGTGCTTCATGCTTATAATTTTCTACAGCCATAGTTCGTTAGTCAGCTTTTCTTGTGTTTCGGACTTTGCTTTTCTTATATAGGCTACAAAGTTTTTATGGATATGCCCACTGGTACTTCTGCCTGTGCTAATGCCTTTGGCCATTGTTGACCATTGCCTGTTTTGTGATGTGTCTGGATTGCCCTTATTCAGGCCTTAGCAGAACTGATCTGCACTTGTCTGCCTCACTCAGATACTTTACAGTTTGTTTGATCAGTAAAACCAATGTGTGCTTGTGTTGTGCTGACATTGGCATATTTTATTTTTCTTATTGAATATAGAAAAGTAAAGAAACTGGTAGCATTATGATAATATAATCCATATAATAATAATGCATATAATAATAATCCATCAAATATTCAATATACAATGTATTGACTGCATTGCCAGTGATTAACTATCCTATTTAATATTATATTTAATGTCTTGTATGATTCATTCTTTCTTTGAAGTGTCTGGGCAAACAGTTATTGGTATCTTCAGAGGCATAGACAGGTTATATGACAGTGCAGAAGAATGCACAGCACTGGATCTTGGGAGCCATGGGTTTGGATTACAGGTGCATGTGCTAATGAGAGGGTGTGTCAGTAAGCAGGGGATTGTGAACGAGAGAGTGGCCTGGTGTGGGAGTGTGTGTGTCTGGGCATGGGTGTAGGCATCTCCACTGAGGACTGGGACTGGCCCACCATGACATATAAGCTTTGAGAGCTAAAGGAAAGAGGAGATATAATGCCATCAAAATAAGCATTTTACCAATGTTTATATGGCTGTTATGTAAATGTTATTTTAGGTTCTATTAGACGCAACCATTCTTCTGACCAGTAGTATTTCAATAGGTGAGTAAAACTGGTTTTCACTGGTTATCTTTTGAACTGTTTACACATGACACGACTCACGTGACATTCTGTTGTTGGGAAAGTCAGAATGCATGTCAAATGCTATTCTTCTAGAGGAGACTACAAACATCTTCACTGGGTATTTAGATTACAGGTATTTAGATTGCATTTATGGTCATTAGGTGTATAACACAGATGGTATATAGTCTTTGGTAACAAGATAGAGTTTTTGAGCAGGGTCATTTATATCCCATATATGTCATTGATGATCATTTAAAGTTTACCTATTTTAAAAAAATAAACATTTTTGAAATTGGTCTAGATGTGCAAATTGGGGTCTAATGGGATATTTTACTAACTAGAACATAACACTATTGTCGTATCAAAGTTGGTCTTGTTTTAGAAAGTCTACATTGGAACCCAGTGTAGATTATAATTTCACCTTTGAAGTAGCAACAGAGAACAAGGTCAAACTGATAGAGCACAGCATTTAACAGATACACGCAGAATGTAAAGTTAAGGCCAATGGAAACTGCAGGGTGTGCAAATTTCTCTGTAGTACTGTAATCTCTAAATATCACCAAGCCAAAGTGTATGACTGAAACACAGTTGCAGTTACAGAATTATGAAGGTTGAAAAAATGTAGGACATTAATGAAATGGTAACAATATTATCATGAAAAAATAAGATAAGATAATGAAGTATATATACTGGTGCAAGTCATGTTTTCACATAATGTTTCAGGTAAGCACAGAAGACATCATACATTTGCATGATTTGAATGCATTTTAGTTTCAAAATTTACAAATTCATAACTATTTACTATTTTGATTAAATGGATAGTCTGCTATTTTTGTATTTATTTAATACGTTTCCCTTGTCATAATTTAGCACTGTTCCTGTTCTGTAAAAGTTATCCACCCTGATGGCAATGGTTAAGAGTCACAGTTAGATCTTGAGCATTTTATTAGTTGAGATATAATGTCTCTGTAGTGTTATGAACATGCATTGGTTGCTATCCATTTCTTTTAATTTGCAGCAATGTGCCGTGTCAGTCAGTCATGGAGAGAATCTCCTATTTGCCTGCCTATCCTGATCTACTCGCTCACCTCGTTGGTCAGCATATCCTTGGCTCTGCCTCCCACAACTGCTCCACTCTTCAAGGATACACCCTTTGCAGCCATATGGAATGCACCTACCCATGTGTGCAAGGTGCATGGCATCTCTTTGGATTTTTCTGCATTCCAGGCAGTGACCACACCAGCCAGCATATCTGATCAGTTTCTTTTCCTCTTCTACTCTAATCGGATTGGGCTATACCCCTACATAGACACCTCCACCGGGAAACAGTACAATGGAGGTATTCCACAGAAGGGGAACCTGATGGCTAGCCTTGATAAAGCCCTCCATGACATAAACCACTACATTCCTGAGTCCATCGTTGGCTTGTCTGTAATTGATTGGGAGTCTTGGCATCCACTGTGGGTAAGAAACTGGGACTCCTTCGAAATCTATCAGAATTTGTCCATTCAGTATGCCAAAGAGAAAGACCCATCACTATCCTCTCGTAAGGCTGTCACTGTTGCCAAACAGCAGTTTCAAGAAGCAGCCCGTGCTTACATGGAACAGACAATACAGCTGGGAATTCAAATGCGCCCAAAAGTACCTCTGGGGCTACTACCTGTTTCCAGATTGTTACAACTATGACTGGAATGAACCAGGGTACACAGGAGAATGCCCAGAGCCTAACAAAAGTCTTAATAATGAGCTCCTTTGGCTTTGGGAATCCAGCACAGCTTTATATCCCTCTGCATACTTGTCAGTCAGCCAGAGAGAAAAGCCCAGCACAGCTCTTTATGTCAGAGGTCGAGTGGAGGAGGCTGTGAGGGTATCTGCTCTCTCAAGACAAGACTACACTGGCCCCATTTACGTCTACCTCCGCCCTGTGTTCCGTGACAAGAACAAGGTCTACCTGGGTGAGGTGAGATTGTAGATTAATAACTGGTAAGCCAAATCACACTTGAGAATGGTACTTATCTGGTTTTGTATTTACAGATAAATACAATGAGCTAATGCCAGTATGATGTAATTTTTGTCCCTGTATATTTCTGCTCCTCTTCAGGCAGATCTAGTGAGCACTATTGGAGAGAGTGCAGCTTTAGGTGCATCAGGGGCTGTACTCTGGGGAGCAAGTGCTGACTTTGACAACAAGGTAATGTCAAATATTTACAAATAACAAATATATTTTAAATTTCTGTGATATGCAGTTATTCCATGTACATATTTTCATTCATTCCATAACATATTTTCAAATGTCATATATGTTACTTCAGTTTGTGTGAGATGCAAATGATATTAATGTTTCAGTAATTGTTTTCTTCAGTATATACCATACAGAGACAATATGCCATTTAGACTCTATATAAGAATATGTAAAGGTTATATTTCATTATTTCATGAAAGCATTTTCTTATCAATTAATTAATTCATTTGCTGATTATTTATTTATTTCAGGTTGCATTACTGAAGCATAAAACTGTCGTGCTATATCCTTGCTAGTATTTGTTGTATTTTTGTTTTGCTTTGCTTTTCCTAATTCCTTTTCTCTGCCCCTTGCTACTTCAATATATACATTTACAGTGCTGCTTGAAAGTTTGTGAACATGGTCATTGTTTTCTAAAAAAAAATGAAATAATCTTATGAAATTAATATCCAAATCTCAATTTGTTAAGGAGACTATCCAAATAAGGGACACATTTTTCTGTCTCCAAAAACAGAAAATCTGCAAAACATGCAAAACTATGCGAAGTCTTTTAGTTAGTAGCTTGTGGCACCTCCTTTTCCAGCCATTGCTTCACCCAAATGTCTTCTGTAACTACAAATGAGTGTCTCACATCAGCCTTTTTGGGACTTTGCTCACTCCTCCTTGCAGAACTCCACCAGTTGAGAGAGGCTGGAGGGACATCTGACATGGTCCGCCTGCATCAGATCTTGCCATAGCATTTCTGTGAGATTGAGGTCTGGATTTTTGACTGGGCCAATCCAGAGTGCAAATCTTCTTTCTCTTAAGCCATTCCTTGGTAGTTTTGTTGGAATGATTTAAATAGTCTTGTTGAATAATCCATTTCCATCCCAGCTTCAACTCCCTGACTGATTCTGGTCAAGAATTTGTTGATAGGCCTGAGAATTGATGCTTCCCTGGATAATATGGAGTTGTCCAGGTCAAGATTCAGAAAAGCAGACCCAGACCTTCACATTTCCACTACCATGCTTCACTGTTGGGAGGAGATTCTTCTCTTTATATGCAGTGTTGACTTTTCTCTAAACATGGCACCTGTAATTGTGGCCAAATAATTAAATTTTGATCTCATCTTTTAGATGCATGTACATTTATCCCAGATGGTGCCAGAGATACAACTCTCTGGAAGTGATGTGAGGGTTAGTCTTTACCAGACTTATTATCTTTTCTTTGTGTAAGTTTTGATGGCTGTCCACTTCTGGATGTGTGGCTCAAGGAAGTGTGGCTCAAATCTTTTCCAAGGAATGTCTCATTTGATCGGTCTGCTTAATTTGTTATTTAAGCACTCACATGTGTTTCACCTGTCTTACCTAATTGACTTTACCAATGCTGCTGTGGTTCTTTTACTTTTGTACTTGTTTGTACTTTTATAATTTTATGTTTCATGTAGTCTGCTGGCAACTTACATACACATTTCCCTCAAAACAAGTAAATGGAATTGATGAGCATAAACGTGACACTTCATATACAAAAGCTGGTGATGATATAATAAGAGAATATGGTAAAACAGAAACAGGTTATTGACTGATACTTGGATACCTTTCCAGTCTTCAGTTAACCATTTAGGGTGGGTTCTATTATCAACTTTTATGCTGCCAGGCACTTGTGGAGTGCAGTTAGCTTTTTCAGCCAGTACCATGGCATGCACCATGACAGGGCCTGGAGCTATCCAACTCTCTATACTCAGGTTTAATAACCACTGGTCTTTGTTGTTGTTTGATGCCTCCTTCTTCCATATGTTATCCCAGTATTGTTCAGTCTCCAGTTTAGTGTTATCATGCTGTTATCCTGCCACAAGAATACACTTTGGATGGCTCATGGGAGAGCATCCTGTTTATTCTCTTGGCTTTTACTTTACTTGTGTACCTCTTCAGGCAGGCAGCCAGAAATGTTGATCTTTGCTTGGCTGTCTCCAAGGCTTCAGTTATGCACAGTTTGTACATTTCACACACTTTCATCACACCTTTCTACAGGTTTGATAGCTGGCTAACTTCTCTCTGTGATGGGGAAATGGGCAAATGTAAGCATTAGTGTGCTGGGCTTTTCTCTCTGTGGGGTGTTTCTGGTGTTCCCAGTAAACAGGGTCATGGATGCGCAAGGCTCACTGATGGGCTTGATGTGCTAATGTAGCACAAATTGCTCAAAAAGTTCATACATAGTACATTGCAGCCTGTTGAGTATGGGACCAGATATTATCGCAAACTATCCTTTGAGATGTTGTTTGCAGGCAGGATGCCAAGACAGAAGCAGAATTTAAAGCAATCTCTTTATTTTCTTATAACACAAAATGGCGCATAACACTAAATATGAACAATGGATAACACTCATGACACAGGTCCAACAACAACTGACAAAGAACATGGATGAGACACACATTTAAGTAACCAAATGATAAGTTTTATTTGACTCTGTCTCTCTTCTTCTGCACTGCAGGCCTCATGTGAAGCACTGGCCACCTACTTGCCCTCCACCCTTAACCCATATATAGCCAACGTGACTGCAGCTGCAAAGCTCTGCAGTATCACCCTGTGTCAGAGTAATGGGCGCTGTGTCCGCAAGAACCCCAGCTCGAGCGTCTACCTGCACCTGAACCCAGATCACTTCAATATTCAGAAGCATGATGGAAAATACCTGGCTATTGGTGTGCCTTCTCCAATTGACCTTAATGTTTTTATAGATGGGTTTATCTGTCAGTGCTATGTGGGTCAGGAATGTTCTACCAGCATGTCCATTTCAATTTCCCAAACTCCAATAGTCATTGAAGTGTAAATTTTAAGTCATATTGCATGACAAAGTAAAAGGTTACAATCAATAAGTATTATGATAATTGATTTTAAGTAACAAAAATTTTACATGAGATTTTAGACCTTTAGATTTTAGACCTTTAGACCTGCAAATGGAATTTTCAATGTTGACTTTGTGTTTTTGCATTTTAACAATTTGACACTAGTGACACTGTAGAACTAGCAGAGGAAGAGATGTCTAGCTCTGCTTCATAAGGAATTGCTGATAAATTCTTACTAATTAGTAATTAAATAGTAATTCTTTACTAATAAGAAACAATGGAGACATCTAAACATCTAACTGGGTCTTTGTTTTTTCAGAATAGTTCTTTAATGTGAAATAATAAACTTTACATTGCATAATGATCTATTTGTGTTTTGTGTATATTCATATATGTGTATATTCATATATTTGGGCATATTCACAGTGTATATTCATATTTACTATATTCATGAATATATATATATATATATATATATATATATATATATATATATATATATATATATATGAATATATATATATATATATATATATATATATATATATATATATATATATATATATATATATATATATTCTTACTTACAAACATTTAATTACATTTTTACTAGTAAACATTTAATTATTACTAGTAGAAATTAAATTTTTACATGTAAGGATTACATTTTTCCTAGTAAAAACATGTAAACATGTTTCCCCCATTAAAATTGATTGGAAAAGTCATGAATTATGACTAGTAAAATTGTTATTTTTGATATCACGAATTTTATTTTTTTACATGTAAGAACATTATTACTTGTGAAAAATGAATTCTTACTTGAAAGAATTTAATTTATGATATCAACCATTAAATTTGTAGTTGAAATTGAATTTTCACGTGTATAAATCGAATTTCTGATATCAAGAAAAAAGCTAAAATGGCTTACCACTCAGAACATAACAACAGAGGTGTGACACAGACTGACACAGTTTGAATAACTGACAGATCTTTTTTTTTTTTTTGGAGGGGATCAAATTACATGTGTATTGGACATTTTTGGAAAACGGAACAAATCGAGTCCAGTATTGGTTCAATACAAAATGCAACATTTAATTGCCAAAAAAAGGACGATTCCATATTTTACAGGATGGGTGGCAACCCTACTCAGAGAGCTCAAGGGTGCATTTTTTACCCTGTGGATATTGCTTACTAATAATACCTATAATAATATAAGCATTAACATAATACCATTTACGTTTCCTCCAAACTACAGTAGGCTATATCAAAGCTATTATGAATGAAACTGTAAAGCTCAATATTTTATCTTTTTATATATCTTTATCTCTTTTAACAACAGATGAGTCATAGTGTAAACATGTTGTGTACACGCACGTTTATATCGCCTTTCTTTATTAAAGATAACCTTCTCAAATGTAATTTTTGTTATATTTTTACCGTTTTGAGAACTTTTGTAATATTCTACTGCGTAATTTTGAATATTAACCACTAACATTACTGCCAAACCTCTACGAAACAGTCTTGTTTCATCCTTCCCTGTAAAGCAAAGATCTGCCGTTTCAATGATTTCCAATACGGTTTTTAAATTGTTCTTGTTAAGGTCAGGCTTCAGACGTTGACACACCAGCATGTATTTGCTTGCTTACAAGCTAGCTCGCAAGCTAACGTTAGCTCTTTGGTTATATCTGACAGAAAGTATTCACCTGGATAGCTAGTTAAGGTAACGTTACTAAAATAAGATGGAATGTTTGGAAATGTAGGCAATTTTCGGCGGGCTTAGTGAATAGAAGTTCCTGTAACGTCAATATTTGTGGCTCTTCACATAGGGTGAATGGAAATGGGGCGTGGAGTGGGGGAAAAAGGCGGACCAGGACGTAACCAAAAATATGGTAAACCAAAGAACTAGAGCTGTATGCCTGCGCCGATTTAGAGTTACTTTTAACGTAATTTTAATAAGTGTTTATCAGCAAGGAAAAAAGAGTTAACTCTCAAAAGGTGAGTAACCCTAATCCATAGTTAACTACATAATTAAACGGTACGTTTACCATAGAAAAAAAGGTTAACATATTTTAAGAAATGCCCATTTTAGAAATAAATTCTAGTAATATTTTACTAACTAGAACATGGTATTACCATTTATCACATTTTGTCTACTTTGAGAATTAATGATGCAAGCGTAACAGTATGGTTTCTTTCTCTCTGTGGAACTCATCCTGAGTACAGAGCATAGCTTCACCTTTGTGGAAACAACAGAGACTGTAGGTCACAGCACAGTATTTAGCAGTTACAAAATGGAAACTATAGGGTTTCAATTACAGTATAAGAGGTCTAAAGAATATAAGAATTAATATTATCAAGAAAAAGCTGCTAAATTATGTGTCCATACAAGTCATGCTTTCAGGTGCTTCAAGTAAGCACAGATTCCAAATTCAAAATTCATAAAACTATATATATATATGTATCAGGTAATAAAGCTCTGCTTTTCCCTTGTCAGAATTTAGCAGTGTTCCTTTTTTGTAGAATTTACCATCTTTGGTAGGTTTTAGCATTTATAACCCACCCTGATGGCAATGGTTAAGAGTCACAATCAGATCTTGAGCATTTTATTAGTTGAGATATAATGTTTCTGTAGTGCTATGGTTCTGAACACACATTGGTTGCTATCCACTTCTTTTAGGTTGCAGCAATGTGCCATGTCCGTCAGTCATGGAGAGAATCTCCTATTTGCCTGCCTATCCTGATCTACTCGCTCACCTCGTTGGTCAGCATATCCTTGGCTCTGCCTCCCACAACTGCTCCACTCTTCAAGGATACACCCTTTGCAGCCATATGGAATGCACCTACCCATGTGTGCAAGGTGCATGGCATCTCTTTGGATTTTTCTGCATTCCAGGCAGTGACCACACCAGCCAGCATATCTGATCAGTTTCTTTTCCTCTTCTACTCTAATCGGATTGGGCTATACCCCTACATAGACACCTCCACCGGGAAACAGTACAATGGAGGTATTCCACAGAAGGGGAACCTGATGGCTAGCCTTGATAAAGCCCTCCATGACATAAACCACTACATTCCTGAGTCCATCGTTGGCTTGTCTGTAATTGATTGGGAGTCTTGGCATCCACTGTGGGTAAGAAACAGGGACTCCTTCGAAATCTATCAGAATTTGTCCATTCAGTATGCCAAAGAGAAAGACCCATCACTATCCTCTCGTAAGGCTGTCACTGTTGCCAAACAGCAGTTTCAAGAAGCAGCCCGTGCTTACATGGAACAGACAATACAGCTGGGAATTCAAATGCGCCCAAAGTACCTCTGGGGCTACTACCTGTTTCCAGATTGTTACAACTATGACTGGAATGAACCAGGGTACACAGGAGAATGCCCAGAGCCTAACAAAAGTCTTAATAATGAGCTCCTTTGGCTTTGGGAATCCAGCACAGCTTTATATCCCTCTGCATACTTGTCAGTCAGCCAGAGAGAAAAGCCCAGCACAGCTCTTTATGTCAGAGGTCGAGTGGAGGAGGCTGTGAGGGTATCTGCTCTCTCAAGACAAGACTACACTGGCCCCATTTACGTCTACCTCCGCCCTGTGTTCCGTGACAAGAACAAGGTCTACCTGGGTGAGGTGAGATTGTAGATTAATAACTGGTAAGCCAAATCACACTTGAGAATGGTACTTATCTGGTTTTGTATTTACAGATAAATACAATGAGCTAATGCCAGTATGATGTAATTTTTGTCCCTGTATATTTCTGCTCCTCTTCAGGCAGATCTAGTGAGCACTATTGGAGAGAGTGCAGCTTTAGGTGCATCAGGGGCTGTACTCTGGGGAGCAAGTGCTGACTTTGACAACAAGGTAATGTCAAATATTTACAAATAACAAATATATTTTAAATTTCTGTGATATGCAGTTATTCCATGTACATATTTTCATTCATTCCATAACATATTTTCAAATGTCATATATGTTACTTGTGACGTATTTTGACAGACAGCAGGAGGCGAGGGTTGCGAGCTTCCATTAGCTTTATTATCCATACTCAAAATAGGGAGAAACAGAAATAAAGGCAATCGTGCCTAATAACGTATAGAACAGAAAATATAGCAGAGTTCCCAGAGGCGTCGTTCAGGAGCAGCACTTCTTTATCCAGGAGAGGCGTAGCGAGATCCGTCCAAGGAAGGCCAATGCGCAGCACTGAACGACAGGACCTGTGGGCTTAAGAAGGCATCCCAAATACCGTGCACAGGTGTTTAGTATTCGGGAGAATGAGAAGGGGGGGAGTGACGTGCGAGGTGTGGGTGTGCGCCTATGCCAGGTGAGGGTGTGACGTGTGCCAGGTGCTCTCGCGGGTGCCCTCTGGTGGCGAACCCGCCTTCTCAACGTGACAGAGCCCTCCCTCAAGGATTCCTCCCGGCGACGGACACTCGGTCTTCCCGGACGCCGCGCAGCTGGCCGGTTAGGGAATTTGCGGTGGTAGTCGGCGATTCAGGAGGGATCCAGCACCTGTGCTGCCGGAATCCAACTCCTCTCTTCTGGCCCATAGCCCTCCCAATCCACCAGGTACTGGAGACCCCTCTGACGGTACCTGGAGTTAAGGAGCTTATTCACCTTATAGGCGGGGCCATCTTCTAGCATCACTGGAGACGGTGGGGCTTGTCCCTCCCTTCTCCGAGTGGTCCCTCTGTGTAGGGCTTCAGGGCGGAGACATGGAAAGCCCTCGACACCCGTCGATTCTCAGGAAGACCTACTTTGAACGTCACACGATTTATGCATTGAGTGATCGTATAAGGTCCCACGTAGCGGGCTTGTAGCTTACCTGGGCTTCCCAGTCTACCGTCCCTCGTAGAAACCCACACTTTATCGCCTACCTTATAATTAGGCGCGTGGGATCTTCTACGGTCCGCCTTTTCCTGGAATCTCTTCACCGCTGTCTGCAAACGCTGATGCGTATCTTCCCAGACGCTCTCACTCCTCTTACACCAGTCCTCTATCTGAGGCTGGTCGGAAGTGGCAACGTTCCAAGGATACAGCGGCGGCTGTCTCCCAAACACACACTCAAAGGGGGTCTGACCCGTGCTGGCCTGAGTGAGCGAGTTTTGGGCATATTCCGCCCATGCCAGCAGTGAACACCACGCTTCTTGATGCTCACTGCAGTATGCCCTCAGGAATCGTCCAAGTTCCTGATTTACCCTTTCCACCTGCCCGTTTGCCTGGGGATGGTATCCTGACGTGAGACTGACGGTCACGTTCAGTTTTGACAGGAACTCACGCCAGACCCGCGATGTAAACTGCGGGCCCCTGTCAGACACGATGTCCTCGGGCAAGCCAAACTGCCGAAACACGTGCCTGAACAGGAGATCCGCTGTCTCCCAGGCAGTTGGCAGTCCGGGCAGGGGTAGGAAGCGCACCATCTTCGAGAATCGATCCACCACTACCAGGATAGTGTTGTTCCCCTCTGAAACTGGCAAGTCAGTGATGAAATCGATAGCAAGGTGCGTCCATGGCTGTTTAGGTATGGGCAGGGGTAGCAGCTTACCCGCGGGCGGCGTCCTCGGCACCTTGCTGCGCGCACACACAGCACAGGACCCCACGTGACGCAGGACGTCACTGTGCATCCCGGGCCACCAATAGCGAGCGCCCAGGAGCTGTGATGTTCTCGTAGATCCAGGGTGTCCCGTGCCTAGTGAGGAATGTGCCCACTGTATCAAGGCGGTGCGCTGCTGCGGGGGGCACATACCTGCGGTGCGGAGGACAGTTGGGATGAGGATTCGCGGCCGATGGCCCGATCAATCTCCCAGTTTACAGCTCCGACAAAGCACTCGGGGTTTAAGACTGGCTCCTCACTGGTCGAGTCCGCACTGCCGGGGAATGAACGGGATAGTGCGTCGGCACGTATGTTTTTCTCTCCTGGACGATATGTGACCTGAAACTGGAAGCGTGAGAAAAACAATGACCAGCGTGCTTGTCGGGCATTCATGCGTCTAGTGGTTCTCAGATACTCAAGGTTCTTGTGGTCCGTGAGAACCAGAAACGGGTGCCTGGCTCCCTCTAGCCAGTGTCTCCACTCCTCGAAAGCTAGACGCATCGCCAGCAGCTCTCTGTCCCCTACTCCATAATTTCGTTCCGCTGAGGATAGTTTCCGCGAGAAAAAGGCAATAGGCCTTAGCAGGCTACCTTTTTTGAGCCGCTGCGATAGCACCGCCCCCACTCCCACGTTAGAAGCATCTACCTCTACGATGAAGGGCTTCGTGGGATCCGGCTGATGAAGGACAGGCGCAGTGACGAAAGCCTGCTTCAGATCTTGGAAGGCGTTATCAGCCTCCTCCGTCCAGGCCAGACTTTTGAGTCCACCACGCAGCAAGTCCGTTAGCGGCTTCGCGACAGTGCTAAATCCCCGGATGAACCTCCTATAGAAGTTCGCGAAACCCAGGAATCGCTGCAGCTCGCGCCGTGTGTGAGGACGATTCCATCCGGTCACCGCCTCTACCTTGCTGGACTGCATGTGTACGGAACCGGGCTTGATGGTATAGCCCAGGAAATTTAGTTCCTGTAGATGGAACTCGCACTTCTCCAATTTGCAATACAAATGATTGCGGAGGAGAGTGCGGAGGACGGCCCGTACATCATGCATATGTTGTTCTACGGAGGAAGAATAAATGAGGATGTCATCGATATAGGCGATAACACACTTATTCAGGTACTCACGCAAAACTTCATTAATGAACGCCTGGAAGATCGACGGAGCCGAAGCCAAGCCATACGGCAAGACCCGGTACTCATAGTGCCCGGAGCGGGTACTAAACGCCGTCTTCCACTCATCCCCTTCACGTACACGGATGAGGTTGTAGGCGCTGCGTAAATCCAGTTTGGTAAAGATTACCGCTTCCCGCAACTGCTCCAGCGCCGAAGGCACTAGAGGCAGTGGGTAGGCGTAACTTACCAAGAGGGAATTGAGTCCTCGGTAATCTACGCACGGCCTCAGACCACCGCCCTTCTTTTTCACAAAGAACACGCTGGCTGAGGCAGGCGAAGTAGAGGGGACAATATAGCCCTGCGCTAATGCCTCCTGGACATACTGCTGCATGGCTTACTCTTCTTCGAGTGACAGAAGGTATACTCTTCCCCTCGGGGGAACACTCCCTTCCTTTAATATTATTTTACAGTCCCAGGGGCGGTGCGGAGGGAGCTGCATCGCTTTGGTGGGACTGAATACTTCGGCCAGGTCCTGATATTGTTGGGGAATCTGAGTGGCACTTGCCACGCTAGGACTCTCGATGGTGGTGGACGTCAGCAATACGGGGGCGTGACTCTGCGAACTTACGGTAGGTGCACTCCAGTGAGATATGTGTCCAGTGTGCCAATTAATGAGGGGGTGAAACTGCCTGAACCACGGGAGCCCTAGTGTTAGATCGTACTTTAACTCAGGTAGAACGCAAAAAACTTGTGAGGAGGAGTGCCCTTGAACAGTGAGAGTGAGGGGGGTGTGTTGGCGCACTACTCCGCCACCCACAGGCCTGCCGTCCAGCGCTCGCACTTTCCTTGGCCTTTCCAAGGTCTCCAGGGGCATCCGCATCCTCCTCGCCAGGTCCGCTGTCATCATGTTTCCTGAGGCTCCCGAGTCCACTAGGGCATAAACCCCAACACAATTCCCTCGGTAAGTAAGCGTCACTTTTATAGTCAGCAACTGAGCCATCTCGGATCTACTCACCTGAGCCCTTCCGCTGTCAGGTGCTGGGTGATCCGTCTCCGCCGGCTCCGCTGCGCCTATCTGCATCGGTTCTGGTGGCTTCCAGTTTTGTAGTCCTCTCGGGGGAGATCTTATGCGCGCGATTCTCGTCGCCCGTCCTCCGGGAGCATTCCTCTCTTGTAGTAGCCGGTCGTAGGTTATAGCCATACGGACAACCGAGTTTAACGGCTCATTTTCTTGCCTGCACGCTAGTTCAGCGCGTAGCTGGGGCTTTAGAGCCGCTAAGAAGGCGTCCGTGAGCGCCCGCGTCGTTCCACCCGTCCCAGCTGCGACAGTGCGGAACTTCGAGTGCGAATGCGGCCGCTGTTTGGTTCCCCTGCCGCATTGTCAACAGGGTCTGTCCACACGCCCTTCCTTGGCGTGGGTGGTGAAACACTTCTTTTAATTCATTATGAAATGTCTCATAATTTGATAATAGCGGGGACTCACCCGCCAATAACGCGGCTCCCCAGGCCAATGCCTTGCCGCTGAGCCGCGAGATAACAAAAGATATTTTTGCCTGGTCCGTAAGGTGCTCTTGATATCTGAAGTATAGACTGCACTGGGCCAGGAATCCCTCGCACTTCTCGGGGTCTCCATCGTAAGCCTCTGGGGGAGCCAAGGATAGCATCACCCCCTCCACTCGTTGGACCGGGGTTTGACTAGCCTGCTGCGACAAAACTTGGACAGACGTGGTCAGCGTACGCATCAAATTCCTCAACTCACCCATCTCGTGGTGATGCTGCTCCAGCAGCAAGCCTTGAGCGTTTAGGGCTTCTAACGCGGAAGGTCCGCTGCCTCCTGCTGCTTCAGGCTGCGCATTCTGTGACGTATTTTGACAGACAGCAGGAGGCGAGGGTTGCGAGCTTCCATTAGCTTTATTATCCATACTCAAAATAGGGAGACACAGAAATAAAGGCAATCGTGCCTAATAACGTATAGAACAGAAAATATAGCAGAGTTCCCAGAGGCGTCGTTCAGGAGCAGCACTTCTTTATCCAGGAGAGGCGTAGCGAGATCCGTCCAAGGAAGGCCAATGCGCAGCACTGAACGACAGGACCTGTGGGCTTAAGAAGGCATCCCAAATACCGTGCACAGGTGTTTAGTATTCGGGAGAATGAGAAGGGGGGGGAGTGACGTGCGAGGTGTGGGTGTGCGCCTATGCCAGGTGAGGGTGTGACGTGTGCCAGGTGCTCTCGCGGGTGCCCTCTGGTGGCGAACCCGCCTTCTCACCGTGACATTACTTCAGTTTGTGTGAGATGCAAATGATATTAATGTTTCAGTAATTGTTTTCTTCAGTATATACCATACAGAGACAATATGCCATTTAGACTCTATATAAGAATATGTAAAGGTTATATTTCATTATTTCATGAAAGCATTTTCTTATCAATTAATTAATTCATTTGCTGATTATTTATTTATTTCAGGTTGCATTACTGAAGCATAAAACTGTCGTGCTATATCCTTGCTAGTATACAGCCTTGTATTTTTGTTTTGCTTTGCTTTTCCTAATTCCTTTTCTCTGCCCCTTGCTACTTCAATATATACATTTACAGTGCTGCTTGAAAGTTTGTGAACATGGTCATTGTTTTCTAAAAAAAATGAAATAATCTTATGAAATTAATATCCAAATCTCAATTTGTTAAGGAGACTATCCAAATAAGGGACACATTTTTCTGTCTCCAAAAACAGAAAATCTGCAAAACATGCAAAACTATGCGAAGTCTTTTAGTTAGTAGCTTGTGGCACCTCCTTTTCCAGCCATTGCTTCACCCAAATGTCTTCTGTAACTACAAATGAGTGTCTCACATCAGCCTTTTGGGACTTTGCTCACTCCTCCTTGCAGAACTCCACCAGTTGAGAGAGGCTGGAGGGACATCTGACATGGTCCGCCTGCATCAGATCTTGCCATAGCATTTCTGTGAGATTGAGGTCTGGATTTTTGACTGGGCCAATCCAGAGTGCAAATCTTCTTTCTCTTAAGCCATTCCTTGGTAGTTTTGTTGGAATGATTTAAATAGTCTTGTTGAATAATCCATTTCCATCCCAGCTTCAACTCCCTGACTGATTCTGGTCAAGAATTTGTTGATAGGCCTGAGAATTGATGCTTCCCTGGATAATATGGAGTTGTCCAGGTCAAGATTCAGAAAAGCAGACCCAGACCTTCACATTTCCACTACCATGCTTCACTGTTGGGAGGAGATTCTTCTCTTTATATGCAGTGTTGACTTTTTCTCTAAACATGGCACCTGTAATTGTGGCCAAATAATTAAATTTTGATCTCATCTTTTAGATGCATGTACATTTATCCCAGATGGTGCCAGAGATACAACTCTCTGGAAGTGATGTGAGGGTTAGTCTTTACCAGACTTATTATCTTTTCTTTGTGTAAGTTTTGATGGCTGTCCACTTCTGGATGTGTGGCTCAAGGAAGTGTGGCTCAAATCTTTTCCAAGGAATGTCTCATTTGATCGGTCTGCTTAATTTGTTATTTAAGCACTCACATGTGTTTCACCTGTCTTACCTAATTGACTTTACCAATGCTGCTGTGGTTCTTTTACTTTTGTACTTGTTTGTACTTTTATAATTTTATGTTTCATGTAGTCTGCTGGCAACTTACATACACATTTCCCTCAAAACAAGTAAATGGAATTGATGAGCATAAACGTGACACTTCATATACAAAAGCTGGTGATGATATAATAAGAGAATATGGTAAAACAGAAACAGGTTATTGACTGATACTTGGATACCTTTCCAGTCTTCAGTTAACCATTTAGGGTGGGTTCTATTATCAACTTTTATGCTGCCAGGCACTTGTGGAGTGCAGTTAGCTTTTTTCAGCCAGTACCATGGCATGCACCATGACAGGGCCTGGAGCTATCCAACTCTCTATACTCAGGTTTAATAACCACTGGTCTTTGTTGTTGTTTGATGCCTCCTTCTTCCATATGTTATCCCAGTATTGTTCAGTCTCCAGTTTAGTGTTATCATGCTGTTATCCTGCCACAAGAATACACTTTGGATGGCTCATGGGAGAGCATCCTGTTTATTCTCTTGGCTTTTACTTTACTTGTGTACCTCTTCAGGCAGGCAGCCAGAAATGTTGATCTTTGCTTGGCTGTCTCCAAGGCTTCAGTTATGCACAGTTTGTACATTTCACACACTTTCATCACACCTTTCTACAGGTTTGATAGCTGGCTAACTTCTCTCTGTGATGGGGAAATGGGCAAATGTAAGCATTAGTGTGCTGGGCTTTTCTCTCTGTGGGGTGTTTCTGGTGTTCCCAGTAAACAGGGTCATGGATGCGCAAGGCTCACTGATGGGCTTGATGTGCTAATGTAGCACAAATTGCTCAAAAAGTTCATACATAGTACATTGCAGCCTGTTGAGTATGGGACCAGATATTATCGCAAACTATCCTTTGAGATGTTGTTTGCAGGCAGGATGCCAAGACAGAAGCAGAATTTAAAGCAATCTCTTTATTTTCTTATAACACAAAATGGCGCATAACACTAAATATGAACAATGGATAACACTCATGACACAGGTCCAACAACAACTGACAAAGAACATGGATGAGACACACATTTAAGTAACCAAATGATAAGTTTTATTTGACTCTGTCTCTCTTCTTCTGCACTGCAGGCCTCATGTGAAGCACTGGCCACCTACTTGCCCTCCACCCTTAACCCATATATAGCCAACGTGACTGCAGCTGCAAAGCTCTGCAGTATCACCCTGTGTCAGAGTAATGGGCGCTGTGTCCGCAAGAACCCCAGCTCGAGCGTCTACCTGCACCTGAACCCAGATCACTTCAATATTCAGAAGCATGATGGAAAATACCTGGCTATTGGTGTGCCTTCTCCAATTGACCTTAATGTTTTTATAGATGGGTTTATCTGTCAGTGCTATGTGGGTCAGGAATGTTCTACCAGCATGTCCATTTCAATTTCCCAAACTCCAATAGTCATTGAAGTGTAAATTTTAAGTCATATTGCATGACAAAGTAAAAGGTTACAATCAATAAGTATTATGATAATTGATTTTAAGTAACAAAAATTTTACATGAGATTTTAGACCTTTAGATTTTAGACCTTTAGACCTGCAAATGGAATTTTCAATGTTGACTTTGTGTTTTTGCATTTTAACAATTTGACACTAGTGACACTGTAGAACTAGCAGAGGAAGAGATGTCTAGCTCTGCTTCATAAGGAATTGCTGATAAATTCTTACTAATTAGTAATTAAATAGTAATTCTTTACTAATAAGAAACAATGGAGACATCTAAACATCTAACTGGGTCTTTGTTTTTTCAGAATAGTTCTTTAATGTGAAATAATAAACTTTACATTGCATAATGATCTATTTGTGTTTTGTGTATATTCATATATGTGTATATTCATATATTTGGGCATATTCACAGTGTATATTCATATTTACTATATTCATGAATATATATATATATATATAGTATATATAATATATATATGAATATATATATATATATATATATATATATATATATATATATATATATATATATATATATATATATATATATATGAATTCTTACTTACAAACATTTAATTACATTTTTACTAGTAAACATTTAATTATTACTAGTAGAAATTAAATTTTTACATGTAAGGATTACATTTTTCCTAGTAAAAACATGTAAACATGTTTCCCCCATTAAAATTGATTGGAAAAGTCATGAATTATGACTAGTAAAATTGTTATTTTTGATATCACGAATTTTATTTTTTACATGTAAGAACATTTTTACTTGTGAAAAATGAATTCTTACTTGAAAGAATTTAATTTATGATATCAACCATTAAATTTGTAGTTGAAATTGAATTTTCACGTGTATAAATCGAATTTCTGATATCAAGAAAAAAGCTAAAATGGCTTACCACTCAGAACATAACAACAGAGGTGTGACACAGACTGACACAGTTTGAATAACTGACAGATCTTTTTTTTTTTTTTGGAGGGGATCAAATTACATGTGTATTGGACATTTTTGGAAATACGGAACAAATCGAGTCCAGTATTGGTTCAATACAAAATGCAACATTTAATTGCCAAAAAAAGGACGATTCCATATTTTACAGGATGGGTGGCAACCCTACTCAGAGAGCTCAAGGGTGCATTTTTTACCCTGAGGATATTGCTTACTAATAATACCTATAATAATATAAGCATTAACATACTACCATTTACGTAATTTTTGTTATATTTTTACCGTTTTGAGAACTTTTGTAATATTCTACTGCGTAATTTTGAATATTAACCACTAACATTACTGCCAAACCTCTACGAAACAGTCTTGTTTCATCCTTCCCTGTAAAGCAAAGATCTGCCGTTTCAATGATTTCCAATACGGTTTTTAAATTGTTCTTGTTAAGGTCAGGCTTCAGACGTTGACACACCAGCACGTATTTGCTTGCTTACAAGCTAGCTCGCAAGCTAACGTTAGCTCTTTGGTTATATCTGACAGAAAGTATTCACCTGGATAGCTAGTTAAGGTAACGTTACTAAAATAAGATGGAATGTTTGGAAATGTAGGCAATTTTCGGCGGGCTTAGTGAATAGAAGTTCCTGTAACGTCAATATTTGTGGCTCTTCACATAGGGTGAATGGAAATGGGGCGTGGAGTGGGGGAAAAAGGCGGACCAGGACGTAACCAAAAAATATGGTAAACCAAAGAACTAGAGCTGTATGCCTGCGCCGATTTAGAGTTACTTTTAACGTAATTTTAATAAGTGTTTATCAGCAAGGAAAAAAGAGTTAACTCTCAAAAGGTGAGTAACCCTAATCCATAGTTAACTACATAATTAAACGGTACGTTTACCATAGAAAAAAAGGTTAACATATTTTAAGAAATGCCCATTTTAGAAATAAATTCTAGTAATATTTTACTAACTAGAACATGGTATTACCATTTATCACATTTTGTCTACTTTGAGAATTAATGATGCAAGCGTAACAGTATGGTTTCTTTCTCTCTGCCTCCCACAACTGCTCCACTCTTCAAGGATACACCCTTTGCAGCCATATGGAATGCACCTACCCATGTGTGCAAAGTGCATGGCATCTCTTTGGATTTTTCTGCATTCCAGACAGTGACCACACCAGCCAGCATACCTGATCAGTTTCTTTGTATTTTCTACTCCAATCGGTTTGGGCTATACCCCTACATAGACACCTCCACTGGGAAACAGTATAATGGAGGTATTCCACAGAAGGGGAACCTGACAGCCAGCCTCGAGAAGTCCTTCAGTGAGATAAACAACTACATTCCTGAGTTCACTCCCGGCTTGGCTGTTATTGATTGGGAATCTTGGCGTCCACTGTGGGAAAGCAACTGGGACTCCTTAGAAATCTATCAGTATCTGTCCATTCAGTATGCCAAAGAGAAAGACCCATCACTATCCTCTCGTGAGGCTGTCACTGCTGCCAAACAGCAGTTTCAAGAAGCAGCCCGTGCTTACATGGAACAGACAATACAGCTGGGAATTCAAATGCGCCCAAAGTACCTCTGGGGCTACTACCTGTTTCCAGATTGTTACAACTATGGCTGGAATAAAACAGGGTACACAGGAGAATGCCCAGAGGGTACACAGAGAAATGCCCAGAGCCAAAGTCTTAATAATGAGCTTCTTTGGCTTTGGGAATCCAGTACAGCTTTATATCCCTCTGCATACTTGTCAGTCAGCCAGAGAGAAAAGCCCAGCACAGCTCTTTATGTCAGAGGTCAAGTGGAGGAGGCTGTGAGGGTATCTGCTCTCTCAAGACAAAACTACACAGACCCCATTTATGTCTACCTCTGCCCTGTGTTCCGTGACCAGAACAATGTCTACCTGAGTGAGGTGAGATTGTAGAATCAATAAACTAAGTTACACATGAGAATGGTACTTATCTTATTATGTACTGATAGTTTTCGATAGGTTTTGTGAATTGCAATGCAAATATGAGAAACCTGTAGTAATGCTGCCAGTATGGTGTAATTTTTTTGTTCCTCTGTATATTTCTGCTCCTCTTCAGGCAGATCTAGTGAGCACTATTGGAGAGAGTGCAGCTTTAGGTGCATCAGGGGCTGTACTCTGGGGAGCAAGTGCTGACTTTGACAACAAGGTAATGTCAAATATTTACAAATAACAAATATATTTAAAATTTCTGTGATATGCAGTTAATATTCCATATATAATACATCATAACATGATCTTTTCGATTGTTGGAACACTGTTGGTATGGTAAGAACCCCAGTGTTAGAGCAGGGGTGTCCAAAGTGCAGCCCGCATTCCAATTTTCACTGGCCCGCAGCCTCTGTTGACCACAGCATTTTATATTTCACCAGAAGATGGCAGTAGACTAAAAAAAAAAGGTATTTTATATTTCACCACCAGATGGCAGTATATACTGCAGTCCCATATCCCCCGTTCTCCCCATCACACGCAGACCCCCCCCCCTTCCCGGAATGCCAGGGCTGAATGGTTGGCCCCCACACATGTTCACCTCACCAAATCTGGCCCTCACTGCAAAAAGTCTGGACACCCCTATATGCAGAGATACCCAACATCTAAAGTAACACCCTAACAACTTGAAGCTCAGTGTTCCAACATCCACAAGCAGGGATTGCACTCTTCTGGACAGAGATATTGTTCTCAGGAGCCATTCTCCCAGCTCTGGGGTTACAGCCCCTAGTGTTCCAAATACTATAGGATCCACTGTTGCCTATACCTCACACATCTTTTCTAGCTATTTTCTCAGTCCTTGATACTTCTCCAGCTTTTTGTTTTCCTTGTCTCTGATTTTGCTATCACTGTGGCCCTCGTTTGCTGTCTGTCCATCACTACAATGTCTGGTGGGTTAGCCGTTACCATTTTGTTATGTATATGGTAGTCCCACAGGATCTTAGCTCCACCACCTTCCTGTACCACTTTGACCTTGGAACTTCCAGCCCAAACTCTGCACAGATGTTTCTGTGTACTATGCCAGCCACTTGCTTATGGCATTCCATGTTCGCTCTGCCCACTAGCGTGTTGCACACCTGCTGTTATGTGCTGGACCATGGCAGGGTCATCTTTGCACAGTCTACACCTGGGGTCCTGTCTGACATAGTACATCCCAGCCTCTAATGAGTGTTCAGAACTTTCTCCTGTGCTGCCATGATTAGTGCCTCAATGCTGTCTTTCAGTCCAGCAGGGGTTTATTCTCCAATGATGGTTCCTGTTCCTTCTCATGACCATTCATCTTAGATTTCTGTTACCTGTTCCGTCTCATCCTTTAGCCTGCTTTAACCAGCAGGATAACTGATGACTGGTTGACCATAGGTATTGATGGGCTCAATCTTGTTCTTCCCATTCTGTTGGCTTCTCAGGACCTGCCTCACTCTGTAGGTATTTGGCTATTGCCGTTTTCCTTGTGGCCTCTTCATGACTGCCATTTGTCTGTGGGATTAAAAGATATTTGTAGGTGCTGACCATGGCTTTAAGCTTGGCTTGTTTATTTGACACACTCATTCGATTAGTTCTGTTTTATGCATTATTTTTGATCAGTCACAGATAAAAACAGTGCAAATTTAAAAGCAATAAAAACCCTTTGTATTTCCAAGCTTTTCTATCTCTCGCAATTTGCACCAGACCTCATATCCTATTACATCACAGTGGGAGGGCCATAACAGTAATGAGATAATTAGAACTCTAATCAACTAATCATTGCATTAATCATTTAGCTGCCCTCAACATCTGCTATCTTACCATCAGGCAGTATCACCCCCTTGGTTCTTACTATCTCCCACCTCCTTGTAATGATCCAATCACACTTATACAGTCTTGGTGAGATATAACCAAATCAATGTCTCATTCACTTCTGGAATACAGCTTGATGTAGAGGAGGTGGTTTATGGTGGCTCCATTCCGTAGCTGGTATCCGTAGCCATCTTGGAGATGATTTTCACAGTAGGGACACAGTATCTCCTTGGTAAATCCCACACTTGATGGTGACTTATGCCAAGGCGTTACACCTTGCATGACAGTGGTTTGGTTGGTTTCCTCTCCCTTTTAATCAGTGTGGCTTATTTTTCCCTAAGGATGTCATATGATTGGTCTGCTTAGTTGATTACTTGAGCAGACACATGTGTTTCACCTGAGTCTTTTACCCAATTGACATTGCCACATTACCAAACCTACAGGTCTTAAGTTGGCGACTTGGTCTGAAATTGGTCTCTATGGTTGTCTTTCACAGCTTCCTCAAGCTCTTGATGAAGGTCTGATGAAGAGTCCTATTGATGTTATCTAGCCTCAGGCAAGAGTAATAGTCTGAGTGACTATGACAATTGCCAATTTGTGATGGCTAGATGACAGTTCAGAACATCTACAAAACAGCAGGTTGTGTGGGGTTTATGGGTATGCAGTGGTTAGTACATACCAAAAGTGATTCAAGGAAGAATAACTGGTGAACCAGCGACAGGGTCGTGGACACTCAAGGATAATTGATGTGTATGGGAAGCAAAGACTAGTCTACCTGGTCTGATCCCACAGAAGAGCTACTGTAACAACAACTGTTGAAAAAAGTTGGCTATGATAGAACCGTATCAGAACACAGTGAATTGCAGCTTGCAGTGTATGTAGACTATGCTGTACCCTATGCTGACCCCTGTCTACCACTGAAAGTGCCTACACTTCCCATCTTGACAATATATATATTTTTAGGGGTGGGACTTGATTTAAAAAAAATCTAATTAGAAGCTTTGTAATTAATTAATCAAAATTAATCACATTTTAATCATATTTCAATATTTAATATGAGAAATATTGATTTAAGTTTGGATGTTGAATGAATCAATGAACATAAGATTAAACTTCAACATCTTGGTTATTTTTCCACCAGTCTACTACACAGACCAATAGATGAGTGCAGAAAACAGAGCAAACAGTTTTCAGAACACTGGAAATTCTGACCACAAATGCCAAAGTACTGATTGACTTCAACTGCTTTCTGAATGTGAACCCCGACATGTGGTCGAATGTTAACTGGCGACACTGTTTGCTCGTACTAGGAATACTATCACAGCTAGCAGATAAGTTAACATCACTGACCTGCGCGCTAGCCCAGTGTTTTGCGTAGAGGTGGTAACGAGGGGTGGAAGTGTTCCTGTGATAAGCAAACTCCTTCCTGCATAAAGTGCAAATAATAACATTTTTGTTTGTACTTCCATACGGAGGTTTCTTGTATTTAAATTTCCCATCCACCAGCGTAGCCTCTTCCTGCATCTCCATCATGCTCATCACATTGTGCCTCGATATAATCTGTATGCTTGGAACTCGTACACTGAGAAACGTTCCACGGTGCAAAAGTGTGATTAAAATGCGCTACATTTCTTATTTCGTTATTTTCCCAGTAATTAATTGTTCGAAATTAACGCGTAAAAGTCCCACCCCTAATATTTTTATGTCATGTCGACAGCCATGACATACTCACACAAGTGTGAGTATGTACCTGGGGAAAAAGATGGCACCAAGATCCACTATTGGAAGAAGGCAAGTCAGCAGTGGCAGCATGAACTTTGGGCAATGTTTTGTTCTGCATGGAAATATAATGTCCTGCCATTTATGTGGATGTTCCTTGACATGTGCCACCTATCTAAACTGTGTTGCAGACCAAATACACCCCTTCATAGCAATGATATTTACTAATGGTGCCATACTAAACTGCAAAATGTCTTGAGTAACATAACAGAAAAGGTGTTGTCATGGCATTCAAATTCCTTAGATCTCAATCTGATTAAGGATTTTCAAAACTGTCACAATTTTAATCACATCATAACCACAACTGTGGCTTTTGCAAATCTTCTTTCACATTAAAAATCATAATATGCAACCTTCAGGTGATGCGTTTGTAGACATGAATCTCTCTCTCTCTCTCTCTCTCTCTCTCTCTCTCTCTCTCTCTCTCTTCTGCACTGCAGGCCTCATGTGAAGCACTGGCCACCTACTTGCCCTCCACCCTTAACCCATATATAGCCAACGTGACTGCAGCTGCAAAGCTCTGCAGTATCACCCTGTGTCAGAGTAATGGGCGCTGTGTCCGCAAGAACCCCAGCTCGAACGTCTACCTGCACCTGAACCCAGATCACTTCAATATTCAGGGGCATGATGGGAAATACCTGGCTATTGGTGTGCCTTCTCTAGACGACCTTAATTTCTTTGTAAATGGGTTTGTCTGTCAGTGCTATGTGGGTCAGGAATGTTCTACCAGCATGTCCATTTCAAATTCCCAAACTCCAATAGTTATTGAAGTGTAAATTAAGTAATTTTGCAAGACAAAGTAAAAAAGGTACAATCAATAAGTATTATGATAATTGCTTTTAAGTAACTTTTTAGATGAGATTTTAGACCTTGCAAATGGAATTTTCAATGTTGATTTAGTGTTTTTGCTTTTAACAATTTGACACTAGCGACAGCAGAAGTTTTACTGCTGCATAAAAGTGAGAGTTCTGTTAGAATATGTAATTGTGTTGTTTTTTCTCTCTCTGTATACATTTATTTAGTTTACATTACATTTAGTTTACATTACATTTACATTACATTAACTTTATATAGTTTACATACAACTTATGTACAGTGTGTCTATATATATATATATATATATATATATATATATATATATATACTGTATATACTGTATATATACTATATTGCCAAAAGTATTCGCTTACCTTCCTTGACTTACATATGAGTTTAAGTGAAATGCCATTCCTAATCCATAGGGTTCAATATGACGTTGGTGAGGTCACATACTGATGTTTGATGAGAAGGCCTGGCTCTCAGTCTCCGCTCTAATTCATCTCAAAGGTGTTCTATCGGGTTGAGGTCAGTCAAGTTCATCCACACCAGACTCTGCCATCCATGTCTTTATGGACCTTGCTTTGTGCACTGGTGCACAGTCATGATGGAAGAGGAAGGGGCCAGCTCCAAACTGTTCCCACAAAGTTTGGAGCATGGAATTATACAAAATGTCTTGGTATGCTGAAGCATTCAGACTTACTACCACTTTGTTGCAGAGTTGCTGTCATTACCAAACACTTCCATTTTCTTATAATACAGCTGACACTTGACTGTGGAATATTTATAAATGTTCACACAGTTCCACGCTAGAATTCACTGAGCTCCTGAGAGCGACCCATTCCTTCACAAATGTTTGTAAAAAACAGTCTGCATGTCTAGGTGCTTAATTTTATACACCTCTGGCCATGGAAGTGATTGAAACACGTGATTCCAATCATTTGGATGGGTGAGCGAATACTTTTAGCAATATTGTGTATATATACACACACACACACACTACATGTCTGCAAAATAATCTGCTTTTGGGTGCCTTAGTTCACTCAAATTTAATAGTATCCGTAGTTCCTCTATGTTACATACATCACTGTGTACACACATGGACAAAATTGTTGGTACCCCTTGATTAATGAAAGAAAAACCCACAATGGTAACAAAAATTACTTTAATTTGACAAAAGTAATAAATAAAAATTTTATGAAGATGAACAAATGAAAGTCAGATATTGCTTTTAACATTGCTTCAACAGAACTCATGAAACAGGCCTGGACAGAAATGGTACCCTTAACTTAATATTTTGTTGCACAACCTTTTGAGGCAATCAAACGATTCCTGTATCTGTCAGACTTCTGCACATCTCAGCAGGCATTTTGGCCCACTCCTCATGAGCAAACTGCTCCAGTTGTCTCAGGTTTGAAGGGTGCCTTTTCCAGATGGCATGTTTCAGCTCTTTCTGAAGATGCTCAATAGGATTTAGGTCAGGGCTCATAGAAAGGCCACTTCAGAAAAGTCCTGTGTTTTCCCCTTACCCATTCTTGGGTGTTTTTAGATGCGCATTTTGGGTCATTATCCTGTTACAAGACCCATGACCTGCGACTGAGACCAAGCTCTGACACTGGGCAGCACATTTCTCTCTAGAATTCCTTAGTAGCCTTGAGTATTCATTGTACCCTGCACAGATTCAAGACACCCTGTGCCAGATGCAGCAAAGCAGCCCCAGAATATAACATGTTTCACAGTAGGGACAGTGTTCTTTTCTTGATATGCTTCATTTTTCCATCTATGAACATAAAGCTGATGTGCCTTGCCAAAAAGTTACATTTTTGTCTCATCTGTCCATAGGACATTCTCCCAGAAGCTTTGGCAAATTCCAGTCTGGCCTTGGTTGTCTCCCATTATGTCCACTTTGGCTCAAACATCGACGGATGGTACAATCTGACACTGATGTTCCTTGATGTTCCTTAATCTCTTTAGAAGTTGTTTTTGGCTCTTTTGTTACTATTCATATGATCTGTCTCTTTGATTTGTCATCAATTTTCCTCCTGTGTCCACATCCAGGGAGGTTGGCTACAGTCCCATGGATTTCTGAATAATATATGCAACTGTAGTCACAGGAACATCAAGCTGATTGGAGATGGTCTTATAACCTTTACATTTAACATTTTTACCTTTAGCTTGTCTATAATTTTCTTTCTAATGTCCTGAGACAACTCTTTCCTTTCCTCTGGTCCATGTTGAGTGTGGTACAAAAATAAAAGATTGCTAAACCAGAAAGGAATACAGAGAAAGTAATCCATCAGGGACTTATATAGGATTATTGCTGCAAATCTAGAAAATGAAGCTCCACAGTATAATGGCATTTTGATATTAAAATAAAAACTAGACGTTCCATATTAAGAAGCTTTCAGGTTTACATTAATTTGTACCTTTATTCAGGCATTTTTTTCAGGTGTTTACAAAACCATATCATGTTCCCCTTCTCCAGGTTGTGGGTAATGGATCTGCTTGTGTTGATGTTTGTCCATTTCTGCTGGGCAAGGCTCAGTCCCTCACCTCTGGTACCAGGCTTCCCCTTCCTGTTCTTGTGGAACACGCCCACAGAACTCTGCCAGCGTTGTTTTACTGTCGAGTTCGACCCATATTACTTCCAGTTGGTGAGCAGCACCTTAAAGTCAGCCACCAATCAGAATCTTTCCATCTTCTGTTCTGACCGCTTTGGCATCTTCTCTTATGTTGACAAAGAAAGTGGAAAGCACTACGATGATGGACTTCCACAACTTATTGACTTCCAGAAGCACTGGGAGCTGGCTGAGGAGAGCATCATGTTTTACATTCCAGAGAATCTGCCTGGGCTGGCTGTACTGGACCTGGAGGAATGGAGACCACAGTGGGTCCGAAACTGGGGTAGCAAAGATATCTACAGAAAAATGTCTATACATGCCATCATGCAGCACAATCTCTCTATGTCATATGAAGAGGCTCAGTTCTTAGCAGTGGTGGCATTTGAAAAAGCATCAAAAAAGTACTTCCTCAAATCTTTGAAACTTGGAAAGAAATTGAGACCATCACGTATATGGGGATATTATTTATACCCTGACTGTTACAACTACGACTACAACCATGATATGGAGAATTATACTGGGGAATGCCCGGAAATTGAAAGGTCAAGGAATGATGAGCTGCTTTGGCTTTGGAATGCTTCCGCTGCCCTTTTCCCAACCATCTACTTGGAGCATATACTACAGGAATCCAATCAGGGCATGCTGTATGTCCATCACAGAATCCAGGAGGCCTTAAGGGTTTCCATGCTCCCCAACAAAACTCACTCCATTCCTGTCTATGCATACTTCCGCCCGTGCTTCAAAGACAGTGAGGTCAACTATCTATCTGAGGTCAGTGAGATGTGTTTAAAGGGTTAAATTCTGGAAAGATTGCAATAGGAAATTTGTGTCTAGATACAGAGTTGGTATGTTTTCAAAAATACCATCTTTTTGGAGTTTGGTTTTATTCAGATACATTTCTTCTCTTGCTGAAACTGTTACTATAATAATACACATGGGTGGATGGATGCCTTCAAATGATAAAACAGGCACAATATCTTGTTTATCTCATAGTAATGATAGAGTTACTTTTCTCCAGTATGACCTGGTGAACACTATTGGGGAAGCTGCAGTTTTAGGTGCTTCTGGAGTCATCTCCTGGGGCAATATGAACATCACAAGCTCAGAGGTATTTAGGCACATGATGTACAATGCTGTTCAATGCAAGTGTACAATGAAGTGCTCGACTTCAGGTTTCAATTTTGTTGTCAATTTTGAAAAAACGCTTGCAGTCTTGCAGTGACAAATCATGGAAATACTAAGTCATGAAACATTACTTGGAAACAGTAATACTGAAACAAAGATCTGTATTTCCATCGTGAATCCTCATACACAGGCTTCTTGTACATCTGCAAAACACCACCTAGAGAAAGTCTGAACCCTTACATCCTGAATGTCACCACTGCCTCTCAACTGTGCAGTGAGGCCTTGTGCCAGTCTAACGGCAGGTGCATGAGGAAGTCATGGGACAATGTAGGCTATCTTCACTTGTCTCCACACAGGTACCACATCTATATGGACAACACAGGCAGGTTGTTTGTGAAGGGACATCTGTCACAGGAGGATGTTAAGTGACTTGAAGAGAGGTTTGGCTGTGTGTGCTATACTGAGGAGCCTTGTTTTACACCCCTTATACTGAACAGATTACCCAGCGTTGTGTATAATGCAGGTTTGTCACAGGCACAGGCCCTGTGCTGTTGGGCCCTTTTGGGCCCTTTGGTGGCTTCAATTGTGAGTGCTCAGTATTCAGAACAACCACTTGATCACTTGATTTCTTGTATTGCTCTTTGGTTTAATTTTTTTTATTTTTTTCATATTATTATTGTAATACAATATTTTTTATACATTGATGTGGCATGTCTCAGTATTTTATCCTGACACATTTGGAGCCTTTATACATTTATACATATAAATTTGTAAAATTTATAATGAATATTCACAACCTTACAAGAACATATTGGTTTGTTTTTTGTATATTTTCTCTGACTGTAGAGGGCAGTAAAGTACCTTTCTCATTTAATACTCATATAATTTCATTCATTCAAATTAGATGCTCTGTGTCTTTGTGCTATGTGGATAATGTGGTGGAAGTGGGGACCATCGGTTTTAGGGTCTGAAAATGTTGAGAAAAATAAATATTTAAAGGTCAGATCAGGTGATCGGACATGCAAGCAGGTCCATCAATATTACATTTATGCATCAGAAAATGTGTCAATGAAAAAAAGAAGCATATTTTGATTTTCTGTAATGAAATGCCAGTTTGACATTTATGTCATACCATTACCACACAGTACACTAAACTGGGTGTTGGGTTGCAGTTAAATAGGCACAAAAATGCCACATTAGCATGAATCTGAACAAAAGACTGACAAGTGACTATCTGTGACAGGCATAATGCTCTATTTCTGACTGGAGGACTGAAGTAGCTATCACCAGGGTGACACAAGTGCCTCTAGAGACACAGAAGACTGCATTTATTAATGAAAAGTCACACATGAACTATTACAGTCAGTCCATAAAAACATACAAATAAATGGTCTAAGTGATGTACTGAGAAAAACACAAGCCAACTGCCTTCAGTCCAACATGGCATCAGAAGAGAGACCAGAAGAGAGAACACATGCAAGTTGAAACTCAGCAGTACATTTGCATTTATTAATGAATTATTGAAACACAAAGAACATTACTGTTTAATATGACCAGGCCCAATTATAAAGTGAAGTTATAAGAAAAATGTTTTAATCTTAGTATTAATTGAATGAGTGAGGTTTGCTTTCCTTTTCTAGGACTTCCTAGAAAAATGGGGACAGTTTTTGTATGTTTAATGGTAATGACTGCATATGGTGAAAAACTGAATGGTTAAGGTTATTGTTCCGTAAAGCATTGACCCAGTTACATAGATTTTAACCCCTACATTTAGAGCCCATCTGTCATTCACTCTGGCTGTAAGTGATGTATGTGTGAATGCATGCATTTGTTTTCATGTGTAGTCATTTATGAATGGCTATAATGAGTCTTTTGGAGACACCAAAGAGATCAAAGAATGTTTCATATTTAAGTAACAGGTCCATATTAACCTCTATATTACACCTATATTTTTATTTGAGCAAATGCTAAATTTAAAATGCCAAATATTATAGTTTAAGGCTATCAGATTTTAAAGTCTCTATACCATTGATCTAGAGTGTCATTGCCCATTCAAGACTCACAATCACGTCTCTCGATCACCCACTTATTGATTATTGCCCTCTCTTGCTCCATATTTCACCATTCCCAATTTCTCAACACTTTGCATTAGCCTGATCTAGATTAACACCTAGTTTACTTTCCTCCTGCAATACAGCTGCCTTTTTTGCTTTCTCAAGAATTTTTGCCTTTTTTAAATAAACCAGTTTATCTCCACCACTTGCACCTTGCTTCTTTGATGAGACAATGTCACAGAATGTGAAGCCTGAAGAACAGAGTGCAGCAACTGTTGCATCCCTCGCAGACACTGTTAACCTGCAGGGTGCAGTAATCTGTCGGCAGCAGCAAATGCTGATCCATCTAAGGACTCGAGATGCAGCATCTTTGAGCCAGAATGTAATAGCTGATCAGCTGTGTGTGAGAGGTTCTCTCAATGAGTTCTCCAGTGGCTTCCAGGTCTCACTCCCAGGTCTCAGTAGCATCACACCATGACCCCGGAGGAGTATAGTGGGAACCCTGAAGGCTATGAGGGCTTCGTCCACCAGTCTCTCATGCAGAATCACCAGTCGCTCAAGCAAGGAGGCATCAAATCACAAGGAGAGCCAAAAGCCTGGGGCACCATGCTGATGGCTATCGATTCTCTTCCAAAGTGTGACTACCCTGACATTGTTCACCAGGTGAATTCACAAGTAGGTTAGAGCCCGCAGTAGAGCCCTGTTGCACCTCAATCAGCAAGAGAGCATGCCTTGGGGTCCCGCACCACGGCAGCAGCAACTCACCGGAACAAAGAGGCGCTGGTTGATGTTTTCGTGGAGGGTCTGAGAAAAGATCTCCAGGCTGAGCACGCCTGAAGGGACAAGATAACACCTTTGGAGGATGTGGTTGATCACAGCATCCTCTTCAACTACGTCTTACAGGAGAAACCTCTCTCTCCTGCAAGCGCATTGGCCCAACCAGCGCAGGAGAGAAGGGCTCAGGCCAGGAACATGCAGCAGGGTGGTGGCGCACAGCTGTCCTCTGAGGAGAAGACCTGCACTGCAGCACCTCTGGATCTGCGGTGGTGACACAGGTAGCTGCTGCATTAAAGTTAACCTAAGAGTGATTGAGCAATAGAACAGTTTAAAGATTACGGTATTTAAGTATTGGTACTGTAAAGAATTAAGTATAGTATTAAACAGTATTAAAACCTTCCTGGAGTACATCTGCCATTTTGTTACACTAGGCTTTCCTTGCTCAGGCCTGTAATAGACAAATCACATCACATCATATATGTGTCAATAAATCATATTTTGGACTCAGTAATCAAAGTCTGATTAGTTTTGTAATTTTTCAAACATATTTTCCTTGTAGCATGCTATGGTTAGATGACTGATACATTTGTCAAATAATTTAAACTCAGTAATAAGAAATATAGTTATTATTGTATGATAGGTTCCATAGTGACTGAAGTCCCATGACATAAAAAGTAGTTCTAAGCATGATTCAAATCTAACACATCTTTTGTCATACTCAGCAAGGGGCTCTTGTGATTGTGCAGACAGTGGCTGTGACGGTGGATAATTGTTAGTACATCTAAAGGCCAACCGTCTCCTGCTCTTAGCTACAAGATTAAGCTGACTCCTCATTAGATGGACTTTATTAAAATGATGGCAATGGCCCAGTTACAAATGATTAATTGAAGGTATGGCTTGCCCTCGTAAATTCTTTAAATTATCATTTTTTTCTGTTTTACCACTAATTACATTATTGCATTATAAGTACACTACGATGAGGGGATTGTCTCAAGAAATAAACATCATAGTAAACTCATTTGTGTGTATTTAAACCCAGGAATGATTAAGCTTCATTGCGAGTGAGTCAGTGTTAGGCATGAAAGCTTATTTAGCCCAGGCTTCGCATGACCAATTATAATTATTTATTTTGCTTGCGAGCCGCGAGCCCATAAGTAATGTGAGCCCAGTGCAGATGAATGCTGTCCAACCCCTCCTCCCTCTCCACCTGCTGCTCACCCTCGCCATGATGCTACTTTAGAGAGGATGGAAGGCAGCTGTCCACTCCAGACTGGAGGGCCGGAATGTTCTGGATAGGCTGCATGAGGCACCCCAGAGCAGAGCCTTTGTGTAGCTGTACTCAGCTCTGAGGAGGATTCAGGCATATGAAATTCCACTGAGACTTGGACAGCTCCAGAGAGAATAATGCTAGCAGTAAGCTGTGTTCAATATGAGAATATAGTAGAAAAATTAAACAATTTCAGCAGCATTATAGAAGGTATACACTGTATATAAATGTAATTCAAATGTAATTCTGATTTACAGTAATAAATGTGTGTAAAATGTGTATGAATGTTATATAAATGTAATTCTGGTTTCATTCTGTATTTCTCAAAAGCATGAGAGATGAGGCATGGATATATTCTTTAATTTCTTAAAGAATATATCCTCGAGGACTTCTCGAGGACTGTGCGGGCATTAATATTCTTATAATTATTAAATCTTTGGGTAAAGGGCCCTCTCATTCCAATGAAATCAATGTGACAAGTGAAGATCTAAGTAGATTTTGTATAATATTAAGGAATGTGTCTGTGTGTCCTCTGAAACAATTTTGAGTTCTTCTCTGAGGATTCTTTCTTACTTTAGTTCGTTGTGACGAGAATGCTGATCATCTTTGAGATGACAGGGCCACCTCTGAGATTTGGCTTAGAAACCTGGCTGGTGGAGACAAGTGGAAGTGATGTTTGGAGTGTGGCTTTTTGTTGCCTTTATGGGTCAGAGGGAGCTCAGCGTGGGACACAGCAGTTCTGTGGGCCCAGTCTGTCCATGTGCAAGGCTTTGTGACGACTGAGTTACAGACCACTGGTGTCCACTTGGCCATGTCCCCTGTGCTATAAAAAGCCCACACAGAACTGTGATTGTTCCCTCTTGACCCCAGCACCACAATGACGCAAACTGTTCCTTTTATGCAACTAGATAGTCAGCAAAGTTCTTCCACCAAAATTGTTATGTAAAATTTTGTTTAAAAAGTCAAAGCTTTCATAGTAATCACAAATACAATGTTTTCTTAAAGGGTGTGAATGGAAAAAAGCAAGATAAAAAGGAAAGAAATGACTGACTTGGATGATTTTCTTAAAAAAAATCCCAACAAATCCATAAAATACAATGTACAATCCATAACAGTATAAATACTCAGATACAGCTCCATCAGAATTCTTTCCCACACAGAAACATGTGCAGAGCTGGTCACACAATGCAGAGATTGTTTATGGTTTCTAGTCAGTGGTGTTATTGTGCTACAGAATGCTGAGATTCACATCACCTTCAGACACTCAGAATTGGAGAAACAAATACAACACCATAGTATAAATACAGAGTTTAATTTTTTACTGATTCACATAGCCAGTATAGGCCATGCCTGGTAATGTTTTGTTTTCCCTCTGTGCCCTGTTATGGCCCATTTCTGTGGAGTGTACCAGATGCACCCTGAGCCCTATTGGGGCAACACTTAACTGTAATTGTGCTCTGATTATCTGATGGATGGCAGTGATGTACTGTTATACTTTCTTGCAAGTGTAATGGCTATTTTCTTCAAATGTTATGCTGAAATAACAGAGAGAGAGTTTGGGAGAAAGAAAGAGAAATGAGAGAGTGAAAGAAACTATCCAATGCAGTTTATGTTAGTGTGAAGTTGGAATTACTGTGCTACAGTCTGCAAAATGCAATCATATTAGATATTTAGAGGAAGGTGCCCACCCTTCTGGTGGAGACCAAAGCAAGGATAGATTTGGCCTGCAAATCTTTAGTCTGGATCAGTGTAAGCTTTGGGCTCACCAGCTTTCTGACCCACCCAGCTTGCTTTTTATAGTCCTGTGCAGTCAGATGCTTAGAAAACCAAAAGGCATGGTCATGGGTTACAGGTCTGTTTCTTTTGCAATACTAGTTTTGTTATCTTAGAGTGAAGATGCAGTTCCTGGAAGGGGAGGAGCTCTTGCTGCAGTGTGTGATCACTATAGCCACTTCTCCATTCACTTCTCTTTCTGCATTTACTTTTGATTGGATGCATTTAGCTTCGTGTTTTTTAACTGCTCATGCATCAAAAAGCATACACTGCTGAGCCACAGGCAAAAGATGCAGTTTAGGTCATGCTTAAGTGCAATGTAGACATTAAGCCTTCAATCTTATAGTGATCAGTACTTTGGTGAATATACCACTGGAAGGAGGAACAGAGGAACGCAAAAAAAAAGCATGTTAATTATTTGAAATTAAAACACTTGCTGTTAGGAGAGATTGCTTAGTGTTAACTGAAGAGAAATCAGAAGGAATTAGATCGTAATTAAATCAAGAATAAAATCATTAATAAAGCATTAATTTCAGAAGCAGATAGCAATTATTACTGATTTTTATACAAAGGCAGCCAAATGTGGAGGACTTAAATCAACGGCATTTTCTCCTTATTGCAACAATACTGCAATACCTGGATAACAATAACAATACCTGGATGTACTACTGCAGAACTGCAAACAAGCCTAAAACTGATTTGGTAAAATGTTTCACTCATAAGATTAGAAACAGCACTTGATGGATATAATAAGGCTTGATTTGGTTTTAATAATGTAGAACAGGATGGAATCTGCTGCTTCACTGAGGACTGCACTAAAACATTGCTGAGCATTTCTGAGGTTCTTCCTATAGCTGGGACTCAGTCCTATGACATCTGCACTGGGGCCCTGGCTGTGAGACTGGATGCCCAAACACCTGCGGTCTCGCTGACAGGGAAGGGTCACTGACCAGGTGCCTCTAGCTCTTTTGTTAAATGATGCATCAGGAGACCAGGTACAGACAAGACAACTGCGCTTGAATAAATTATTCATGAGATTTGTCCTTCAAAAACAGTCCTTGGATATATTTTGATATATGAAAACATGAAGGTAAAATAATGTTCACATTCTTTATAGTGTGGTCTCACTGTACTTCTAGTGGCTTTAATCATGTATTAATGCAGTGTGGGATCTTTGTATAGTTGATAACTGTTTGTAATTGTAAAACTAATTAATTTGATTAATGCTTTTGCTCAGTTTGAACTATCTATAGCAACATTAGTATTCCATACAAATAAAACCTGAATAAATTAGCATTCAGTCACATTAAACCTAAACCTAATTAATATAGGGCATGCATGAAACAAATGAGTCCCCAACAAATGGTCAAGGTCTTGACTAATGCTATACAGGGGTGTGGATGTTTGGAGAGGATTTTTTGGTTGAACAGAAAATGATTACGATTGTTGAATTAGCCCCATAAAAGCATGCTTATGAAGCAAGTATTCACAAAGACTTGTTTATGTGCTCATGCAAAAAAAATAAATAAATAAATTAAAAAAAAAATTAAAAAAGGAAAATATCACAATCACCCTTAACATACCCATAACGCACAAATAAGATTAAGTAACTAGATTATGAGTGTGTGTGAGGAGAGAGAGAGATAGAGAGAGGGGGGGGGTTAGTTGGGAGAGTTCTGAGTGCTCTCAAACTCATTAATGCATTGCAAAGTGTTCATAACAGGCAGTGACCTAGAAATGAGGAACAATTTCACAAAAACAAACACAAGACAATACAGCCTCTATGCTGTCAGGATGGATTCCACACAGACAGACATGTCTGAATATAGAGCATATAAGAGAGTGTGTGCATATGGAGTATGTGTGTGCATATGGAGTCCCATATCTGACCAGCAGACATTTGTTGGGAGGACACCCATGACTGGTTTCCATCAATGCATGTTACATGCATTAATCAAACATTGCATCCATAGTGTAGATATGGTTAAAATGGATTTTTTCCTTTAGTTAAACTTAATGAAACCACAGGGAACTATAATTACATAAGGTTTACAAATTACACATAAATTACACAGACACATTACACATACAACTCTAGAAACTGGAAATAATAGAGAATGGTGAATTATCACTCATTAAACATTCATGTTGCATGTCCTCTAAAAGACTTATTGTAAATTTGAGTGTATGAATAATTAATCAAAGGGATGTGTGGGTTTAAATAATACTGAATTTGCCAGCATCATAATGGTGGAAAATGTTCTCAGTAAATTCTATTCAAATGTATTTCTCCAAAACAGAAACCTCTCTAACATAATCTCATTTATGAGCCCTTATAGCCCTTCTGATTAATTTGTCAGCAGTGTTTTGGTTCTATATTTGGTCAGCATATACTGAAATATTCTGTGCCTCTGTGTGTTTTTGAGATGCATCTATAGCTTAAAACACACACACACACACACACACACACACAATTAATTTGTCATTTTACTTTAGCTGAGTTTTATACCACACAACTCCATTACGGTAGAATATCATACAAATCATATCCAGACAACTAGAAACAACAACAAAATCAAAGTTCTTTTCAGTCATCCCTGAACATAAAAATAACACCAACATGGTGTCCATCTACCAAAAAAAATTAGTAAACCTGTTTGAAAAGAAGTCAAACTGTGCCTCTGAGGCAATTCTGTGCAGTGCAGGCTGTAATTAGCCTAACGCAGCCTCAGTTCACGATAAAAAGGTTCCTACAGCTTTCCTCAGCTGCCGATCTCCTTATACATGGCTGCCAGTGACATCAACAGACCTTTTCATTATGGATGCCTAATGTTGCTCTGGCAACCAGCTTAAGACAATAGCCTCTGTGTGCTTGCAAACTACTGTATGGCATTGATGTCATGCAGACCAGATGACCAACGCCTTTCCCAGGAGAAAACGTTCCAGTCTTCAAACCTTCCAGTCTTATAACCATGAATGGCCCACATCAGAAAAGAAACAATATTAGAATAATTTGGATTTCAAGCCATATTATGTCATCAAAAGACATGACTCATTTAAGTGTCAGTTTATCACAATAAACATGAGAGTTGTTCTCTCCAAGAAATTCTATTGCATCTATTGTAACAAAATTCATTTTGGTTGATATCTCAATTTTTAATTAAAACCACACACAGCTCTTTCAGTGCATTACAATAACAAATAAAGTATATGATACAGTTTTTTTGCTATGCAATAGAAAGTGAATATAATACTTACACATAGCAAGGGAACAGGACTTTTTAACTTAAAAGAACCTTGTTTTTCTGTATCAACACAATATATTCAGTATCTAATTCAATTTCTTACATTCTATAAGACTTACTTTCTATGAGATATGTACTACATTTTTCAAGAAATTAAGATGTAAACGTTCAATTAAAAATAAAAGTACATGTGTAGATGTAAGACAACTGTGCAAAACAAAAATAGAAATGTAATCACTATTATAATTATAATTTAATCACTACAACTCACTTTTAACTACATTTAATGCTCATGGTGTTCTCCTGTAAACATCAAAAGACAGTTACAGCTGGTAGACCCTCTGTCCCATAATAAATGCATGGCTCCTTGTCCCTGCTCCTGTGAGATATATTCTATATGTTGCTCGCATCTCCCCCTCAAAACTGCTAGGTCATTTATATTCAGGCAGCATATCACATTAAGCGTGAGTCCCCTAGCAGTGTGTCTCAAATGGCAGCATGTAGGTCCCCTAGCTAACACCCTGGGTAGATGTCTCCCCACGCATGGTACTGAACGGCGAGAGCTCCAGCTCAATGGTCCCCTCTCGCTCCTCGTCGTTGCTGGTGGAGGACGTTGGGCCACACTCCTCCCAACAGCAGCAACAGCAATCCAGGAAAGCCCTGCCGAAAGGTCGGCACAGGGCCAGCAGGAGCACCGGAGTCACCGCACACTTGCAGAATAGCAGCATCTGGCTGACCAGGTGCAGGACCTCCAGGGCGTGGGGTGGCACGGACACGTCCATGTACACAGTCATGATGTTGCAGACATTTTCCGGGATGGCACAGATGCCGTAGACGATGGCCAGCGCCACTACTGTGCAGTTCATCTGGCTCTCCAGCTGGATCTGTTTGCGGTGGCCACGCACGCTGCTCCTTTCCGCCTGCCGGATCTTCTGTGCCGTCACCACCGAGCAGATGATGGTGAAGATGGTGGGGAGGCAGAAGTAGCAGCCGAAGCGCCACCAGAGGCGGGCGCCATTGTAGGTGAGGCCCAGTACGTACAGGGAGTCTGGGAGCGAGGTGGAGATGCGCACCACGCAGCGCTCGCGTGGCATCTCCTCGGCAGACTCGTGCTCCTCCTTCATCAGCTGGTGGATGAGCATCTCAGGCAGTGCCAGCAGCAGTGCGCCCATCCAGATGACGATGAGCTTGGCTGTGGTGGAGACACAGTTCTCGATCATCTCATAATACATCTGGATGTTGGAGGCGGCTCGGAAGCGGTCAATGCACAAGGCGCAAAGAGTGAAGGTAGTTACACCTAAAGAAACCACCTGTGATGTAAAGACATGAATAAAGTGAAGGACCACATAGAAAAAATATATACTGTATATATTTAGTCAAGACATTTAGATATTAACTGGATGTTTATGGTTGGTGGTAAACATTATCAGGAATATTCCAATTTTAGGGGCACAATACTATCTGATATACTATCCTGTCTTTGAAATAAACATTCCAAACATGTTTTTCCCAATAGAAGAGTTATAAAACTCTTTCACAGCCCACCTCTGGCGCCTGACAGAAAATATATATGTACACACCAGTATTTCGTACAGACCAGACCAGTATTTTTTCTATAGATGACAGTAGGTGTATGGAAAGAAGCTCAGAGAATATCCAGCTCTCCACTGTGGTAATAGTAACTTCAGCACAGCTGAACCGTTCAGTCCTTTGTCCTTTTCACTTTAAACATTTAGGAAATGCATACAAACCCACAATGACTCAAAACACAGCACTGTTATGATTCAGTGCCATTCTGCGACTTCAACCAATGACTCAAATGTTTCACAACATAGTTTCACAAAACTGACTTTCCATGTCCACCCACCTATAAACAGCTCTGACATCTGTAAAGTGACATGCTCAGATTGTTAACTGCCATTGGGAAACTACATTGCTATAAAAAAGTAACTTTTCTACCAATATTTCTGTAAGACCTTGTCAAAGTGACTCCTTCCATATGTGCAATGGAAGAGGAAAGTGTAAACAGTGTGTTTTTACAAATGAATCCTGGAGCTGGAGGACACAGCAGTATGCAGTGAGATGTCGTATGGCTGGGGAAATGACCTGATCTGTTTCTCTGTAAAAATAAACAGCAAGGAAGAAATGGGAGTTCTGTGGTTTGAAAAAAGAGCCTTTCTGGGAGGAGGAAAAGAAAAAAAGAACAGCGAGCCCAACTAGCTAATATCTCTGTAATTGTCTGTTCTAAGGACTTGAGCAAGAAACCTTTACAGCCTGTGAAAAAGATTTTTCAAGGCTGAATGAGCGTTGTCTATTACACTAATATCCATAAACACTCCCTCTAATCATCCCTAATTAATTGCATAATTAGAATCTTATTTAAGATGACAACAGAACATAGTAATTACCTGCTTTACATAGCAAAGCAGTGGTGCCAATACTTACATTGCATGTGTGACAGCTGGAAATAATATAAAAATAATAAAAAAAATTAGCCTTTATCCCACCAGCAAGTTGTCATGAAATACATTGCTTAGAAATGCACCAACAGCTGTACACTCTGCTGTGTTTTGACTATTCAGCTTCAAGTGACACTTCTAGAGAGACGTTTAACCTATTGGTAAGAATTGACATTACTGCTACAAAACACAAACAATAATAACTGATTCTCATATGGTGCATCAGTCTAAAACACATCGATCTGAGCCACACTTCACACTGGCAGCAATAATAAATGAACTACCACAGTGGTTCAGCAAGGCACTGCTGAGACTGGTTTAGGAGATTTAAGGCACCACCATAACGCCTGCCGACACCAGCCTCTGCAGCACATGGTTCCATCTTAGTTCTGCCCCCAGGAAGTCTCTTTGTGTCCGTGATAGAGAGGCACGCCCCACTCGACATAAACCCGGCTGACACAAAGCACTATGGTAGTTGCTATAAACCTCTTTCAAAACAACAGACCTGCATTATTAGGTGCCTGGTTGGTTTTTTTGTAAACAACATGCCAGATGGGAATGTAGAAAAGCATTAAATCTAATAAATTACTGTTATACACATGCAATATATGTATACGTATACAACAGATATGCAAATAATAAAATCATTTGTCCCAACTACCATTCAAGCAAAATTGTATAGTTATATTTAGCTAGGTCAATAATATTTTCATTACTAACTCCCTGGAAACAATGGTCCTACACTGCACATAAATAAGGATGCTCTTTGGGTTAAGTTTGATTTCACATGACTATCTCGTCTGTTTTCACACATTTAATGCAAGCTATGATGTCATCATTTCTACATCAGTTCTGCCTTTCCCAGTGCTCGTTTGGAAATGGATGACATGCTGTAACACAGCGTGTGACACCTTCGTCTACCACAGTTTTACATATGAAACACATGAACAAGGTCTCTTGCGTGTTTGTATAGTTTTTACCTCAGTGTAGGGTATGATTTTACAGGAAAATTCTCCAAGCAGCCAATCCTTTGTGAGCTCATGGAATATCACCAATGGCAAGCAAAAAAAGATGACGATAAAATCCCATAGGGCCAGGCTGGCAAGCAAGGAATTTGAAATGCTTCGCATGTAGTAATTGTGGCACACTATGCACATGATTGCAATATTTCCGATTATCCCCACCGTGAAAATGATTAGAGAAATAAACATGACCGCATATGCACCGTAGGTTTCATTTGTGACCGGATTAAACGGATTTTTAACCTGGGGAGCTCTTGATCGACTGTTAAAGGGGACGAAAGGAGTGCTATCTTCATAGTCGCCCTCGGGTGAAGGGTGCAAACCAGTATCGGTAGTAAAATCAGTCGGAAAGTCAGCGGACTGGTTCTGAGCTAACGGCTTCGGAACATCGACTAAACCCATTGACGGCTCAGGAGGCGTTCTGGCCTTGGTGCTTTCACTCAGATTTATCCCGTCCTGGTGGTTCGCCCCTCTTTTTTGTCGATGATACAGATAAGGCTGTTTCAAGTGTCTTTCCCCATGAGTATGGCTAGAGGACAGTTTGGTATGTGTAGACATGCCATGTCTGCCCACAGCACTTGGATCAAGTTTTTTGCTCTTTAGCATAGCTGGTTGACGAATACTGTCTCTTCCGACACCTGTTACATTCAGTTGGTCAATTTTGGACCTAAAACGGGCAATTCCCGCCACAGCTCTGGCCACATTAAATGACGGAATATCTCTCGATTGTACTTTATCTTTCACTACGTAATTAGATACTTTCTTGTGAGCCCAAAGCAAATTTTGTCTTTCAGTGTTGTCCACATTGTGTGTGTGGCCATGTTCATTATTTTTATAATTAAAGTTGCTACGGTTGAGCCTATGTATAAGAGCACTTGAAAGTTCACAACAAATTAGCACACAAAATATTTTTAGCAATTGAATGCCCATTTTTCTCTCAAATACTTAAGTCCATATTCACAAGGGAGTGTCCAAGTTTCATAAATCCATTGAAGATCGCTTTCAAGTTCAAGACATCATTTCCATTGACCTACAATCGAAGCTGGTGTAAGCTGTCTCCATTTTAACAATCCCATTAACTGTCCAAACGCGCCAATTCGTCACAAAGGTTTCCATAAAAAAATCCAGTTCAGTAAGTACTTAAACTTCGCACAGAACTAGATGCGTCATTTTTCTTTACCAAGTTCACATTGCATGTCCTGCTCCTTCATAGAGCGGAAAAGCCGGAGTAGCTCCCATATTCGTTAGTGCGCTCCTGCTGGGGCGCGCGACTTGCGACGCGCGTCGCTGTCAGGGAGGTGCCGCCTGGTGACGTCCGACACCTGGGAAAAGAGCGCCGCTGTGTGGAAGAGAGAGATACCGGATATACAGGCCCTTCAGCTCCAACACAGCCAGTGGCTGATCTCTTGTGTGATTAGAGCAACAAGTGCAGTCCATGAAAATTTTTCTAAATAGATTATATATTTATTGTACACCTAGCAGAGTAAGGGTTCTAAAAAGTAAGCAGCAGTAATTTTAATACTTTTTATCCACTTCACCTATTCACATATTTATACTTATTCAGGAGACAGTGTAAATTTAATTTGGCTTTGCAGCTGTAACTGTCACGCGTTCACTCTAAGGGAGTGTGACGCAAGCGCAGGAGCACGTAGGATCAACCTAGACTAAAACTGAGACTTCAACAGACGTGAGGGGAACATGAACAGAATACGTTTAATTTATAAGACATACGAACTTACTGACAAATACACGGAGCACAACTAACAACGAGAACTAAGACGACTTGAACAATAAATCATAAACTAAACGGACAGGGAAACCAGGTGAGTAACGTAACATGAAACCATAACACAAAGCACACGCGAACACGGAACCAGAGCTAACTAACATGACAATCGAACAACGTGACAAGCGACAATAACCTACAAATACAAGAGACAACCAGGAAGTATAAATACTGAGACAGAAACAATGAACAGCTGACGACGATCACACAAATCCGGAAACACAGAAGGGAAACCATGACAACGGAAAACAGGGGCGTGAACACGAAGTGACAAAACCGAAACAGGGGCGGAGCCCACCATTACAGTAACAGATGTTTTGTTTTTAAATCTCCATCCAAAACAAGAATTACTGGCCAAATACTTTAGAAGTCGTTTATGTGCAATAAATGTCATCTTGGATGTACACTACATTTATAGTATGACATATGTTCATCCTATTTAAGGATACCAAAATCATTGGCAGTCAATACCTACTGATGTAATGTTTACAAGCAAAGTATACAAACCACTGGTTAGGTTACTATTTGCAAGTGCTTACTGATCAGTTCACACTGTGTAATGCAATGTGCAATTTCTTATTAATGATAAATAAAATGCTTGGTTTTGGCATTTGTGCGTGTTGCTTATCTACATTTCTGCCTGGTTTATTTCCATACACCCCTATTTTGCCCATATACATTATGCATAAAATTAGCATAGGTTCCTTCCTTATTCATTAAAGAAGAAAATGATACCATTGAGCTAAAGAAGAAAACTGTTTATTCAAGCAAAGTAAAATGTACATAAAAATATAAATAATTTTCTACCAAACAGCCCATGTTATAGGAGCATACACTCACATTTTCACTGTTTTTGTTACTACCTTCAAGGTATTAACCTTCACTTGTCAGTTTGTCAAATTTGTCTCTGCAGTATCTTCAGGCATGTCATTGGAAGCTTTTCCTGCATTCCTAAATAAGAAGGTAAGACTCCATGAACTTAATGGGGAGTGTAGAAACTTCCTCTGGTTTCTGTGTTAGTGATCTGGTAGCAAACTTGAGTCCTGCCATTCTCCTCTACACTGTAGGAACTAAGGCAGAAGTCCAGCCAAGGGCGTTGCGCTGTAGAGAGGAAGTAGATCAAAGCACTCCTTCAAATGATCAGCAGAAAAGTTTGGTTTAATAAATATCCATGTATATACACTACCGCTCAAACGCTTGTGATCACTTGCAAAGAAAAACACATTTTCATGCAATTAACAAACAATTTGCACAATTTATTTAATGTATTATTTTTAAAGAATGAAAATGTTTGTGTATTTTTGTGTAGTATCCGAAGCATCAGCAGTTGTAGACTTTCTTACAGTCTAAAAATGGCCAGCAGGAAACTTTCTTTAGAGACCCAGCAGCCTATTGTTGTTTTAAGAAAGGAAGGCTACTCAGCAAGATATTGCAAAGCAAATGGAAATATCTTACCATGCTGTTAACCTCTCCCTTCAGAGAGCAACCCAAACTGGCTCTAACAAGGACAGAAGTGGGAGGCCCCAATGCACAACTGTGCAAGAAGATAAATATCCTAGAGTGTGCAGTACACAAAGATGCCTCACATGTTGTCAAATGACAGGTGCACTAAATGTGACCCGGCAAACACGAGTGTCAGCAGCAACGGTGAAGATGCGACTTCAGGATGCTGGACTTCATGGCAGAATTGCCAAGAAAAAGCCAAACCTCAAACCCGCAGATAAAACGAAAAGACTGCGATGGGCCAAAGAGAAAAGACATTGGACACTGGAAGAAGTTTCAGGTTTCATTTGTGAGGCGCAAAAATCAATGAAATGATGCAAGACCAATGCTTAACGTCATGCATGGTGAAGGCAGTGATGGTCTGGGGATGCTTTGGAGGTGGTACAATAGGAGATTCCTACAGAGAGAAAGGGACCTTGAAGAAGAAAGGCCACAAGATTTTGCAACACCATGCCATACCCTGTGGACAAGCCAACAGGATAATAACCCCAAACACACATCAAAATGTGTCAGTAATATTTAAAAAATGAAGAGTCAGCAAGAATTTGAACCATAATGGAGTAACCAGCACAGTTTCTGGATCTGAGCCCTATTGAGCTGATGTGGGAGCAGCTTGACCGTGTGGTACGGAGGACGACTGCATCAAGCCAATCCATGCTCCAGGACACATGGGCTGAAATCACATCAGATTACCTTGAAAAGTTGATAGCTACAATGCCCAGGGTCTGCCAGGCTGTAATTGATGCAAATGGTGACTTTTTTGATGCAAGTCAGTATGTAAATATCTACTGGACTTGTCAATATTGATGCCTGTGTGCCTAAAGGAACCATCATGCATTCAATATAGAGCACCTGCTTATTCAGTCTGATCATGATTGTTCCTAGTGATAATATTACCAATACTACTTCCTGGTGGGTGGAGCCTGTCCATGATGAGCTGAACTTTGTCCTGCAAATCCTGACTGGCTGAGGTCTCAGCAGGAGAGACATGAAAGAACTGCTCCTATAATGCAACAAATTAAAAATAATACAGTGACATGTGAACATAATGGTTTAATACTCATTTACTTTTCGACTTAATATAATAAATTCACTCACAGCATCCTTCCACAGCAGAGCATCCAGAGTGCTGGTGTTGTCCCGGAGCTGGAACTGTATCAGCAGAGCGTATTGCATGAGCTGCACACCAAGAGCTGTGAGCGGAATGCGGCGGCAGTGCGACAGAGACAAAGAATGTTATTCGATCACAGAACCTTGTTTATCCTTGTCATGTCATGGAAGGGTATCCAATGGTACTATTAATAAACATTCTACCTTTGGCCACATTGTGCTCGTCCCACAGTTGTGCTCCAGAAACCACAGGCTCCACGAAAGTGGACAGAGAGCACTGTTTGCACCTGAAACATTATACAAAAGCATTACTGCCGGAAAAAGAAAATACCAAATAAATATGTTCTATTACATAAGGAAGGATAACTACACAAAATATTCTGTAATAGCCCAATAGCTTCAGTAGTGAGAGCATCAATATTCATCAATGCCATTAAACTTTCTGACCCAAAATATCTCTTATCTCCACAGAAGAGGAATGGGGCAGAGAAATCTAGCAGTTTCATTCTCCCGCTCTCTGACTGCACTGGAACAACATTCTTATGCATGCCTGATATCACACACATCTCGTCCAGGGTTACACCTACAGACAGAAAAACAAAATAAGTGTCTCTGTGTAATCACTCCATATGACCGCTACTCTCGTTCCACTGTATGGCTTACTCTGGAGAAACAGCAACTGGGAGTGAGCGTTGTCCAACACCATGTCGGCGGACATGTGCATGGTGATGGGTCTGCCGGTCCCGGGGCCGCTCACTGACGAGCTGACTGCCCAGTGTTCGCTGCATGGTTGGCTGCTTCTCAGAGCCTCCTGGAACACCTCGGCTATGGTACCATCATCAGGGACCTCTTCTCTGTGGCAGAATCGCAATATACACGTTATCGTTTTTTGGTGCTTCACAATGCAAAACGTCTGAAGACAATCTCTTATTAAATGTATTGCAGGCAGTGCATTTGGAAACACAAAACTGAACTGCTGTGATGTTTCTAAATGGAAATCCACTTGTTCCCAGAACATTTCGGTCAATCTCATGTCTCGCGTACGTGATGGCAAGCAGCGCGGTGTGAGACTCACATTGATTTGCACTGTGGGCAGAAGAGTTTGAGGCACTGGTATAGTTTCTGTGGCTGGTAGGACATCACTTGGGCACGAACGTGACAAACCACAGGTGGAGTGGATCGCTTCACGTGGGCAAGGGACACTGGGTGCAGCGTGTGCCCGCATGTCTGAACTGAACACACATGATTTCACAAAAATGCAAGGACCCATCTGACTATTCAAGTGGTTGCTGATATAACAAAAGCATCTGACAGTTGAAGACAATGCATTTACATAAAAATTTTATCACAAACAAAAAAAAGGGATATTTAATTTTCACCTGTGTAAAATTCCTCAGTGTTCGCTGTACCTGAAACCATAAAAATTCTGCCTTTGAGTTCTGTTCATGCTTAAAATTTTTTTTTACCAAAACATAATGAAAGATGTGCACCAGGCATGAAATACAAAACTTTAAAGTAACTTATCAGGACCTTCATTTCTAAATTCAGCTGTGTAGGGGTAACATCACAGACTACACAAATACATTTTGGGTCTTTCGACCTCAAACACAGTGGGCAGAGATAGGCACTTACCCACAGACTCGGGTGGAGTAAACCAAACCTCTAGCAGAGTCTCATCATTCACCTCTTTCTCACCTGCTCTATTTGCATGGCTCTCTAACAGTCTGCACGGTCAGTGTTGAGGAAAAAGAAATATTTCAAAAGCAATGAAACAGAAACGATTCTTTAACATCGTCAGCACACTGTATTGAACAAAAAACGTGTTTAGCTTGCTTGGAATAAACAAGTGGTGGTGTTTAGAATGAAGTTATGATTTCAGAGATGAGAAAGCAGACCTCCTAAGGGGCTCGAGATCAGGGCTGTGTGAGGGGAGGACCCTTAAGCCGCGGCCAAAGGACGTGCCGCCGTGCAGGTGAAAGCTAAGGCGGCTGGGCACATCAGGGGGCTGCTCAGGATCTCTCTGAGACACAGCGTGCAGGTTGTAGATGCGCACGAACATGCCGGGCTGTCAACACACACAAGCAGGTGCAGAGCACGTTCAGGAGACTGCAGACTGTGCACTTTAGCTTAACAGCCCATAATGATATTTAACTTGTGTCCAGTGTGTCTACAAGGTTGGCAATTGTGCGAGGTACCAACAGCAAACCCGGATACTTTGCTCCAGCAGGGGGCAGTCTGGTATAAAACCAGAGCCACAAATTTGTCACACAGAAATGGATTGTACCCACAGCACATATGTGTCAGTGATCATTTTGAGCCACTAAGTGCAAAATACAGACTGTGCATGATGTGAAACAAGATAATAACATAATAAAAGCAATCACTTTATTCAAAATGGTTTAATTAGTTGAGAAAATGCACAAACTATCAAAAACAAAAAACAAAAAAAAACAACAAAAAAACGATGGCCAGCAGGGGGTGGTGTTCAACTGCGCCAGAGATACTGCTATATTGCACTCTAAAGCTTGAGAATGTAGCAAATACTCGTTTGCCCTGAATGTTCTATGAGTGCATCTATGGCTGATGAAGATACCCAAGCGGTTTGTGATAAGCTGCTATACAACAGCAGGGCCCTGCTGGCTCTTCTCCATGTAAAACTAGATGTTCACCAAGCACAACGAGTGCAATGCTGGCGTTTGGACTGGCACAGCAAGAAAATAAATAATAATAAAAAAAAGAATGCAGATGGTTTACTTTTCATACGGCACTGCATCACGAAGGTGCTTTGGCAGCAAAGCAATGGGGTAGACATTTCTACAGAGACCATACTTACTCTAAGTCATTTACTGTGCAATTTATTGCGGTCCATCACTGACACTGCTGCTTAAGAAGAAACATGATGAGCAATTGAAGCTTGATGGAAACACACCAGGAGTGTGGCTGTGGAGCAGGATGCCTCCCCCACCTCTGACGATAAGGGCCATGATATGAGGACGAGGGAAAGCCAGACATGCCAGCCCTCTTCCTTCACTGTGAGTGACAAGCAGCAGTCAGGGGGACTAAGCTCTCGGGATTTCACATGTCAGTCTTCTTTCCGTGCGTCTGGACAGGAAGAGTAGAAGGACTAGAACACCACTCCATGTCACTGCAGCTCATGAGCATTACTGCCTGCACCATCATTAAAGCCATTTTTTTCCTTGGCTAACAGCTTGGGGAGGAGAATTGGCAACAAAACAAAGGTGTAGCAAACTAATAAATTCACAACCTGGACATGCTCCGTTTTCCAGAAGGCCGCTCCCCAAACCACCACCACCCTTCATTGTCTTTAGCGTTTAGTCTCCTCCACACGTTGCTCTCTCCACCCTTCTTAACAGGCCTGGTTGCACGATTGGGCATCGACATTTATAGTGTTGGCTGGTAAATCTCGACAGCCTAACTAAACATGCACAAAACAGGGCCATTCATTTCACTGCAGTTCATTCCAAACCACAGGCAGAGCAGTAGCTTGCATTACTGCCTTTTGGGGAAAAACTCAATCTGACAGTGAAGTGTGCTCTGATTTATCAGTTTGTTGCTACTTGGGAGATAAATGTGTGTAAAGAATTCCTGTGTTATAAATGACATATCCATACAAACATCAAATTCTACAGCACAGTCAAAACCTAATGTCATAATTCAAGCCCCATCATTATTTACCTGATCACATCTGTGCTGTCACAAAAGTGATTATTGTGATCGTTCATTGTAATTTAGCCCTGTCATCATGTTTTGCCTTAAGGAAAAACATCAGATACATAACTTGCATTGTAGAGGGTAAACAGACAAACAAAACCCCACAAAATTAAGAGAACCATGGTAACTGTACACCACCTATTGATCTGCACAATTCATGTCAGCCTGCTTTTACCTATTTCATCAATGAACCATTTGCAACAGCCTGTCATTGGTTTTATGGCCTTTTTAGGACCATAAATAAACTTCCCCAACCTCCCACATTATCTGCTCCTACCACATCTGATCAACACCAGACCTTCATGCACCCCCGCCCCAAGTATAAAACTACAAACATTTACTTACACTTCTGTCTTATATCTACCGAGTAACCATTTCTTTTTTTCCACATTCTTCTTGTAGTACATAAACTATGAATCAGTTGTCTCAAGCTTTAAAAATCCTTGTTTAACATGCTGTTCTCATGGTACTAGACGGTCTCTGCTGGTCAGTCTAAGTCAAGAAACACATTTCTAACCTTTTGTACTCTTGGTGCGTACACGCACAGCTGCCATTTTTGCAAATCAGTGCGGTACACTGATGTGAGTCCAGCGGCAGGTGTGAAATAACGAGTGTGAAAATCACTATGGTGAAAGTCAAAAAGAGCAGCTTGAATACTTTACCCTGTAAGGCTGCTTTACCCTGCATGGAAAACTCCACTAACGAAATATTTGTTGGTATATGCAGCAGGATAACAGGCATACATATTGACCAGATGGGCGAATGTTTTAATTAGCAAAGCAAATAAGAGACCAGATAAACAGAGACAAGTGGACTTTGCACCAAATTAAATTAATTAAGAAATAAGTACAACGAAGACTTGTTTTTCTCCAAAACAAGTAGGCCTATCTATTCTTAGATACACAGATACAACATCCTTACTGCTAACTGATATTTTTGTATGTCCTTGTCTACATATGACAAAACAATATATGCAGAAATGAAGACAAGTACAGATCAAATTCATGTTCACATGCTTTTCTATAAAAATATAGTTTGTGCTCACATAGTCAAGATATAGGCTTAGCATGTCCACTGATCTAAAATACCAGCTAATAAATCCATCATGTCCCCATAAAATAGCAGGCCGAGTTTAATATCAAACCAATACGCTTTTTTTGTAAGCAATTATCCAACAGCACAAAGATATGGGTTTTACTGCACATCCATCCATTATTGTGCAGCACTATATTAAAAATGACACCCCCATCACTCCCTTGAGAACAGAAGGAACAGGTCTTTGAGGTTGGCTAAGCTTCTATGAGATTCCAAGCCTGTGTAAATGCAAAACTGAAAGCATGCAACTCTGCAGCTATCTTTGGCTCTCTCAGAAAGTTCCGTTATGTCAGCAAACATTTTCCAGACAGACGACCCCAAAACTGCCTGACAACCAGCATTTCCTGGAATGCCTCAACAGTGCATGTGCAGAAGTCTCATTCAATAAAACCATGACAAACTGACAACTGTTTTAGAAATTCAGGCATTCAACCATTTGGATCTTCAAATGTAACTGAAGCATATAAAAATGTTATCTTCGTACCAGGATGTGCTATAGTCATTCCATGTGTGTTCCAGTGCTTGAAATTTAGAAAAGTAAAAAAAAATTAACCGGTTGAAGCTTTTCAAATGTGCATCTGTTTGATTTGCATGTTGTTGCTAGGCAGCAGTTTAAAAATGTCATCAAAATATGACAAGTACTGTGGTACAGATCCAGTATATTACTGAAATTTCTTTCTCAACCCATCCAACAAAGGGGTTTGCATAGGGTCATCCTGGTTTGGCGTGTGTTCCAACACATCTTATCTGAGGGTAGATAAGCACTATATGAACTCATTTAATAAAGCTGGCCAGGCTCCCCGATCCATCATAACTCTAATGGAAACCTCAACTTATCCAAGTCCTCCTGAAGAAACACCTGGAAAATAAAATTAGTAGCAAATTTCAACAAACCAATTCAATCGCTTATGGTCTACTGCATCTTTTGCAATAGATGCAAGCAGGTACACAATGGAGAAATCAAGAGAAGGCTTGCTGACTGTTTCCTTGAACACCTCTGGTCCATCAGAATTGAGAATTTGTGGGCTTTAGTAGCAAAGTATTCTAACACTGCATTAATGATGTGTCTGTTTGCATTAACAGCTGTTGCTACGGCAACAATGAAGCTAGGAAACCTAAAGAAAATCTCATCAACACCATCAAAACTTTAGAACCTCAAGGAATAACTGTCATTACTTAAACATCTACTGTTTTTTACAAAGACTGGAGTCACCTCAGAGCTTCACAAGCACTTTGCTTATACATCTTATTAAGGACCACCATCTAAAACTTTCTTTGGAAATCTTGTATACTATACTGAACTTTTAAGTATCCCTACATCTTTAATGACAGAACTCTTACACATAAATGTATGGCCACCCCAACACCATAATATTAAAACTACTGGCCTAAAATTTTGTAGGTCACCTTTCTGCTGCCAAAACAGCTCTTAACTGATAAAGTATGGATTCCACAAGACCTCTGAAGGTGCCCTGTGGTATCTGGCACCAGGACATTAGCAGAAAATCCTATAAGCTTCAAGGTGGGGTCTCCATAGATTGAATTTTCAAGCACACCACATAGATGCTCTATGGGACTGAGGTCTGTGGAATTTTGTGGCCAAGTCAACACTCTTTGTAACGTTACTCACCCACTCCTGAACAATTTTTGCAATGTGGCAGGGTACATTATCTTGCTGGCTACAACCATTAGAGAATACCATTGCCATAAAGGGATGTACTTGGTCTGCCATAGTGCATCCTGGTACCATCTCTTTCCCTTGTAAGCCATGAACACCCAGCCGTCCACTTTGAAAAAAAGAAAATGTGATTCATCAGAGCAGGCCACCTCTCCATGGTCCAGTTCTGACGCTCACATCCCTATTGAATGTGCTTTCAGCAGTGGATAGTGTCAGTATGGGCACTCTGATAAGTCTGAAGATATGCAGCCCATAGGCAGCAAGCAGCAATGCACTGTGGGCTTTGAAACCTCTCCATCATAGCCAGCATTAACATTTTTCAGTAACACCTCAGAAGAGTTGTAATTTTGGAGACGGCCTGACCCAGACGCATAGCCATCATAATTTAGCCCTTGTCAAATTCACTCGGATCCTTATGCTTGTCCATTTTTCCTGCTTCCAACACATCAACTTCAACAACTGACATTTCAATTGCTGCCTAATACCTCTCACCCCTTGACAGTGTAACAAGATGATCAATATTCACTTCGCCTGGGATTTGGCAGAATGGCAGGGCACATAGTGGCCATGCAACTAGTTAAGAGAGGAAATATTTTTGGTGAATATATACTGTTTGCATTCATGTTTTCTTCACCAAAAGCAACTTAACAATTCTCTCTCTCTCTCTCGCATGCACACACACACACAAACAAGCATACCAAAAGTCAGTGGGCAGGTACCCCCCCCCCCCTGCTGTGGGAGGAGATCACAGGCAGAGAGCATTTGTGTGTTCAAACAGCCCAGGTGCTCTCTTTCTTTCCTTGTATGAATAATTGATGGTCAGAAGTGAATCCAGGCAGGATGTCATGCTGTTGCACACGAACTCTCACACTAAAAAGCTACATGTATATATCCTGGTACATAGCCCATTAACAAGCTTCTTCTGCTGAATTCCATTTCCCTGAAAAAAAAAGGTTCAGGGAATAAAATGTGCTTAATGAATAGAAAAACCTAGAGGCAATTAAAAATAGAATCTCAGCAAAATATAATAATATAAACGTGTATAAAGTGTGTTATAATGAATGGAAATATATTAATAAAAAACACCTAAATGTTCCATCTTAGAAAGATTTATATTTTAGTACAGTGATATAGGGAAATCTGACTCTAACCTTTCACATATGACAATATCAGTCATGTGCATGCAAGACAGATACTGAATAGCTTTTTAGTTAAAGGGTGGACGGTCTTGAATTACTTTCACACCATTATATGAAGCAAGAGTGAATTTTATCCCTGGCGTGGCACATATATGAAGCAGCTCACAAAGGGTACAACACCAACCGAGTTCAGAAAACAGAGACCAATATGAAAGAGATCAAAAACAATGAGTAATTACTAGCGAACTGCAATCGCTCGCAGCTATCAACAATGTGCAGAAATATAGTTATTAGAACCATTTGTGTTTAACTACTGCTACATTTAGGCTGGATATCATTATATGTGTGTACCGATAACTTTGTGACACTGCTGCACAATACAGTGCCCATGCCAAGTTAAACACAGACTCTTTGCGTACGTTTGTAAACGCATGCGCAAGAGCAAGACCTTTACTGTGAGGAACTATCATTGTCACCGACATATTGATGTGACCCTCTCCTCACCAGTGTAAAGCCATTTCTCCCAGTCCACTTAATCCTAATGGCCTGACTTATTCACCCTCCATTCTCCTCCCCAGTGCTAAAGCTTGAGCAATTTCACACAATATTAGAGATGATAAGGACACAGATATTGATAATGGGATGGAAATATTCAATTGCGTGAAAGAAAAGTCAATCAATAGACATTAAAAAGACAATATCTGAGCCACTGAAAATGTAATAGTATTAAATGCTGTTTTAATGAGAGCAGTTCAGGTAAATTATATGAACAACAAAAAGATTGTTGTTTTCTATTTCTGACATGAAACTAATAAAACGCCTTAGGATGTCATTCGAAACCTTATCAATAACAACTGAGTTAAGAAGAGGGCTGCATCTACTATATAGACCATGGATTCAACACAGTCTTCCACTGATCAGTGGCCTATTCACACAGAGCCTTTATGCAGTACGTCCTGCTGTGTTTGCTCCTTTCCCTGCGACACCACAGCTCAAATGGTACTCATTATATGGAAGTCATGCCACACAAAAAAGGGTTGTTTTGTGGAACAACAAAAGCTACTGGTCATGCACTTTATTGGGACAGAGTGGCAATAAACGCAAATCTTCTTGGAATCACAGAAGTCTCACTGGAACCACCATCCTACAAACCGTCCTGCCATTTAGTTAGTGCACATCAGCTCAGATGAACCCATGAAGATCTGTGCCCAGTTGCATAAATATCTAACATTTTCCCATAAATATACACTTATGGGGAGAATTTGCACTTAACCAAGGGAACTGCTCAAGGATCCTGCACAAAAGCCCTCAAACGTTACACTTAAGGAAAAACAGTGAAGGATTTACTACAGCAACTGAGGTTTTCTTGCATTGTTTCCATGACAGCATCCTCTCATTAACGGGAGAAACTGTCACTAGAGAAACACCGCTTTAACACGAGAGTTTAACTTTTTAACTTTTCAGCTCAGTTTTTCAACTGAAGAGTTTAAATAGTCAGAATAGAAAAAAATGAAAAACAACAAACTAGACTGCAAAACACAGTAAAAGAAAGGCCATTCTAAAGAGCAAATTTAACTGGCAATAAATGCAGGGAAAAGACTGTGGGAGGAAACAACAGAAGATCAATGCTAGAAATCTGGCAGTCAAGGGGAAAATACAAGTAGTTAAAAATGTTAAAACTCATCTGTGTCGGCAAAAAAGAAGCCGAGTATTTTCAGAAGAGAGACCAGCACAACTGATGGGAAACCCTTACTGGTAACTAGCAAACATTAAACTAGAACAGCCCATGAAAGCAGCATGATATAAGCCAAAATGAACTTACTGAAATTCCTAACAGTAACTACACAGAAAAATCTATGTGCTTCGTGTGGATGACTAGTGGGGCGAATGTGTTGTGAGAGCTGCTACACTACAAGAAGAAGTAAAACTCACACATGTAGCTAACCTAGCTACATGCTGCTTGACAGGCGGGATTCTGCCCCCATCTGAACCAGAGATTTTTTTGTGACTGGGTGCTGGGATAGTTCTGCTTCAGACTATTGATTGCTTTTAGTTATAGAGATACCCTAGCAAGCAGGAGATGGAAGACCTTATTGTCTTACACTGTCAAAGCGTACAGGTACAATGCTCACGCAAAAATCCTTGATGGCCATTGTCACGTTTAGCTCCACCCCCATCTTTCTATCTTGTTTTTGGTTCCCTTTGGCACCTCCTCTATCTCCCTGTCACTGCTTTGTTTTGGTTTGTCCATGTGCTCATGTTTTGGTTTTCCCATGTGTTCTCCTGCCAGGCCCCAGTCATCTGTAACTCCACCCTCTCACCAGTGTCTCCAGCTGTGTCTTGTTAAGTTCCTTGTATAGTAGTATATTTAAACCCTGTGTATGTCTTCACTGTTGCTGGTCTTTGTATGTAGCCCCTGAGGTCTAATCTCTGAGTTTCTGCAGTCTGGTTTGTACCTATATTCTAGTGTTAAGTTTAAGCCTTGTTTTGTCTTGTCATGCTCCTAGTATATGTGCGCTTCTAGTTTCCATAGTGGTTTTTGGGGTTTACCTTAGTCCATCATGCCTTTACGTATTGGTTACTGCTCTGTCTCTTATTGCCCATCTGTTATGACCCTGGACTGTTATGACACTTCTCTTAGATTTGCACTAAATAAATCTCACTCGACTCAGCGCATGCGTCCGCCTCCTTCTCGCTGCATGCTCAAGGCGTTATAGTCATCTTTGGACAAAGCCAAAAACAAACACAGAAACTTCCAAAAAGGAACTAAAAGAACAGACAGCTGAGAAAACATTAGGGAAAATGCAGCTGTCTTATGCCCATCACCTACAAATTTTCATATTTCTGACCATTTATTTGTGCATTCCTAGACACTCGAAAGTATACAGTACCATATGTTAGGAATATAGTCATACACATCAAAGACAAGTTATGGACTATACAGACTGCAAAGAGATGACCTTAAATCTACTCTGTATTATATCCTGTCCATAAAATCCCATTTTAGCCCCGCATGACAAGACGGTATAAACATGCTATGAGACAAAAACCAGTCACAACGAAAACATGTCCACAGAGAGACCACATTATGAAATTTTAGACCAAGTCTAAAAGTATACTAAGGGATGCTGAGGTATACTAGGGTACACTAAAGATTTATTGTGTAATCACATGTTCACCCATAATACTTTCATAAGCAGTAGAGGGAGCACACAATCCAAACCTCAAACCCGATAACCGCTTCAAGTCATAAATACTGTTCAACAATTCTAAAGACACACTGCACAAAGCCTACGACTTCTACATCATTAGAATGAGAGAACAATGCAACAGTCCATGCCTAAGCAAAACACTCCTTGAGCAGGAGGCATAAGAGCCAAGTTCTTACTGAAATATTGATACTAAGAGTAAAAGCAGAAGGCTGTAAGTGCTCTTGGAATCTTACTTCTTTACACATCTCTAGATTTTCAATAAGAGAAAGCAATACTGTGCTTATATCGTGTAGACAGTCAGAAGACCTTAAAAAAAGACTTGATGATGATTTCATGTCGCTAAGCATTAAAGAGGAACTTAAAATTGGGTAAAGTCAAAAACACCCTCATATGTTGTACAACACTGATGACAAATGTATAGGAATGAAATAATGGCTCCAAGTGGTGTTCTTTCAAACATAAATGATTCTCTTACATGATTACATGACTCTGGTTATAATAATCACCAGTAAAACTGAATTCCTAGTATGAAAAAAAAAGAAAAAAGAAAACACCAAATAATCACTTGAAATAATATGTTTTGGTTTGTCCTCTGAGGGACAAGTAGTATTTTCTTCAAATAAGCAATGTGGTCAGACAAAATCCTGTGCCTGAGAGAACCGGCAAGATGAACTAAAACGGAGTCTAATTAATTAACGTATAAGATAATTACATTTTAACTGATTAAAACAATAATTTATAAATGGTTCTTGGTCAGTATTGCTTTTATATAGACACTTACTACTACTTTCTTTTGGCTACCTTGGCTGTTTGAGATTGCCGCACTGACTACAAAATGTAAAATTAACACCCACTGTGTTACATCCATCCACATTAGGTCAACAAAATACATTATAAATGTCACTAGAATTGCCTGTTAAAAAAAACCCACAGAGAGAAATAAGAGGCTGAAGAGAGAGTATGTTTCCTGGAGTATACTATAACTACCATACAGGACTGTATTTCAGGCTTGTCTCCCTGATGGGTAAATTACTGGCAAATAACATAACATTTCAGTAATGATACAGGAATGCTGAATACAACACAAGTGTGTTCACCATGTACTTGTCATACCGTACACACCAGTATATAAACAGAACGACAACATTTAAATGAACTGAATGTGTTTATTCTACTGTTTATTCTGTGAATTGAATGTGTTCTGTTTTCTGTTTATCCTATATTCTGTGAATGTGTTGTGTATATACCTGGACAGTTACATACAAAAAATGGTCATTAAAAAACTGACAGGGCAGTAGATCATCTTAAAAACATCAACAGCTCTCAATCTATTTCCTCTGTATTCAGGAGGATAAATAATACGTATGTGAAATGTTTTATGTCTCACCTTCAAAGTTTTTGCTACTTCCACATGGTTGTCGTACACTAGAACGTTGGCAGTGAGGTTGTCTCTGTCTTGTGAGGTGGTGGACTGCCCTTCCAAGGAATCAGCAGCCACAGCCACCCTGAGTAAAGGGTGTTCACACTTTGTCCCATCCCACACCTGAACCAACAGAGAAAAGCCATTTGAACTGCTAGATGATTGGTTTTAAAGAGGCACTTTCACAAACCAGATATATATTCTTCACAGCTCCCAATATTTTGCAGGGATAGGAGGAGATGCTCTGACATGGTATCTTATAGTTTCAGTTTAAGTATTAGAGTAAGGCTTTCACAGTGCTGAGCTTTCTAATATAAAAAAGTACTGTTTTGATCTATTGCATTTCGGAAAGTCTGCATGATTACCAGATTGTACCAGAACACAAAAGGGTATAGTGAAGATACGACGGTCCTTGTTTAACGGAGTAATTGGACTTCCATTGTGATTTTTCAAATGACTAACAGATATACTCATCAAAATATTAAAACAAGGGAGCTTGTCACTATAATGTGTCATTGCAAATCAGAATGGAGCAAACACATTAATGCAGTATACTTAGAATATTCGGTCAATATGTCTGTTGGGATGACCCACACCTTAAGAAGCATGCATCTGCTGTCCACGCAGGCCTTCGCCAACAGCTGGCAGCTCAGATCAAAGTACATCCTGGGCTGAACCGAAGACAGAGGAACAGTAGGCTCAGTGGCCAGCAGTGACTGGCTGGCCGCCCACTGACGTAGCGTCTCCACTGCAAGTTTGTCGGTTTCACCAAAGTGGAAAGTCCTGCTGGATGCACGGGGCTCCAACGGGCTGTCGACTGCCCCATCAAAGGTGACAGCAGACCAACCCAGACTGGTCAGGAGGGTCATGGATTCATTGAACATTTGAGCCTGTGTGTCCAGAAAAGTCCAAAAAAGACTGTTAGCCACAGTGAAATTTTAAATAATTGGAGTTGATCACACAGGTACAAATCAACCAAATTGGCTGGAATTACAGTCCATTACAGTGGTTACAATTACACACTGAAGTTTGCAGTCTATGCTGATGAAATAACCAAATCATTTCTAATATAATTTAAACCTAATACAAAGCTATGTGAATGAAAAACACAATAAACGAGGCAAATATAATTAAGTTAAGTTAAGTTAAGTCAAGCCACATTGTCAATTGTGAGTTTCAATGTGATTAGTCAATGTCCTCACCTTGACTCTATGAAGACAAATTATATCTCCAATTCTGAAGATTTTGGGGTGATCCTCGAGCCTTTCACTAAAAATAGTGCAGCCAACTTTTGCATTAGATTGGTCTGTGATCTTCAGTGTGGAACAGTAATCTACCAAATGAAAAAATAAATAAGTAGACAAATAAATAAATGTTTATCTGTGGGCTCAATGCAAGATTTGACAACAGTTTAGTTTCTATCATACACTTTCATCCAATAAACAAAATACTTCCTATTACAGATTTGTGCATGTAAAAAAAGAAACTAGTCACTATTCACTGCTCCTAATGGTCTCACAAACCCAGCCCTACACATTCAAACATCATATTCATGTTTGATTTATTTATCAATATATACTTAGGTTGAGTTGTGACTGAAACACTTCCAGATGCAGGAAGTATCTGCAATGCGTTAAATTAATCCAATATTCAGTTTCAGTTTTCCCCCCACACAGAAATGTGCAGAAGACGAGACAGATAATGACATAATGCAGAAGTGACTTAACACTGGCACCATCATTCTACTCATTTTACTCTTTTCAGTCTCCTTAGTGCTACACAGCACTACACGAGAAGGTAGTGTGCTAGTGCTTTTGTTTGTGACGTATTAAAATACAGAAACACACGTTCAGTGGCAATACAAAGCAGAGAGGCAGATGTACCTTTTAATAACCAAAAGCCTGAAGGTTGTGCTATGGCTTTCACACTATGCACTGATTGGCCCATAAAGTGTTTGTTTCTTTGGACTCAATGTGTGTGCACAATGCACAATTCTCTATGCTGATTAAATTGGACGGCAGCCTGGACTCTCTGCACATCACAAATGATCCATCGACAGGAGCTTCTGACTGAAATGAGGATTGATTTTCACCACTTTACAAGGTGCCAGCATGACACACTCTAAAGCATGACCAATGATCTGAATGTGTTAAGGTACACAGAACTGCATGAAGCCAGAGTAGTCCGGCACCCTGAGAGAGGCGGGGGTGTAATTGGTTAGTGCCACTGCTTTGGTCTCCTTGCTGTGAACTACACCATGACCCAAAAGGGATAGAAGGATTTCATACTAGTAACAGAGACAAGTGAACTATAACAGAAGGGGGATGGGACAAGACGGAAAAGGCACAAGAGAATGAAATCAGGTGAGAAATGAAGACAAATGGTATGTTTTTCTATTTTTTTAAGGTCTGTAAATTCAAGATTTTTTTAAGAGGTTAGAAGTAGACTTATAGTAGTACTTATTTTGATCTCGTAATGCCTTTCTGTATGATTAGTAAGAACGGATGATTGACCCCTGGCAGAGTGGGCCCCTTCAACCAACAGACATCCCTTTAAAGAGCTCTCATCCCCACCACCATATAATGTGGAAAAGCACTCCACATGCACCACCTTCAGGGCCATCAGCCCATTTCCTCAGGCACTACCGTCTGTCCCCTACCAAACCCTGAAACGCAGAGAGCTCTGCAGATACCCAGCTCTTTCTCTCAGCCTCACTCTCAGCTCGAAGAACTAAGTGACAATGAAACCACACCATTCCTGCTTTTTGCACACTGACCTGTGCCTTTGGTGGGAAAAGGCTGCTTGAAGAAGATCACCACGCCGTACACGTTCACTATTCTCCTGGGTTTCAGTTCATTTAAACGGACGTAGGTATACCTGGGCTAAGTGCAGAGACAAGAAAGAAGGACTTAAGACTAGCGATGCATACGAATAATACACTCAGCACACAAGCCCAAACATCTCACAGGTGTACTTTTAGAGCCCATTTGTTGCTATGTTAGTCATCCTATAGCTGTCTGTTAATGGTCAGTTTCTGACCACAGGATTCCTGCCGGCTATGTTAGGATGTCTGGGCCACAGATGCATAGAAAAAATTACAAACACATTAGAGTGCCTGATACTCAAACCAGCTCAACATCATCAATAATGGTCAGTCACTCAAGTAATGTTCAGCCATCAATGGTCCTGGGGTCTGAAACTGACCAATGCAGTGGAAGGCAAAGGATGAGCCATAACCGTAAATTGTCCATCCAGGAAATTCATTCTAGAAGAAAGATGCACGTAATAAAGTTGCAGTACTTGTAGGTATGAGGAAGGTGTTTCTAATAAAGTGGGCGGTGAGTGTAAACACAAGCTGGGGAGCATCCTGAATGATTTTATTTGGGCTGTACCAAATGTTGTCTGGTGCATCTGGGCTTAAGGGCTTGGGCAGACATAACTGAATGTGAAGGCAATGGCACACAAATCAGTAATGACCACAACGGGGAGATCTGTTACAATTGATACAAATCAAACATGACAAACATGTTTAACATTTCATCAAGTATTATCCTTTTAGCTTCGCTAAATTATCTTTTTATTTATAAGTGCTGTTTTACTAGGGGCAATGTTTACTCTAGTTTAGTTATCAAGTCTCAGAACCTTTTTTTCTTGTAGGGATTTTCTGCTATCTTGTTCCAGAGTGCTGAAAAGTGTTGAATAACATTTCCCAAATCAATTTTCACAATATAGAATCACATTAACTTTTGTATTTTGTGTGACAAATACATTTGGAAACAACTCGTTAACTGTCTATAATGTAACCTACAATCTTCAAATATGTACCAATGGCACACATAGAATACTGCATGTCTTCTCAAACTAGGCTGCCTTTCCATGTGAACAGCAAAGGTAGCTTGTCCTTTGTCAAGAAAACTAAATAATAATCAGTACCTCTTTTGGATGGGTTTCTATATTTTTGCACATTGGAAATGTAGTATCAGACAGACAGTAGTGTTTATGCATATATGTACTCATACCTCAGAACTGACAACAGAAGGCCCTCTGGAGGGTGAAACAGCAGAGGAGCACACCTGTGAAACACACACCACATGACACCAGTCATAAATACTACAAACCACAGATGCACTGTTATATTTACAAGCATCTAGCAGATGCTCTCATATAGAGTGACTTGCACAAGTGCTTTAAGGAAATAATCCCTAGAGCAGGTACCCAGGCGGTGAGCCGGGGTCTAAGGATGCCATAAAGCTAAGCTAATAAACTGACAGTCAGGAGTACATACATAAGAGAGTACATCAAAGAGCTTTTTTGTTTGCCTCTTTGGTTAAGATTAACAAAAGATTATATTCTGAGATTAGAAAAATGCTCTCCGACGTAAGCATTATATACTCACATACACCCAGGCATCAGCACCACTCATCTTCAACTGACAGGTGTGCAGACGGTCACTTTGTTCAGTAGGTGACTTATTGATGTTGAAGCCAACCAATAAGACAATGTCCTAAAGCAACACGCAGCAGAGAGAACTATCAAAAAGGTTGCTGGAAGCGAGTGAACACAACGCAGTGCTAAGGAAGTGAGTGAAGACTAGTGGGTTATTAGAGAGCAGAAGGAAGCGAAACTCATCTCGCCATGCCCCTATCTCTGTGCTTTTTCCATTTCAAATTCCTCTGCAGTGCAAGTACCTGTTTAGGGAAGATCCTTTGTGGCTGGAGTAACCACAATAAAGCATATTTGCCTGTAACTTGACTTCTTGCTGAGCAAAGCACTCGGCGCATTACCTACACATAGACACCACCACACAAGGAGTACCAGCTATAAACGCTAATGCTAAACCTGTTCTGAACTCTGACCAGCAATACATTTCTGTACAAAAAACTGTTACTTTTAATGGTAGCGGGCTACTGAAGCTACAGTCGGCTGACTCCTTCCCAGACCAAGACAGCAAGGAAGAGAGGCAGGAGGGTTAATGATGAAAGAGTAGCTCTCAGTATAATGAGCAAAACTTCTGATAAGCCAGTCACCCAGATAAGCCACCTCACCCCTGGGGGTGAGAGGAGGGGGTATGAGAAAGCCTGGAGTCTGAGAGAAAAAAGGGGCCCAGCCCAAGTACTATTTGTGAAAGCAAAGCGCTAGGGCTCAGATTAAAGACATCACTCCCGGAGCGGATTCGTGCTTTTTGTCACAGAGCCACTGGCTGTCAGCAGGGAGGGAATCCAAACTGCCATGATTGTGTTGCACGTCAAAAGCAGCACAATCTCTGTTATGCAACTGCACTGCTTTTCGCTCTGCGTTCAGACAAACAGGGTTACTTTGAAATGGCATTTGAAAGCTTTCTGTCTTGTTACCAATAGCAGCATGCAGCACAGTCGCACAAGCACACTGTACCATTCAAAACAATACTACCACTACCTACTGCATTCAATTAGACCTTTCCATACATATGCAATTTTTTCAGAAAGGAAAATGTGTAGCCGCTGAACAGACGTGTCATGCATATAAGCAGATTTTGCTCTTATGCTATTGTTGCAGACATATTTTATTAACAATACCTTTTAACCAAATCAAAAGACCTAAAGAAACCTAAAAAAATCAATACACCTATAACACTTTTCAAAAGCTATGTTAATACATTAATGCAGAACCCTACCCCTTGACTGACGGACAGCGAGAAGTCTTTGGCCAATGTGCCAAAAAAAATGACATTGATTGATGTCTGTTGTGATACTGAACTCTGCTGGAGGTCTTCTTCTAAAAAAAGAAAAGAAATATATATATATATATATATATATATATATATATATATATATATATATATATATATATATATATATCAGTGGATTAAAGAGAAGTAACATGACAAAGAATGCAAGAGGCTGCATCTGCAAATACAAGGCTTTTTCTACATACAATAGGTTCAAATGGACAGGCAGCAAGACTTGTAGATGTCAAGGAACATGCGTTTGGGAAGATTTATTACTGTATGTTTATTCACATTTGTTCAATGATCTTGCTGCACTGTTCTTCTGCAATGTGTACACAAAGAGACATAAGCCATGCTGATGTATTTTAACTGTAATGTAGCATCTACAGAGACATAATTGTTGAGGGTGAGTCTGTTAACTGGAATATAGCATGTACAGAGCACTGCTAAGGGAGACTCTGTTAACTGTATTATAGCATGCACAGAGCAGTGCTACGGGAGAGTATTAACTGAAATAAGGTCTGTACAGAGACATAGGTGTGTCGAGGGCGAATCTGTTAACTGTAATTCAACTTGGAGCTATGAAGCATGGACCAAAAGCCTTAGCACAGCCTTACCATTCAAATGCTCTTAAACCTACTGCAGTAGAACAGTGTATAACTGAGGCAAGGTTCTAATGCCAAGAAAGATGAAGGAATCGTGTGATCACAGTCTTCATTATCAAGAGCCACACTGATCAACACGTTTCTTTAGTAAGGTATTTTTTATGAGAACCCGACCTTGTATAACAGCCTTAAGCATGCAGTCGCCCTGTCTGCCAGATACTACAGGGCCTTTCTGGACAACTTTACTCTATGAAATGGAAGGAAAAAAATAAACAAACATCAGAGTGAACACAAAACAGCTGAAGCCTTTTTTGTAGAAATCATTACACTGTGTCAGAATAAATATAGGAGACATGTGGTAAAGACGCAACATGATGTAACCTTAACACTCCTGTTCACAGTGTCGGATGAGAGCTTCAGGTTTGGTACCAAGATCCTCTGGAGGCCTGGAGGGACCTTAGTATCCAGATCAGATGCATCTTTAACAGTGTGGACTGGCATTTCGCAGTTAATGTCTGCAAAGGTAAGAATCAAGATATGTCTCACATGAAACAGATTTTGAAAAAAAATATATAAGCCTATCATTGTGAATCACATTCACAATAAAGAAGATAGCCTATTAATAGGCTGCCATATGTTACAGAAAAAAACCACTCAAAAGAAAAGTGAAGAATAGAGGATTGGGCTGGACCTTTCCCTTCTCTTCTGCTGTGGGGCACCATGACAATACTGCAAAGCAGAAGCGACCTTCCTTTGCTGTGCCTGTCACATAGCCAAACCTTTCAACTCAGATTTAGCATGAAGCCAGTCAGTCTCTTGAAATACAGACAGCCATGACTCTTTACATGGGGATGACTAACACAGAATGAAGCTGTGTGTGTGGAGGCCTACGTGTCTTTGTGTGTGTGCGCACACACGCTCGTTCACACACACACACACACACACACACACACACACACACACACACACACACACACACACACACACACACACACTTGTGCTATCCTGCCACCTCAATGCAAAAACCTTGAGGACAAATAAAAGATGTAGAGGTTCAGCCTTTAGTCTTGCTCTGAATTCCAATCCAGCTAGCAGCTTTTCCTGTATGCAGTGTCACTGTGTGACAAGGTCTGTTCATTTCTCTTTCTATATATTAGATCATAACACAATACACTATGATTGATGCTGCATATTTTCTGATTGTATGATAAATTCTCAAATAGGCTGACATTAGTCATTTATAAAAGACCAAGAACAGCATTAATTAAAGAAATGCATTCATGCATTAGCTATAGTAAACTAGCAAGTCACAGGTTCAGTCTAAAATTAACTGTCCAGCTGAAATCCATTTCCTTTCCTTAGTATTCTCCTGAAATAAGTACTAGGCTAATCAATAATGACTAATTGAAAAGGCAATACAGCGAAGACATTTGCCTCCCTAAACACGTCTAGATAATTATAAAGTATACAGAGACATAGTGAAACTGTTAAGTTTTAAAATAAGGCACCGTATTTAAGATGTCAGTCTAAAAGAACCATGCTCAAACGTCTTAAAGACTCTGTTGCAATATGACATGTCTCCTTCTGTAGTGTGAAGTATCTGTATAAGGCTAATAATCACAAGACCTACAAAAGTGCTTTGCCGAACAGCTGGCTACATCTTATGTTCTTACATTCTTAACATTACACTACATGTGGCTACTCATACTGGTTATCATACTTAATTTTATTTATTTGCTACAAGCAATTCTTCCCTGAAATCTGATTCAAACCATTTTCTGCTGGTATATCAGCCTAATACCAATACTGCGTATTGAATTGGTGACATTTCTAATACAAAGATCCTCTTAAAGAAGATCTTTTATCTTGTCACAGATCTCCTTGGCCTTCCTTAGGCTCATAAACACCATTCAAATCTTTGAGCCATGTGTGTACAGAACTGAATCAGATGCCTGCTGATGTGCTTTATATAAAGGAATTTTTTGTGTGTCAAAAATGAAAAGTCTAAGCTAGAATAACATTTGCAGAGTTATTGCTTCCTCATTGGCCATAGTTATGGAAGCAGAGCCATTCTGACTAGTGGATACCTGCACTTATTTTTCCTATAATGGACAGAACAATAGCACCAAAAAGATTTGACATGCTGAGAGAACCCCAGGTAGAGATTGAGAAGCAAGCAAAACTGATCCAACCAACAAAAAATAGGATTTGTTTTCATGAGACAATAATGTGTACTTGTAGATGTCAGCACATGGGTGTGAGAATTTCCTTTCTATCAAATTCTCTCTGTAGACTCTCTCTCTCTCTCTCTCTATATATATATATATATATATATATATATATATATATATATCCTACACACACATACACATATATACACACTAAATACTCCTAAACTATATTAAAGGCTTTTTTTTCCAGACACATTCAACCGGCCCAGTAGGCAACATGAGCCGTTCCAATGAACATAAACATCAGACTTGTGTAAGGGCCTCTGAGATGCAAGTCTGGGGCCAAATACCTAAAGTACCAAATACAAAAGTGTTCATGGGTAAATATGAAAACTAAAGCCTTAAAAATAACCAAGAAACATTAGGCTAGATCCATCTACCAAAACCATTCATTAAAATCTGAGAACACCGGGAATTACAGGGTTTATCTTAGACTGAACACTTTCAAACAATTCAGAAAACACCTCTTGCCATGTTATTTTGTTCAAGTAAGAGCACATTAGACATCACTGCCTGAAAGAAAAGATAAACAGCAATGATGAATCTCATGAATATTCTCTTACACTTCTCTCCATCTTAAGCCTTCAGACTGAAACAATAGGAAATGGATGAGCATAATTTGAATTTAGGTACCATTGTTCAAAACCTGCAATTTAAAAATGAAAGAAAAACCAAGATGTACCGTGTCTAATGTGAGATATCGCCATTAAAAAAATAATTAATTAGTTCAGACATGAAAAAAAAAATGTATTTCATATGACATATTTTTAGAATAAACTAACAAGCAAATAATCAAATAGATTCTATTATGTATTACTGCCTGGCCAGTAAAGGTGTTTAATGTTTAAGGGATTTAAGAGCAGTTACACCAACGTCACAGCAGCTAATGTCCAAGAATCAGCTCTTTGGGCACTTGTTTCTTTCAGACAACCAACTAGTGAGATTATGTCCTGTTAACACCCAAAACACTCGTTAAGGGGCAATGTTAAACGTCTTTCCAGTTCTACTTGCTTAGCTAGAACTAACTTGTTCATAACTGTGTCCTCTGATATTAAAGTTGGCGTATTTCTCCTATCGCTTAATTTACCCGGTTACATGCAGTATCTGTCTACTTCAGGGGTGTCTTGAATTCGGATGTCTGCGGTACTATCTAGGATGCATTCTGTGAACAGATGGCAAAGCTTTTTGTATGGAGCTCTGGATAAGAGTGTTTGCTAAATGCCCAAAATGCAAAAAGTAACCGATAGCTGCTTCGCACCCCATAACGTTAGCTAGGCAAGCCGCTGAAGTTAGCTAAGCTCAGCTAAAAAATACGATTAGTTATAATACCACCAGATGTTTACAATTAGCCTAAGGATGTTGACTATTTTACGAAAGAATCAATAAAGTATAATGAATAAACACAAGCATGTTCAATGGTCTTACTCACTGAGACAGGTAAACAACTTCCTTAGTCCGGTTTAATGTGTGCGCCAAAAGTGAAAGAGATCAACGTCACACCGAAAAGGCGGAGCGTCAAACGGAATTCGTAGTTGGGTAAATGCCATATGCTTCGTGCTTTATATATTTATACTAAGCTTATAGTAAATACACGAGTTACTGAGTGAAAATGGCAAATTAAAATGACGCTAAAATAAAGCTACAATATGTAGCGTTTTGTCTGTTGTTTTATTTATGCAGTCAATTTTCATATATTTTCATAAAGGGTGCAAGTAGATCCGTTTCCTTGCTGAATATAAGGAAGATTTGCTTGTTTTGCTTGTGTGTTGTTTCATGTAGTTTTGGGGGCAGAAATGAAAGTTGGCAGGTTTGCTAAATCATCTTTCAGCTTTTATCCTCACCCAGTGACCCCTTTATTACCCTCCCTGGGTAAGACACCAGCCTGCTGTACCATGATGCTCACTGTATCATTCAATATGGTGCTCTTTGCTCTGACACCTCTTGTTTGCCACCTGATATGCCCGTTGTGCAAACAGTATCTTTTATTTTCTGGTCAGAGATTTTGAAAACTGTCAATGGCAACATAAAGAACAGTTAGAAGGTGAAACCTCAGTGAACCTTAGCTGTTTTCTCTCTGAAGGCTTGCTTCATGTCTTACACAACACATTTTTCATAGTGGTGCCTAGCTTTTGTATGGGCAAATACTATGTTACTTAAAAATCAATTGCATAAGAGCACTGCTTTTTAAAATTAAGACAAATTAAGACAAAATGTGCCACAAATTAATTAACCTTCTGTACATAACAGGTTTTCACTCTTCATAGGATCTAGGAACTGTAGTTGTATTGTATTTGACTGGTGGTGTCTTGGGATTCTGTTCTTAATGTGAAGTAATCCCATTAGGTTACCTTGACAGAGGGCAAGAGCAGATTACTAATGCAGCCAGAATTGGCTAGCTGTGTTTGAGGACTACAAATCTCAACTGCCATTGTGACAAAAGCATGGAGTTGTGGCCTAAAAAGCACAGAAGGGGGTTATTAAAAAGTGATATTTTAGTGATAAACAAAAACAATGCAAATAGGCAAATGTATTTTTTCATTATTAGATCATTGTTTTCAATTATGTGTAATTAGATCATTCAAATTCCTGTCTCACCTGCATGTGTTTATTTCTAGGTCCAAACAGGATATCAAAAGACTTATGCCTTTTTTTTAATAAGAACAAGGTGATAAGAACGCTAGGCTGGCCAATGACATACATATTTGACAAATCAGTTCATGAAAAATGTTATTGAAATAAATCTGCTTCTGGTCCATTAAAACAAACATACATGGTCAACACAGATGAGTTATCCCTCTTGTTGGGACTGTGACACAGTCGCTGTGGCTAGTCTAATGGCTCCTTTCAGCACCATCACCAGATCCTGGGAGACCTATTATCAACAGAATCTGGGCTAGGGCTTTGCTACAGGCTTTTTCCTGATGAAATGTCACATGTTTATGGGCAGTAACTCAACTCAGACACGGTCATAATGAGACCACAGAGAACAAGGGAGGACCTAGAGAACTTGGCAGGCCTGCTCATGTGTTTGGTACACTCCGGCTCATGTGTTTCAGTTTTAGCTTAAATCAGGACCATTGTTAAATGTCACCTGTGCACTGTAAGTGTCCTCATGAGCCTAAGCTTTGAGAGCCAGAAAAGAATGCATGGCTGTAATATGGGCACACATGACAGCTGACACTCTTGTCATGCTTTTTTTTATTGGTTGGTTATTTAAAGGCCAATGCCAGCAGTAAATTCAGAACAATGCACTGAGTAGTCCATATGCAAGACTTACCATAAATGAAAAATCTGTTCTGTTCTACTTTGAGAACCAGTCGAATGTATTGGTTGTTTGGTTTATCAATGGAATACAGTAAATCTGCAGAAGAACCTTACAGGAAGCCATTCTATTTGTAAATACAAGTAAACACACACACAAACACACACACACACACACACAAAACCCTTCTTGTGTTGCTTAATTTTAGTCTGTGTTGTAAAGATGTAGAGTGACATCTTTCACTGGGTGTTTACCCTAGAACACCCTGCTGAGTTGAAGAGTGAGAATGTCAACCAGGAACTTCCTAGGCAAAATGAATATTTTAATATCAGAGAACATTTGTGTAGTCATTTAGTGTGTCACGTCTCGCCCCATCCCCACCTGTCAAGTATGCCATTGTTTATGTTACCATGTGCTCGCTGTCATTCTTAGTCCCTCCTTGTGTTTTGTAATCCTGCCTCTCTACTGTTTGCTACTGTTTTTTTGGTTTGTTCTTTGTATTATCATGTATAAACAGTCTATGTTTCTTTGTATGACTCTATCGGATTTGACCCAGGCTTTTTATATGAGCCTCAGTTTGGATTTCCCTTGAATAAATCTCACTCTTCTTAGCGTATGCGTCCACCTCCCAATCACTCCGCAAAGCCATTGGCGTTACATAGTGTTGCATGTAATTTATTACACATTACAATTTGATATTATTATGCTTCTTCCCAGTTCATGTTTTGTGAAGTTAAATGAACTTGAGATATGATTATGTTTATCAAGATTATATCTGCACTGGAATGCCTTTTCTCCATTACTTGACTACACACACCAATTCCACCACATCTGTAGCACTGAAAATGTACTCACAGTAACAAGTTTTTTTCTGCTTTGTAATTAGGCTGCTTTTACATGTGAATATCCTGACTTATAGTAACATGAATCCTGATATTGAGTATATTACTTTCATTGTGAGCTCACCATTTAATTTAGAATCACTTGAAATTTCACACAATGTACAACTTACAATGCTTAACCCAAAGAAAAAATATGGTAAAACATCATTAAGAAAGATATATATACATTATATTAAAATGTAATGTTCATTGTTCTTTGTTTTTAAATCAGTGACAAAATGTACAAAGCTGCAACCTGGCTTGCATCAGATCCCATCTTAAGTAACATGAGTCACTGGGCTTCAAATTGTGAACCATCCAAAGCCCAACACCTTTCATGAAGGAGATATCTTTAGGATTACAACACATAAAGATTGTTTGCTTTACTTTTTATCCCATTCATCAACTGCTATAAGGAAAGAGCATAATCTGCTAACAAAATGTTTTGAAATCAATGCTGTGAACATCTTTGATAGTGTTAGTGTTTAACATATGAGTAATTCGCCATTTTGGAAGAGCCATCTTTGGGTTGCACACAGGCTCAGGGTGTCCTCACTAAGAGCATGTGATCTCTAAAGCTGGATTATCTTGTGTCTACTGCCTATCACTTTGAAACACTCAAGATACAGCACTGCATACCAAGTGATTTTCAGCTCAGGATCCATGTCCTCTCTAAACCAAGTAATCACTATTTGTGGAAGAAGGGGATGTTGGTAAAAAAAAAATTATGCCTCGCATGATAAAGTTACATACATATGAGCAGAGTACACAAAAGGATGAAATGTTACCTTTTATCATCATATTTTTGAAATAAGAGAGTAACCATTCATCCAACGTCTCCCATCTCAAATTATCTTTAAAAGAATGATTTATTGCTTTCAGCTAGGAATCTTTGGTACTTTTGTAGCTGATTGTTTGTGTGTCTGTTAATAATAAAAGTTAATAATTTCAACTTGCAATTATTTGTAACTTAAAACCTTTTTGACATTGTGTTAACTTTTGTTTTTATGTATATCTACAGTCTAGTGTGTTTTAATCTCTTAAGATGACCACAGCATGTATTAGCATATACTGTATATGGGCCTACATTTGCTCGCAAATAAGAATGTTTATTGGTGAACCATCCTTTCCTGTAGACTTCAACATTAAGTAAAGGATTGTTAATACTAATCTGAAAGCAATATTCTCCATCCTCCATCCCTGTAAGACCTGTTAGCTACTTCCCCTGACCATGTCCCTTAATTCAGGATCAGATGCTTTCAAGTGCTACTTCACATTCTCAGTTACCTGCTGTCAATCAGAAAAAATAGCACCAAGAGAGAAGAACAAAGAAAGTGAGAGATTAGGCAAAGATGTATTTATTCTTGTTCTTGGCCATCCTCAGTGAAGCTCTTCTTTGTGGTGAAAAAGAATGGTGGACATTATCCATACTTAACTGTTGAGAAGAATTTGACCTTTACTCTTATGGGAAACTTCCCAGGAGCTTGTCCAGTCTCTTGTCATCTCAAGGTCTGACAACTGCAACTCAATGCTTGCTTTTCTTCCTCTGTGGGCCTTCAGGCCTCTACAGTTGATTGAGAATGCAGCAGCCCAAGGCCTGGTCTTACCTCGATATCTGCTTTAAACCAACAGAAATGTAATCAGATGACATGTTAGTCATGATAATCATAATGGTTAGTATTATTAGCGAATTATTCAATCAGTCAATCAATCAATTAATCAATCAATGAACAGAGTAGCTGTATTTTCCAGTGTATTATTCAAAATTTCCATCTTAAAACTTGGTAGGCAAAGGACAAATAGTATTTTTTGCATTTTAAATTTGAAATTTGAATATACTAAAGACAGAGTAAGAAAAATAGAGTGGTTTACTTGTTTTGGTTATTCTTTCTGCTCTCTGGCTCAGTTAGTCAGGTTTCTCATTTCCTCATCCATGAAATTGCTTTACATCACTGCCAACCTGGAAATGTCATGGTTTATTTTTTTAAAGAACAGATTAAATAAACAAACCACTGGTGATGGTGGATCCATGGCAATGAACAGTGCTAATACACTATTGTTTCATTTAAATGCTCTCATTAGGAGGCAGCTTCCAGTGTTGATAAGCACTGGGTCATCAAAAGCAATGGAAAATAATACTTAATAGTCTTAATCGTTAATGTGAAGAAAACGCTACGGTCAAACCCCACAGCGGTGTATAAACTGTGCTCAAACTACCCAGGCTGTTATCTCATGCGGTGCGCTAAAGCACTGCTGTTATTTTCAGGATTTGTGATGGTATCGGATTGGTTTCTTAAAAAAATTGGGTCGGTGTCTTCTCTTGTGGTAACAACTATTCAAGGTGTGTGAATACCTCAGCTAATGGAATTTAGAGTATAACAACAGGATATATTTTGGCTGTTTAGAAACCACACTGGCTCGCTTATCACTAAGCCAAGTGGGCTACGGTTTTACGCATCTCCACTTTACCATGTTGCATACTCCTGGAAGCAGGCATATCAGGCATATGCTATTTACTGCATTGTTGGGCCTAGACAGTCACAAGAGCACCATAATCCATTATATCACCCACCTCTTTGGTCACTCTTATCTTTTGTGACATCAGTGGAGAAGGCAACCAATGACCACCATCCACACCCCCTGGGTAGACCTATGTACTGTCAATGCAGATCACCTGAATACACACCACTCCACTAGGCCTTCTGTAAAGTCTGCTGTCCCACCATTGTTGAATTCTGTAAAAGACCTCAGAGAGAGTTGGATTCAACCTCTCTGTGGGCATTCAGGTTTCTAAGTCCTAATGTATCCGCCCCACATCCACATCTCCCCCTGTGCTCTAGATGGCAGAATTGCACTTCCACCATGCTTTGTGCAGTTTGGGGCTGCTCACATAAAACCATATCTAGTCAAAAGATGGCATTTCATTTAACAAGTTTGGAAGTCACTCATGAAAGAGTCATCACTGTGCCATATCTAATGACCCTGTAGAGAAACAGGAGATTCCAGAAGTTTTGGTTTTGGTAGCATGAAGAGGTTTGGGCTTCACATTCACCTGGTGACAAAATGATCAAGTCAATTTCTACCAAAGAGAGGCATCAGAGTATTCTATAATGAATATTGTACATTGTACTGATTGTACATTTTAGAAAACCTTACCTAAGAAAATTGGAAATATATATTTACTCATTATATATACTCATTGTATTCACACAAAAGGCAAAGCCTGTTCACAAAAACAAATACTAGTATACATTCCTGCATATTCATACAGTATACAAATTCACCACATTTCCATCAACAAAGGTGCTTGTGCTCATGCTTGGCTTGCAGGAGCTTGTGAACCTTACAGGAGTGAATCCACTGGCTTAGGAGCTCTCATATCTGATGTTTGATGCGGGCATTCCATAATCCTGAAAAAGAGATTGTTGGATGTAATAAGAAACAACATGGATCAAATTCTTTATGTGAAATTCTTTAATATTTCTTGCTTTGAGAACATATCTGAACATAAAGAATGAACAATTTCACTCTACACAGCACAAAGGAATTGTCATAGACAATGTTCACATGCAAAATGACAAGTGCTTTGTTTACTTTTATATTATGAATGTGTACAATGTGTTATTGAGCAGCAACTTATTTTCGTTGGCGGACAAAATATTGGCAGAACAGCACATTTCTGGAAAATGACAACTAAACAACTTTACAAGTGAGAGAAGGGCACAGCTCGTGTGCTTCTAGAGTCATGGCTTAAAGGATTCAGGCCATGACATCACATCTGGGGCTGAAATAGCAATGATTTTACTGGATGGGAGCCATTTGTTCTGTGGGGTAAAAGCATGGAAAGGTTTGAGATGCTGGCACTAGACTACTAGTTGAAATATATTTCTTTGTAGTTTAAACATATTTGTGTCTCATATACCATGTAAGGCCCACAACATCACTTTTAGCTGTACCAAAAACAAACCTGCAAATGTTTTTTTCTTATAAGACCATAATAGTTATTGTATTGCCATTATTGTTTAGCCTTGCAATGCCATTGGATGGGAAATGTGTAAATAGGTCTGGTCATCAGGCCATGAAATCATACAAATTGTGAACTTTCCTGGATGTACATCTCCCTTTTTCACTGAATATCTCAACACTGAAGTAAGTAAAATCTCTGAAATCTCTAAAATCTCTGTAATTACTAAATTGTTGTTGAATGCATGCACCAACATGTTTTTTTTGGAAGTTTTACAACATTTGGTAAGGATCTTAGTCAAAATGGCCTATGCACCTTGCGCAATGCATGGGGACATAGCACTTCTCAAATGTTCACTATATTGTGAAATAGTTACTCGTTACTACTAAAAATATAATGTATTTGAACTGCAATTTCTAAATGTTTTTGTATCTGTTTAGAACAGATTTGAGTAATTCAGAATGAAAATACAATTCATTGTTGTGGTATTTCATGACCTTCCAGTAGCAGTATTTGGAACTGGCTGTATTTTATCTGTAAAAATACATATACAGCTGTTTTTCTGGGCTTTGTCTGTTCAAATATCTAAAGCCAGACACTGGTTGTATAGGAGGGTTTCTGTATAGGTGTAGGGACATGTGTGAATATTCTTGACTGTGTGGATGTAAGTGGTCTGGGGGTTTGTGAGTATGGTATAACATAACTAGCATTCATTTGCATTGAGATTATTCAGATTTTAGCATTCTCTAACTCTTCCCACTATTATTTACATTCCAGAATGCCACAAGCAAGGTAATGTGTTTACACTGTGAAAGACGTCACTGAGTTGTCCAAATCGGAGAGAGTGACATCGAAATGGAATCAGACACCAGTGAATCAAGTGACGAGGAGGTGAATGAGGATGCAGGTCCAGTGGATGAGCAGATTCAGACACCCTTTAATTGCCCAACTGATGACGATGAGGATGTTGACGTAACCAAAGCAAGCCAAACATCTCTATGCCCTGGGACCGATGTCGCTGGCTGAAAAGGATTTCACTGGTCCATTTCCTGATCCTGGTCCATTGGTGCTGTTTCCCTCCACACACCACTAGAGAACTTCCAGAGTTTTGTGTCAGAAGACTCTCAAGATGCCAAAGAGAGAGCAGACATCTTAAGGCAGTGGAAGCCCTGTATCACTGTTGACATCATGGGGCCCTGTATCACTGTTGACATCACGGTGTCCTGTATCACTAGTGACATCACGGTGCCCTTTATCACCAGTGACATCACAGAGCCCTGTATCACCAGGGACATCACGGTGCCCTGTATCACCAGTGACATCATGGAGCCCTGTTCTGTGACTGCTCTGAGGAGGTTATGTGTGCCACCAATGGATGCGTGCAAGGAGAGGTGAAAAACATGTTTTGCTCTTTTTTTCTGTTTTGGGGTTTTACAGGGTTAATGATGGATTTTGACATATACATTCATTTAGATATCTGACACTCAGTTTAACAGCATAAACAGTAACAGTTTTCATTTAATCATGATTTCATATCTCTCTCAAATGTCATTGACCACCTGCCACTCTTACCCTGACTGACTATCAAGCCTACACAATGACTGATGTCATAGGAACACATGTATCATCATCTGGTGAACTTGGAGGGCTAATATATGAAAGAGATCTCACGTCTCTGCCAGTACCTATGCTCTAGGCAGACCTCCATTACTGGCTACAGATTGGGTCATGTCATTTCTCATTACATTTTTTGTTTTTTTGTTTGTTTTTGTTTGTTTTTGTAGATAAAGATTTTTAATGCTTGAACTACACCATTCGACATTCCAGGGTTATTGTCACTGTGTATTATTTATTAAATGCCTCAACAAACTCTGTTCAACTTACCTGTGTCAACATGTCATAAATACAGAAGAGGTTTGTATTTATTTGTTTCACTACTGGCCAGTATGGGAGATGCTATTAATAATTCATATTATCAGTGACTATAACAAACTCTTATACACTGTTGTTATAGTATACTTGTAAGTATACTGTATACTATAGTATACAGTGGCTTTTATGCAAAAGTGATGTCAGTTGAATTGATTTACACAGTTATTTTTTTCAACAGCCATTGACACAAAGCAGTTTTACAGACATCTGGGTCCAAGCCCACAGTCATCATCAATGTCTCACCCATACATAAAACATGAAACAAAGCTCTACCTACACATTTCTTTTGGTTTCTCTTGCTTAACCTTTTTTGCTATAGCCTTCATAATTTTTCTGCCCAAGTCTTCAATGAACAGCCTACAGCTGTCTCTGTAGTCAGGAGGATGAGATTTTAAGGTTTTTCTTCACTTCACTGTGACAGATGTTTTCTGCACTGTTCTTATTTATGTTCTTATTTATTCTAAAGGTCAACAAAGGCATCAAAGACAGGTGTGAAAACCTGTTTTGGTTGCTACTGTCTCAATAGTTACTGCCAGTGTATATTTAGCCTACTTTAAAATGCCACTGAACTGCAAAATTAAAGTCACATCATTATTCTGAAAAAATATCACAAAGTATAATTTAAAAGTTCATCAGCCATTTAATTCATAGTCCTTCTCCTTTGTGGATCAGTAAAACTTTGGGAATGAAAAAAAATCTGGAAAAGTTGACGAGGGTATAAAAAGCAGATATGTGTAGATTCTGAGCCTTTCACAGAAAATTAGAGATGATAATGTTTCACCACCTCAGCATTGTTCCCAAACTCCTTGTGGAATTGGGACTCATTTGCGACCTAATATGAGAACTTATTGGACCTTGAATCCACACCCACTTGTCTTGCCTAAGGTATGATTCTCTCTCTCTCTCTCTCTCTCTGATTCAAATGTTATTATATCCATTCCAAGGGTTTACCAGCCTTCCATGGCCTCTATGAGTGAAATTTGAGAAATTTGCCTCTAGAATCAAATTAGAATTCTTTACCTCAAAATAAGTGTATTTCCTGTGGAAGAGAGAGGAGGGGTATTTCTATTCACATTCAGCATCCTGTTCCAGTGAGCACAGCTGGGAGAGGTGAGCAGCACTCACAGCATGGCAAATTCACTGAGAATACAGACACTGTAGACAATGCCCTTGTAACCTGTAATCGCATTATTATTTAGTTTTTTTCTGAGTCTTGCTTCCTCACTGCCTGGTAGCAGATGTTCTATAGTCCAGCACCGATCAGTTGCATGGTGGTTGTTGACAGATGCAGAACCATCTACAGTATATCTAGATAAGAGATTTTTAAAATTAAGACAATAGTTCTATCAACATAACTTTATAGTTCAAAAATATGATCATGGAAGTAACTAATTTACTGCAATTATTAGGGTTTGAAAAGTCTTTGAGGATCTTACTTTTGTCAGTTTGCATTAAACTTCAAAAAGCAGGTGATTTAATGGAATCCTGCATATTTAATCTTGAATACATTTCTCATTAGTGTAATCATCACATTTAGCTTTTTTCTTTACACATAATATTTAAAATTAGTCCAGGCCCTAAGCACTCATTTCAAATATAAATTACTTGTTATGGGTATTTGTTTATTGAGAATATACACATACTTCAATAAGAGCGACAGTAGCTAAAATTGCTGTGCGCTGTTGTTTGTATATCAGTGGCATTCATCTTGTGTCTCTGTTCTGTTATTAAGAGATATCTGGCCCATTGTTTTATTAAAAATTATTAGTTCCTCCCTATCTACTCCTTGATCCTGACCAATAAATCAGGAGCCAACGCCTGATTTCGGTGTCATCAAGGAGGGATATATTCAACTCTACTGTACATTATACATTATATAATATACATTTCCAAATAATGTTGAACATTATTTACTACGGTGTATAGAAACATATGGTGCCATACATGAATCTTAATACATGTTGATAACAATGGGGGAATAGTGGCTAGAGTTGTAATTCATGGGAAATATATTGGAGCGTATATGTGTAGAGGGGATAAGAGAATAGTTAGGACTTCGCTAAACCCTAATGACAAATCTTGATATTGTCACCCAACGAAAGGCTTCTCCTGCCAGTCGCCTCGTCACAGCGGCAGTTGTCCTGTTGTTGCGTTGTGGGCATCCCTCAGGTGGGCGGGGCCTATTATTCTCCTCACCTGACGGTCATTTGTCTGTCAATATATGTCTTGTCTTTGTACCAGTTGACTGCTGATTATTGTTTCCTTGATTTGGAACAGGTCACCGGTTTTTGGTTTGCGCACTTTATTTATTAAACCCTTCTTTTTCCCTGAGACTTGGCGTGATCGCTTCCTTTTTTGTTCGCATTCCCTGCCCGTCACAGAATAACCAGCCACTTTCGGAAGCCGCTAGTCTCCTTTACTTTCTCCTTCGTTCGTGGTCATGTCTCCCTGCCCGTCACAGATATCACTTTTTTAAAGCTACATGACACATAAAAAAACCTTTATAAAAGCTTGTATAAACCTACATATCTATTCACTTTTATGAATATTTATAAAGATATAATCCAAACATGTATGTGATTATAAAGACCTTATGTCCTTTATGCAGCCTTATGAATAGAGCCCTTAAGTGTTACTTACTAATTTTCTTGTCTAACCACTTTCTTCTCTAAGCACTGTTTCCTTGTTAATCACCTCCGGTTTGTTACAAACATCTGTCAGCATAACCCCCTCTTTCTCCAAAACCCAGCTGTTTGACCAATTTGTTGCTTGTCTTGTCTGGCACTGTCTGGGTCTTGTTGCCCTGCTGTGTCGCCTTGCACATCCTGTCTGAATTCATCCAAACCTGCTCATGTCTGTGAACTCCTGCTATTGTTATGCCCTAAAGCAGTAATAAGGGAAATAGAGAGCATGTTATCTGCTTTAATTAAATTGAATTTAATATAATGTTTGAAATATGTCACATACTAAAAGATGACTGAAACATACTGGTACAATTAGCATTGGGATATCCTTTTCAGTAGCTGTCAAACACTCATCAAAGCAATCTCAAATCAACCACCCTTTCAAGTTGAAGCTTAAAGTAGAAAGAGACAGAACAGCAACTTTAGTGAAGCACATCAGTGTCTCACTAAATGCATCCTTCTCCAGCTTCATTATCACATGAAGCATGTGGAAACAAGCAAAAAAGATGCTCAATTTTATCTGTAAATTGGTATTCAGAATAATTCCCCTAACTACTTCCTTCCCCTGGAGAAATAAATGGTTCTCATATGAAGAATTTTGTTGTCCTGTCAATGGTGTTGCAAAATATCAAGCACTTTCACCGAAGGCATTGCTTCACAAGCGGTTCCCCAGATGAGACAAACACCAGATGGTCATGTTTGCTACGTTGTCACGCACCGCTTGTTTTATTTACCACTGTACACAGCCTCTATCATCAGGTTTGCGTACATGAAGTATTTACTCTCTCCTGAATGGTAGAGATGCATAACAAATTGCCCTCCAATGAATAAGGGTGGATTGGAGGTTCTTATTTGACAACCTGTCTGTTTCTGAATTGTGTAAACATGTGACCAGATTGCTTGGTGAGGCAGCATTTTTTCTAATTGAATCACATGGTAATGGAAGATGGTTTCCATGCACAACGTCTGCTTGCTATATTATAGTCAGCTTCGGACCACAGGATGGCATTGGCTGAATACGTTTGGTTGATAGATCTCTGTCACCTCTGCAGTGACACTAACATGTAAAAATGCATATAACTCCTCTTTGACTGAATCAGCTCAACACCCACAGCTATGCCACCACTGTGTTAGTGTTAGTGCTGTGCTATCTCCAACATTTATAAAATAAGATTGTGTGTAATATGTGTTCCTATTAAAATGACTAGTGAGCAGGTAGGGTCAATGCCATCGCAATCAGAAGTAAACTATTTTGAATTGATTGTGCTGAATATTCATAGTTTCTGGCCTGTGATGGAATAAGGATGTTAGGGCTTTAATGAGGTGCATTTAAAGCAGGTGCGCTGACACTACTCCCTGCTCCTTTCATCCAATGTTTAATGATGACCTAAACCATATCCAGCTGCTGAAAGTGCTTTGATGCTGCACCCATTTAACAGGACTAATGCAGTTAAGGAGAGCAGTGCCCAAAACAGCAGGATCAAAGTGAGGCTAGCAGAGCAGGCAACTGGGAGTCGCCTGGTGAAATGTGTCAGAAAATATCGAGCTTGGAACCCATGTGTAACATACAAAGTCACTTGTATTGCCATCAAGAACACACACTGGCCAGATTCACATTGACAACATCCTGGCATAATTTGGGAGGGCCCTTAAGTGTTTTGTTTTTGATAGTTACTCTGACACTTGCACATGGCTACAGGGTCTGTAGGGTCTCTGAGACCCAGGTGTGACTCCTAAGAGCTGGCACTGAGCCTCCAAATCTCTGCTGTTTCATACACACTTTGGTTCCAAAGAAGCCCTCTTAGGACACAGTACAAGCTGTGGCTGGATTGTGCTCCAGGAGGCCTTAATTATGAGCAAGTGCAACCACTGTAAACTCTGTGTCTGGGGTATTTGAAAGGTCATTATCTTGACAACAAGGGGTAAATTTATTCTTCATTCTATTAGCTTATGATTTAATAAATGAATGCTACATGAATAATAGTTCGTAATAGTTCATGGCAGTTCAGATTTGTGCCATGCCTGAATGACTAGGATAGATATTAGGACATGTTGACTATAATGCATGATTCACAGTCCACTTGGTCTCAAAAAGTATATAATAATGTTTTTACAATAATGTTTTTAAATCTACTGTAAAATATGCAGCATAAGAAAGCAAGTTCTGTGCATGACATATCAGACACATGCCATCTTTTTTGTCACATGCTATTATCACCATTATTTTTACATATATTCCCAGTGAGGAGACTGGTCCCCTCAATGAAGTTATCTTCGCTCATTGCAATGACCTTTTGCTTCCCCAGAGGGGGATGGTTTTCTAGGAGTAGACTCAATTATCACATTGGAGAAAGTAATTAACTTAAGCCTGTTTTACTTGGTTTCTTTTCATGGACTCTCTATCATCTCGCAATATCAAAGGGGACACCCCCCTGCTTCAGATGGGATCAATATGAATGTGGTAAGTTTTGTAAAACACATGCATTTTGAAGACGTTGAGGCCAAGGTCATCTTAATCAATAAATTATATCCACATTCCGGGCTGTGATCTTAGGATAGCACTTTCCATGAGAATCGATGAGCACTTGGTCAGCAGCAAGGAGATGTCAACAGGATCAACATTCTGAAAAGGTCATTCAGATACCCACATCATTAGACCACTGCTTACATGGGATATGTTGCTAAGTCCACTCTGTTTAAAGTCTTCAAGTACTTTACACTTTATTTTTATGCTAGTGTATGCTATAATAATAATTTAAAGAACACTGTAATTAAATTCTTACAAACCAATTAAACGATTTAGCTCTGATATGATATGTACCGTTCATATTAAATAATCTAATAGTGAAATGAAAAATGAAAATTTTGCTGTAACAAAATCAATGAAATGCACAAATGCATGAAACTGGATAGCCGATTTCCTCATTTCTAGAGTGAAAAATCAGTAACAGTTGCTTATATTGTGTTAGGAAATCCATAGCAATAACCATTCACCTAAGAGGGACATTTTTCCAAATGTAAGTAGATAAGCCACCAGGAAACCCAGCAGCTGATGTAGCACTTTCTACATCTACCAAGCAGAGGATAACCATTTTGCAATGACTGACTGGAACTTTCTTAACACAACATTCTTAGCTTCAAAACAACTGCACTACGGTACTTGCGTAAATGTTTTGCAAAAAGATACTCAGAACTGTAGAAGCCATTGTTACTGTTCCTGCTACTCAGACTAGGCAGGAGCTTACTTTTTATGGAGGCTCATAGTCAAATCACAATAACATTTAGGTGTACACAACATTTTCAAGCATTTACAGAAAAGCTACATTTGTGGAAACAATGGCAAGTCCACAGCAGAAAACATTCAGACATGTAGCATTAAGCTGCAAGACTACAACATTAACCAAAATGAAAAACATAAAAAAAACGCTGCATTTAACATCATATAATATGTTCAATGGAATCAAGAACCATGATGTTTGGTAAAAAGACCAGGTGCACTTCTGTTGTGACAGACCTTAACAGTGCCATATTTGAAAATGTGTTTGGAGACAAGTGACTGCTTTAATTAATTATATATATATATATATATATATATATATATATATATATATATATATATATATATATATATATATATACACAAAACAAAAAAACAAAAAACAATCAAAAGCCTATAAGCAAAGAATCTAAATCTTCCATTAATGAACTTGATACAGTATTGGATTTAACACTGAATTATCTTTCATATAAATCCTTTCCATCTTTTAACTTTTTGAATGCATAAATAAATAAAAAAATAACTTGACAGAAAAGTGAAGTTAATGGAAAATCTGTCAACATATTATTGTATGGTCCTTTGATCTGTTTCATACTGTAGAATGTACAGTATACAGTCTGGTTTTAGTTGGATTGGTGAAATCATTACATATCAAAAAGCCACAGTTGCCACAGAGTTGAGGTTATTGTTTGATGCACCTGTGTGTGCACACAGCGTATATGTGTTTTGAAGAGGTGGGAGTACAGTCACAACAATATGCATGTCACAGCAATTCTCACTTCTAAGCCTGTGAGTATGGAAACAGTTAGTCATTTAAATAGATCTTAAACAACAGAATAATGAAAACAAAATACAATTTGAATGGAAATGTAAGTCAGTTACTTTTTTAAAATTTGAACAGGTCAAGTTTTAGCAGGTATCAAGATACTAGATATAGGACTTGGTAACTTTGAATCCAGTAATCTTTTATTGCAAACTTCTGTCCTGTGTCCTTCCATCTGTCCTATGTCCTTTTAGAGTAAAAGAACTATAAAGTTTTATCTGGAGTTTAATGCAAAATCACAGTCAAGTGTAAATGAAACTTTGAAGGCCAAAGTCTCTAAATCACACTGGGGCCTTCATGGTGATGCTAATTTATTTTGTCATTCATGTATGAGCACAGAACAAAACACTTATTTTCACACCTTCAGAGCTGTAAATTAACTCTATGGTTCCACTGTAGTTTGCAAGCAATCCTGCTTATACATATCGTGTCTTCAGGAGTAGGTCCTACTGCTCACTGAGATGGGTTCATTCTTTTATACCCTACATCTGTGAGTTATAGCCAAATCATTCCATGTGGTGACGGAGATGAATAGTCTAGTGCGACCACTGGGCAAGAAAGAGGATGAAGAGCCCTGAGGAGCGTGAGGAGTTACAGCCCGTACTGGATACCGAAGTGAGACTGTCATTGCATTGTTTTGTGAGCACACCACATATACAAGTCCAAGCACAGAAAAAGAGCAGAGACCATGATCAATCAATTACCACCAAACAGGGAGGAAATCAGAGGTGTAAAGTGGATGGTTAATACAAGGACAATTACAGTGCTCTGAGAGCACACATACATGCTCAGGCATGCACACACACACACACACACACACACACAAACTTTCTTATGGATGGTTTGACCTCTAGTGTACTGTGCAACCAGGTCTGTGGAGTAGTGTCCTACTTAAACATACACGCTATAAAAGAAGCTAGCCATCACTAGGTGTTGTCAGCTGACTGCAACATGAAGTGACCACAGTCTCTAGTCTCTAGTGGATATATGGAGTGATATTTTTAGCAGGTTCCCTTAGTAATCATATAAATTAAACACATTACCATCATTTCATTGGCTCACGTCAGCACGTCAGTGAGCTTTATGTATGAAGGCATATATGCTATGTATGCCACTAAACATATATTTCAAAGAAATGTGGGCCACTCTGCCACCTTAAGATTTTGACATGCTTTACTGCTGTTCAGTGGAATTAGTTAATGTTACGGTCAACACTGGATATCCATGAAAACTGGCAGGCATCTTTCAAGTACATATTCTAAATTCAGGAAATCTTCCCTGACAAGGGAATATGTAAGAACACACCTTTCACAGGTGAATATGAAAAATATCCAGTTCCCAACCCTGCTCCAGACCTGTGGTGCTGCAGCCTATGATCATCCATAAACCCATATGACTGGAAATCTATACTTACTGAAAGGTTTCAAAAAGAACACACACACACACATATTATATATAGATAACTGTAGTTAAATTCCTGCAAGATAGAAAACTGCAGCAATGCATGAGGATTAATCACTAATAACAATTGATCCTGTAGGTAGCCGAAACAAACAAGTTTTATTGAGTTCAAGGGGATGAAACACAGAGCAGGGCAATAAAGTTATTTCAAAAATCAGAAACAGTTTGCAGAGCAAAAGGTCAAAAACACAAGCAAGAACATACAGCAATATGGGCAAAAGCAATAATCCAAAAACAGGTGTGGCACCCTGGATTTGATGGCGGGAGTCATCATGAGCAAAAACAGGAATGAAACAAGACAATCAGGGGTTTGAATGAGTGACCATAATCCTTTTAAATGGGTGTTGATTGGCTGCAGGTGATGTAGGAAAAAGAGAGTTAAATATTAAAAGGCAGATGAGCTTGGGGGACGTCGGAGGCTGAACTGTTGGCTTTACAAATTCCTTTCGCCTGGTTATTCTAGTGACTCTGTTAATACATTTATATGTACTACACCTAGAGTGGTTTCAGGCTACAGTAGAACAGTTGCTATCTGACTGATAATTTATTGCAGCCCTCGACAAGCATGTTTTTGGTGTTTTTGGCTTGTAGTTAGAAGATAAGTGGACCTTCATTAGAGACATTTACCATTTACCTTGCTCCTAAGGTTTCTGGACACTTTATTAGAAACATTTACCTTACTCATAGGGTTTCTGGACACTTTATTAGAAACATTTACCTTACTCATAGGGTTTCTGGACAGTTTATTAGAAACATTTACCTTGCTCCAAAGTTTCTATACAATTTCTTTTAAAAATTTACCTTGCTCCTAAAGTTTCTGGACACTTTATTAGGTTTACGTATGTCACAGGAACATTTTGCATATGTACAATTACATATTTGCAGCAATCTGTAACATTCGTTGCTAGGCATAGTTCTTCATTGTCACGTTTAGTTCCACCTCACCTGTCAATCTTATCCTCATCTCCTGTAGATCTTTGCTTAGCATTCAGTTTTGTTATTATGGTGTCTGCACCCTTTTTTGGTTTGCCACACCCTCTCATTCTTGTCCTTGCCCTTCTAGTTTTTGTTTCAGCTGTTACCTATTTCTTTCAGTACTTGAGTTTGGTATTTATTCCTTGAATGTTCTCATTCATGCTAGAGGTCAATGTCTCTTAGTACTCATTCTGAATCCTATGTTTTAGTCAATTATTTAGCTTGTGAGTGTTGTGTTCTTTGACTTATAGAATTATGTTGGCTTTTCTTTAATCTTTCGTGTATTCAGTCTTTGTAGACTTGTATTATCTGTTCTTTTGTCCTTCATAGTTTAACCTTGCTTTGTCTGGAAATTACTTTATCTGTTGAGATTTGACATTGGTTGTTCTGTTATCCTAGGAGGTGTACCCCGTGTGTTAAGCCAAGTTGTTAGAATGTCCCTAGAGCCTTGTAGTGTATCTTAATTGCTAGCTGAACTTTTAGCTTGTGCATCAGCCCTGTATCTCCTAATATACATGTCTGTGTTGTTCTTTAAATAGGAAAATACTGGGATGTTGATTAAGTAAAGTGTGTATTTAATGTTGCTATGTGGTACACAATACATCCTTAAAGAATGTGAATAATACTCCCATTTAACACAGCTCCATTTCCTAGTTACATACCTAGCTGCAGAGTATTACTTACTTAAAAAACTACTTATGTTTGTTTGTTCATGTTCAATGCTAGGTTGTGGTTATGTGAAGATTTAAAGGTGAGGGGGTCCACCACTCACAGACAGTGTTGCACCGAGCAGTGGCCCTCTAACTATATATATATATATATATATATATATATATATATATATATATATATATATATATATATATATATATATATAATGAGTAACACTGCAACAGATGGTCTATATTCTCTAACTATATACCTACAAAGTGTTTCAAATAAATCAGTGTTTATATTTGTAATAAAGTGGATGTAAAACACTGTGTTTATGGACATATATAAAACATCAAAGAGAGTTTAATGACTTAAGTTACTGAACTCATTTTATCACTCTGGATAAAAGAATTACTGAGCATGCTGTGTCTCCCAGGCAAACATCTCCACTGGCTGTTCACTCGGTGTATTGCTTTTTGTAAAACAACATGGGTGTAACTTTGCTTTGAAGAATACTGGGGACAAGAATCCAAACCAGGTGTTGCTTTCAATTCAGCTGTCCCTCAAATTTGCAATTGCTTTAAGAAATCAATTGCACAGGCATGCACATTCACTGCAAACAAATCAGTCCTGAGATTAAAAGTTAGAGGTTCATGAAAGGTTTTATGGCCACGTCTGTCAATCCTATTGATGCTGAACAACACAACATTATAAGAAGTATAAGCATTATGGTCTAAAACATTAGTTGTACATGTGTTTTGTATTTATTTTTTACAATAAAATAATTTGTTTCATTAAAATTCCCGTGATGAAAAGTCACGACTTTCCAGTTCTGAGATATTTCACGTAGCTCACAGGTCACATGTCAAATATAATTTTCCAAGTGTTCTTAGGGCTGTTTTCACACACATTTGGGCAGGTATCTAGAGCAAGCTGTTATAGAATATTTTGTCAGAGTAACCTTTCAAAAAGTGGTGTGGACAAATCAATTTCAGAAAGTAGTGGGGACATAGTGGGGTAGTAGTGGGGTCCTCAGCATCTCGAGTAAATTATGCAAATGCAAGACAGTATTATTTTAAATAAACATTTCTTTACAGTAAATTCTCTTTGACGTTGACGTGGTCCTCTGGGTTTCTGATGTGAAAATAAGTGTATGTCTAAGAAATGTTCTGAAATGTAATGTTCTGAAAATATTTCTAACTTCAGACTTATTTTCATTAAGTTACTGTTAACTGAACATATTCAAGTACTGCTCTAAATTATTCAGTAACTACACTGAAACTGCATAAATGTTTATGTATTGACAAATGGATGGGGAATGAGAATCTGACATGTAAGAAGTTAATTTTTTTACATAATTTGTGAATATCCATTTATTTTCATATGTAGTGATATTTGCTCAGGCAAATTATATTTTAACACAATGTTACATATTCTCATTCCCAGAATACACTGAGCAAACAAACCCACTTTTGCCCCGGAAGGTCAATAAAAGTATCATGGTATGGAGGCCCCTGCTGGCCACCCCCGTCAGCAGCAGCAGTATTCTGTTTGTCCTGTCATTGTGATGTCATGTTTGTCCCTCAGGGGGGCGTTGCCCATTATGGAATCTGACACCTGAGGGTCATTTGTCTGTCTTTGTACCAGGTGACTGCTGGTTATTGCATTTGGATCTATGAAAGGAACATTTTATGTTTTGCCAGATATTTTCCCAGTGACATTTACCTGCACGTCAGTGACTTTGTTTTGCTATAATTGCTGCTGGTTCATTCCTACAGGCTCATGTAACGTCCATCAAATCCTTCCTAAAAAATGGCGCTGGAGGCTGACTGCTGTGCACATGTGTCTGCTAATCAGAAGTGACGGACCCTGTGGCTAAAGCCTTGCACAGTGTGTTTGTGTGTTTTGCTAAATGCCGTTGAAAATTCGGACCCATCTCCTACTTCAGCCATTAGCGGAAATGCCCTTCTACTGATGCGTCGAATGATATGGACACATTCAGTATGGCTGTTTTCCAGAGGTTAAGCATCAAAGGTAATCTGAGTAATTTATTGGATGCTTTCAAGTTGCACTCAGTTAATGTCTCTGGACATAATTCAACAGGTCATACACTAAGTTATATGCTATAGGAGTGTTGGACACAATCTGACTACAGGGACTACAGCACTATGAAAAACTGCATGTGGACTAAACCTTCATATGCTGTTCTTACATTTAACAAAATATTAATGGTGGACTTCACAGATAGATATTCATTTATTTAATTAGCCCCATTCTGTTTTATTAATGATGCTCCCTAAAGCCTCAGTTGTTAATCATCAAATTATTCCTCTTAACATTGGAATAATGGTCTGAATTCATACCAGTTTACTTAGTAAAGAGGCAATGGGCCAGATTCATAAAGGCTGCGGTAACCATACTACACAATATAAAATGTGTTGCACAGTGTTTAATTCCAAATCATAAAGTAACCATGGCAATACTGGTTGCCACAATGGTAAGCACAGCACACTGTTATCAACTTTTTGCTAAATGCATCTGTGTCCTAGATGAAAGACAAACTAATCTGACATGTAAATGAGGCCACACTTATTAAAGACCCACACCATTACACAGTTAATCAAGTCCAGCTGTGAGACTAAGGGCATGTTGAAAATTACCAGTTAGTTAAATATTTTTTTATGAATTTGTAAGCTTCACCAAGACAGAAACTGCAAGGTGGTGCTGAGTTGATGACTTCACTAAATCATGGCAGAGCAGCAAAACTGCATCTCCTCAGTATATACCTGTTTATAGTTTCCTCCTCTGCAACACCTACATTTACATATCTTATGGAAAGTGTTCATGACATTCAGAGATTCTGCTCAAGTAAGTCCTCTTCCAACTTTCAGTTGCTGTTTAGCATCATACTCGCTCCAAACAGGTAAAAATGTGCCTTTAAAATACATTTGTCAGTTAGCTAAACAGAGTGCTGAATTTTGTTGATGACGTGACATGACCAAACACAATTCAAGAAAAAAATCATCCAATCTGCATCAGCTACATTTGCTACTGGACAGGTTCATGTGGTGTTTTTTTGTGGAGCAGTGTTCTCTTATGAATCACTAAGTCATATGTAAATGAAAACAAAATGTGTTAGCACTACTTATGCAAATGGTAAAATACTGAGATAATCCAGATTTATGAATGAGAAAACATGTTACTGCCGTGCATTTGTAAATGAATACAAAATGTGTTAGCACTACATATGCAAATGGTAAAATACGGAGATAATCCAGATTTATGAATGAGAAAACATGTTACTGCTGTGCTCTTTGCTGTTAATGTCATGTTAAATTTGGCAGCTGGTTTGATGAATTTGGCCCAACATCTTTTTCAAAATAAGAGGTGTCGTCCAACTGAGTAAGGCACTGTCGAAAGTTTTAAAGTGCCAAAAATATTTGAAGCTTTTCTCCTTCTCTTACCCACTCTGCTATGATCCCCTGGGCTCAGAATGAAAGCTGAGAGACAGTCATTAGTGAGCTGTGGCTATGAGGAAAGATAATTGGCTAATTCTCCCCCCACAGAAAAACTTGCTTACAGGAGTTTCATGTCTGTCAAAGAGCCAATTATGCATGCTGGACTGAGTCTCAGACCTTTTACAAATACTCCAAAATTGATCAGTTATTGCTTCATTTATTTTGGAAGTTGAAGCTAAAGCATACGACACAGGTAATAGGGTGATTTTCAGATATGCTTGAAGAGGTAGTCGACATACTGGCAAAGTGTCAGTTATATGATTTTGCCTGAAAGGATTTACGGCAAAGCAATCATTCAAAAAGGCTGTCCCTGTTTTAACACTTCTATGTAGTCCAAAAAATATTTGTTTGGCAGTATTTTAGGCTCATGCGTAAACAACCATGAAAGTATTGCATACTTCTGGCACAGCAAAATCTACTTGTTTACAGTGTATGTTGCTTTAGGGGGAGGTGGGGATGATTGCAGCAAATCCATATTTGGAACACAGTACACCTGCTTAGTTGCTGCTCATAAATATCATCTTGCCAGCTTTGCTTTTGTGTGTGTGTGTCCAAGCTCACTTGCTGAAAAGGTAATTCATGTTATAGCTCATGTTATTTCTGGCTTTGCTTAAAATGCTTTTTTGGTCATGAGCATCAGTAGGAATATTTCTTCATCGTATATATAATATTAAAATTTAGAGTGTGACTGAAAAACAATGCTTGACTGCTCACTCAAGATAGCTACACATTTCAAAAACATTCCTTTATTATAAATAAATCATTTGTATAAAAATTGGCATGCTTCAACCATGGCAAATACACACTTACACCCCAGGGCTAATTGACCAGAGTAGCCAATACAAGACAAATGCATTTTTCAATGCAGATTTGACAATGTGGAATAAGAATTCAAAAATCTGCACAACCACAAAATACTTACAATTAGAATAACAACTAACATGGTTGACTCCATTATTTCCATTGTTTTCTTTGCATTTTTATATGTATGTATATATATTTTTTCCTCTTTCACTGGCAGACCATTTGTGTTTGTTGCTATTCCAGAAGTGACTGCTGTCCCATTTACTCTGAGCATTGCATGGCCACTACTGTAAATTTTAGAAAAAAACACACCATTTTGTCACAGTCCAGCCAGCCTCTCTCTTTACAACAAACATCAAAGACTCATGCTATACTTCCGATCTGTGGCAGTCCATGCCTCATTGTAAACAATCCCAGATTCTTCTAATCAAGATGCATCTTCATATGGCATGATTGGTATAACTGACGTAGGTTGTTTTTGTGGGTGGTGCTGCAAAAGAGGACAGAGTGTGTGAGGGGAACCTTTGCAATAGCATGATGACTCCATTTAAGGTGTGAGGGGACCATGGCTGCAATTCAGCTGGAAGGAACAGTTCTTAACACATTACAAACTCGTGGCGTTACATTCTGAAAGTGTGATTTTGTCCCGGGGAGTGGTATCACACTTCTTTTTTAACAAATAAGATGATTCAAACATCTAGCATGCTACTTAACAATCTGTACTAGGTCACAGGGACACAAAGGAATTCCTAGTGAAAACTGTATTTGGCACAGTTTTGCTTGCTTAGTTTTTGAAAGACTAAAATCAGTCCTTTTGTGCATGACACTCAGTGAAGTAAAAGTAATTAAGAAATTCTGAAAAGTAACGGGTCAGAAAATCTCACCATCAGTACGTCTACCGCATTTTTTTTGGAAGGTGCAGGTATCAAAATATGATATATTTAGGTATGATTATACATGATTCACAGGCTATTGTGTGGATAATAATAAATAGCTTGTGTGTGAATGCTAGTTAAAAATTCATAGTGAACACTTGTAAGATTAAGTGTAAGATGATAAAAATCAGCTGAGATTATCTTCCATATGATGTCGCCTTCCCGGTGCCTTGCTCCACAGCCATTTACATGCATCTTTTGACACAAGTTATGATTTGGCTTACCATGAGTGCCAGCCACACAAGGCCAAGTACAGAGGAAGAGCCCCAACATTAGCATCAGCTCTAAGAGCATGAGGAGTGTCTGACAGTTTTGGAGTTACAGATGAGAGTCCTCATCATATATGAACAGAGGTATTGCTGTACTGATTTCTGACATTTCTCACATATAGTAGTGAACAAAAATTGACTTCTGTGGTATTAATATTTCTAATGAAATAAGTTAGCATTACATTTGTTTTTCATATTTAGTCTGAGGTGATCTAGTGTCAACACGTATCTAATGAATTAAAGGCGATATCTCTTCAACTGAATGTCTTCTTACCAGCTTTCCTCTCTGTAAAATGCTGCTATACTAAATATGTGAAAAGCCAAGGCCAAGATTCCAAATACTGCAAGTATTGGTAGAAAAGGCTTGAAATAAAAACTGAATTATAAATGTGGTTATCAACATATGAATAAACTAGATGTTATAGCATCAACTGTAAATGAGTCTTATAGAAGTCTGTGTTGAATATGATTTACTACTTATGCATATCAAACATTACAACTTGTGTTTCGAGTTTATTAGGAAGTAGAAATAAAGCGCTGACTGTACTCACTGCTGGTGTCCATGCTCTCACAAAGCTCAGTTTTCACCTCTCCGTTTGGTCTTTCACTAGCCAGTTGGCTAAGTTTGCTGGACATGGTGGCGGCTGTGACGATGGCCTTGAAGCTACGCTTGCGTTTCGGCACGTTCTGCTCCGGGTGGAAGATGATTATGTAGACTTTGGGCATGTAGAGCATCCCCAGGGACACAGACGCACTCAGGCTCAGAGACATTGTTAGGGTGGTCGTCTGGATGTACATCTAAGACAGAGAATGGGAAAGACGATCACATCTGAGTCTTTATAATAACCAGGGGAAATGGTCTGCTTGCTCTGAAAACAAAGACGCTACTCACAAGAGCTTTTCTCTCTAGAGCAACAGACCTTTCAGTAATAAGATTATCCATGATGGTACCAGATACATGTTAGCTTCTTGTAAATATGCATCAGCTTATTGTGCAGCTTCCCTTTACCCAGGGGTGTAGTTTATTTATCTGTAAACGTATGAACAGCAGACAAACAGACCATCACATCTACAGGGGCAATATTATGTGCTGAGGAATATGCCTTGGATGTTAGGTCACTTAACTACGACTGATTGGTCCAAAGAATAAAAACCCTACAGTCTTGATAATATATTAAAATGGAGCAGTTTTGACCCTGCTATGAAACTAGTTTAGAAACCTAAGCAAGTTAAGCCATTAAGCAGCCCTGCATACACTTTAGGATAACAAATGTGTAAAACTGTGCCATATTTGTCAATGGAAGAATTGCACTGCAGAAGCATTCTGTGCTTGTTCATCTTGTCACTGCTGCAGGGAGACCCGTGCTGGTGTCACACTATGAGGACGTCTGCCTTGCCCTCTGGCCCTAAAGCACTTCCCACCACACACTCATTACAGCTTTTGCAACAAGCTCTACTCAAGGGGGCAGCCAGACAGAACAGCACATATTAAATCCCACAGGTCTCCGTCACTTCTTATTTCATTGGTGGGTCATGAAAAGATTAAAACCTGAGATCTTATGGTTCTGGGTATGAAACTTATTATGCATTACAATCACTAACGTGGCTGCAAAATACTGCCCAGGAGATATGCACATTGTTCATATTTATGGTTGTTCATGGTTGCATCCAGACCCCTTCAAGGACTCTTTAGCAGACTATTTTATAGAGTGTACTTGCATAAAAAAAGACAAAGTAAAGTGATTTGATGTTAGAGCTTTTTTTTTCATTAGAAAAAGGCAATACTATAAGATTGTAACACTGCACCGCTGTAAAGACCAGACCATAAGGAAACTAACACTGGGATTAAAACAAAAATCAGTGCAAGATGGGAAAACAAATACAGTACATTAGAAAAATGGCAGCACATCAACATTAAGACTAATATATCTCATTGCTGCTGGGTTTAAGAAAATCATAGATGTATCAAATACGGATACAGTTTTTAATCTAGTTAGAGGCACTCTTTATAATGATCATCAATCTGGAAGATTCCCTCCTGAACTGCAGTATTTCCTCTTCTATAATGGACAATGAGTAGGTTCATAATGCATAATGAGTAGGTTCAAACATTATTACTGCATAATATATTATTTTACCCTACCGAGGATGTGATATTGGAACCAGGCAAAAAATGAGACAACAGAATCAGAACCAATTTTATTTGCAAGGCATGTTATATACACAAGGAATTTGTGTGAGTGCTCATATGTCTACCATACTAAACAGACTGACATGTCTAAAATACAAAAAAAAGGTTTACATATAAGCACGGATGGACATATATATGATACATGTCAGTAGTGTAAAGTGCTATAATACAAGGGGTGCTAGGCTCTAGACTAAAGTGCCTAAGATGTGCAGTGTTATTAATGAAGTCGAAGCCCTGGGGAAAAAGCCATCGTTGCTTTCATGGTCTGGAGTCTTCAGCCTGATGGGAGAGCTTTGGAGAGGTGTGGTTCAGGGTAAGAGGCACTGGCTATGAGTTTGCAGGCAAGCTTCATGATTCTACCGCTGTATATGTCCTCAAGTGCTGACAGATTAAATCCTGTAATCCTCTTTGCAGTCCCGATTATGCGGCAGAGTTTGGCTCACTTCTGTAAGATGGAGGAGCCGAAACAAGTGGTTATGGAGGAGGTGCGGATTGAACTGTAAAACTGGATCATCACATGATGTGACAGGTTGAATTCACACAGCTGCCTTAGAAAGAACATATTCTGATGTGCTCTCTTGGTGGTGATGATCTTCACAAACCTCAGATACATGAATATAGTGGTGCCAGGGAACTTGATTGACTCCACAAAGACACTGATGCTGAACGGTGTTGTGGAGGGGGTGCTCAATTTAAAGTCTACATACTGTATATATATATACTCTTTAAGGGGTCGAGAATCAGGTGGTTAGAATTGCTTCAGGGCACCAACAGTTTGGCGTCCTCCCTTTATGCCTATCTGTACCACTGTTGGTTATGAGCATCACAGTGGTCTCATCTGCACACTTAAGGATCTTCACAGATGGCCCTTTGAGATGTGGTCACAGATGTAAATGCTAAAGAGAAGGGACACAGTATCACACATCCTTGTGGTGCACTACTGCTGGGAATCAGGTGGTTGGCACTGACAGCTACATGAGTTTGACTTACTGGTTAAAATGGTGTTAAAAGCTGAGTTAGAGTTCATGAAGAAAACTCTCGTATAGGTACCTGGTCTGTCAGGATGTTCTGGCATGAACATAAGAGGCTAGCTGATTGTCATCCATATACTGGGTGTGATATCATTCAGGTAAGCTAGTATAAGGCATTTGAAGACCTTTAGAACTACAGAGGACAGGGCAACTGGTCTGCTAATCATTTAGCCTTGGAGTCCTCATCCTTTTGGGGACTAGAAGAATAATATTGAGTTTCAGGAATGTGGAGAGAGCAGAGGTCCAAAGATCTGCAAACAATGTCCATGAATACTAGCACCAGTTGATCGCAGTTGTGCTGTAGTGAAACTAGGTCAGGACCTGTAGTCTTTCTCACCTTCTGTCCTCTGAAGAGCTTGTTGACATCATGCTCATTGATGGTGAGATGTGGGAGGGGCAAAGGTGAAGGAAAGGGAGTGACCTCCAGTGGTGTAAGACCAAGTGAAACCTCACCAGCATTGCACTGGCCCTTTATCACAAGTGACAAATAAAACTGAGGAAAAATGATAATCACTGCTAAAGAAATATACACTGCAGATTTCAATCTGTTCTAAGTCAGTGTATTGACACTTTGAAGAAAAGAACAAAGGGAGATTCAGATTTTAAGAAAACAATTCTCCCATCCTCACAACTCAGTTGAATGCAATCTGCAGTGTGTATGGTGCTGACTGTTTTTTTTTTTTTTCGGGGGCCATCTGAGGGGAATGTTTCAGAAATTGGGAAGTTATCTCATATTGATTCCTGACAACATACTGCAACCCTACACAATAAAATAACCACTGTTGAATGAACTCTTATAGCGTTCTGTTGAGTTGAAGCTAAATTAAATCTGCAGCCATTAATTCACCTGTGTAAAACACATGTTTAAATACAGTGTTTGCTAATAGCTTTCACAATGAAATCTTAAGTCTTAAAGCAATAATTAATCTGGTCAAATACATAACATGCAAAACAACTAAAAAGAAACACTTTAGCATACTCTTATTAAAGAGTTATATGATGATGCAATAAATTATTCAAACGCCATGATCCAGATCCACAGATTATAATGGGAATTTATATAAGATCTATATAAATTCAAGAGTACATACAGTCTCACAACAAGTAATAGCTTTAATAATAGAATTTCACATTATTAAATATATATTTACTGTAGAAACGGTTATAAAACAAAGTAGCCCCACGTGTCACGGCACAGCCCCTGAACCCTCCCAAACATACATCTAGGTTTGGTTGTTTCCGTGTGTGCGTCTTGGTCTGTGCTATTCGTGTTATTCGTAACACCTGTCTCTTGTCTCGTTATTGTGATGTGTTGCACAAGTGTCTTGTTTTGTTTCATGTATTTAAGCGAGCATGTTGTCTATGTCTTTGTCAGTTCTTGCTGACGGTCAGCCCACTGCTCTGTGTGAATCTGTGAATCCTTCATGTTTAGTGATAGCATAAGTCGCTATCGCTATTTGTGTCAATAAACCTTCAGTGTTAAGCCTACTGTCGTCTTGGCGTGCTGCTTCGCCTTGCCCATGACACCACGCACAGGCCTCAAATTGATGAATGTCTCTGAATGAGATTTTTGAAGGAAGAAGGTAGAAAGATCCTGTGTGTGAAGCATGCTTTTCAATGGCCATGAACCCGTTACCTTCAGGTCATGAAAAATGAGGTGAATCTAAAGGTGAAATCGTTTTCAGGAGATTAGTGTAACATATTAAGGCTCTTCATCTGAATGGTCTGTTCGTCTGCTGGTGGAATCATAATTTGGTTACACCAATGTAGTGTGCTGGGTGCTCTTTTGCCAAGCCTTATTCTGATGATGTATCTCTGTGCAGCAAACACAGCCTATGGTTTTGTTTTTTGACATTAATAATAAAGATGTACTGTATGTACAACTGTATGCCTTTAACGTATAAGCTCACAAAAAAGAAAGCAATGAAAAGGTCTTTCCAAGAGCTTCAAGAAGTACAGAAAGGAAACAGAAGATGTGTTTTGAAGTGAAGAGCTAGAGAACTAAGGCATAATTATAAGTATTTTCCATATCACAGAGAGAGAAATTAGAACTGAGAATTATTATTAGAACTGAGAACTCTTAACTTGTCACCACTAAGAAATGTTAATTAATTGCAAACCATAATTGCAAACCATAATTAACTGCAAACTGTATTAAAGCTTAATTCAAATCACAAGCTGAGTACCCAAACAGTGTTAGAAGTGTGCAGAAGACCATACAGACATTTCATGTTGTTCCTCTCATCAGCCAGGTCTGACATAGCTAAAGTAACAGCATGTGAAATGAGACCACAACTGTATTATACAAAGGCAGTGCTCGGATGAACAGTAAACACACCAAGACCCAGACCCAGACCAAATGGCTCCAAGGGCACCATAACCTGTTCACACATTATCTGCCTGGGCCCTATGGTGTAATGTCATCCAGTGTTGTTTTTATCACATATCACTGCAAGGTCGCATTCGATTCTCACTACAAGCAAAATGACATCTCCGCTCCAGCATCACATACCACGTGCACCAAGCAGCTGGAACTGTCTAAGGGAGAAAATGAACGGCCGACATGGATATTACTCAAGCAGCGAGTGTGTAATGATGTTATTGGGTTATTCACAAACGCAAAACAACTGTGCTAATGAGTAGCGGCTGAAATATTGTACAAGAGAGAACAAAGACTGCATTTCAATCCTGGCCAGACAGGAGAGTTTATTATGACCTTATATTGGTTTCCTGCAGCTCTTTACACTCTTTAAAGTGTGGACTGATCATGTTATATGCATAGATTAAGTCCCGTTAACTGAGAGGTTCATTTTCTCTTGCCTAGTGTTGCATTTATTGAAGATTTTTCAATCCACAAAAACACAATTTTCCACTAGGGTTCTATTTCAATTAGGCAGACGTTGACTCGTCAAGAAAACCACACTGGGCTACATAACTGCAGATTCAGTAGCCTAAACACTGCTGGTGTGCACTGCTGGTGACTGAAAACCAACTGCACCAAGCAATTGTGGACACACTTTCATAACAAATATAACAGGAGTGGATTTTGAAGTTTAAAGAACTGTGTCGACCATGCACAGCCTTTTTAGTTTCTGACTTGAGACGCTTTGTGAAGGACTAAGGATTATACGTGAAACTTTGAAATTCTCATCTACAAGATTAATAGAACTGACATCAATTTAATTTGTTCTCGAAGCCTAACTCACCCGCTCCGCAGATTGCGATGTTCCAAAGAAGATTGGTATGAATGCAAGCCAAATGATGCAGGTGGTGTACATAGTAAATCCAATAGGCTTGGCCTCATTGAAGGTCTCTGGTACTCCTCTGGTCTTGATTGCATAAACAGTGCATGTGACCATCAAGAGAATGCTGTAGCCTAACGAGCAGATGAGCGAGAGGTCTGATATATCACACTTGAGAACACCGCGAGCGTTCCCAGGGTCCTGCGTGCGCTGCTCACCATAATCCACAAAGGTGTGCGGGGGGTCAGCAATAAACCACACGAGGACACCCGTGAGCTGCACAGAGATCAGGCTGAAGGTGATGACCAGCTGGGAGGTGGGGCTGATGAAGCGCGGCGCTGCCACCGAACGCTTGCCCTGCTCGAAGATTCGGTGGATGCGGTTGGTCTTGGTGAGCAGCGCGGCGTAGCTGAAGCACATACCCAGGCCCAGGAAGACCCGGCGGAAGGAGCAGGCACACACACCGGGCGTGGCGATCATAGGAAAGGTGACGATGTAGCAGAGGAAGATGCCGGTGAGCAGCACGTAGCTCATCTCCCTGCCGGAGGCACGCACGATGGGCGTGTCATTGTAGCGGACAAACGTGACGATCACGAAGGTGGTGGTGAGGATGCCGAGGATGGCGATGAAGACGGGCACCACAGCCCAGGGGGAGTGCCACTCCAGTTTGATGATGGGGATAGGCTGGCAGCTGGTGCGGTTGCGGTTGGGCCTCTGCTCGTATGGGCACAGCTGGCATGTGAACTCGCTGGCCTGGTAGTGGTAGCCCTCACAGCGCTCACAGTGCCAACAGCAGGGCACGCCCTTCACCACCTTCTTCCTCTCACCCGTCCGGCAGGGCAGGCTGCACACCGAGGCGGGCATGTAGGAGGCACCGCTCGCCCACTGCATGGCATTCATCTATAAAGGAACCGCAGCAAACATAGTGGAAGTTACCATATCGTCATCATCACCACCACCATCATAAACACAATAATCATAATTATAATCATAATAGTGATTATCATCATCATCATCATCATCATTATTATCATCATTATTATGGACATAAGCACACTGACTCTCACTGACATCATTAATTGGTTTCCTCAGTGAAACACACAGTCAAATTAAAACTTAAAAAACAGATGTCTTTCCTCACGTTTAAATGAAGGTGATCTGTCCAGTGGCCGATGACTCTGTACTCAGCCATTGATCCATTAGTGATCTGATACTGGAAGATGTCATATCGTCCTGGGGCATCTCCATTTTCATTGAAAGTTACAGGGGTCTTCGCACTCCCTGTAAAAATGTTAAAAAAAAATCCCATTACAATTATCACACCATCCTCTTCTGTCAAATCTTCTGGTTTGTTTCTGCAGTTCTCACTTTGAGGCCCTTGGCTACTAAAGCACCTCTGGGCAAGATAACAGTTCACAAACTGCTGTTGTACTTTAGACAATTAAAGGCTTATCATAATCATTTTTCCCTCTCACATAAGATATTCAAATATGAATTCCTCTAAAATAGATAATGACATTATAATCAAAATGAGGTTGAAGTGCAGGGTCACAGTTTACATGATGTACAATTCACGTAATCCATCATGAAGCGCTAGCTAGCATTTCCACATTAACGTACATAATCGCTCCATCACTACCAACCATTCTTAACTTTCTCCCAGGCCTTGTGGAATTTTTCAAATCGAGCACTTAAAGAGGCGACAGCATGGGTAATGGGGAGGGTGTAACAGATGAGCGTCTCAGGAGACTGGGATGGCATGCATTATTAAAGTACCTGCAGCGAGCCAGCTGAGGCAGGAAAACTGGGCCTGCAGGACTCAAGTGCACCTCACCACTGCAGCAGAGCGTGTTGGAGCATGATGCAGTCATTTAGATGGAACCAAACTTCAGTGCAAACATTGAAACCGAACAATATATTCATATGCTGTGTGTAAGGAAGCTTATTGCAGCCTGACAGTGAACGAGACAAGTGAATTAAACAAGCCAGGATAACAACCAGCCAATTGACTGAAATGTTCTAGTACCGAACTGACATCCTAGTCCATATATCACTACTGGATCTCTGAATCCCATCAGCATTGCCCTGAACTGCCTCCTTACATGGCAGTGGCCATCCCTCAATCAGTCCATTGATTGTGGGCTCTTACACATGTAACTCCATGCCATGCACTTTCAATTAGAAAGCTGAAGGTCAGAATGAGCTTCGTGAAACTTGAACATGTTGATAATTTAAGAAAAATCATCCTACTGTTTTACTTTTAAAGTGTGGGCACGTTTCTTTTGGCTCCTATTATGTTCTCCCCCTATGAATAAATACAATACAGATCACACCTGGAATGAAAGGAGTCTAATATATCACCCTCATGTGTCCATGCACAGAATATGGCATTTTCGTGCAGCATACTGCTGCAATATAGATCAGTTTTCCCTTATCTAAAAATAATTTCAAAACGTAATGTACACCATTAAACAAGTACAACATAAATATGACGTGAGAGTGACAATGCTAATGGAGCACAAGAGTCCTAGTGCTTGTTAGAAGTTATGCATCCTGGCATCTGAGCCTCTTACTGCTTGTTATAAGGGAGGATGTATGCTGTCATCTGAATCTTCTTTGATGCAACTTTTTAATGCACACCTACTAGTTTGCTGGTACAAACTGATAGACAGAGTATTGTAGATAAGCTCTCCTTTTTCACTCATCTTAAAATACTTCTGATTCAGTAGATGTTTTGGTGTGGGAAGTTAATTTCTACTGATAGCTTTGTAATGGAGGTGTGCTCAAGAGAAATGCTTATCAGCTTTGCCAACCAGCCAACCAACCAACAAACCAACCAAAACAAATAGAAACCCCACTAACCTGCCCTAAGTGGAGTAATGCAGGCAATCAGTATATTTAGAGGCTGAGATTACTAAAGGATAGCTGAATTAGTTCTTGTTTCAAGAATGACACTCACTTATCACCAGAAAGTGAAAGCAAGAGGAATTCACAGACCCTGCTGGGAGTACCCTCCTCTCGCCTATTAAAATACTGCATCAGGCCGTTTCTCTTTCTCCTTCTCCAGAGACATCAGCTCTTCATTGACACCAACACCATGGTTTTTCCAAAATTCTCAGAGTATTAAACTAGTTTATTGAATTGCTTTAGCAGCACTTTTATCACACCTCTGAGAAGTTTATCCTCATATGAAATGCGAGGAGTCTCCCTGAGGCATGACCTTCGACCTCATAAAGTCACCCATAGTCTAGCAGCAATCTCTCACTCTGACAGGGCTTCATATTGGATGATTTTTATACCAAAAGTATAAGAAAAAAAAAGGTTTGATAAAGACGAGTTCATGCATGGCTGCATGACTATTATTTGTTTGAAGAATCTCAAAGCTCATTTGTAATTAACACATTTCTAACGCTGAGGAGACAAAATGGTTGAATCTTTAAATTGTGCAAGTATTGTGCAAAGTATTAAATTGTCACATGGAGCTGACATGGAACTTCCTTGTAGTATGCTTTAGGCCCCTGTGCAGACTCATCACTGATTTTCAGGCTTCACCTTCTTTAGTCTTCCAGCCCTGCCCGTGACATCATGATAATCAAAAATTGGTTACCTTTGATTTTTAGATACTGAGCGCATCATGAGATGTGAACTGTATGTGCGCTTTTTTGTTTATCTTATGACTTGATTCATCTTACGGATCTCCAGGAAAATGTATGAAAATCATAACTAATCAACATCAATTAAGTCTATATCTTTTCTGCATTCTGGCTGGTCGTCAACGTTTCTTTTTTTCACAGCTGAATTGAATGATTCTCACAAAGCTTTTTTTAATGGTTATGGTTCTTCCATCAGTCACAATAATGTAATACACTGTTGACATGAACATATGAACATATAACATTATTTCTTATAATGATGAGGGTTGATTAAAAAAGCAAATGTTTAAATAATGTAACATAATTGCATGAAAATGAGACAGACAGAGAGAGAGAGATTATTGATAACTTCTTAAAAAGACTTAGTGTGGTAAGAATTAGAACTATTTAATTATAAATGTCACTGGGATCAACACAATATACTAGAAATCATGTAAATGCCCAAACAGATACAATCAAAAGTAGAGGAAACATGCTAAATACAGATGTTAAAGCGACCTATAGCTATACAAAACTATGACTCTTATTAACTAAAGGCCAAAACAATTAATTTCTGGGTTACTAGATGTCGATGCAGCATTTTCTGCTGAGCAGGTATTTGAGGTTTGGCTGTATTTCACTTCCACTCTTGCCTTCTCACAGGCCCTCTCCCAACAACAACAACAACCCAAACACAAGCCAACACAATCATGCCCAAGCCCAGATCACTGTACTAAGACGCACGACTCATTAATAAATTAAGAAAAGATGAAAGAATGGAATGGAAGAAGAACAAGACTGGGAAATCATCTGTGCTGTATCTTTGGAAATGAGGTCCTTCTGGGCCCTTTTTACAGGGTCGTGGTCTTAATATCATCTGGGAATCTGGGAAGTTAAATGCATGCCAGCATTGTGAAAGAGTACTCAAAAGAAACCAAAGATGTCTGAATGTAAAAAGAAAAGTGTAGGGTAAGGTCTCCTTTCCTGTTTCCCAAGACCTCAGTCACAAAGAGAGAAAAGTTAGCTAGAGGCTTCTAGGAAAATGCAAATGAGCAGGCAGAACAGCACTACAGTGCAATCTATTCTATTACAGCTTTTATAATACTACTATAATAGCTCATAGCTTGAGGCAAGACTAGTTTGTTCCTTTGGGAAAATCCCTTTTGGGAGATAAAAGGGGTGTGTTGTGTGTATGAAAATGGTTGCCCCCAGACCTCAAACACCCACATCAAGAAGCCTTTATGAATGCTTTACTTAAGGGTCAAATGTTTGATACTGAAGAACCATCCCCTTGAGTAAATCAGACAGAGTTGTTGTCAAGAAGTTAATTGTCCAACTAATTAATGTGCATTTCACTGAATCTGTCTGAGACAGTGATGGTGTTCACCTAGACAGGCAGCACAAATGAGTGCAGGGGCACAGCTGCTTGACATCTTTGTTTTATTTGATGCATCTCCAGGTATTGATCCATCTCTTCTTTTAAAGACAATCAGTGCCCTACACACGTGCAACGGGTGAGCAGAGGATATTTGCACAGCCTAGCATTTATTCAGCCATTTTACAGCTGCTTAATCATTTACTTATGTCTTATCTTGTGGCTAATTGGGAGAATATCGACAGAGGACCAAACAGTGGAATAGAATCTTTCCAGGTCAGTAGTGGGATCAATCGCTTGCTGTTGAGAGTGCCTGATGCAATTATGGCTTGTTTTTTTCTGTTTATCACTAAATAAAGAGTTTTATCCCATATAACATTTTGTTGTTCAGCTAAGCCTCTGGGCAGAAATCCCAGCTCCACTAACATCTTACATTCACAGCACTGTCCTCTCTTTCCCATAAAGAGTTTTATCTCATTGAACATACTGAACATGACCTCAGAGTATGTGAGCAATGAGGCTACAAGCACACAGGATAACACAGGAATACCAAAGCACATTTAATCTAACCATCAATGACAAACACAGTGTTATTTGGAGCCCTGCTGTTCTCTCAGCATCCCAACACAAGTATAAAAATAAAAACATGCATGATGGCATTGGAGCATGTTAATGTGGGTGAGTTGTCAATTGCCCACAGGTGGCAGTAGTCATCACGATTTGTAGACGGACATGGAGGGTTAGATGCTACACTGGACCTTCTAATTTGCTGTGTTTATTAGCCCTTTGATGACAGACTACTCTTTCCTCACTCTCAGAAAGATGGCATGGCATGTTTGTAGATACTCAAGCACAAAGGGTCAATGAAGGAGTGATTTACTTTGGGACAGAGCAAATACTTTCACATTTTCAGAAGCTGTGCAATAACTGCACACTGTTTTGCTCTCTCTCTCTCTCTCTCTCTCTCTCTCAGCCACACAGACATACATACAAACATACAGATACACACATGTATTTAATTTACAGTCCACATTTTTGCAAATTAGGTAAAAGAAAAAAAATCAATTTTCCGCAGAGGAAATGATTGTAACAGAACATGAATTTTAATAAGCAAAAGCGCCAGCAACTTACTGATGTTTGAGTGAACAGAGATTACAGTGCTACCCATAGACACATTCATGCTCAATGTGATGTTATTTTTCAGAAGCAAAAACCCTTCAAACCACATCTTCGTATTCATTAGGCTGAAGTATGCAATCAAACAGTGAAGGCAGTTCTGCTCTGAAAAGCCTGTGAAATTCTTCTTCCAATTTTGCCTTCACACCCTCAAAGGTGAGATGGGTATTCTAATTTTATGCTCAGGTGTTATGTGCTGGGAGCAGCAAGTGAAGGCAGGAAAACATTTTGTATTTATGTATAATGAATCTGTGAAATACCGATATGCTTCAACACAAAGGTGTGAAATACAACATAAGGAGTGGATGAGACAGGCAGAGCAATGATAATCTCTGGAAACCATAGACATGACTATGAGATCTTACCACTTGAATTCAAACAGCTAAGAAAGAGTTTTCTAAAGCTGTACAATTGTATGCAATTGCAATGCAATGCAAATGTATTAAAATGTTTTAATATTGCTGCATATGTAATACACACTGATGGTTTATCATTTAGAAAGCAAATGTTCAATCTTTTTGCAGTACTGGATGTATAAATGCAATATTTAAGAAATATTTTAACCAGACAGTATACAGTAATGAATGAGCAAAATAAACATACAGATGTGAGTGTGTCTAACCAAATGACACATATAAAAAGGTATTATAGAAATATCTATAAAGTCTTACAGAGCTTTGAAATGATAGTAAAAAGAGATAAAGGATAACATAAGACTGTATTGATCCCTAGAGGGAATCTGAGGCATTACAGCAGCTTGGCTTGATAAACCACAACAGATACAGGGGCGGGCTACAATAAAATTGAAGCGACTACAGCATTATTAAAATAAATACACAGAATATAAACAGCTAAGCTAATACTTCCAGCACAGAAATGTACAAATATGTAATAAATAAGAAATAGATAATAAACTAATAATAGATTTATATATACAAATGTGTAAGACAGTGTGCTAATTTACTACCATCTAAACAGACATTAAGCCAATGTACCAGAGCATATTACTGCATATCACAATATCACAATACACAGTTGAATGTCTAAATGGCCCATCTAGGCAGTGTACATACCTCAATAGCACAGAAAGGAAGGATGTATGAATGTGTTCTCTTATGCTCTGTGACTGAAGCTGGCTTTGCTAAAAGTTCAAAAAGAATGTTGAAGAAAGAAAGCCCTAACCCTTGAGTAAAAGCACTGTGAAGATAGAAATCTTTGTAAAAAGAGAAATCTATGCAGAATAAAAAGAGATTAAGTTGCTCTGGCAGGTCTATTTGACCTTTCATCTGGCCCAGAGTAGAATGCTTTATGGAGCGAAAATGAAGATGGTTGTGAAATCAGTTGAAAGGTAACAGTGTAAGAAGATGCAGGTGATGACAGAACATTTTGTATACAGGCCAATTCTACAGTAATGCAGAAAAAGGTGATTTTTAAAACTAACACTCAGAATGCTGACATGGTTGGCAGCCCTGACTGGTGCAGTTTTAGTGAAGGTGAGGGGCTGCATGATGAGAACTGCATGATGGAACAGAGATAGGAAATCACAGCGCAAAAATCTCAAATCAATACATTTCAGAATCTTTTTTGTCTCATTTGAAGTGTGGGAAATTGTAATTGTAATTATAATGAATTGTCTCCATGGCATGAAAACATAGGTGCTTAAAAAAAGAAAAGAAAAAGGAAAGTAATGTCTGGTCAGAAGAGCACAGGGGAGAAAACAGAAGATGTTCAAGATGTTCCTCAATATGATCCACAGTAAAGAGTCACAGTAAAGAAATAATAAATATACTGGAACCTTGTGAACAATACTGTATCATAGACAGCGGAAGGAAGGTTCTATAAAACTGATTTGAATTTGCTGATAACTAACATGGAAAATTCTGGAGTTAAAAGGAGGTGTGGATACAAACGCTAGGTATGAATACCAATTAATAACACTAATATAGGGTTTACTCAAAATCTGTCCATCAGTGGTTAGCAGCGAAGGGGAGGGAGTGGACGTTTATAGCTGCAGAGGAGGTACTCACCATTAAAGCTAACGTTGCGGATGTAACCCAGCAGCTCCTTGCCGTCGATGCTGCTCATGCGAGGACAGAGTCCCGGGTATCCCGAGCACAGGTCCCGGTGCATGCGGTGAAGAGCATGGGCCATGGCATACACAGCATCCATCACAAACTGCACTTTCCCCTCCTGCTCATAGCTGGAATCTCGGCCGATTTTCTCCAAGCCTAATGGCAAAGAAGGACACGGGATTTAGCTGTGGAGGGGTTTCTTTTGAAGTGTATTATGAAAATATTTTTCTTCTTCTTTCTTAAGCTCCTTTAAATGTATGAGATTGGGTAAAACACACTTGTCAGTCCTCTTGAGGCTCTTCTTTTTTTGCTACATTTCATCTTTTATGATGTTATTTTTAAATAAACCATCTGACTTTTGAGTGTTAAAATAATGTAAGATAAAAGTCTCTCCTGAATGTCTGAAACTGAAAAACATGCTGGCATTATCAGGGTAAGCCACACTTTCACACACTGAATGTGCATTTGTGAGGTCTTTTGAGTGATATGCAGTGACAGACGTCTGTGTTTTAACTTGTTAAACATATAGTTCATAGCATAGACAGGTTACAGCTGAGCTAGTAAAACAACCAAAGGCAGCAATTAAAGTATATTCAACTTTTCCCTGTATCTCATTCAGTTTGACCCCAAAAAATACTTATCTAACATCTCAAAGTATGTATTTACTCTCTCATGTTAGACAAGACATATCCTAGTTGATTTTCAGTTTACTTTTATATGGCCTAAAGCTGTGAGCCCAAACTGATACTAAACACCATTACTCAATCTCTGTTCAGACCTCAGTGTGCCCTACTCCCAGCCGAAAGTACTGCAGCTCTCAAATACCTCATCAAACCTGACATATTCCAGGACTCAGAGATCCTATGTTCTACCCTATGAAAATATAAGAAAGAATTTTTGCCATCTGATTTGCACTTTAAATAAATAGGGGAACATTTTCCTACTGTCTTGCAGACGTTATGAGAATGCCATGATGGAAGAACACTTTTACTATTACTGCTGGAGATGAAAATGACTGTCAGTGTTGTAAAGCCTACACTATTACAAAGTTAGCTGGATTTCATAAAAAGCAGAAACTTAATCTTATGTTATCGCCTGCTAAGAAATGGTTTAGTTGTCAGATATAAAAGAGACTAGATCTTTTGTCTACATGAGTGAAGAGTTGCATTATACATGACATACAGTTTAATCATTAAATACAGGGTCTCAATTAGTCTTCAGTTAGAGAGGGAAACTCAATTTGCCCTCATTGACACCTGTGGGAGCACCACATTGGTTTTGACTGTCTCTTTCACTGGAGAGCACACATAAATCATGTTTCCAAAATTAAATACAAAAATCAGACAAATTATCAATTAATTCAGCAGATCATGTTTTATGATGTGATTAATAAAGATAAGAACACACGAGGTGGCTCTTGAGCACACTGTCTCCTAATAGCATTAAATCCTTTTCCATTAATGGACTGGTATAGACAATTGTTTAACATAAATATGAACCAGTTTATCAGATTCAGACCATAGGATGACAAGCTGGGCTGATTTTGAGGATTTCAAGATTGCAAGATTGCAACAGTATCTTCATTGGTAGGTAACTAATGGGTATTTGAAAGATCACTATTAGCTGATGTGCTTTTCATATTGTTCTCAACATATTCAAAAGATTTGTTAGATGCATTTCATCAGTGACTGAATGAATTGTTTGCTAAAAGCTTTGAAATAGTCAGATGAATCATAGTGCAGAGAGAGTCAAGTACGTCCATGCATCCCCACTTATGTGGATTTGGAGAGCACAGTGATTATCAAAGCCTCCAATTATCATGCCATAAAATATGCAGAAACAATGACCCAAGATGAAATAAATGAACATTTCTCGTTGTTTTAAGATATGTTAGTGAAGGCCATGTATACACCACACCAAAGGAGGAAACAGCACAAAATATCTACTGCTTTCTGCAGAAATGTGAACATACTGGACAAGATGCACATAGTCACTCCCGAGTGTCGTGCACCAAGCTGACCGGATGAACAGTTGTTGTGGATGATATGTTTAGGGCAGGCAGAGGCACATTTCAAGATTCATATAAGAGCTGAAGAATAGAAAGGACAAGGACAGAGTGCAAAAACACAACGTGGAACAAGTTGTATGATCTGCTGTTTGGACAGAAAACATGCTCATCGGCTGAACTACTGTGGGAACCTGATGGACATATCATATTAATTACTCTGTGCTTGGCTAAGATTCATGGATCCTATCAATGGCTGTCAAGCCATGAAATATTTTCATAATCTCCTGTGCATACTATTGACTCATTTAGATAATCTTGGTTTTGTTAGCTGGCTTCTTGTTTAAGAGGCTTGCCCCTACTGATTATGATGTCTATAATGGCGCTTAGACAGCAGCTCTGACTGATATCGACGTATAGTAACTGACAATTGCAGAGCTCTATTAATGAAATCCCCACTTTCTACATTACATCATTAAATATTTACAGTGGCCATAACCAAGCAAATTTGTAATTATGAGATGGAGTGACTGTTAATGAAGGAAAGTTCAGGCCAGTGTATATTGTTCGTCCATATATATTTAGTTTTCCCTCATTTTACAATTTAGCGAAAATGGAAATCAGACAGCACATTTGAGTGTGAAAAGGATAGCAATATTACCCTGCTTCATGGAAGGATGGGCAGCTGCCCACAGGAAAACTATCAGCATATGGAAATGTTTCTGAACTAGCTAATAAAGATCTCACACTTGGGGCTTTCTGTCTTAACAATACATAAAGGCACTAAAGACTGAGTATCAAGATTTCATTATGCAGGATGTCTGGCAAATTTACACAGTTTCTTTAACTACTAATGTTAATGTTTCATACTTAGTCATGTAGTCAGGAAATAAGTAGAGAATGTCACCTCCACTTTCAGCACAGCGGTTACATAAGCTCAGCATCCAACAGCGTATGGGAGATGAGAGCTAGAGGTCTTTCCTGCATGGTTTAATTTGACATCAACAGTTTCTCCATGGCTCAATTTCTTGCAATAATTCTAGTGAGTTTAGAGAATATAAAGGGAGTGAGCCATCAAACTTAGTTGCAACTGACAGAAGTTGCTGAACAACAAGCATTTTTGCAGTTTTGTCATTTCCACGAAAAACACCAAAAACGACAGGCTTTACAAAATGCCTTAGAGTGGTCTCCACTTCTTCTCAGTCATCTTTGGCTCACTAACAGTTCTTCCCCTGACACCCATTTTGCTCTCAAATAAAGGGCAAAGGGCCATTAGAGGCAGGACATGTCGCCAGCACGAGAAGCAGAGTGAAAAACACCACAAGCACGTTTTTTTTTTTGCCTTTGATATGGAAATGGTGTAAATCATGATGGTAAGACAAGAAATGTCCCATTAAAATAGGCTGCATATGCCTACTGCCAAATGCAAACTTTCAAACAAGTCCAAGTCCATTTCTGAGTATTTTTATAAGCATTTCTGACCATTAGCCTCATTGTGCGAAGACAATGTTAATAGCTCTTAAACAAACGGCTACCCTGCAATGCAGAAATAATGCTCGATGGTGCATAAACCTCAAATCAAATATTTATAACCCCTGTCCAACTTGCTGTGACCCTAGTGTATTATCTCACAGACACAGAAGATGAATAGATGCATCCAGATCTCTTCCCCTTCATGAGGCAAGGTCATAGCCTCTGGCATTCTATAAGCTAAAGTGTGATCTTTGGTCAATTATTCAGATACACAAACCTTTAATGGATGTGCTAGAAGGTATAATAATTCATAGAGTACTGGTGACTGCTTTAAAGGAATTGTACTAATCTCATCTCAGTCTTCATGAATCTGGAAGAAAGGGTCAGATACCATTCCAAGGAAACAGAACATTACTGCTGCAGCCTGAAAAGATGGCATAGATGCGGTAATGAGTCTCTTTGCAATTTTATGTAGCTAAGGGGCTAAAAACTTTTATGCCAAGCATGGAATTTTGCATTAAAATAAACAGCTTTGCAATTCACAAGTTCTCTTAATTGTTTCCTGCTGTTGTTCTCACTTTCCGAGCTTCCAGTTTATCCCCAGCAGACTGAATAATATTAATCAACAGCAGAACAAACTTTTGTAGTACCGTTTATTTGATGTGATTTCCGGGTTCTAAGCATAACACTGAAGCATTTTTAGGGTCGGAAACTGCTAGAACTGACCTTGCCGGTATTTATTCCGCTTCATGGGAAACCTTGTGGGCGGGTTTCTCCTTTCAGTGTGTTTTTTTCTGCTCAGTATTACAGCACTGCTTTGTTTTTGCAAATGCTTAAAAAGGGTCAGATACTTGTTCTAGATGAATCTGTATAAGGCTACTGCAATCTTTATTTTGCCTCACATTTTGAGCTCAAACTATAAGCAAACAGTTCATTCAAAGTCATTATCAAACTCTCAAATTAATTGTTTGACAATGAATTCAGTGTCCACGGAGTTTTCACTAGAGTGTAATTACTACTCAGTAAAGTACAAGCTGTGTGGCTGAATGAAGGAACGCGCTATCATAAAATTTAACCAGTGACTGAAACTGTACCAATGACCCTAATTGCCAAGGGTACAATTATAGGGTGTCAACAAAACCATGTCAGTTAGCAGCATTTAGAGTAACCTTGTAAGTACTGAAATCAGCATGCAGTACACTCCATGTGTCAGATTTAAAGGATTCACAAATAGATTTGTTTTATTTAATGTTATCTTAAAGAATGAATGTTACTTAACAGTATCAGGCATTTTACATGGGGATTAAGAGAAGGATAATGACACTCTCAAGCATGCCTGTATATTTTCTAAAGGAGTCACTACTGTCTGACCAACTATGTGATCTCCAGTGAGGTGGTTATGTAGAACCACTGATTAAAATGCACAATTCTGCTCATTCCTTTAAAGTCATGAAATCTGTGGTCCAAATCTGGACATTAAATTCTTTTACATTGGCCTTCCTGAATAATTATTTAAAACAAATGCATTATGGGGAAGGCTTTTGTACATAAACTGTGCCTTTTCAATGCATAACACCGCCATTACTATTTTGAGATCCTGCTTTGGTTTACATCACTACATTTTCATGTGTGTGGAACACAGAGAAGAAGGTGATGCAGATGGATGACCCAAGCAAACCGCCACCATTTCCTGGCACTGTAGGTCCATTGTCAGGAATTCTTTATTGTACAACCTGGCACGCAGCAAGTCTGAAGACAAATGATATTGCATGGTCTGAAGTTCCACTGATTTATACCACATGCCCTGATCCCCGCCTCCAGTTGCTATGGATGCTGCTGCAGGTGCAGCCTGATGCCCCAGCATGCTCCACTGAGCTCCAGCAGCTGGGTTTGTTCACAGTGGTGAAGACATGGCCTGCTGTGCCTGGGGCCTCAGGCAGTCTCGATTACTGCTGCGTTATTAGCTTTGCGTTATGGACCTTTTCCTGCTCCTGCATAGTAATCCTATTACTACACAATCTTATCCTGCTTAACTTCTCCTTTATTGCTTTTACATGTATTCAGTTTATTGCCCCCCCCCCTGCAAAAACAAACAAAACGTAAAATAAATAAATCATACCTAAAATGGACATAATGCTAATATTTCTTGTGATTCTCCTGCAATCTTAGTTAGGACATTAACTTTAAATCTAAAATCGAATGAAACAAGATCTCTAGAATTTGAAATACTTCAAATCTAGGTGAAGAGGATGGTGACTATTTCAAGCCTTGAAAAAAACATGCAGTATGATGAATATGACAAGATGCAAAATTACACACCATTAAGATATCGTCAGGGATAGGGCTCAACTACAGAAGCACATATTGTCCATCCATCCATCCATTTTCTTCCGCTTATCCGGGTCCGGGTCGCGGGGGCAGTAGCCTAAGCAAAGAGGCCCAGGTTTCCGTCTCCCCAGCCACCTCTTCCAGCTCTTCTGGGGGGATACCAAGGCGTTCCCAGGACAGCCGAGAGATGTAATCTCTCCAGCGTGTCCTGGGTCTTCCCCGGGGCCTCCTCCCAGTCGGACATGCCCAGAGCGCCTCCCTAGGCAGGCGCCCAGGTGGCATCCGAACCAGATGCCCGAACCACCTCAGCTGGCTCCTCTCTACGTGGAGGAGCAGCGACTCTACTCCGAGCCCCTCCCGGATGACTGTGCTCCGTACCTTATCTCTAAGGGAGAGCCCAGACACCCTGCGAAGAAAACTCATTTCGGCCGCTTGTATTCGCGATCTCATTCTTTCGGTCACTACCCAAAGCTCGTGACCATAGGTAAGAGTCGGAACGTAGATTGACCAGTAAATTGAGAGCTTTGCCTTTTGGCTCAGCTCTCTCTTCACCACAACGGTCGGTACAGCGACCGCAATACTGCAGCCGCAGCACCGATCCGCCTGTCAATCTCTCGTTCCATCCTTCCCTCACTCGTGAACAAGAACCCGAGATACTTAAACTCCTCCACTTGAGGCAAGGACTCACTCCCGACCCAGAGGGGGCACTCCACCCTTGTCCGACTGAGTACCATGGTCTCAGTTTTAGAGGTGCTGATTCTCATCCCAGCCGTCTCGCACTCGGCTGCAAACTGATCCAGCGAGAGCTGTAGGTCTCGGCCCGTTGATGCCAACAGGACCACATCATCTGCAAAGAGAAGGCGTGGAATCCTGAGGCCACCAAACCGAACCCCCCTCCGCCACTTGGCTACGCCGAGAAATTCTGTCCATAAAAGTTATGAACAGAATCAGTGACAAAGGGCAGCCTTGGCGGAGTCCAACTCCCACCGGAAACCAGTCTGACTTACTGCCGGCCATGCGAACCAAACTCTTGCTCCGTTTGTACAGGGACTGGATAGCCCGTAGCAACGGCCCCTTACCCTATACTCCCGTAGCACCCCCCAGAGGAATCCCAGAGGGACACGGTCGAATGCCTTTTCCAAATCCACAAAGCACATGTGGACTGGTTGAGCAAACTCCCATGCACCCTCTAGGACCCTCGCAAGGGTGAAAAGTTGGTCCAGTGTTCCACGACCAGGGCGGAACCCACATTGCTCCTCCTGTAACTGAGATTCGACCGAACGGACTCTCTTCTCCAGAACCCCTGCATAGACCTTACCGGGGAGGCTGAGAAGTGTGATCCCCGGTGTGGGAGAGGCAGTACTAGGGGTTCGGTGCATTGTGGTTTGGGCGGTGGCCGAAGGCGGGGGCCTTGGCGTACCGACCCTCGGTTACTGAAGCTGGCTCTTGGGACATGGAACGTAACCTCTCTGGGTGGGAAGGAACCTGAGCTGGTGTGTGAGGCTGAGAGATACCAACTAGATATAGTTGGGCTCACCTCCACACACAGTTTGGGTTCTGGAACCAATCCTCTCGAGAGAGGCTGGACTTTATTCTTTTCTGGAGTTGCCCAGGGTGAAAGGCGGAGGGCTGGAGTGGGCTTACTCATAGCTCCCTCGCTCGCTGCCTGTGTGTTGGGGTTTTCCCAGTAGATAAGAGGGTTGCTTCCCTGCGCCTTAGGGTCGGGGAAAGGGCTCTAACTGTTGTTTGTGCTTATGCACCGAATGGCAGTTCGAGTTACCCGGCCTTCTTGGAGTCCTTGGAGGGGGTGCTGGAAGGTGCCCCTTCTGGGGATTCCATTGTTCTGCTGGGGGACTTCAATGCTCACGTGGGCAATGACAGTAGGACCTGGAAGGGCGTGATTGGGAGGAACGGCCTCTCCGATCTGAACCCAAGTGGTGTTCTGTTGTTGGACTTCTGTGCTTGTCACAGCTTGTCCATAACGAACACCATGTTTGAGCACAGAGGTGTCCATAAGTGCACATGGCACCAGGACACCTTAGGTCGCAGTTCGATGATCGATTTTGTAATCGTATCGTCGAACTTGCGACCGTGTGTCTTGGACACTCGGGTAAAGAGAGGAGCTGAGCTGTCAACCGATCACCACCTAGTGGTGAGTTGGATCAGATGGCGGGCGAGGATGCCGGACAGACCTGGCAGACCCAAACGTATTGTGAGGGTTTGCTGGGAACGTCTGGCAGAGGAACCTGTCAGAAAGGTCTTTAACTCCCACATCCGACAAAGCTTTGACCGCATCCCGAGGGAGGCCGGAAACATTGAGTCTGAGTGGGCTTGGTTCCGTGCTTCTATTGTCAATGCGGCAGATTGGAGCTGTGGCCGCAAGGTTGTCGGTGCCTGTCGTGGCGGCAATCCCCGAACCCGGTGGTGGACACCTCGGGTAAGGGAGGCCGTCATGCTGAAGAAAGAGTCCTATCGAGTCTGGTTGGCCCGTGGGACTTTGGAGGCAGCAGACAGGTACAGGGGGGCCAAGCGGATCGCGGCTTTGACTGTCGCAGAGGCAAAAACTCGGGTGTGGGAAGAGTTTGGTGAGACCATGGAAAGTGACTTTCGATCGGCTCCGAGGAGGTTCTGGCAAACCGTCAGGCAACTCAGGAGGGGAAAGCGGTTCCCGACCAACACTGTATACAGTGGGGCTGGGGATCTGCTGACCTCGAATGGGGATGTCATTATGCGGTGGAAGGAATACTTCGAGGATCTTCTCAATCCCACCACCACGTCTTCCATAGAGGAAGCAGAACCAGAGGACTCGGACGGGGGTTTGCCCATCACTAGGGCTGAGGTGACCAGGGTAGTTGTGAAACTCCTTGGTGCCAAGGCTCCGGGGGTGGATGAGATCCGTCCTGAGTTCCTTAAGGCTCTGGATGTTGTGGGACTGTCTTGGTTGACACGTCTTTGCGACATCGCGTGTACATCGGGGGCAGTGCCTCTGGATTGGCAAACCGGGGTGGTGGTTCCCCTTTTTAAGAAAGGGGACCAGAGAGTGTGCACATATTGTCATCTGGCAAAAAAAGTTTGTATTTTCACTGGGACAACTTTTTTTTTATATATGTATGATAAGTGATATGATTACACCAACAGGCACACAAACACAAGCAGCAGACATATACAGAGACCAGAGGGCCAGGGGACTAACACAAACACAAGCAAGTCAGCATTTCAAGGGGTTAACCTCATATTCATGGATGAGCTTCTCTGTCCCTCTTCCCCCTCTCTCTGTCTGTCTGGACATTCTCTCTCTCTCTCTCTGTCCCTCCTGCTCTCTGGATACGGAACAGAGGTCATGCTGAATCAGCTGTTTGTCCTGCTGTATGATTACTCTACACACATACAGGCTCTGATAAAAGACATCTATTCAGCTCTCCTAAAACGCAGTGTGATAAAATCAATTTAAACCATAGCTGCTTGTCTCAGAATTTGCAGTCTGTTCCTCTCCAATCAAGCTGAGATACAAGAAGATCCTGTCACCTATCACTGCAAATTTTTAACACTTACTTTTATTTGTGCTACATGATTCTGGAGGATTAGATGAAAATGTCTGTGTTCTGGAAAATCCTCAGTATCAGCTAGGATTACACTCTACTGTAGACTCTGTAGGACACTGTAGTCAGCACACAGTAGCACTCTGCTGAAAATTCCTGTGTGTGCGTATCTGAGGTTGTGCTAGTGTCTGTTTGTGTGGGTATGTATGTGTGTGTGTGTCTGTGTGTTTTGCCCAGCCTTAGCCTGGCTTTCACTGTGTTTTCAGTGTTTTTGTTATATGACAAGGAGACAAAAAGAGCTTGTTTTTGCCACTTTAATAATCCCTTTCCTCTCTCCTTCTTAAAGGAAATATAATAATATTCAGAGTATCTGTCAGCATGCTGGTGAAAGAAGCATCCATGAGCAATGGGTGGCTACTCAGAAAGAAAAAGAGAGAGAAGAGAGAGAAAAAAAGAGAAAGGCAGAGAGAGAGCGAGAGTGCTATGGACTGATGTGCTTCATCTACAGCTATGTAATTATTCTCATTATGTCAAATAACTGTGCCAGAACAATAACCATGCATTCACAAAAGAGACCCAAATGTCCATTTGCTCTCTGCGGCTCTACCCATGTGACAAACAGGAGAGGGAGGGAGGGGACTGGTAGTTCAGTGTTAAACAAAGAGGGGGAAAGTTCACTATTCAGCAAGTTGTGTATATGAGCTACTGAGTGTGAACAAGTAGGGTTAGGAGAAAAAAAAGGCTATTTCCACTCAGCTCTTTTGGCTGCACAAAACAGCCACTAAGAAGGTCAGTGGGAAGCCTACATATGAAAGGAGCCCACTTGTCTAAACAACAACAATAATAATACATTTTATTTATAACACTTTTCTAGAATTCAAAGCACTACAGAGTATCAAGAACAATCACGAGAACATATGACAAAAACAAAACCCTACCACAGGAAACAAGCACAAGCAATTTCAAACAAGTAGAATAATTAACAATGTAAAAATACAAATTGAACACAACTGTCACACGGCAACATAATTAACTAAGAGTACCATGCCGGCTTCCATACACTACAGTCGGGAGTGAAAAGGTCTCCCGCCTTATATTTCTCCACAGATTGATTTTGTTCAATTAAATGTTTAAATAGATGCCGTTGCTGTTTTTGGTAGTTGGACTGAGTGAATGCCATGGCTTGTAGTTCAGCTGGCACATAGGACCCTCCTCATCTGCTCATGGGTTTTGTTTATCTTGTCCCCCTTTTCCCTGACAACTTCAGTCCATTTTGTTGTGTTTGCTGTTAACTAAAAGAGCCTTTGAAACCTCCACTGAGTATAAATGGCTTTTCATGACTCTTCTGCACTGATGCTACAATACATAAAAGTAAAATAAATAAATAGACAAGAAAAAGTAAAACTCTAGCAAGAATGCAACAATGAAAACCCAAACCACTCGTTCTAATAATATGCCCAAGAGCCAGCATATAAAAGCCCAAAAAGAACAGACACAAGAACAGACCCCTGAGGAACACCCTACTGTACTGTTACAGAACAAGACTTCTTACTTCTGATAAAACACACTGAGAATGAATAAATACTGAAGCACAATGTTTAAAATAATTTCTTCAGTAATTTTGAAACAAAAAAGTATAGACAACACACACAAAAATTCTTAATCAGTGCTACTCAAGAGTAAGACCAACAATAAATACAACCAAACAACCAAATGGGTCAGCCCTAGTGAACTGGGTTAGTCAATCACAATTTACAGTTTTTGCCTGTATCATGTTTCCATATTAAACAACTGCTCGTGTCGACTTGCTGTCTGCCAACTTCACACATTTAAATACTCACCTTACATAGTTAATAAGGCAATATTATTCACAGATAATGCATAAAAGGAATGAGTCTTATCAAAGCTTTAGCAAATTATTGACATCTGAGTAGTAGCTGTATTTGGCTGTATTTGAGTTGAAGGACCAACTCACCCCTCATATGTCCAAATCTGGACAACTACTCTGGCAACTTCAGGTCTTCCATTACAGCCTAATGGGTTCTGGCTGTAATACTGGTCATTGCTGCCAAATATTGGACCAGGCACACTGACATGTTCAAACAGCATCTGTGCACCTGAATACTTCATTGCTCTTGAAGAGTAATGCAAGTCTTCCAATACAAGGGTAAGATTAAGTGAAAGCATTGTTTAAAGTTGCTATATACTTTTTAATGAATTCTGCAATTAGACTCCCGGCACTCAGTAATAATCTCAATGTGAAAAATATCACAACCTGAGAAGACTCATCCAATAAGCAAGAAAACTTTCAACTGAAAGAACCAAATGCGGTGAGAGGATGATCTGTTCATGTTTGTGTAACAGGAGTACGATATTCATGACTGTGTAACATGAGTATAGTGTTCATGCCTGTGTAACATGAGTATAGTGTTCATGCCTGTGTAACAGGAGTACGATATTCATGACTGTGTAACATGAGTATAGTGTTCATTCCTGTGTAACATGAGTATAGTGTTCATGCCTGTGTAACATGAGTATAGTGATAATTCCTGTGTAATATGAGTATGATGTTCATGCCTGTTTAATGTGAAAATGCATTCATATCTGCGTTTTGTAAGAATGGTCTTCTTACATATGTAATGAGAGAATTATGCATTTATACATTTGTAATGTGAGAATGTTGTTTGTATCTGTGTTATAATGATGTTCATACCTGTGTAATGTGAGAGTGATGTATTCATACTGGTATAATATAAGGAGGGTGTGTTCATACCTGTTTAATATGAGGAGGGTGCGTTCATACTTGTGTAACGTGAGCATTTGTTCATACCTGTGCGATGTGACAAGGATGTGTTCATACCTGCGTAATGCGACAAGGACGTGTTCATACCTGTGCACTTTTTAGGACTTCCGAGGCGCTTGCCGTGCATGCCCAGCTTGCATGCAAAGTTCTCCTCCCAGAATTCAGCAAACCACACATTCCTTCGGTTGTTGGAAAGCGAGCGGCTTCTGAAGTATCTGTCAAAAGCTGGGGAAGGGCATGAGGAAAGACAGTAATGTTTCTCTGAGGAAGGGAGTGCAATGTTTTCGGTGTCATGAGAGAAAAATGATCAGACATTAAAACTGTGTCACTTATTACACTGTAACCCTGTAATCATAAAGAGTAACTCATAAAGCAGTTACAGTCACAACAGAGTGCTATTGCTTTATGGAGATCATAATTTATAAAGAGTGGTTGGTGGCAGAGGTACTGTAATTTTTGTGCGATTTGAGTTAATTAGACCTGCAGCACCGTGTACCATCAACAGAAGCTCTTTTAGGCAGGATGGTGATCGCTCCCTCTGCTACTTTCTCCTGCTGGACGACAGGGGAGATCTTTGAACCCCAGCTGTCAGATCCCACCCAGAGGAAATGGCCTGTCTGATTGTTTCGCTTAGCAGCATCAAGTACACGTCTGTAAAATAACCAGATACAGGCACACTGCATACTAGAACTTAAAAGGTGGTGTTATTGATATTTACTTAACAACATTTATACACTTTGTTTACACAAGTAATTTTAAGCAATTTGTATTTGTGATTGAAAAGTGAAATGATCTAAATAGATTTTAAGTACATAATCATTTATGATCAAGTCTAAAACTGTTTGCTGGCCAGTCTTCAGTGGAGATATTGTCACACCACAGAGGCCCCCTGCTGGCCACCCCCGTCAGCAGCGGCTGCATTTCATATTGTTGTGACGTTGTGTTCATCCCTCAGGTGGGCGTGACCCATTAGGGAATCAGACACCCAAGGGTCGTTTGTCTGTCTATATATGTCGTGTCTTTGTACCAGTTGATTGCTGATTATTGTATCCTTAATTTGGATTATGTCACGGGTTTTGCATTGGTGCACTTTATTCATTAAATCCTCTCTTTCTACTGAGACTGGCGTAATCGCTTACTTTTTTTTGCACTCCCTCGCCCATCACAGTTTGGTCTGTTCACACTGAGATCATACCACTTAAAGTGTCTTAGCTTCTTCTTACTATCTGTGTGTTCGTTACACTGCAGCTTATGTTACTGTATAGTAAAATAGAAAAGTGTACGCCTTGGCTATTTTAGAGATCAAGCATTAATGCATACAAAAGGAATCATGAAATGGAATAGTGTTTGGCATCAATTTTTAATTGTTCTATAGGCCTACAATCAAGGCTCTATAGTCAGCAGATGACACCTCAGCAGATGAAAATATTGGTACAGGACAACAATCTAATCTTTGCCATGAGTAAGAAAAAATTTAATTGGCCGACAGACCTGATGTCATCCTCATTTGCAAACATGATGACGGCACGAGCATTTGGAGTTTCCAGCAGGCGCAAGATGATCTTGTCAAACTCTCCTGGCCTGGGCTCTCTGGGGATCTTCAGAGACTGTGCAATGCATACACCACCTGAGAGAGGGAGAGCAGGAGGGAGACGATGAGGAGTGAGAGAGAGAGGAGAGATAGAAGGAACGGTGTGCACAGAGAAGTGAGAATGGAGGCACAAGACAAGAACGCAAGGCGGTGTGGGAGGAAGAAAGAAAAGGAGATAATGGGATGTTGAGAATGAAAATGTGTGAGAATGAAAGTATGAGAAGCACAGAGAGTGACAGATACAGACAGGAGAAAAGGAAGAAACAGAGCGAGAAAGTCAAAGAGAGATAAGGGAGATGTGAGAGGTTTGGAAGGAGAACAGGGAGGGAGCCTTAGAGTCTGATTTCCTTACAGCAAGAACACTTTGCATACAAAGTTGAGAGTCGTTTTGTTGAGATTCAAATGATATATTGCCTGAGGTGTTTCTCATCTTGTTTACTCATTCTAATGCAATTCACAAAGAACATGATTACAGCACAGAGAAAAATCACATAGATCTTTAAATTCATATAGCATTCCATAAAAGAGTCTTCAAAATATGAACTACAAACCTAAATCAACATCAACATAAATCAACAACTATGTTCTCTTATACTACACAGACATTTATTTAAGGAATATGTAACTATGCAGTGTTTGTAAAAGATATTTTGATCGAGTTCATTAGAGTTTACTTTCACAGACTGTTGATTATCTGTATTCAACATGTGCATGGGCATGTGTATTATTCATAAGATTAACCCACGCTGACATTGTGAGAAAGCTCTGTTTCTATTCTTGGGCCTATATGCATCTAACAATTAAGGGAGTAGTTCATTGTTTGGGGAAAAAAAGGTATTAACTTCACACATATTCTCGCAGGATTTCAACAGGTGCAAAATGATGGGAAGCCTATAGACTACAGTTTTTTTTTAATTATAGTTAAAATATATTGTATGCTCTGTAGTTTCAAGCATTTGACTCTGATAGTAAAATGGACCATTTAAAAATAATCTGTGGTGATTTTAGTAATTCGATATGCATGTATTCCAAAGTTAAAACATGTTATTTAAAATTAATCTAAGTTCACTTACATGCAGGTTCGCCTACATGCAGGCTGTAAGTGTCACAGTGCACGGGTCACCCAGCATGAGAGACACACCCACTCATTCTCACACACACACACAAAGCACCTGCCATGCTCCCAATCTCCCACTTATTAGTACATTGCACACGCCTGCTCCTTATTTGCCCCCTTTGTTCTACTCTATTATTTAAGCCTACAGGTACCTGCCGTTGGTGGGGGGCATTGCCAGTCATCCTGCACCCGGAGGACTACTCAATCTCCTGTGCCTGCTCTCAAGCTCCTGTGCCTGCTCTCAAGCTCCTGTGCCTGCTCTCAAGCACCTGTGCCTGCTCTCAAGTGCCTGTGCCTGCACTCAAGTGCCTGTGTCTGCTCTCAAGTGCCTGTGCCTGCACTCAAGAGCATGTGCCTGCACTCAAGTGCCTGTGCCTGCTCTTAAGCGCCTGTGCCTGCTCTCAAGCGCATGTGCCTGTTCTCAAGTGCCTGGGCCTGCACTCAAGCACCTGTACCTGCACTCAAACGCCTGTGCCTGCTCTCAAGCGCCTGTGCCTGCTCTCAAGCACATGTGCCTGCACTCAAGCACCTGTCCCTGCACTCAAGCGCCTGTGCCTGCACTCAAGCGCCTGTGCCTGCTCTCAAGCACATGTGCCTGCACTCAAGCACCTGTGCCTGCACTCAAGCACCTGTGCCTGCACTCAAGCACCTGTGCCTGCTCTCAAGTGCCTGTGACTGCTCTCAAGCACATGTGCCTGCACTCAAGCACCTGTGCCTGCACTCAAGCACCTGTGACTGCTCTCAAGTGCCTGTGACTGCTCTCAGCATGTTAAAAGCGAACAATGTCATTACACTTTGAGCAACTCTGAGATTTGTAGTACAAGATGACATCATCTCCTATAACATGTGATCTCAAGCACCTGTGCATGCAGTCAAGCATCTGTGCCTGCTCTCAAGCACATGTGCCTGCACTCAAGCGCCTGTGCCTGCTCTCAAGCACCTGTGCCTGCTCCCAAGTGCCTGTGACTACTCTCAGCATGTTAAAAGCAAACAATGCCATTACACTTTGAGCAACTCTGAGATTTGTAGTACAAGATGACATCATCTCCTATAACATGTGAGCTTCTCCACCATGGAGTTCTCAAGAAGACCACTATGAATGAAACATCTGTGCAGAGTTCTTTTTGAAAGAAATAATGTGTCAAGCAGCTGAGATGCTTGTATGTACAGGTAATGCCTTACATGAACATCCTTTCTTTCAATATGTCTGAATATACTTTCAGACCAAGTAAGAATGTGTAGAATATTGCATACTGTCACCGCATTAACATACTGTTGTAAGAAGAATCCTCCACTGTCTTTTATTTGTGTGGCTTGCAGAGATAGAGGTGAGTGAGAACATTTGTGTTTTTGGATGAAGCAGGATTCAGTCTGAACAATGTCAAATATCGAGTCAGAAGCATTCATAGGTCAACGAGCCACTGTGAATGTGCCAGGCTAGTGTGTGGGCAATGTGACAGTGTGTGTTGCTTTAACAGAAAACGATATCCTCCACCAACCACCGACCCTTACTACACAGAACACTGTCTTGATTTCTTGGGGCCTTTACACTGCTCTCATACCTGAGAATGAAACGGGAGTGCTGAGACGTGACTTGCCAAACTATGCGGTAATTTGGTACAATGTCAGGTTTCACCACTCTAATCTTGTCAAGGAATGGTCTGATGCCCACCCACAACTGTCAGTGGAGATCCTGCCATCGTAATCACCAATCCTCAACCCTATTGAGGAATTTGTCTCAGCATGGAGGTGAAGGCGTATGATCACCAGCCCCATAATCAGATGCTTTTACTTGAGGCTGTGAAAGCTGGTTGTGGGACATCACAGCTGAGGACAGCAGATGGCTGCAACTTACAAGAAGGTTTTTCCCTCTGTGTCTTGGAAAGCATGAACTTGAGATGTAACGTTACTAGCACCAATTTTTACACACCTGCATTTCCGATGCAACATTGCATATTTATTCTTAATTTCAATACTCAATATTACTAATGCCAGACAGATATGGGAACTAAAAAGATTTTCCAAATTTGTGTGACAATTCTGTTCTGGTGCAATCAGTCCAATTCTGATTCATATTTAGCATGTATTATATCAGTATTTGCAATTTGCAATGATAAAAGAATCATCTATGTTTGGTGACCATGCTTATAGTGATTGACTTTGAGTGTTTTGTTGTATAAAGTGAAGGTCTGGAGTGTTTAAGGTTCTTTTGGATGGGTGATACAGTGGCGTGAGCAATGCTTTCACTGCTACAGAAAGTGCAACAGTAAGAAAGTTCTCTTAGAATGCTGAGAAAGGGGTTACTGTTTAAAGAAATGCATCTGAGCAATTGAGAAAAAATGCTATGCCTGTATAAATAATTGTTCAATAAAGTAGAGTAAATGAGGCACAGAAAGTAACAGCAGAGTTCTAAAATATAGATGCACTTTGAATGCCATTGTTAGATTAGATTGACATGTTCTACTCAGCTTGAACAGACAAAAGCACATTCACACACTCTCTTCATTACCATCTTTCTCTATTTCTTCCCAGACTGTCTCTGAAGCTTTGTTGGAAGATTTGAGTAAATATCATTCGATTTGGAGACAGGGCAATCTTCAGTGTTAAATAAGAGTCCATAATAACCCTCCATCATCTCCCTAGCACCCCATTACAACATTAGCTCTCCTCTCTCATCTCCCCACTGAAGCTTATCCCTCCTTGTTACAGGCCATTTAATGAACAGCTGTGGTAGCTCCATTCTTCCTGCATGCTTGGCCTTGCTTCTCCTTCAGTGACTGCACTTTCCCAAACACAGTCAGTGATTATGCCACTGCGCTGGCCTTTTAAGGATGGGAGCCAGTCTGTGTGTTTGGCAACTTTTACATTTTCTATAAATTTCTGTGTTTTCTTTTGTTGTTATCTCAGTAGTTATTATGCATTATTATACTCCTGTAATGTGTGAGTTAGGTATGACAAGGACACGTGATTGGGTGCTTTGGGATTTGTTGGGCAAATGGCAATTTATGATCTGGTTCTATGAATGGACTGAGTATGAGCTACTGATTATTCAGATATTCTCTGGGTAATTTGCTTCCATGTGCATTCCACCCACACACTTGGATCAGATTACTGGTTTAAGACAGCTATTGCTCCTCCACTAGTCTGAACATGATCCTATATGCAAACAAGCAACAAAATTACTCAATAACTGAATGAGAACTCACAATTGCATTTTCATAATATGCATATTCCAGTCCATATAAAAAGTTTCAAACTGTTAAGGGCTATTGTTAGACATCACTTTTGTACTTTTTTGTTTTCTTGGTATGAAATCTGCATGTGCAGCTGAAGTCTATAAAAGTGACAGTGACACATGTCTCTGTGCTGCCATCATCACAACATCTACAGCAGTGCTTGGGGCATGCTGTTCTTTGTCAGCATATATGTCATGGCCAGGAGCGCACTACCAAACCTCAGCCCTGAAACAGAAATGTCCCAGGGTGTGAACCCTTCTGGGCAGAGGTAAAGTATGCTCAAGCTGGGTTTCCAACAACACACAAAATATCAGCCTGAGCAAAATTCTATTTCCACACTACTGAATAAACAACTGCATAATCTATATTTCCATAAGCCACATTTGTACTAAATTAGATTAGGGGTGGTGTAATTAGAAGACAGATTCCTCATGCCACAGTGCACAGTAATTAAATAGACAAATGCTTCTGACTCACTGAAGAGTCAGAGGTTTGAGAAGGACAACACTGATTAATACTTGGATTATTTTATTATTCAATCATCAAACCTTTGACACAAAACCAAAATGTAACTTATTGTGCTGTCTGAGAGTTAGACAGCAAGCACCAGAGTAGCATCTGCAGGGTGGATAATACAGACGCAATGGTGAGACTGTTGGAGGTAGTGGGGCACACTATTACATCAGTATGAATATTAAAAATTAATATTATTTATAAATATTAACGATGAATATTATTGATTTTCCATTCAAGCACCACACAGCAATTGCATGCATTTGTTTTTTCAGGTCCCTAAAAATGATTTACAAGTTGAGACATTTTGGTAGGAAAAATGTATGCAATTTTCATTTTAATAGACAGCTTTCACACCCATTATGATTAACTGGACTTGTGCTCCTACGTCTTAGTTCTGTCAGCATTCAGTATCTGACACAAGGCAACAAGAAGCCAAATATTTCGGCACAATGAACTGAATCAACATGTCAATACACGCCAAAGCAGCAAATGTCTCGCATACTTTTAGGTGTCATTCTGATCCATTGAACATGTTGGCTTGATATTCACAGAACTTTCACAGTATGGAGATATTTTCATCCAAGCAAATGCTACAGCACAATCTCTCCTGTTTCTCAGGCATGAGAAAACTGGCTAGCTCACTAAAGGCATGGTATGGTAAACAACACAGCAGCGGAGGCTTTATGGCGTACACATAACGGCATTGGCGATTCACTTCTGCGCCAGCCAGAACACAAACACACCCACCACACTGTGGATGTGAAAAAGAAAAAAACAAAAAAAAACAAGTGCATTCAAAGAAATGAAACAAATCTACCTGTACCAACTAGAACTTTCCATATTGAAAAATATGCAGACACAGTGCGTTATACATAAATGTTATATATAATGAACAGCCTACATTTTAATTACTAAATGACCATCATGAGAACTGCAAGCACACAACAAGTTCTTGGACTATATATATATATATATATATATATATATATATATATATATATATATAAATAAAACATCCTAACATCCAGCACAGGGGTACTGCATTTCTTCCAGTCTTTCTTTTTCTAGGAAATGACAGAATTAGCAGAAGTAGTCTACATTCTCTTCCCCAGTCATAACACTGAGCTGTGTTTACAGCAGGTATCTGCTCGAAGCCTTTTTTTCAGAATGTACCACCATAACTCCCAGTATTACCTAAGCAAGACTGGCATCCACCTTTGAAGTGGAGTGGCAGTGAGTTAGCACCTCTGACAAAGATGTTCCCAAACCTGCCATTTTTGATCAACCTCTCACAGCTAATTCCTGTTGAAAGATGTTTTTGGTGAGGAAATTAGACTTTTGTAGTGAAAATGCATTTCTGTGATACACTCAGCAATGTTGTTATTTAAAGGGGGCATGTATTCTGTCTGGAACTTTGGGTGGCTGAAACTGTCAAGTGATATCAGCAGGTCGGAGCAGTACAGAATAAGGCAAATTCTTAATATAGAAATGGTGCTGAACTGAATGGAAATGCATAAAGGGACAGCAAGTAGCAGTTTTCAACTTCACATGTGATTCATAACACTAACATATCATGTATTATTGCTTCACTGCTTATCAAATGACTGTGCCAAAAGACAATATTAAAAGATCAGGTCCTACCCTGAATAAAAGGATGGGTTTTCCTTCAGCTTACATACCAGCCTGATCCACCTCAACATGTCAAATGTTCCTGTTTAAGCAGTATTAATTGTACTAGTTTCATCAGGTTGTAATACATGTGTACAGTATGAAAGGCATGTCCTTTGTTGCCCACATATGTGACACTAGCCAATCTTATTCCAGCCTTCAGATCTAAAGTATAGGTTCAGAAAATTACATCTTTTCCTCTCATCTTCCATGAGAGAGCCACAAGCTATCCTCTCTTCATGTTTGGCAAAAGGCTGGGGATGCAATTCATCTCCATTACACATCCCCAAAGAATATGCGAGTGGGTGTACAGACAATTTTCAAACAGGACAGATTGTTTTCATAGCGTCAAAATGACAGAAAGCTGTTGTGTGGCTAATGCAAAGAGATGTGCAACTGACTGGTGTTAATGTCTTTTCTGAAGGTGTCAAGAGTATGAATATCAGTAGAGTTAATACATTTTCATGCAGTTTCTTTCTGGATGCTACCTCTAATTGCCAGTTTATTTTTAATATTCATCATGTTAGCCATATCCAGTGTTTAGAATAAAACGTGACAGTCTAAAAAGCATACTATTGCCTACTCTAAAAGTCTGTATTTGCATTTAAATGAAACTAACTCATTCTCACTACTTATAATGCTACAAAACTGAGAGGTCTGGGTAAATTAAAGCATTTCATTAGAGAAGCACAGTTTCATCTAGATACAAAAAACTCCACATCTTGTGTAAGCTTGGTTTTGACAAGGCAGAGTGATTAATAGTTATCTTTTGTTAAACCTAAAAAACAACAAACTGAACACACCAAAATAATTTACTAACTGCTCAGGAAATAAGCCCATGTTTCCTTATAAAATAATAAGTGATGCAATCTACTTTTGTTTTGCTGTGAACATAAAACTTAAGAACTAAAAAAACATTTTGATGTTCTTCCACTCTGCAAACATTCAATTCAATTTCCTTTTGCTTTCTCAATTCCCCACTTCTTATGTCAGTCATTCTCTTTCTTCACCAGCATGGCTTCAATCTGTAAAGCCAGACCTGTCTTAATGCTAGGGGACTATAGGCTTCATTTTCCAGGAAAACAAATGAAAGTCTGCCTTGAGGTAGTGCTCCAGTATGCCTCCACAGACTTGGCACTCGTCTACAAGGAAACTGAACAAAACTTGTCATTTTCGTGTTGTATTTGTGCTGATTTTGGGTCATAAAAATTGTTTGTGCCAGTTTGGTTTAATATCATTGCAAGTTAAAGCCCAAGGGAGAAGTCACTATGAATTCAATACGCAATATGACATTATATTAAACAAGCACTATTTGAAAGCCCATATCAGTACCAGCACAAAACAAAAAATTGCCCTAATTTAGTTACGTTTTTGGCTTGGTGTTGGAGATTAACATAATATGACCTCACTCCCTGTCTTATTAATACATACTGAACAATAAAGGTCTTACAAACCAAACCAGAGCGCACAAACTAAGATGTATGGCAAAATCAAACAGGAATAGGCATTAGGGCCACACAGTGTATTGGGATTAAACACCATTGATTGTTAAATTAATCTGGATTTGGTCTCACCTGAAAGACAATATCCCTTCCATTTATTGATCTGTAACACATTTTGTTCCTGGTAAAGTGCATTGCAGTGCTACTGCTCTGTCTGACTTTAACAATGCACAGCACCTGTTTGTTCTTCCTTCAGCTCACCCAGGTGTAACAGATTAGTTCCGTAATGAAACACCATTCTGACTCAGACAAGATGCCACCCACTCATTCAGGGTTTATCTGATCCCTGAAGCCATTTTAGTTCAAAGATGTTTAGCATGTTTAGGACTGGAAAATGTATTATGACTGTCCTTTTTAAAAGTATCTTAGGTTATCACTGAACACTATATACAAACATTTTTCAACAAGTAGTCAGTGTAGCTGTTGAAAGTCTTCTGCTACGCTCATGCTTACTGAGTGTGCCTGTTCTCTGGAACCATTAGCTCAGATGTTCTACTGCCTTCCCCTTTGTGTTTATCTTGTCCACTCATAAAGTGTTTCCAAACCATTACTGTCGTTTCTTTGATGCCATATAATCCTGCAATGGCATTGTGGTTTCAGGGCAAATGGCCCATGGGGCATATAAGACTTTCCTCCTCAATCACAGATCACACTTCACTGGGCCTGTCAGCCATTAATGAAACTGCGCAAAGCCTCATCAATTTGATTCAATCTGTCAGCCTGGAACAATGATATACACTGTAGTCATATATGCTAGCTAGGTTGATGCTAGAGGATTTTGTAGAGTGAGACAGGTACACATTTCATAGAGACAGGTATCATTAGCCAGTTGTTTGAATAGATGTTCCACACTTGACAAAGGCTGGTGCGCTGATGTCTTTCTCAATTCGTGTGTCCCTTGTATGTTAATGAGAATGTCAATCATGAAAAGTAAATAAATAAAAGGTAAGTATTTTAAGGCATTAATTGACTTTAAACCTACACATGGTTTAGGTTGGCTACCTCCTTGATTATAATCACCATCTCATGCCTCATTTAGAAACACCTGCAATTACGTGTGCACTGCACCTGAATGATAATAGCAATTCAAGCACTAATTTAGGGTGTGTATGCAACCTGATGAGTAACTATTAGATTAAGAAACATAACATTTCATGGACTATAACAGGACAGAATACCAAATAAATAAAGTCTCTTAGAGGCACACAGAACTACTTTAACAGATGAAGTGAGTGGAGCTTGCTAGCATTCACAATTGATTTGGCTGAAAGCGTTTGACTAATAGCGGCCACGTGTTTTGACCTGTTAGGTTAAAATAGCTTCCATGTATTTGGATTACATTTTCCGTCTACCCAGCCTGGAAGGTAGGTGATACTGTCACTTCAAAACCAAGACTAATAGAATACCAAATACACGTGCCTTGTGCAGTTTCGCCTAGCTAACGATTTTCAAAAGCTAACAAAAACAGCACAAGGCAAACAAATTACTTTACCCATGATTAAATGCTGAAAATGGCATGGCTCACAGCTGGTGTCTAACCACTCCTCTGGAGGAAGAATGAGTTTGAGACTGACAGGAAGTGATCAGCAATGTGCCCTCGGTGGATGGAATGCAGCTGAACAGTGTTAAACTCCACTGACCTGGAAATTTTCAGTGATGGCTTGTTCAGTCAGTTTTTACACATTCTGCATTTATGATGAAAGCAAGAGCTCATCATGGTCAAACCAGTATTTTAAGCTACCGAGTCCACCTGGTTTGTTAGTTTTTTTTAACACTTTCATCTAGCACAGAAACTTGACCTGAGGTGCAGATAGGTCCGATGTTTTGCTTAGGTAGAAAAAATTTCATTTAGGCTACAGAGGCAGTATATGAGGCCAGCCATACATTTTCTCAGGGGAATACTTAGAACATCTCTGTCCATTTCTGCTTAGTGTCTACCAAAATTCTGCACTCTGATGTTGTCCCTAATTGTGTATTATGTAAATTATGCAAATATCCACTGAATTGTTCAAATAATATGTTTCCGAGAATGCTCGCAAGCAGCCGTAAGGAAGCACGCTACAGTGGCATGTTTACGAGCTCAGCAGCACAACCCTGCTCTGCTGTGCTCAGAGGTGACACGCGACACGCGTGTGGAGAACTATGCCCCTCAGCGTTGGCCATTATGGTCATGTATATTGCACACATTTGTGGGTTGTATGGCAGAGACATGTCATTTCCTCCTTATGAGAACGGTAATGATAAACCTCGGCGTCTGTCTCCGACGCATTTTAGATGCATGCCTGATGACACAAACACAGTGTTAATGAGATGGTTTAGCTAAGAGATTACTTTCTTGCTGCTGTACAGGAGAGATAAGCAGGATGAAAACAGCAAAAGATCTGATCAAATTTGCCTTGTAGCACAAACAGATAAGGCCCTACGATGATGTCGGTTTTTCACAGTTGTGAAACACCTGAAGTTCTAAGAGAGTCAGGTAGTGTATAGTGATATCTACAACACCCATTCTTTTGCCATAGAGAAAAAGAGAGAGAAACTGAAATTTCCCATCAACAGTTTCAGACTTTCTCTCAAAGATTTAAACTTTTTCTCTAAATAATTTAGTCTGAATGGAGAATCAAAAGTTAAAAAATTCTAAATTGCTTTTTGACAAGAGGAGAGCTTTGAGACATATCAGCCATGCAGTGGAAAATAATCAATGTGTAATTTCTCCACGGAAATGTAATGACATTGAGAAAAAGAGAGTGAAAGGGAATGGAATGAGACTAGCCTGAGTGAAAACAGATGGTTTCTTTAGGGTTTGTTTTTATGTAACAACTTACATCACCACAGAAATATTCTTTTTGATAAGTCTACTGTATATTCAAAAGCAGTTAAAAGCCATTCATTTCATGAAAATGTATATTTTTTCATTATTTGATGTATCTCTACACTTTTACAGAGACTTTCAAAGCATCAGAGACTGTGTGACTGTATAGTGAGACTGTGTAATGAAAAAACTCAGTTCTCGTTTATGACATTTCTTATGATGAATTGTAATAAAAAAAAAATGTCTGGAGTGGCCTTGAATCAGAAAGAAATAGAATTCTTTCAGAAAGAGTTTTTGTGTGTTGGTTAGTAAGGACCTAATATGGGGTACCAATTTTCTGTTGGGTAACTCGAGTATTATTAATACAAAAGCCTCATACACGGCTTTGAAGTCAATGTCTCAGATTTATAGCATACCGCAGATGCTGCATGTATCTCACGACCCCCACAATAAAGTATGGTGGAGTTATCTTTATAAAGTATGGTGGACTTATCTTTATAAAGTATGGTGTTGTTATCTTTATAAAGTATGGTGGACTTATCTTTATAAAGTATGGTGTTGTTATCTTTATAAAGTATGGTGGACTTATCTTTATAAAGTATGGTGTTGTTATCTTTATAAAGTATGGTGGAGTTATATTTATAAAGTATGGTGGACTTATCTTTATAAAGTATGGTGTTGTTATCTTTATAAAGTATGGTGGAGTTATATTTATAAAGTATGGTGGACTTATCTTTATAAAGTATGGTGTTGTTATCTTTATAAAGTATGGTGGAGTTATATTTATAAAGTATGGTGGACTTATCTTTATAAAGTATGGTGGACTTGTCTTTTATAAAGTATGGTGGACCTATAAAATATGGTGGAGTTATCTTTTTACTGTAATGTTGAGGGTCTGTTACATATTGTTATACTCACATACATGCCAGACTTTACACCTCTATTTCTTTTTTAGTATTGTTATTTTTTTATGAAATTTCAAATCTTTTTTTTCCCAACACTATTCAATTCTCTCATTCTCTCCAGTACAATTCTGTTTTCTCTCATACTGCTTTCGTCTCCTTCTCTGGTGAAGGCTGGCCAAGCTGACACTTTAGCACTGTGGTTTCTTAACCTTAACATAGACAAATAAAGAAGAATTGCAGTTGAGGTACTGAAGTGAGTGTCCCTCTCACCTACTGCTGTGTGTTTTAGTAACACTTTCCTTTCTGTTATGTCCAGAGACAATACACTGCAATGTGCAATCATAAGCAAAGAAATGAAAGCAGGAAATATCTAACATGTATGTCAGAGCACACCCAGGGGTGGAAGGATTACACAGCGATGAATAACAATGATAACATTGGTCAACAATGACTTTGCTTCCTGCCTCCTATTTATTATGTATTTTTGCACACTGGATCCAAATATGTTTTCAGAATTACTCTGTAACCCATATTTTTGTTGCTCCAGTGGTAGCAAGGAAATTATATCCATTTTATGTTGGCAGCCTATTGCTGGACACTAAAAGGAATTTTGGATACTGAGGCCAAATGTAGGTAAAATCATAAGCTGTACACTAAAACCATACACTGAACACAAGTTTGTACATACTTTAAATGTAATAACAGGCTTATTTATAAGTTATATATACTTTATGTAAACCTTATTAATTGCCTCTTATAAATTGCCCTGTCACTTAAAATCCCTTCATAATAGAACAATTCTAAAAGCAGATTCAAATTCAGCATTAAAACTATTTTGCAAGTGCATGTGCCCATATGAACACCAGTAACACTCTGAGTGCAGATGCACTAAATGTTCATTCACCTAGAGCATCAGGAGCACAGCATGGAGATGTTACTGTCCTTCACCAGTTAGACCTGAATTTAAACACTCATCTTTTACACGAAGAGTACAGCTGATATTTCACCTAACCCATTTAGTTCCATAAAAAACAAAAAAGAATTAAATACATCAAAGATTAATTTAGATGCTAACAGGCTTGGCTATTTTCTAAATTGTGGAAGTTCTTTCTAAGCCAATGTATATGAATTCAATGTTCTTATTGTCACTAACCAGTAGAATTATTCCCACTAATTACATCTTATCTGGTTATTAGGCTGATTTCTATTCTCCAAAGATGCCCTGAGCTACCCAGACAATAGATGTATTAACCTATTCCAGCAGTTTCTTAATCAGAAGCATGCTCCTAAGCCTCAGTTTGAGTCACAGACTTTGAAGGGCCCTCCACCCAATCAGATCTTACTGCTGAACAACTCTATCACTCTTGCTGCCAAAGGCTGTGCACAAGACCTCTGGGTCACAGGCTGCTGCAAAGACGGTGGAGAAAACAAACAGAAAGGCAGTGCAGTCAGACTGAAAGGAAAACAAAATGAAAATGGGCCTATGAATGAAATTTGCATAGAGGTCACACCAGCTGCTGATGTGTATGAGCTGTTTTCATGCCATGGGATGTTTGCAGTGTGAGTCACATAGCTGCCTTTCAGCTGCAGCCTTGACGTTGTCCACCGTGTCCTGCTGTTGTGGAGGGAAGGAAGGAGTCACCGTGTCCTGCTGTTGCAGAGGGAAGGAAGGAGTCACCGTGTCCTGCTGTTGTAGGGGGTGGGAAGGAGTCACCGTGTCCTGTTGTTATAGAGGGAAGGAAGGAGTCACCATGTCCTGCTGTTGCAGAGGGAAGGAAGGAGTCACCGTGTCCTGCTGTTGCAGAGGGAAGGAAGGAGTCACCGTGTCCTGCTGTTGTAGGGGGTGGGAAGGAGTCACCGTGTCCTGTTGTTATAGAGGGAAGGAAGGAGTCACCATGTCCTGCTGTTGCAGAGGGAAGGAAGGAGTCACCGTGTCCTGCTGTTGTGGAGGGAAGGAAGGAGTCATCGTGTCCTGCTGTTGTAGAGGGAAGGAAGGAGTCACCGTGTCCTGCTGTTGTGGAGGGAAGGAAGGAGTCACCATGTCCTGCTGTTGTGGAGGGAAGGAAGGAGTCACCGTGTCCTGCTGTTGTGGAGGGAAGGAAGGAGTCACCGTGTCCTGCTGTTGTAGGGGGTGGGAAGGAGTCACCATGTCCTGCTGTTGCAGAGGGAAGGAAGGAGTCAGCATGTCCTGTTGTTGTAGAGGGAAGGAAGGAGTCACCGTGTCCTGCTGTTGTGGAGGGAAGGAAGGAGTCACCGTGCTATTGTAGGGGGCGGGAAGGCGTCATTACATCCCGCTGTTTCCTTTTCTTAGTAGAGCAGCTGTAACCTGCCAGACACTGCTCCTTTGAGTCCAATGAGACACCAGGACAAAAAGATCAAACCCTCAGCATGGCAAAAAGAATCTTTGCAGAAATGGTAAAGGTTGAGCCTTAATATCTAGATGCTGAGGTTTGCATATGAAATGTGAGGTGTCAACGCTTTTGACTTTTTGGTTTTTTTACTATTTATTTGCTGGAAGTTGGAATGCATTTTGTTACTGAAAATATGTTTTCCTATTCCATCTTTGTTCATCACTCAGTTTAAGTCTCATTAAATTTTCTGCAGCAACTCTAATTCATTATCCTTTATTGAACCTTGTGCTGAAAAACACACTAAGTCAATGAGGCCTTCTGGTGTGGACAGCATAGGTTAAAGGTTAAGTTCAATTTTCTTCCATAAGGCAATACTTAAAATAGGCTGTCATTCCTGTTTTGCTGTCGATCAATGGCTGGAGGCCTATGTTTCCCTCATAAATTAACTGGAAATTTGTAGAAATTGTTTAATTAAAGGCAAAAAGGTCGATCCAAGATTCATGTAAGTTGGTGCTATTTCAACACCTTTTCATTAACTAGCATTTACTGAAGGAGTCAATACAAGGTTAATCATAACTCAGTCATGTCAGAAATGGTCAGTTGCCAACAGAAAGCTGCTTATATGTGGCTTTTTGAAATTAAAGTTCATTTAATTCAATTTGTTTAACTGAATGTTTTGTTGCTATGAGCAATGCATTAAAAAACTGGACAAACTATCACAGAAATAATGAAATAAATCATTAAATTATTTCCTCTTCTAAATACAGCAAACCATTGAAATAACCTTTCAACTCAGTGAATGTCATAATTAAACCACATATGAGTCTTTTTCAGGTCTTAGTAACCCTTTTAAAATCAGGTGCAAGATAAAACGGAGGACATTAGCTGTTCCCCAGTGCTGTGTGCCCTTTCCTTACTGAACAGTGACAAATGTTTTTAGCTCAGAGGTCCAATGAGGATGTTAAATTAAATCTTGTAAAATAGAAGCTGACCAGTGAAGCAAGGAAGGAAATGTGGAACTTTGTAGACAAACAACAAGTTAATACAAACCAACCAATAAACCACCAACCAAGTACTGTACAAAAAAACTAAGTACTCATCTTTGGTAAAACCATCCTGTCCCTTGCTTATTGTTTTTGATATTATATAGATGGCTCTCTATTGTGCAATTGCCTACATAAACCATGTATCAGCTGGCCAGCTCCTGGTAAAAATTGTTTTAGTTCCATCATTACAAAATGCTGCGATGTGGCGAATTCCTCAAGACTACTAAAAATGTCATGCTCTGTTTCCAAGGTCTCTTGAAATAAAACATTTTTTTTAAAGCGAGGGAACACAAAGGAAGAACCTTGGCTGAAAATAGATGTGTTTTCCTGTAAGCCCGCCTTACATTTGCTGTTGCTTACAGCACATTCCCTTTGAATAGCATCCAAGGAGACATGCACAAGCGATCAATTAGGGCAGAGCAATACTTTAGAGCATTCGCTCATGGACACATTAATCCTGCTGGCAGACACAAGACTTAAGGCCATAAAATATTCAGCACAATCAGGATGCATTCAGATCAGGGAGTATTCCCTCGTCACCAAAGGCATTCACAATGCAAGGATTGATGAGCATAGTAAAATAATTTCATAAGAAGAAATAAAATTGACATATTTCAAAGCTCCATAGTGCTCACAGTTGCATGTCACAATTACATTCTGGTAAAAACTTAAGTTATGCACATTTTCTTTTCTTATCTTTTTGCTGGTTTATCTTACTTGACATATTAATGTCACGGTGAGGGAGGCTCCCCCTCCCGGTCACCTACGGTACAGCGGCACCTACGGTACCTACGGTTGTCCTGTTGTTGTTGCGTTGTGTGCGTCCCTCGGGTGGGTGGGGCTTATTAGCTCCCTCACCTGATGGTCGTTTGTCTGTCTATATATGCCTTGTCTATGTACCAGTTGACTGCTGGTTATTATATCCTTAATCTGGGTCAAGTGCACGGGTTTTTGGTTTGCACACGTTATTCATTAAACCCCTCTGTTTCTCTGAGACTTGGTGTGATCGCTTCCTTTTCGTTCGCACCTCCTGCCTGTCACAATTAAATTATACAGTGAATGTTGTAGTACAAGTATATGTCACATAAAGTTTTAAATGCTGGGAACGTTATCTATAAAAAGCCTAAAAAAAACCCTAAAAAAGGAAAAAGCCTTTATACTTACACTGAGGTGTTTATTCGTTTAGTAAGCTCATTATTCGTAACCTGCAAACATTTGCCACAACCGAGTGAGCCCTCATGCTCTCGTTTTGTTGGCTGTCAAATATTACCTAACCTCTCGTGTTGCAGTGCCAACCTGGGCCTTCGTTTAGTGGGGACCGAAGCCTCAACGGCACGACGGACCCACTCAAGTGAAAACACTGAGCAGTGATGGAGCATAAGCTGACTTGCAGTTGCAGTTGATTATTCAGTGAAGCAGGTCAGCACTGTTGCATTTTTCTGCTTTGTACAGGAAGTAGGTTGTATTATGTGGTGTTCTTTCAGTTAAATGGCTGTTTCATCATCGGTGGAGCCTTTGGGAAGGCTACTTTCTGATGCATCCATTATATCTGCTGACTTTTCTCATTCACCCTCATTACTGTAGTCAGCACACTAATTTAAGAATTCTTTGCTCAATCCTAGTACAATAAAGCAAAATGGGCATTTGATCATTGTTTCCTTTATTATATTATTCATCTTTCAAAGTATTCTTTGGAGAAAAGAAAAATTTTGGTCTATTATTATTGTAATGTATTGTAATTGAATCTCATCTCAGTTTTAAGAAATTCTGAGGAAAAATCGGTTCTGAAGAGCTTCCTTTAAAATGAAATATTCAGGCATAGTGAATACCTTTTGACATCAAGCAGAATTGCTTCACTTAAATGTTCATGTAGATACACTATATTATTATCTATAGTTATATGAAGAACACCAGTGTGAAAATGACACAGTGCCTTTATTGAAAACCATCTGTAATCATTGGGAGATTAAAGGTAACAGTTAAATTGTAGATCTCATCTTTACCGGTCTTGACAGCCTCTGCAGTGGGCCCTTTAACATGGTTGTCATTCTGCCAGTTAAAAAAAAAATTTTTAAAAATGTGCAAAACTTTAGTCAGCCATTCACAAAAGCTAAAATCTACAGAGCGAAGAAGGGCACGGCAGGAAGCTCAAGCTTAGAGTGAGGAGCATGGAGAAGTGGATTAAACTGCATTGGCTTGTGCATATAAACCTCTCTTGGCCCAGTGCTGAAGAGCAGAGTATCTGAGGATGAATCCTTCATGCAAGCCCTGTAACATCCAAAGCGCAAAGGAGTTTTACATACATCTTAATCTTATAATTATTTTATAATTATTATAGTGTTGTAACTATGCAGCTATTGTTCAAAGGCCCTGTAAACAAGTATGTTGTATATTATTGCTGAAGGCTAAAACTAAAGTTACTAAATAAGATTAAACACACATAACATGTAAAACAGTGAGTTCAATAACTTTCAATATCATAGAGCAAAACTTGTGAAAGATTTATGGCCAACATGAGGTCCCCACACCCAGCAGCAAGTTGACAGTGGCAATCCATTCTCCTCATTATTAAGATGGTAGAAGAAGACCCACAATGACCTGCTGACAGCTTTTCAACTGTTTTGAATAGTTCTCTTTTATCCATGGAAAAAAAAACCCACATTTGAGGTCACCGAAATGTAATGGTGACTATACAGTGTTTCTCATTTTTGCTCCACAGGTCTTCATATAAACAGGCAGAACAGTTCAGTGCAAGAAATGTATTTCGCGAGCGGGTCAAGAACGTCTGATATATAAGCTGCACCTAATAACGGCTTACTTGAGTACAACAGCTGATAGGTCCACTTTGTGCTGGCTCCTGCTGCAGTGATACGGTGTCTGATAGCAGCGGTGAAAGCTTTGGCGGGAAAGCACAACAAGGTCCTCGCCGCTCCCCCCCTTATCAGCTCAAGATAATCCGTCATGCAAAACGCAAGCGTGAGGGAGGCACCGATTGCTGAGCGAGTCGATTTCAGCCTGGTTTCGCATACATTATCAAACCATGAGAACCATCTTTGCTTTTTTATCACACCAGGCATATTGTCAATGGATCTGCTGAGAAATTAATTGAAGAGCTTTCTTTTTTTTTTTTTTATCACTCAGACTTTTCTTCTCCTCCACCGTCATCTTTCTTCCACCTTCTTATCTGCCTCCTTCTCTGTGATGTTGACTAAACAAATGGAGACAGAGGATAAAAGGAAATATGCGAAATATGAATGAGCTATGAATGGAAATAGCGCCGTGGAAACATGTGAAGAGGCGCCACTCAAATGTTGCCTCCAGAGTTGTTCCCGCTGCACTCGTCACGGGTTATGGTTAAAGAAGGGGTCATACCTAGGTTCTAACCACCTAGTATAATCCGCATCTCAAAAGCAGTTTTATATTTACTGATGCGTATGACGTGATTTTTTTGCCATAACGTCACAATGGGCAAATGTCATTTATTTGAGGTTTTCAGTATACAGCGCACAGTACGTGGTTCTGATTCAATCCCTGTAGCATGGATTGCTGTTAAATCATGGTGGCTATTTCAGGAGAGTAACGTCATTAAACAAGATGAAAATGATAGAGTAATTCATCTTCATCGAAGATTTTGTATCATCTACCCATCACTCCAAAGTATAGGTTTATACAAATAGTTATGCTTTCCCATGAGCAATGTTACTTATCAGTCAAGAAATTCTTACTATTTTGTTGAAATTAAAGAATAAAATCATAGTGTTAACTTTCAGTAATTACTTTTTTCTGGAAGAATATTTCTATAGAACAATATTAAATAAACATAAACTTATATTATGCTTTAATTCTTTCATTTAATATAGTTGGTGATGAAAATGAACATAAACACTATTGGACCGTGTGAAAAGCCAATTTGTTGCCCCAGTCATGTGGAAAGGCCCAGAAAACATTAGGTAATTTCTGTGGGTGTGCTTGTGTGTGTGATTGTGTATGTGTATTTTACATATGGTATGCTGTTGGTTGTATTGGTCATCTTATATTTATAAATTGGTGCAAAAATTCTTGATGTAAAAACTATTTAAAAGCTAGTCACTTTGTAGATCTCCATGCTAATCATTTTATAAACCGCTAGGCAAGCCATGCTGTCTCTTCTAATCAATACCCAGAAATATATCATATTCTTAAATGTTTACTGTGGACTGCCAAATTGTGATATTAAGTAGTCTATCGTTGCTCTGGAAATGTGACATTGCAGTTTGCAAGCTGCATAATTAGGTTGTAGCTTAATTATGCCAAATCACAAATGATATCTGATTTTGCATGTCTAAGCTGTAAAAGGGCTTAGAGACTAAATCTCCAGAGGTGTAAAAACCAATTCAAGGTTTTAATGTCAAGTTTAGCAGTAAAATTAAAATCTTAATTAAAATCTGAGGAAAACATATTAGCACCTCTATAAGAAATTGATGTTATTCATAAAAAAAGCATTTTTCTTTCTTTTTTTGCATGAATTCTCATCTGACAACAGGACTGGGCTTTAGCTTTGTCAACATAGTGATTAAAGTTCTTGTTTTCCATATCACTCACTCTAGTGTCTTGAGCTAGAAGAATAAAGAATACTGTAGGGACTCAATAATTTTAACAGTGAGACTACTGAGGGTGCATTTATGGACAACAAAGTATTCCTCCTATGTATTATAACTCCTGTGTATTAAAAATGTATACCTGACCTATTTTCTGTGAATTCAAGCCCATAAGGGATCATAGTTATTGATATGCCCAAGATAATGTCACAGAAAATATGCCCTGCACCTTCACACTAATAACTACATCCCAGGCACTTCATCTGAAGCTTGTGAAGTACCAAGTTCATAATGCTTGGACTGCAAGTCTTCCCATTTCAAACAAAGTAACTCTGCAATAAACTGCAGAACACTCACACCATTTAAAAACACTAAAATATGTATTTAAATGGACTGGGAACAGTAGCGGTTCCAGAACAGGGAGAATGTCTGGTTCCATCTAGAGTGGCCTGGGAACAGTAGCAGTTCCAGAACAGGGAGGAAGCCTGTATTAATCAATGCATTGCACGAGCTAAGTCAATGTTCTATACTATTCAACATTTGTTTGTTTGTTTGTTTATGATAGCCTTAATAACATTTGAAGGCCTATTGACAATGTCACGGTACGGTCTCCTGTCCCCTCCCTTTGGGCGTGTCTGTGTCTGGATCTGTCATGCTAGTTGTTTATTTGTGTCCACTCTTGTGTGTGCATGGTTGTTAATGTTTAGATGTTCATCTCCGTAAGTCGCCTCACCTGTTACGTGTTTTTGTTTGTATACTTAAGTGTGTGTGTTGTGCTTGGTCTGAAGCTAGTGATCCACGTGTGTTTGTTAGCACTGCAGCGTACTCTAAATACAGGAGTTTAAGCTACATTCGGTGTCATCCAGGCTTCCTGCAATATCCTACGCAAACGTCACAGACATGTTTTTGACCAAAACGTTTCATATTCCATCAATTAAACAAAACAAATAATCAAAGGAAAATATAAACATGTGGGCTTTTCATTAAGCCATGGAAGCTAGCTAAAGGTTTCCCGCTCATCCTGGGTGATATCAGCATATACTTAGATAACCAAAAAACAACTATAAACATTGACTATGTATTACAAAAGTCCTCATTGCTATGCTATGTGTCTCCGTGGATTTTCTTTCACTTCTACATTTTTGAAGTCAGTGTTTTGCTTTTTATAAGCTAACTGCTACAAACAGTATTTGACTGCAGAAAGTGGGAAGGTGGAACTAGACATCATGATCTAAATGGATATCTAATAAAGGTGGAATTTCATTGTATGTAATAGTTAAAACATCTCCCATGGGCCCACCACCTGTGGGAGAGGTAGTACTAGGGGTTCGGTGCATTGTGGTTTGGGCGGTGGCCGAAGGCGGGGGCCTTGGCGTACCGACCCTCGGTTACTGAAGCTGGCTCTTGGGACATGGAACGTAACCTCTCTGGGTGGGAAGGAGCCTGAGCTGGTGTGTGAGGCTGAGAGATACCAACTAGATATAGTTGGGCTCACCTCCACACACAGTTTGGGTTCTGGAACCAATCCTCTCGAGAGAGGCTGGACTTTATTCTTTTCTGGAGTTGCCCAGGGTGAAAGGCGGAGGGCTGGAGTGGGCTTACTCATAGCTCCCCGGCTCGCTGCCTGTGTGTTGGGGTTTTCCCCAGTAGATAAGAGGGTTGCTTCCCTGCGCCTTAGGGTCGGGGAAAGGGCTCTAACTGTTGTTTGTGCTTATGCACCGAATGGCAGTTCGGAGTACCCGGCCTTCTTGGAGTCCTTGGAGGGGGTGCTGGAAGGTGCCCCTTCTGGGGATTCCATTGTTCTGCTGGGGGACTTCAATGCTCACGTGGGCAATGACAGTAGGACCTGGAAGGGCGTGATTGGGAGGAACGGCCTCTCCGATCTGAACCCGAGTGGTGTTCTGTTATTGGACTTCTGTGCTCGTCACGGTTTGTCCATAACAAACACCATGTTTGAGCACAGAGGTGTCCATAAGTGCACATGGCATCAGGACACCTTAGGTCGCAGTTCGATGATCGATTTTGTAATCGTATCGTCGAACTTGCGACCGTGTGTCTTGGACACTCGGGTAAAGAGAGGAGCTGAGCTGTCAACCGATCACCACCTAGTGGTGAGTTGGATCAGATGGCGGGCGAGGATGCCGGACAGACCTGGCAGACCCAAACGTACTGTGAGGGTTTGCTGGGAACGTCTGGCAGAGGAACCTGTCAGAAAGGTCTTTAACTCCCACATCCGACAAAGCTTTGACCGCATCCCGAGGGAGGCCGGAAACATTGAGTCTGAGTGGGCTTGGTTCCGTGCTTCTATTGTCAATGCAGCAGATCGGAGCTGTGGCCGCAAGGTTGTCGGTGCCTGTCGTGGCGGCAATCCCAGAACCCGGTGGTGGACACCTCGGGTAAGGGAGGCCGTCAAGCTGAAGAAAGAGTCCTATCGGGCCTGGTTGGCCCGTGGGACTTTGGAGGCAGCAGACAGGTACAGGGGGGCCAAGCGGATCGCGGCTTTGACTGTCGCAGAGGCAAAAACTTCGGGTGTGGGAAGAGTTTGGTGAGACCATGGAAAGTGACTTTCGATCGGCTCCGAGGAGGTTCTGGCAAACCGTCAGGCAACTCAGGAGGGGAAAGCGGTTCCCGACCAACACTGTATACAGTGAGGCTGGGGATCTGCTGACCTCGACTGGGGATGTCATTAGGCGGTGGAAGGAATACTTCGAGGATCTTCTCAATCCCACCACCACGTCTTCCATAGAGGAAGCAGAACCAGAGGACTCGGACGGGGTTTGCCCATCACTAGGGCTGAGGTGACCAGGGTATTTGTGAAACTCCTTGGTGCCAAGGCTCCGGGGTGGATGAGATCCGTCCTGAGTTCCTTAAGGCTCTGGATGTTGTGGGACTGTCTTGGTTGACACGTCTTTGCAACATCGCGTGTACATCGGGGGCAGTGCCTCTGGATTGGCAAACCGGGGTGGTGGTTCCCCTTTTTAAGAAAGGAGACCGGAGAGTGTGCTCCAACTATCGGGAATAACACTTCTCAGCCTCCCCGGTAAGGTCTATGCAGGGGTTCTGGAGAAGAGAGTCCGTTCGATAGTCGAATCTCAGTTACAAGAGGAACAATGTGGGTTCCGTCCTGGTCTTGGAACACTGGACCAACTTTTCACCCTTGCGAGGGTCCTAGAGGGTGCATGGGAGTTTGCCCAACCAGTCCACATGTGCTTTGTGGATTTGGAAAAGGCATTCGACCGTGTCCCTCGGGGATTCCTCTGGGGGGTGCTCCGGGAGTATAGGGTGCGGGGCCCGTTGCTACGGGCTATCCAGTCCCTGTACAAACGGAGCAGGAGTTTGGTTCGCATGGCCGGCAGTAAGTCAGACTGGTTTCCGGTGGGAGTTGGACTCCGCCAAGGCTGCCCTTTGTCACCGATTCTGTTCATAACTTTTACGGACAGAATTTCTCGGCGTAGCCAAGTGGTGGAGGGGGTTCGGTTTGGTGGCCTCAGGATTCCACGCCTTCTCTTTGCAGATGATGTGGTCCTGTTGGCATCATCGGGCCGAGACCTACAGCTCTCGCTGGATCAGTTTGCAGCCGAGTGCGAGACGGCTGGGATGAGAATCAGCACCTCTAAAACTGAGACCATGGTACTCAGTCGGACAAGGGTGGAGTGCCCTCTCTGGGTCGGGAGTGAGTCCTTGCCTCAAGTGGAGGAGTTTAAGTATCTCGGGTTCTTGTTCACGAGTGAGGGAAGGATGGAACGAGAGATTGACAGGCGGATTGGTGCTGCGGCTGCAGTATTGCGGTCGCTGTACCGGACCGTTGTGGTGAAGAGAGAGCTGAGCCGAAAGGCAAAGCTCTCAATTTACTGGTCAATCTACGTTCCGACTCTTACCTATGGTCACGAGCTTTGGGTAGTGACCGAAAGAATGAGATCGCGAATACAAGCGGCCGAAATGAGTTTTCTTCGCAGGGTGTCTGGGCTCTCCCTTAGAGATAAGGTACGGAGCACAGTCATCCGGGAGGGGCTCGAGTAGAGTCACTGCTCCTCCACGTAGAGAGGAGCCAGCTGAGGTGGTTCGGGCATCTGGTTCGGATGCCACCTGGGCGCCTGCCTAGGGAGGCGCTCTGGGCATGTCCAATTGGGAGGAGACCCCGGGGAAGACCCAGGACACGCTGGAGAGATTATATCTCTCGGCTGTCCTGGGAACGCATTGGTATCCCCCCAGAAGAGCTGGAAGAGGTGGCTGGGGAGAGGAAACCTGGGCCTCTTTGCTTAGGCTACTGCCCCCGCGACCCGGACCCGGATAAGCGGAAGAAAATGGATGGATGGATGGATGGATGGATAGTTAAAACACACTTGCCAGACTGTTCAAATCTACAATTTGTGGCAAGATCAGCCCACCCTCACAAAGCTGTATTTCTCTTATGATCTTTAGGTGATGCTATTGTTCTTAGATCCACAAAGGTTCAAAATAATTTGCTTCAAGGCATTTCCTAAAAGTCAACAATATGATGTGGTTTGCAAAAATATGAGCGATTATTATATTGTCTTTATTAGTTAAAAGGCAAGGAGTTCTCAGCCCATGAGCCCATATATACCAGGTTACTCTGCCTTGCTAATATTTTAGGTCATTTTAGAGTTTTTGGCTTCCTGCAACAGTCTGTTCATGACATCATAAATGGTAATTAGCAACCTCAGTCAACCAAAGTCACAGCAAAGACATGCAGGTCAAATTATCTGAATAGCTGAGACAACACTTTTACTTTTGGTTACAAAACTAATGAAGGAGAACCATTCTAAATATATCCATGTCCACTAAAACTTACTGGGTTGTATACTGGGGTCATGACCAACCCTGTGGTCCCTGTTAAGGTCAATGAATTATTTTGATGTAACCTTTTGTCTGTCTAAGCATGTTACATAGACCAAGGCATGGTCCAAGGCTTATTCAATCATCATGTAAGTCAATGATTAAATTGCAGTTCCACAAATTAACTAAAGCAAATCTAAATCCATATGCTATACTCCGTATAGTTGTTGGTTGTGTATGTATAGAACTCTTGCTCTAGACAAGTTCCTAAAGAGGTTGAAAAGTTTTCCATATGCTATGGCTATGTAAAGAGCCTTTCGGGGACCAGATGTAATTCAAACCACTGATATTGCAAATAGCCAGGTTCAATCTCTTCCTGCTCATGGGATGCTATAGACAAATGAGCCCTTTTCAGGTAATGCAAAGCAGAGGATGAATGTCTTATTACTCGGTACCTCTCACAGAGTTGAGTGGCCTGATGAGCCTCTGTCTGGGATATTAACACCGTGCACATACTGGATGGATTCTTCCAATGCCTTATATATATATATACTGTATTTATATATAAAAAAGCTTAGATGGCGATTTCCTGCAGGAAGCACTGGACTGCTGTTCTGTCTCTATAGTCACTATGGTGCGTACAGTGAAGTAAGAAAGAGCTCAGTTCAAGTGAAGTTGCACACACTCTTTCATACTTTTTCTTACACTTACAGTTCTGCTTGTCGCTATTTTGTCTCTACCCTCCTGTCTTTCTTTCCAGAACTGTATTGCTGTAGTGGATTTTGCTCATATTTCTGGATCTTTTGCTTCTCTATGTTTTGAATGCCGGTAATACCCTCCATGACCAAAAACCGAATGGTGTGTCTGATCCTGTTATCTGCCAACCCAGTCCAAAATAGCAGGTGGAGTTAATGATCCGAGTCAATGCTAACATTCCCCTGTAGACCTATATTAACAGGCCTCTTTGGCAATGTAACTTTAGTATGATCTAATGCCTCACATTTGCTGAGATCAAAAGTACAAGACTGCAATATCTGACTGCGTTTCACTCAACCATGGCAGGGGAGAGGAAAAGGGGAATGAAAGCATAGAGAATATATTAAATTACTTTTTATGGTGTCTATTACAACAGACAGAAGAAATGGGAGCATAGTAACCTGGACAATGGGAGCTTTCACAAAACTCTAGTCTAAAAATGTTTTGTAGTTTATAACATCAGTATAGAAAATAACAATTTTATAAAAACATGGGTATGTCTGGTATATTCTGAAGTGAGTTTTTATAAATTAATAAACTTATTGTTTTTATTGTTTTTAACACAACAATAAAACTAAAAGTTAACTATGTTTTTCTTTTCTCAAACTGTTGATTTACAAGTGATCTTTTACCATTTGTACTGCGACCCCATTTTCAGGACACCTTAATATAAAAGTAAAGGCACTTAAGTTAAATGTATTGCAGGTCAGGGAAAGTGTTATGTCACTTGCTTTTTCTTCACAGTAGACAAAAGCTGGCTTGGTTACAATGTTGACTGAGGTTCCTAAGTGGCACAGGACCTAAAGACTTGTGTCATCAAGCCTTGGCAAAAGATATTAAACACCAGTCCTAGAGGTTTACACCCCTGACAGTTACTCCAAGTTAACCTTAAATCTATGTATATTAGGTGTCTAAGATATTATTGTAATCCACAAGTGAAAGTAAGTGAAGGGTTATTTACTAAGATGAGTAAATGATGGTTCTGTAGGACACCTACTGTAAAATAGTTCACCAGCCACATTCTTAAAAGTACCTCCCTTAAACCTGCAGTCCTTAGCCACATCATGAGGTAGGCCTACAATTACTAACATTTGGAATGTATTCAACAGGTGTCAGCTGGAAGGCACCGCAGACCCACAAGGTTGGAAAGATATAATCAGAATATAATGTCATAAGTAAAAATACATTTAGCTGGTAGAAAAATGAATACATGATTTTGCAGGGAAAAATGACTAAGGTCAGTTCACCCTCGATATGAAACATGATACACTTGAATGCCTCTCACCTCATCAGAGCCTCAGCACTGCAGAATCTGTTTACAAGTGTCCTCTCAAAGGGTTTGTGAGCAGGTCTTGACATGTTTGACTTAAATTAGACTTTTTCATTTGGGCCATTAGGAAATTGTTCAATGATCTAAGAACACCTCCAATAAGCCAGTGCAAACCTTTTCAATTCAACCAACAAGGTATCACAAAGAACACGCTGAAAAAAAACATGCAACCATTCATAGGAAAATGCTTTAAGCATTTTCTATAATGAAACCTTAGGAAGAACCCCCTCCTTTAGTCTGAAAAAAATTCTCACTGAATGGGAGCAATGGAAAGAAAGCTTACCTTGATCAGTAATCACACTGAGTTATGGGCTATGAAATATGATTGTAAATGGACATTTTAGGGTATCCATTTTCCAGTGACAACACAGTGATATTGTGTGAGCTTTGGTGCCCTCTATGGTTGGGCAGGACAGCATCTTCCCTTTTTTCCCCAAAAGCAGTTTATCTAATTTAGCAGATGGGAGGGGTTGCTGCTCAACTGGGAGTATCTCCAGATGGAGAGAGAAGAAAGGTGCAAGAGAATGGATAAAAATACTTCTAAACTTCAAAGGTGAAAAGGAATGAAAGAAGAGGACCTGAAATATTTAATCTAACCTAATAGGATTACCAGACTCCAAATATTATTATTTGAAGACGTCGCTCCTGCATGGTTGTTAGACATTCTGAGAATGGAAGTTCAAATGACGTGGTTTTGGGCAAGGCTGAGTTTTATCTTTTTGTAATGGTATGCAAATGAATTCTTAATCCATGACAGCTTATACCAGGCAATTAAGTCAGTGTGTTTGCATTTAGGGGAAGATTTCCACTCCAGCGGCAGTGTTGCAGTGACACTGCACTGTATATGACGTTTTGCAGAACTCAGAATGGGGCTCGAGCTTCCTCTGCCAGTTAAGGGCTCATTAAGGACCTTTATCTTGGAGTGGTGCGAGTCTCCTTAAAAGTCTGTGGGGGGCTGTGAATGAGAGACTCCAGTCTTTGTTATCTGCAGTAGCATTGCACGTATAGCTAATTGATTGTGAGACAGACATTTTACAACAGCCAGCTCAGCAAAGAGAGGATATCCAGCTATGCCACTTGTAATTATCTTGGGAAAGCCTCCAGACCGAAATGGGAGCAGTAAAGCATTACTTTAGGTGCACAGGAACAGCAAGATAGGTCACTGGAGAAAACAGAAGGTTCTCTTGGGGAAAAAATTGATTCACCTAACTTCCTGGGTCAAGTTTAGTTTCCAATTACTAAACTTGAGTTTTATAGTGAACACATATTTTCTGAATTAAATTATTCCTATTAAAAATGAACTAAATGAACTAAACAGATTTATGGACAAAAAAGAATTATTGGTATTGGACAGGCAAATTGGTTAAGTGCCACTCAAAATATGAAAGATAATTGCTTTCTGTTAAATATTATTCTACTGAAAAAGGATTTTATAGTGTATAGCTTGAGTTACAGGCAACATAACAGCAGAGACTGACAACTTGTTGCCCCCAAGACTAAACCCTTATAACCAACCATGCAACACAAACAAACAGCACTAAAGATATGTCAACACATTACACAAAAAGAAGCTGGCAGTTCGTACAAGATAAGTCACATATAAGACACCACTCAGAATGACTGTATGATCATGCACCATCATTGCAAATCTACATACATGTCACTTCATACAGGTTAAGACTTTATTCCCAAAGTGTGCCTTAGAAAAACCATGTATTTAAATTCTTCAGCTTCAGAAGTCTGAAGTCATAATTATTCACGATTACTGCTGCTTACAACACAATCTACACAGAGATTACATTGTAGAAATACAGGAAGTACTTTATGCCCTGGGCTAATGATGTAGCAGTGTTTTGGGATGGAAGGGTCGATTTGACACATGACAAGGCTACACTGAATACCATGATCAGACTGAAAGTCTGAAATTAATACGCAAAGGTTTCTGCATATTTATTCAAGCATATAATTACCTGGTGGTTATTTACTGCTCTGTATTATAATAGATATACAGGGTTGGGAAGGCTACCTGACAAACTCTGATCAGTAATTGAAATGGTACAGAATTTCATTAACAGCTTCTGACTGGTTTCACTATTCTGTTTAAAGGTCATAAATTAAAGTTTAATAGGTAGCTTAAGAGTTAGCAGTACTTCCTTTGAAATCTTTCTGAACAGAGGGATATTTTCTATAAGTGCATAAAATTGTGCATTTCTTTTATGTTAACGCTTTCTTTTATTTAATTTTTTTGTCTTGAAGACATATCTATATTATATATATTTTATTATTATTATTATTATTATTATAACACGTGACTTAAATATGCATACAATACACACACACACACACGCATCTTAATGAGCCTGGAGGTACAGTGCAAACTGGTAATCGTTCACATGCGTGGCTCAGCTTATGAATTTTAATTACATAATTACAACATAATTAATGCGATAGCCCAGTGTCTACAGGAGTGCAAGTTTGGTACTATGAAATAATAAATCAATCACATGGCACAACAGGAGCATGATTTTATTACGATGCTCTCTCTTGGCAAACAGTTATGAATGCATGAGGGACTGGTTGTAAAGTCCATTACTGAACCCATCCCTGTAATTATTTTCACACGTGCCATTAAAGTTTAGACTTTTCTTCTCTACCCTATTTTGTTAATGGACCACAATATTGTATATTTGCCCTGGTTCTGCCCCTTTTACAAAGCAATGAATATTTTTAAAAAGCTTGTATAAGTTTCTGAAGTATGAAATGGGGAATCTCAACAAATAAGTAAAGAAAAAAATATTTTATGACTTCTTTACAAGGCCAATCCTGAATACTAGTTTTGCCATTTTTTTTTTGCAATACTAGAAGTGCCATTTTTCTACCACCTCAACATTCCACTTATTGGTGAAACAGCTGAATAAATATTTCACCTGTGACTCATGAGGTAGAGTCTTTTCACTTCTCTCTAAGATTCATTTCAAATAGTACAAAATGGATTAAGAAGCAACTTTTTATTCATGCCCTTAAAGAAAGACCTTTACATTTCTCTATATTATCTGAACTTTTCCTTCTCTTGAGACAAACTCTATCAGCTTTTGTTAGATGATGCAATCTATCCAGTTTCTGCAATATCTTGTGTCAACACTGTCATCAAAAACCAAAAAAAGCTTGACCCACCACAACACTGCATGACACCTCATCAAATTTAAATCCACACCACACCCTCCCCTCTGTTTACATGCTTTTTGCCAGTTACTTTTCAGTACACTTAAAGCAAGATGAATCTTAAGAATGCTCACTGAAATTAGATTAATTTAGTGTCAGCTGACACAATCGAACACCAAAAACAGAGCAGCCAATCCAATAAAAGATCCAGGAACAAAGAGAGATACACTCTATTAAAAACATATTTAGCAACTGCTTCACCCACCAGTTTCCCGAGAGATTTGGACAAAGGCCTCCACACCACTCTCGCCATAGTTCCCCTCAGAAGCCAGCGTGGAGACGTAGTTCCAGCCCATTGCTGTGACAATGTCCAGCATGGCCTGAGCCTGGTAGGAGTCTGGTGGTACCACGCGTGAGAAGAAGTCATAGCGGGTGTTGTCACTCAGCTCCGGTGCAGTTGATGCATAGCTGATCTGAGGGATCTGTAGAGGAAAAAGATGTACTTCTAAGGACTTTCAGTAACATCGTAAATATGTTGTTGCACCAGTGCCAAAAGCATCATGAAGTTCAAGCAGCCCAAACAACTTTTACCTTTTACCTTTTTTTTTTAACTTTTACTGTTTATCAAATTCAAAAGGAGCTACCACTGCACTGGAAAACCAGTACTTGCTTTCGTACATATTCTGAGCCAACAACTAAGGTCAGTGCAAAGCTTTACAGTATATGAATATTAACATATATTCAAAAACGTGAATCCATTGGACACATACGACACACCAACGGCAAGTACAACAGGAGAGCAATGTGAGAGGTAGGGTGCTCAGGTTGGTAGGCTGGATAATGCCCCTTTGGAGGCAATTGACGGTCTGATTGATTTCTCCTCAGCCAAAAGGCCAGGCTGTCGGCCAGAGCCCTAGAGGCCAAGCTCATCGGCATTCGGCACAAGAGACGAACAGAGAACCTGCCAGCAATACAAATGCCACTCACCCAGCCAGCTGCTCATGTACACCACTACACTCTCATAAACTGCAAGCTTTTAAACACAAATGCCACAGATGAGCAAATCAGCCTGTGAACTGTCATGCACGGTATTGTATATGTGTGTATGTGAATTCAGAGGGGAAAGGAAAGAAGTTGACGTGTGAGAAGAAGGTTGTGTTCTTCTGTGAAATTAAATGTGTTAACAGTAGACTTGACATGCCAAACATTTCATTCAATTTAGAGTCATGGGGAAGGGGTAATTTGACAGTTTGAATGATTGTGTATATCTAATATAGGTTATGTCTGTAAAGAAGCAACTATAATTTCCCTTGGCTCAAACATCATATTGTTGGATTCTGTTTTTGCCCCCGTTCTGTTCACCTTCTAGCAGGATGTCTTCTCATTGTAATTCTACGGTTTGTCAGAGAGAGACCCCGCTTTGCTCCTAATGGATCAACATCAACTGTCTAGACTATCTGGGGTCCCATTTCTCACCTATCCATAACACCCCCAGTTAGAAGTGAATATAGAGTGGGGCCCACAGTGCACACTACATCAGGGACTGCTACAGTATGGCCTTACATGCTGCCCATGTTGCTCTCTCCATTGGTCAGTCGCACCTGCAAATAAGGTATTTTTTCTTCATAAGTCTACATGGTGCTGGTGTTTACTGCAAAGTTGCCAAGGTAACCGATACAGTGAGAATTTGCAATCTAAGTCCATCACATGAAATTCTGGTTTGAATAGAAAGAAATGAATCAGTACTCTCTGGGTTTGCACCTTCAAAAAGGCTGTCAAGATCAGTAAATAATTTCTTATCTAAAGAACATGTAGCCTACCGTCTTAAGGGTGTGATCACTGAAGTCTGAATTACATTAAGAAGTCTGAATTTGCATTCATTTGCAATAACATATCAAGGACTTTATCATATTTTTAAACTGTGTTTTTGCAGGAAATAAACTTGAAACCACAAACAAAAAGGTCTTGAAATTGTCTTCAGAATCAAGCTTACTATATATGGTGCTGTAACAATGCAGACTAATTGCAATGTACAGTTCAGGGCCAATTATAGCAGAATAGAATCTGAAAAATAAGCCCATCATTAGCAGCTGTGCAGATGAGAGAACCACTTGACAACGATTTTACTTCTCCAGGACTGCGGTGAGTAAGAGCAATAAATCATGCACTCACTCTGTGCTGATAGTGTGGTCATCCAGATGTCTTCACTCTGGGTGGTAGACAACGAATAGGGATATTGGGATTGTAATGTGAAATGGTTCCCCTGGGTACAGCAGATGGCTTTCAAGTTCGAATAGCTTACAATGCGCCATTGTAGTCAAAGAGGTCATTAATCCTTAATCTTTATATGCCTTTATATAAATTAGTAAAGTGAGAGTTTAGTAATTCCTGCAAGTCCATATCTTTTATGAAAATGCTGCTTTGTTGAATTTTTTGTTTACCTGTTGTTATCTCCGTTGTCTAATCTCAACAATACTTACAGTCCTTTGTGTGTGGTTCCATAATGGAGCTGTCAAATGCAAGAAAGAAACTCAGCACTGATAGATTACATTAAGACAGTACTAATTAACTTCTGTGGTGACCTTTATTTTAAACACTTCCTCTACGAGGGATGGACAGAAACAGCTTTTCAGAGAGAGAAGTGTTCATAATCTTTCGGTCTTTCATTATGTTCTGCCAATTCCTCTTTTCTGGCAGCTTCACACACCTGTACCCCCACAAACCCAATCCCCACCTCAAAAGAAGGCTTGAACTACATTACTAGCTGCATACTAGATATCAAATCTTAGTGCAAACACCAGGAAAAGAACATATATTTTTGCTCTGAGTATGTTTATATACTGTATCATTACAGTATAGATAGCTTCAGGAATGAACACATGAACAAAACGCACTGTTGTTAGAACATTCTTCTGACACAGCTCTACATAACATTGCAAAGAGAGAACCTGGTTATAATATAATAAAGCATCTCCTTCTTTGGGATGTAACTAAATCCAGGTGTATAATATAATATTATATTACCTCAGGTTGTATCCTTATTGCCATGCATGCAAGAAAGACGCTAGAGCAGGCTTGCTTATTTATACACTGTCTGCTTTGAAATTCTTTTTTCCTCACTGAACCTGAACTTTTGCCTCAGATTAAACCACTGATCTTTAGCTTGGAAAAGCTGAAACGTGAGTCAGTTTAGGACACATCTATTGGTCTTTCAATCACAACAGTGAATGTTGTGTTGTCACTCATGGTTTAAGCCTATATCAAGGTAGGTATGTTATTTTGAACAGTCAGTTAAAACCTTCCCACAGATCAATATGCCCCATAGCCAGGTCCACCACAAATGAGACGTACCTCTTGATCCTTATTTCTGAGCTGCTCTGAAAGTCATTCTCATTCAGGCTGGTGCCACACCACTCAAACACGATGCATGTGTGAACTGCCATTTTCAGCTTCACACCTTCCTCTGAAAGCGCGTTCACTCCGGAGACTGCTGTCTGAGCAGAGGTGTGGAGCCATGCTTTTGGTGCTGCCTATGTCTCTCACCTTGAGTTCAAAGGGGAAACTTTTGCACCTGCATTTGGTGTCTGCCTATTTTAAGCTTGGTGTGGTTGGGATAAATTCGGAAATTTCATGGATATCTTAGGGGGTGGTGCAAGTGTAGATGTAAGTGACGTCTGCAGATCAAGCAAAAATAGGTGCAAACAATGCATCTCAGGAGATATGTTTGCACTTCCTGTCACTGGTAATTAATGCTTTGGTTTTAAGAGTGAGCAAGACTATTCAGAAAACAATTATTCTAAACCACAGCAAAAGAAATACAGAAATGATAATGATTAAGCCTAGTGCTATATTATAGGGATTTTTAGGGAGGAATCCTCATCAGCTATATCACTGACACCACACAAGGCTTATTCTCAGAAAATATGAATAACTGTGCAAATGCAAATCATTAAATATATCTTCACACCTTCAGACATAAACTTCTATTATAAAGAAATCCAATAAAATGTCCACCTTTTCTTGGTCCTTCACCTCTCATTGGACAGTTCCTTTATAGACTAGGCAACAGTGAGTCCCACTGGGGTTTGAGAGAGAGAGAGAGAAACAAAAGATTTAAGTTCTGCATTTTCTACCCCAATCTGGTCATTGGACTCATCCTTGCCTGCAATTGATGACAAAGTTCCTGTCCTAGATGCCTGCCTCTTCCACCACAGCCTAGAGAGGGTTTTCAGTGGGATTTTCATATTTGAAGCTCAATGCTTTAATTCAGCACAAAATAACCCAGTTACAGTAAGCTGTTCAGCCCCCTATATATTCCCTCATACAGGATGCTGCCAAGGTAAATAATGTTTTAAGCGTAACAGCGTATGTGTAACAGCTATAGAAGTAGCATAATTATTTTCACTAAATTACAATAAAAATCTAATGTAAATTGCTTCATATAATAAGGGTGCAATTGATTAATCAGAATGATGGCAAAACACTAATAGTGATGACAAGAATGAGCCCATGTGATCTAAGACAGTGATAATGAGGCTAATGCCTGGAGGATCAGTATGTTGCAAAGAGATTCTGTCAGCATGAAGGAGCAAACACGATTTACTTTCTCAAAGGCAAAGCTGATGATTTAGAGATGGAATTAACATAAGTCACCCCCATAGACAGCACAGAAACACAACTTCCAAGACAAACTTTATCTTTTAGGGTGCTGGCAATATGATGGCGCAAGAGTCATGAAATGGTAAGTTCCTTGGGGTTCTTAGCTGGAAGAAAGCACACGACATAATGATGTGTGACTGGATGAACTGTTGGATGTAATTTGAATATTACCATTTCTCTCATTTCAATAATTCATAGCATCATCATTTTAAGTAGAACATTTGAAGGAGAACAAAGTACTCTTGCATACAAAACATGGCCCCATTGCTCTTCTAAGAAATGCCTGTTATCAAAGTTTATTCTCACTCAATTTTTTCATTCAGTTTGATTGTTATTCACGTGGGTTTGTGCATGCTTAAGTTATCGTTTCTTTGTTACCTTTTGTGCATATTTTTTACATTTGTCCAAACATGTGATTAGTGCAACTGCCTGAGAGAGTGTTCACAGTGTTAAATCAGTGACAAGAACAAGGCAATTTCCATGACTGGACTGATTTATTCGCAAATGGGTAGTTTTTCTTTTTCAGGTTTTTTTAGACAAATGCATGTGAGCAGTAAAGAGCAGCTGGTGAAGAAGGGAAGAGCAAACAGTGTGAGGAGGAAAGGAAAAGAGATGCTTCCTTCATGAGAGCTGGCCGTTTACCAGTCTTTGGCAAGGTTGTAATGATTAAAATAAGGCTATGACATCAGAAGAGCAGTAGACCATTGGGACTGGAAGGAATTCACCAGCACCTCTGATATTTGCTCTGGGCCTTACAAATGGCCTGTGCCTAGCTAAATTGTGAGTAGATAAGCTTTGGCTAATAAGTGGTGTGTGATTTGATGTGCCACCAGGTTAAGGAATTTTACCCTAAGGAAACTGTTACAGCCTGCTGCTGTGAGAGACTATACAACATATAGTTCAGAGTTTCTTAACTGCAGTGGCAGGTGGGAAAGAGCAGCTTGTAGGGTCTCTGTGTCCCACAGATGGCGCAACTATGCATGAGAACAAAATTTAATGGTGTCTGTGATTAAGATAAGCTGGGGACTCTCTTAACCCAGCATTATGGGGAATGGATTTCTGCTGTGGAAGCTCTCTTGTCACCTTTGGCTGTTAACTTTTCTGTTATTTAATAACCAGTAGCTGCTAATGCTGTAACCGCTGCTGAACTCCTGATTGCCAATGGCTTTTAACCTTCCACTGCTAATGATTAGGTGTCAGAAGCTCTGTACTTGTACTGTTGGCATTACTCTTTGTTAACTATTTTATCCTGTACAATTTAAATAAAGAGAACTTGCAAACCCATATGGTGTGGTTGATTTGCTCACTGCCTAACAAAGCACTTATGGAATTGTAACCATTCTAAGGGCGGCATTGACTCAAATCCTTGCAAATGGTTCATGCTTTTCTAAGCACTTCTGGGTAGTACAGAGGGCCACAGCAAGCATAATGCTATTTGTGATCTCCCACTCGTGCTACTCATAAAACATTTCCATCTGCATTTCCGATAACTAAAGTCATGTGACATGATTACAGGTATGTGTGTTGCAAGAGAAAAAAAATAGCTTCCATACTTTTTTAATGTTCTAAACTTTTGTTATAGACTTACTATTTTGAGTATTCACTTCATGTGCTTTGACATGTTGACAAAATGAATTGCTTAGTGATGCTATGCACTTAGCCACCAGTGACAGTATCTCGGATGAAGTGGGACAACTATTTAGAGAGCACTCATGGCCATGCACTCACTAATTATTCAAGATCATCATAATAATGAGGAACAATGCAAGCACATGTCTAATTGGTGAGGCCAGAGAACAAAACCCTAGGAGCAATGAGTGACAGACCATCTCATTAGATAGAGAAAGCGCTCATGGCTAAGGAAAAGATAGTGTGCCACACAAAGGATTTTTCCCCTACAGAGATATTTAATTCTCCAATTTCACTACCAAGCCTACAATTCACGTAACCTCTAGAGATTAAACGAATCATCATAAATCTTTTGTAGATTTTTGTTTTTTATGTGAGAATGTAAAATCCTCCATCTGGATTCCAGTATCTACAGTCTACTTAGAATCTTTGTTTTGTGCAGGTGTTTGTGCACCTTTTAGTGACAACCAAATGTTCTGCTTTCATTCTACCAAATATTTCACCATAAAGTCACTGTCAGATGAAAACCTTATATCTCCAGAACAGAGGAAAAGTAAATAAATATTCATGTTCAACATTCATGGAACTTTTACTAAAATTACATGGTTTACTTTTCAAGATACTGCAATAACACTGAACATGTTTCATAGGTATTTGCAAGTATGTGTATATTTAATGGAGGTTACAGGTTTTGAAAAATACATTTTTTTGCACCATTTATTGTGGAGTTACTAAGCTTTTTATTTAGAACTTTAACATTCGGTGTTACTTACCAACACTGCTGTGTCAGTTTAACCATACTAAACCAGTTTCATTTTTCAACAGCCATCGATTTTAAATTATCTAGTGCCAGTTTCAAAGACACAGATTAAGCAAAGCTTTATACAAAATTGCAGTACCAGTAGTGATTTTATAGCCAATGGATAGTGTCCCCCTGTAATTTCAGACCTTTCTATTAACCCATTCATCATGCAATCTTCACACATTGTAAAAGACATATGGAATTATTCCTGGAAAAAAGTGAAAAAATAGAGATATGGTTTTCATCCAACAGTAATATACTACCTGTATAAGTCACTGGTATAAGTCACAGTATGAAAGTAAAAAGGAGTTTCCTAGAAACCCAAGTAAAGCACCATGTCACAGCAAACATCCACTCAGTGTGATCTAATGCTCCCTACCTGTACATGCTTAATAACAGAGGATTTATGCTGGACTTATGCTAAACAAATATTTTTTTGTATGTGCTTCTTAATGGCTCCCTGGTTCCCTTTCAGACGAAAATCTATCTGACCACCTGAAAAATATTATCCTTCTCCATCTTCAATCACTTTCTAATTATCAGAAGGTGGCCTCCACTACTGCCTGTACATCACCATGAGAATTTGCGCACTTCACATACTAGCCTACAGTATATCTGGAAGGTCTCAGAGCTCAGTGCTAACGGAATGACCAGTGGCAAGAAAGGAAGTGAAAAGGTATAGAGGATACAACAACTCCTCATGTATTAAAATGCAACCCAGAACCTTAGGTCTGGAAGGCTTGTATATCTCTAAGATAATATGAAAATACATTCAGATTTTTTAGATTGCAGTTTACTATTACCATTTAATTAGACATTTTGGAGGGTAAATCATTCACGTTTCCTCATATTCTATCATATATTTGATACATAAAACAAATTGCTGTATGCTTTACCGCAGTCAAAATTAAGATAACAATAAACAGTGAAATGGTCGAATTCAGTAAAAACTAAGAAGCAGAGTTCATTATTGGCAAATGAATGCACACAGTGGTACAGTATACTTCAAATGTGCTGTTTGGTTGGCATTTATAAATGTAGCCCTGGGATGAGTGGTAAAAACACAATGAAAGGAAGGAAGACATAGCAATTAAGGCAAATCTCAGCTCTGCTGCTTCCCTCCAATTCAGGCTGGGTTATGTAAGATGTGTGGGGCAGAAGACAGTACCATCCATCACCAACCTGCAAATTACCACCACATTCTTGCACATTCTGGTGTTTGTAATATGCAAAGTAAAAAAGATCCCATGCTCTTTAGCATTGTCTTGTAAATTAAAAAAAAACATTCACTGATAAAGAGCAAATCACTGTAATAACTCTGACATTCATATAGCGAGCACACAGAACACAGCATGGCCTCACTCACATTCATGGTGACAAATGCAGACATTAATGCAAAAATGATGAGAGGAAGAAGAAGATATGCAAAGAGGGTTTTCAGAAACGGAGGAAATTAAATGTAAAAGGATGCTGTTAGTTCCACACGTAAACAGAAGTGTGCCTGTGAAACTTACTGCAGTTCAGTTCTATGACATTCTTTTTCACACTTAAGCCACTTTACCACCTCCTGAAGCCATCTAATTTCTTCAACAGTTTTTCATTGACCTTAGTTATGAGAAAACTGCCTGTCAGTCAGGATGAACAGTTTCCAGTTGATCACAGAAGAATGAGCTTAGCATAAACTATAAGGTCACTGCCATTTTAAAGTCTCCAGCAAACAACCCCCTGGCCACCTCAGCCTCCCAACACACTTTCAAACAGAGTAGATACTGAAAACCCTTGCTGGGGGGATCGGTATTAATGAGAGGGCATCCAACTGTCAGCATACATAAGTGTTATTCTTGATGGTTTTGATGGAAATGGGACAAGAAGGAAAATGCCACAGTTATGTTTGAAGTGCGCTGTTTCTTGAGGTGATTCTATGCTGTACAGTGAATCAGATATCAGGAATGGGTCATTAAATACACTCTTACCAATTAGCAAATATTACATGAATCATTTACATTAAAATTATAGTATGCAACTTTGGTTCTTTTGTTAAGTACAACCATCATGCTCCATAGTGAGCCAACTACATCATAATCATAATCATAATCATAATCATCATTATTATATTGATTACAACTGCTATATACACTAGCAAATTTACAAAAGTTTGTTTCTTGAAATTAAATGGTTTCTTATGATTGCTAACATTCCTGTCACCATTACAAAACATCCTCTTGTCACCTCAGCTTGGACATTCATGAAACCTAACGGGCGGAAGACTTTCTTTGGTATAACCTAAAAAGAATAGTCTTGTTTCATTTGCAATGCTACTGTTTAGTCATGTTTTATATCTGACTCTTTCCCACAGTTATACAAAGTCACTCACCACATAACATGGCAAAATAACCTCAGTCAGTTATAACTGTTGTTGTATATGATAACCATCTAACAAAGTCTTGCATTTAGTTGCATTCTTGTCAAATTCTGACAAAATTTCTGTATACTTGTTCTCTTACATAACCCCATACCTAAAAAGGGAGAGTTTGTTTGGATGTCTTTGAGCAGAAGCACACTGTTTGCTATGACCGTGGCTCATTAGGTTTGGCCATAACTGCTGCCAGTGTAACAGAGCCCCCTGGTGTGGTAATTGCTGGACTCAAGCCAGACCCTTCCAAGCCATCTGATGCTCCTATGCTGCAGTGCAGGTGCCACAAATAGTGACCAAACTGTGACCACCACACCATGGTGTGCATTAAGCCCACCTGTGGACAGCAGCAGAGAACAAGTGAGAGCATTATCCCAACAGAAAAATGTTTACCTTAAGCTTTTGCATAGTTGCATTCATTTAGTAAAAATAAATCTCCTGATCTACTGCATGAACATGGTATCTTATTGAATATAATGCATGCACATTAGTTTACCTTTGCTCAAGATAAATCCATATTTCTCATTGTTTTACATCCAGAATGGAGTTTCCACTGCTCACTTGCCTCTCCAGTATGACCACTGTATAATAGTGCAGGTGTATAATAGTGCACTGTATAATAGTGCAGGTGTATAATAGTGTAGGTGTATAATAGTGCAGGTGTATAATAGTGCACTGTATAATAGTGCAGGTGTATAATAGTGCACTGTATAATAGTGCAGGTGTATAATAGTGTAGGTGTATAATAGTGCAGGTGTATAATAGTGCACTGTATAATAGTGCAGGTGTATAATAGTGCAGGTGTATAAAAATGCACTGTATAATAGTGCAGGTGTATAATAGTGTAGGTGTATAATAGTGCAGGTGTATAATAGTGTAGGTGTATAATAGTGCAGGTGTATAAAAATGCACTGTATAATAGTGCAGGTGTATAATAGTGCAGGTGTATAATAGTGTAGGTGTATAATAGTGCAGGTGTATAAAAATGCACTGTATAATAGTGCAGGTGTATAATAGTGCAGGGACATGCAGACTCTTTTAGAAATGAAAAAAAGACGGAGCATCTACTGCCCGTGTCCTGGTGGTGTAGTACAGTAATGTTTGTATCAATGTGGCTAGTAATTATTTCCTGGGCAAATATGAAACCCAACTTCATACAGTTAACATTCCAAGACTAAGCAACCCGATTGGTTTTAAAATTGCCACATGACTACTAACTGAAAAAACTGAAACTTTTATGTAATCTGTATGAACTATTATTAGATTTGGCCTGTATTAAAAACACACACACAACACAGTCACCTGGGTTCTGTGGGAGCCACTTCTCTAGCTTAGGGTTTTCTGCCCTATGTGCCCCCATCACTACTGGGGCAACCTTGATGTTGTTAACCTTTCATATTCTCTCGAGTTCCCCATATTCTCTCCATTTCGCCATGAACTTGGCTACATTTAAAGAGCTTTTCTAATTCAGTGCCGTTCGACGTAATGAGATACTGTCCAACACAATTCTCGTTTCTAGTTAAAAAAAACTAGTGTTATTTCCTTAGTCTTACCAGGTTATGTTTTGTCTATTTTGTTGAATCGTTTTGAGACATACTGCACCCGTAATAAAATCGCTTACTTATCACTAGGTAGTAGCTGCTTATATCACGAGTAAAGAGCTAAATGCTCTTTAAATGTAGCTCGCTAGCTAGGTATTTAGACTGAAACTAAGGCTTAAACCCTGACAAAAATCCAATTTAACACATCTTAGTTTCTATCTAAATAGCTAGCTATGGGACTAGATTATTGAACCTTTTTTTGATTTAGCTAGCTAATTACATTTAAAGAGCTTTACTACTTAAATCCCGTTCAACGTAATGAGAAACTGTACAACACAACTGTTGTTTATGGCTAAAAACCTATAGAGTAAAATAATTCGTCCAGAAACATTTCCGTTGTGTTGTGGGGCACTTACGTTGTGTTGTGGTTGGATTTGCAGCGTTTCTGAATTTGCAGCGCGTTTCTGAAATGTAGCGCACGCGTTGTCATTTTGGTGCATTTGCTTTGCGTATTTGCAGCGTGTTTTTCCTTTGCAGCGCGATGGACTTTCAGGGCCACCGTATTTGTTCGGTTTTCATTAGTAATGGCAGGGGTTCTTAACCTTTTTGACCTCGGGGCCCAATTTGTTGAACAAAAAGTGACACAAGGCCCAGTCAGATTTTACCAACGTACCGATCAAAATGATAATTATTCTAAATTTTGGTTTAGTTTGTATTGTATTTGCATTATAACTAAGTAATTATAACTAAAGTAAATACACTTACATTTTAAAAGTAAAATTCTTGTCAAATAATGACAAGACATGATTATGACAAACATTTTTTTATATTGTAATCTATCCATAGCATTTATTTGAACAACGGTCAGTCAACAGACCACTCAGGCTTATCTACACAAAAATAGTTTTTTTAACATAACAAAAAATAGACAATTCAAAAAATAAAATTGTGGTCATAAAATAAATAAATTCAAAATGTTCAGTGTAAATGTTTCAAATTAAAAAAAAACTTTTAAAAATAAATTTGATAAAGTGCAAATAAAAATATAGCCTTTTTAAACTTTTGCATGGTAGAACCAGAAACTGCTCTTCATATTAGTGTTAAACAATAACAATAGTAGTAGTAGTTTCTGTAAAATAAATAAATTCAAAATGTTTTAAATTAAATAAACTACAAATATAAATTTAATAAAATACAAATGAAAATGCAAACGTATTTTTGACGGGTTGTCTTCATTTTTGCCTTCTACTTTTCGTTTAAAATAGGTTTCCATTCTCGGTTGGTAGCAAAGGATCATCTTCTATGTATTAAAAACGTTGATAAAACATTTGGTTGACGCACTACCGCTACTAGTGGTGAGAAAGTGTATTGCACATTTTTCAAAATCAATGCCCAAAGTTAAAAACTGTTGTTCTTTTGAGGCCCTCAAGGTGGCGCTCACGGCCCACAAATTGGTTAAGAATCTCTGGTAATGGTATTTATATCCTTTGTTTTCTGTCTTTGTGGTTCATTACGTGGCTCTGTTCCTTTCGGTACGTTTCTTGGTTTTTGGTGTCGTTTGGTTAGTTCTCTGTTATCGTTCTCGGTTTCTGTCTTTTGTAGTTTAGCAGTTTAGCTGTGATTGCATATGTGTAGTCTGCTCATTTTGATTGTATAGTTTCATGGTCTTTGCCTGTGTATGTGAATTCATGTAATAGTGTGGTTTTCTGTGTAGTCCCAACAAATGTTTAGTTCGTTGTGTTTAGCTCTTTAACTTTGTCGTCATGCCTCGCTGTTCTCGCGTAGTCTATGTTATCTGTATCGTTATGTGAAACTGTTAACGTGAATTGTACAAGTCCTACTCAGTAGTGATGGGCTCAGCAGCTCTTTTAGATGACCTGAATCATTAGAATCAGTTCACTAAAAAGACTCGTTCAAAAGATTCGTTCACCGAATCGTTCAGTGCTTGGCAGGAGGAGCCTGCGACTCCGACCCACCTAACTGATACACAGCTGAACAGTTCATGTTTCATTTTAGTTCACGGCTTCCGGGACGAGAGTGTTGTAAAAAATGCACGTGGCAGCACGAATGTGAATCACAGTGACGTTCAGTGAACGAATCAGTGAGAGAACGGGAGGCCTCAGTTCAGTGAACGAATCACTGAGCTAGCACAGTTCCCTCGCAATGAGAGTCTCCGCCACCAGATTCGCGGGTGATTCAGTGATTCACAGACCACACAGCAGTTCACGTGCTGGCCTGCACGGTCGCTGCTGAGCTCAACTACTGAACTGAGAAAGGAATGAATCAGCTGAGGAAGTGATTCGATTCAGTACGTTCACTCAAATGATTCGTTCATTTGAACGAATCGTTGGCGAACGACACAACACTACTACTCAGCATTTGTGTCCACCCCCTTTTCCTTCAATGTGTGCTACGTAACAGAATCAACTATCTCAGGGGGAACTATAGACCAATATGTAGAACAAACTGCAACTTGCCCTGCAGTCTATTCAAAATAACCTTAACCTAGGGGGGTGTGCTGCTTTTTACATGTTGTAATGACCTTATACTGAACCATGAAGTTCAAACTGTGGTGTGAACCAAACTGTGACTTCTGTGTACCATTACACCCCTAGTATATATTGAGAGGAGGTCACCCCATGGATTGGGTTTGTTGTTTCAGCACATCCAACAGAATCTGGATGCCAACACCTTGGACTCATTGTCATGTTCCACAAACCATTCCTGAACAGTTTTTCAGTGTAGCAGAGAGTAGTTTCCTGATAAAAGATGCCATTAAGGAACACTATTGTCATCAAATGATGTACTTCGTCTGCAACAATGTTTATGTAAGTGTGGTAGGTGTCAAAGAAACATCCACTTGAATACCAGGAGTCAAGGTTTTTCACAGCAGAACTATCTCAAGCATCACACTGCCACACACCAGCTTACCTTCTCCTCATAGTGCATATTCATACTATCTCTTCCCCAATTTAGCACATGCTTCACCACCTACATGATGTAAATGAAAACTTGATTCAAAGGACCCCTTTCTTCCATGATCCAGTTATGATGGTCAAGGCCCCATTGAAGTCACTTGTGAAGGCTTTTGGTCAGGATGAGCACTTTGACTAGTCCAAACCCATACCCCTCAAGAAGTGATACACTGTGTTCTGACACATTCCTATCATTAACATTTGTGCTACAGTAACTCTCCAACAGTACCCGCTGTTTTGGAGATACTCTGACCCAGTTGTCTAGCCATCACAATTTGGCTCTTGTCAAAGTCACTCAAATCCTTATGCTTGCCCATTTTTTTGTTGTTTCCAACACATGAGCTTCAAGAACTGACTGTTCACTTGCTTCTTAATATATCCAAATCCTTGACAGCTGCCACTGTAATAAGATAATCAGTGTTATTCACTTCACCTGTCAGTGGTCTTAATGTCCTAATTGTGGAGTTCAGGTGTTACAGCCACACTCACAGCTAACAAGTGCATCAAGTCAAGCACATAGCTATGTAATTTCCTTATATAAACTCAGGTGCTTTCCATAATTATGCTCCCTGTGCACAAAGTGAAGTTCATAAACACATGGGCCGATGAGCTTGGTGTAGATGAACTGCACAGAGCCATATCTTTTATCCCAATGAAGACATTTGGGATGATTTGCATCACTGATTGTGAGCCAAGCTATCCATCCAATATCATTGCCTGACCTCAAGAATGCTCCTTTGACTAAATGGACACAAATTCCCCACACACTCCAAACCCTTGTGGAAAGGCAGCTATTATAACTGAAAAATGGGGCAACACCATATTGATGCAAATGGTTTTTAGAATGGGATGTCCAACAAGCAGATTTAAGTGTGATGCTCAGGTGTCTATATAAGTTTGGTCATACAGTGTGTGTATGAATACCTTATGAAGAAGCTCCAATAGGCTACATAGAAATCTAATAGGCTATAATGTTAAAGCAGCACAGATTCTCCAAAAACTGCCATTTTTCCCATTTCATTTCATTTCATTTCATGAAGTGTGATAAACAGAAAAGGAAATAATACTTCTCATTTGAACCTATTTCAGCTCAGTGCTTGTTTGAATGTTGTGAGTTGAGCGTGTCAGTGTCATTCTCAAACATGTATGGTGTACGCCTTAAGCAAGATGTGATCCATATAACTGAAGCCTAAACCACACCTTCTCCTTTCAGATGGAGGAACACAGGTATCTGAATCCAGTACAGCCAATAATACCAATACAACCAATAACCAATCAAAACAATAAGTTTACAAAAAAAAAAAATAATGTTACTGATTGTACATTGACCTGTGACCTCATGGTTGCATAATTCCCATTAGGGACTGTAAATTATTATATGCTATACATACTAAATATTATTCAATACTAAATATGGATATACGTCCTATGATCCTCAGAAAAAATATAACCTTTTTTTCCATGAACAGTAAAAAATGTTCATACTGTACCTTCAAGGTGACCGTCATAAAGACTCACATGAACATAAAGCCAATTTCAAATAAGTCATTAGAAAATACAGGGATTTCAGTTACAAATGACCTGACCGCATTGCTTTATAAATGAAACTAAAAGCCTGATTATAAGCAATTGTAAAGTAATTTCTGTGAGACATTTTATATAATGAGTGCTTGATTAGAGTGGGGATGTGAGGGGATGCCAGCACCTGCCAACAGTGCCAACATGCCAACAGTAAGTAAAAAATTATAAAAACCAACAGTTTTGTTATATATCATGTGAGACATCTATTATGGATGTTATAAATCTATCTGTAAATGTGTTCTTCAAACTATATAATGATTCTGGCAAAATGTTAATGTACATTTTAAATGCAAACAGTAGGGTACGCTCTGAGTTCTTTCCTCTTACTTCCCATACAGTGGAGTATTTATTTTCGCACAGCCAGCCACTGTAGTTCAGATTCTGACACGCACAATACATTTTAAATGGGTTAGTAATTTCTATCTACCCCAAAACAGTAATACTAGAATTGGTGGTGATCAAGTACTTATCCCACTCCAGAGACCAGCTTTTTGTTTGTGTGGGAAGAAGCCAGAGGATTTCTTGTGTCTATTTGCCAAACAGGAGGTGTGGTCAGGTTTCCCTTTATAATTTTGTGTGGCCATTCTCTTTAGTTCTTAATTAGCCTCCTGGCCTCTCTGTTGGTATAACTATTCATAACAAAATAGTCCAAAGTGTTCAATAAACACCTTTCAGCTATGCACACCAAATCTCCTCCGAAATATCTTGAGTCATAACCCCCATCCACTTTGTAAAATAACAATAATAACTACAAAGCAAAGTTTGTGAACAAACCTTAAGTTGGCTTGACAAAACCCACAGTAACAGCATGAAGACTATGTTAACCTAAAGACCTAAAGAATACAAAATTACAAGACCTCATTCAGAAAATCTTTAAAATCAATTTTACAACTTCTTGACAAATCTGACATTAGGAAACATAGACATTGCATGAAATATTGCATTATTTCACTTAAACATTACTGTTTTAACTTCACATCCCTTGTAATTTTTATTTTAAAGCTGTAGTCTGTAAAATTGAGAAGAGTGTGCAACTAACAGCCCCTCCCCCTCTGCTGCGTTCCAGCCTCATATCGTAAAACAAACGTTTCCCCTAATGCAACATCACAATAAAATGAGAAATGCGCTACAGGGTGTTACTATAACCATTAGCTTCTATCTTAGCTTTGTCGATATTTGAAATAAAAAAAACAAATATATCAGGGGTAATTAGCTATCTATCAAGCAGAACTTTGGCTAAATCGCCATCGTAGCTCCTTCAGCCTCTGAAATTCCGCTCCGAATTTTAATGTTTTTTTTAATTGCTTGTCTTCATTTATTGACATCGGTTTACTTATCTTTGTTGCATAAGCTGGTGTTGGCATAGGAGTGATAGGCCTTTATTGGCATTACCGATGGTGGTTGTTCATCTACCATTGCTTTTGCTAAGTTCATGAAGTCACTCTGTGCTTGACCGAGACAGAGAGTGAGAGCTCCACCAGTGATTGACATTGTGTCACAGGAGACACTTCTCCTGGCTCTGATTGGTTGTTTTGATTCAGGCGTGGTGGATTCTGGAAAAATTAGTAAGCCTTGGTAGAGCCAGAAGAGGCAGATGTTTTTGTTTTGTTTCACAGATTATCTGCTTGTTGTCGATTATTTCTAATCTTATACTACTGCTTTAAGGCCTTTCAAAATTACAGATAATGAGCAGTTGCTTGAATAGTTTCCTTTTCCCAGTAATGTCCAACATAAACTTTATGTACTTTATGTATGTCATTATGTATGATATTGATTTAACTCAGGAATACACATTTCACCAGTAGATGACAGTAATGCACCTCACTGGATTTACACCTGTTACAAAGCCCTAGAAATAGAAGTCTGTATCAGTTTTAATAGCCAACTTCACCTGTATATGGCAATTCCTAACACAGACCCAAATCTAAAGACCACTATTATGCGACTTGCCAATATAAGTCTGAACTCCTGAAATTTATACGCAATCCAAACTTGGAGTTAAACCTGTAATGTAATTAATGACATGTGAAAGAGTGATATTTGTGTAATATTTTGTGTAATGTCTTTATTGGTTAAAAGAGTTTTGGTTAAGACCTGACACTCATTCTGAGGCCTATAATATCTACATTCTCATGTTCTAAATGTTTAGATTTTAAAGTATTTAAATTATTCAGTGTTGTGCACCTTTGTGGTCTGTGTCCACTTTGAAAAAAGTACAAATATTTTACTTTTTGAGATAAATGCAGAGGGTCATTGATAAGGAACATTCACTGAGTATAGTTTTTCCTTTTCACTTTAGAAAGTCCTTCTTTTACTCCCAGGAGACAGCGATTAAATGTAGAGGTCAGCCTCTGTGAACTTGACAGAACTGTTTAAAACTTAATGAGGAGTGAGGCTCTATGGCTCTCCTTCCCTTAAGACTTGAACCTCACTTCTACTATATCATAATCCTTTCCAAGTCTCAAACAACTGTACCTTATGACCTAAATGACTGTCCTCGCTTATTTTTTCAATGGGGTAACATAATTACTAAAAGCAGCATTTGCTTCTCTTTAATGGAGCTCTTTTTACTGTGGTATTTTACTGCATGGCTCCTAAGGCTCATGCCCCTGGGGACCAAGTACTGACCTTACAATAGTATGTATGATAATTCAAGTCCTCTGTGGTCCCAACACTAATAGGACAACAAGACAAAGGTGAGCTGTCTGGTCACTGTACCTAACTTAGATTTATGATTGTTATTGTCCAGTACCCTGTAAATAATAGCCTAAAAAAGCAGAAACATTAAATGTCAAATGTACTATGGATTATTAAAATGTTGCCATTAGTTTTGATTTTAATGTGTGTTGTTTAAACCATACTTGCATAATATGTTTGAAAATTGAACATGATTACTGCATCCAGCATTATGTATTTAAAATCCCCAGTGCTTCCCCACAACAGCAGAATGCCATTACGCCAAATCCAAACAGCATTATGTATGCTTATTACATATGTGGTCCATGGTTCCCTCACCATGTTTCCATAGATGATAATGACCACATATACAATGCTAAAGAAATTAAAAAGTGCTTTTATGAATATCAAACTAAAGTCAGCTACCTTTCACTCACCCGATCTAAACATCACTAAACGGAACATTTTGGAGCCCAGAGAATGAAGTAGACTTCTACTTCTATTGTTCAAGAAGACTAATCAAATACTTCGGTACCTAACAATACATGATTCAAAATCCTGGCTGACAGCATTGCAGAAAAGACTGAAGATGCTATGAAGGCAAAATGTACGCTTTAATATCAAACAGTCAATCAAAATGTCTTTATATAGTGCTTTTTACATTGGGCACTGTTGCCAAGTATCTTTGCCGATGTCCGGGACTATGTCCCCACTACAGACACCAAAGACCTCTAAGAGTGTAAGAGAGAAGCCTTAAGAGGAACCAGGAATCAAAGCGGAAACCATTCCTACACACACCGGTTAACTTGGACAGCACTGCAAGAACAAAATAAACAACAAAAGGCCAAGAATCACAATAGAAAAACAAACAGCAAGAAATTCATGGAAGAACGTTAACGTTAACTTCTGTATGGCAGGATGGATAATGACACTATCCTAGGAGCACATAACATATAAAAATGTGACTGTAGAGCTAGAAACCCTTATACATGCTGGTAGTCAATGTATTTTGGTATTTTCATTATTTTTGCATAACAGCTGGGATTACTGTGGGGTGGAGGATGGAAGGCAAGAAACGGATGAGGGGGCACATGGAAGCGTTAACACTGCAGACGAACATATTTGAATTGGTTTCTAATGTTGTTACTCGCACACACACACACACACACACACACACACTGGCATAGTGTAGATCTAATAGCTGTGATAGGTGAATTGTCACTAAATCATGCTGAGCCCCTATGGAATTCAGGTCAGAGCTTAAGGATCAAAGACTGGCAATGAGATTTAACATAGCATCAGCATACCTATACTGATATAGGACGATTACCTAGCACATGTGACCTATACTGATATAGAACAATTACAGACACTCTCTCATTTCCACAAGAGGCATACAGATGTTGGTGAAAGCTCCACTATATTAACAAAACCTATTATTATTAACAAATACTATCACTGTTAACAAAAACTATTATTATTAGCTGTGTGTGCAACAATACAAGCGTGAAATAGTTTTGAAAACTATTATGTTTATTATGAAGGGAAAAAATCACACTGCACAAATGATTACTCCACAAAGCTCCACACGTTTCTAGCTTGTGCTTTATCTAGTTACTGCAGAGGAGTAATGTGAACAACTCCATAAGTTACCATGCACCATGGGAAATACTGGAAAAGTAAACTGAACCAGCACAAACATATTAAATGTTACGATAAGGCTTAATAAGAGTGTATCATACATCTCACAATGCTTTCATATATTCTAACATTACTTGTTCTGAGGCTGGGGAGTGGATGCTTTTTAAAATAAAAGTTTGTATCCTTCCATATTTTCATGTATTTTAGAATCATTCTCAAAATGCATACTAAACACATCATGAGGTACTGCCCATGGCCAACATTTCATTCATATTTCAGCTTTACAGTTCTGAAAAATGTATGCTTGAGTTTAGCTTAAACAGCCCACAGCCAGGAGACTATGGCAATGACTTTCTCTTTATGTTTTATGTAGATTTTGACACTAAGAATCCCACATATCTAGTATCCAACTACTCCCATTTATATCTACCCAATCATACAAACACAGAGTTAGTTTCTCTGTCTAGCCAGTGCTAGACTTTTGCATTTAGTTAACTATAAAGTTCAGAACATTACTTCTTTTTGATATTTAATGACTTGGTAGATGACTTGGTAGGAACATATGGCACACATCTCATGCCTTTATTAATTACCACTCAGCAGTATCAACATTACTTGACATGACATGCAGACAAAGCTCACATTTGTTATGACCTTATTAAAAAACAGCATCATGCATCATGCAGTTTTTTAACAGTGAGTGAGTAAGTGATAGGTGCAAAGCACTGAGCTCTGTTTCTTAAATGCATTATGCCTGGCTAACAAATTATGCTGTTACTTTCCCCAATAATCTGATTAATTATCCCTAGAGGAAAGAGAGCTTCTGCGAAAATTACCTCTATCACCAAATTTTATGGCTGCAGGGATAAAGGCGTGAGTCATGATGAAGGGGTTAAATGGACTATGTTCTTTGAAATTGAATTTCAAGGCTCATTTATACTTAGCTAGATAATACCTCATTCACACCTTATCAGGCCTAAGCAAACACTTCAAATGATTTTGTCACCATCAGACTGTACAATCCAAGCACCAGAAATATCAGTGGTGGCATGTCTAGAGCCACAGGACTGGTATTTCAGAAAGACATTTTTCTAACTTATTGCAATACTTGTTATGTTTTTCAAAACTTTTGAGAATATATACCAAGTGCACATAGAACTTGGTCCTACAACTTCCCCCAGTCACTGAGCACTATTCAACTCATCTATTTATTACTTAAATCTAAACAAAATGGATTGCATAAGGATGATCTACTGCAAATGACTGATATAAACTACATTCTTAGATTTCAGACAAATTTAGATGTCACAGATATTCGAGGGAAAATATTTCACATTCTAAAACGGAATATTAAATGTAATATCATACTGCCTAAATAAAGCCATTTAATATTAGTTCCAATACAGCACCAATACTCACTTCACTGACAACATACTGTATTTCTTGGTTTCTGGAGTTTTTGGAGAGATGGTAGATTTCACATCCCGCTACCAATGCAAAAATATGTTAAGATGAAACATGGAAAGGTTTGCTTTGATGTTTGTTTGTTTAGAAGGCCATTTTTCTTACTCACAAGTGTAGATATACACATGTATTTATGCACACACACACATGCACACACATAGAAAACTCTAAATATTTAGTACTGACATAGGGAATATACAGTAAATAGGAATAAATAAATAAATAAAAATGTAACTGCAAAAAAATCAAAATAAAACAACAGCACTATAATAAAATGTATATATAGATTGTTTAAATATAAGTAAATGAATTCAAATGTATATAAATGTATGATCATCACCTGCTTCACTATCAAAAATTCCTACCACATAATGGCACTAATCCCAAGAGCTCGAGCCTTAAACCAGGGTGATGGGCACTAAATTAATTAGAACTGACAGTGTAATTCTGTTCATACCAAGAGACAACCAAAAGCTTTCCAAAACAATGTGTGTATTTGTGAAGGAAAACTGTAACTTACATAACAACTGCTGTCATCTCTCACTATTACTTTACTGCTGGCATATGTTTTGTTGCACTTGACCAATTAGAAGCAGGAACTGCTCTCATTAGCATGGCCTCAGGGACATGATATTGTCTCAGGAGGTGTAATTAATTTTGCATGCCGATTCACACATTACATCCATGAGGTCAGAAAACTTTCAGAAGTACATAAGTAACCACCATGAGATCTTATCAGAGTTGTTTGTACAATGTTTGTCCAGAATGTCTTTAAGAGTTGATAATATCAGATCACAGTGGTCTCTATATGCATAAAGCACATAATCTCTCTTGCCACTCTACTTTCAAGTTCAAACACTTGGTTGACAAGAATCGTTGTTTCGTTAGATTGTTTATTGTTTATTTATTTACTTACTTATTAATTGCAGCAACAGTAGATCCAATTTTATATTTAAAACAGGCTCAGTTGCCTGCAGTCTAGGCCTACCGTCCAGCCTTTGGAGAAAGGTAGATTATACTTTAATCAATAAAATGCCTGTAATAGCTCTCTTCCAGAGTAGTTATGATCATCTTGGTCTGATCTAGGTTTGAAATGAATTCTGGTAAAATTTCACTTTGGATATATACTCACTGGCCACTTTATTAGGTACACCTTGCTAGTACCGGGTTTGACGCCCTTTTGCCTTCAGAACAGCCTTAATCATTCATGGCATAGATTCAACAAGATACTGCAAACATTCCTTAGAGAGTCTGGTCTGAATTGACACGATAGCATCATGCAGTTGTTGCAGATTTGTCGGATGTACATCCATGATGCAAATCTCCCATTCCACCACATCCCAAAGATGCTCTGTTGTATTGAGATCTGACTGTGGAGGCCATTTGAGGACAGTGAACTCATTGTCATGTTCAAGAAACCAGTCTGAGATGATTCACACTTTATGACATGGGGCGTTATCCTGCTGGAAGTAGCCATCAGAAGATGGGTACACTGTGGTCATAAAGGGATGGACATGGTCAGCAACAATACTCAGGTAGGCTGTGGCATTGACAAGACGCTCAATTGATACTAATGGGCCCAAAGTGTGCCAGGAAAATATCCCCCACACTATTGCACCACCACCATCAGCCTGAACCGTTGACACAAGGCAGGATGGATCCATGCTTTCATGTTGTTGACGCCAAATTCTGACTCTACCAACCGAATGTCGCAGCAGAAATCGAGACTCATCAGACCAGGCAACGTTTTTCCAATCTTCTATTGTCCAATTTTGTTGAGCCTATGCAAATTGTAGCCTCAGTTTCCTGTTCTTAGCTGACAGGAGTGGCACCTGGTGTGGTCTTCTGCTGCTGTAGCCCATCCGCCTCAAGGTTCGACATGTTGTGCGTTCAGAGATGCTCATCTGCATGTCTCAGTTGTAACGACTGGTTATTTGAGTTACTGTTGCCGTTCTATCAGCTCGAACCATTCTGGCCATCATCTCCTCTGACCTCTGGCATCAACAAGGCATTTGCGCCCAGAACTGCCGCTCACTGGATATTTTCTCTTTTTCAGACCATTCTCTATAAACCCTAGAGATGGTTGTGATATGAAAATCCCAGTAGATCAGCAGTTTCTGAAGTACTCAGACCAGCCCGTCTGGCACCAACAACCATGCCACGTTCAAAGTCACTTAACTCACAACTCTGATGCTTGGTTTGAACTACAGCAGATCGTCTTGCCCGTGTCTACATGCCTAAATGCATTAAGTTGCTGCCATGTGATTGGCTGATTTGACATTTGCGTTAATGATCAGTTGGATAGGTGTACGTAATAAAGTGAATAACAGAACTGAGCTCACAGAAACAGGAAATACATATGGAAACATGTAGAATATGAAAATAAATGAATTGATAAATGCAAATATCATATCATATAAATGAATTGATAAATGCAAATATCATATCATCATATTAAATAAGAATATAAGGATTAAAGTATTAAAATATGCAATGCTCACCATCCAATTTGTTTCTAGTAAAAGTTGACGTTATACATATACTATATATATATATATATATAAATATATCATGGTCACCTACAAGATTGCTTTCTGAGCTCAGTTGTCTTTCCCATTTCGAACATGGCAATATAATCCTGTGTTACAGATGTTATCTCTTGGCGGTATCTGACTGCATCTGAATGGTATCACATTTTTTATTTTAAATTGAACTAACAAGGTCTGCTGAAGCAATGAGAATTTCTTATAAAGCAGCAGGATTCTTGCTGAATACAGAATTAAATGCAGCTGCAGGCCAATGTTTCAGGGATGACTTTGAATTGTACAACATAACCAAAATTTTTGAATCGGTTTGCCTTGTGTGCCCTGCAGGATTTGGTCAAGCCGTGCATAAACCCTACAGCTCTGCTTGTTAATAAACTACTGAAAGCCATCAGGCAAAAAATTCATAAGGTTTTTGATACCACTGACAGTCATTTATATTCCTTAAAAATTATGACCCACACACACACACACACACACACACACACACACACACACACACAAAGCACACACCCCGAAAGAGCTGCACAAGTTGTGTGGCACAGTGACTGCAGTCAATTCAGTATCTTATCAGTCATGCGACCCCTGCCAAATTCACTGGCTGGTTCAATTTCACTTAATAAGCTTTTCCTGTTAAAGGGATATTCTTTGTTATCGCTCACCACCTTCGCTATATTGTCTTGTGACCTGATGTAGCTTGCACAGTGTTGTTGTTGTAATGAATACATTTATTTTTATATGCACTAAAATGTTGATTTGATAGGTACACCCCCTAGCTTTACAAAATTGCACATTCCATTAAAACATGTGTAACTCCAGGTCCTATAACTGATTTGCCAGTATTAGTAAGAGTATACCTAAGTGTTGAATTGAGCAAAAACAAGGTGTTAATCATGCCAATTTTAGCATCTTCCAAACATCTGCTGTGGATCTTTCATGCACAACCTATTTCAGGGGTTTGCTAAGAGGGATATGAAAAGCAAATAAATACCAATGACTGGCAATCCTGTCAATGAGAACAGCTTGTGGATCAGAAGGGTAAACAGACAGGCCGCAACCGGGCAAATCACATCTGAATTCAGAACTAGTGCGCAGAATGTCACCTCTTATCGGACTTTGTCTCAAATTGGCTACAGCGGCTGAGGACCTTGTCAGGGACCAAAGTCAACAAAAATATGAAAAGCTATCTCCACTGGAAATAGTAACACCAAAACTGGAGAAATGTGAGTGGAAATGTTGTTCAGTTGCTTGGTTGGATAAAACTAGGTCCCTTTTGTATCATGATGGAGGAATCAGAATCTGGTGCAAGCAACATGAGTCTATGGAAACGTATTGTTTAGTGTCTGTAGTTCAAGCCAACAGTGGAAGTCTGATGGTATGGGAAATGTGGGTCCCTGATATTCAATGAGGAACATCCAAACACTTCAGGCATGATAATCCTACTTGACACAAGGCATGTAACATCACAAAAGGTCTCCAGGAACATGACAGTGAGATTTCATCGCTTCAGCGGCCTGCACAGTCCCTGAATCTCAACGTCAACTCAAACATCTTTTACCCATGAACACTGTGTATTTCTTTATCTCTTCAAAATTGTTGGAATACCAAGTTAGAAGTGAGAAAACAAGTATGCTCCTTTGACAGCTTTAGTAACAGGGGCAAACATGAGCTCTCCCCTCTTCCTCTTCTGCACCAAAGCTGAGAGGTGTATTGATTAAGACTGCAATGCGACGTTTCATTCAATCTGACTCCATAATTGGGATGTTGGAGGGGCAATGCCTCCATAACCAAATGACAAATCTAGCATAGGTTTATGCATTTAATGAAATTTTAATATAACACACACTCATCACACACTCAAATCTTTAGCTCACATCTCCTCCTGGTTCACATTCACAGGATCTTGCTTGAAGATTTATCTTGTATGTTCAGTTTTTGCCACTTTCTCTGTGGTACAACAATCATAAGTCATACCGGATGAAGGTTGGAGGTTTTATTGTGCCCCTTAAGGTGGGGCCTGTCACTAAGATGACCATTACAAACACTCATTAACTCAAATGGTTTATGCTGGTTCTTTTTCTTTGCTCAAATGAATAATTAATTCAAATATTTCATATTTCTGAGTGGCCCTCTAAAATATATATGTATGTGCTGTGAAATGGTGAGACTTCCTTTTTTTTCTTGCACAGATGAGCAGGATAACTGTCTGACAAGTTGTGCTAAAACCACTGAAGCTTCATTTTTCATGGACAATGTACTAGGTTAGTTACTTTCTGAGCAAATGTCTATATTTGTGGCAGGTAGTGATGATCAGAATTAAAAACAAGTTTAGTTATTCAAGTGATGCTGTTGACAAGTTCTAGGATGCGTGGATATGAAACCTTTTGATGAAAAAACATCTGCCATATCTGGCTTTCTATGTAAGTGAAATATTCTAAAGGCTGGTTCATAGTCTTATAGCAGAAACACTGCTACACCAGTATTAACAGTACTAACAGTGTAGCTTTATGTGCAGTTGAGAACAAACACAGTGCTGTTCTTTTTTTCACCTTGAATTATCAAAGATTTTTCAAACTGTCAGTCTTTACTTGCTTCATTGCAGATCTGCTATGTGCCTTTCCCAGTGGGCCGGTTTCAGATTTAAGAATGACATCTGATGGAACACGGTTTCTAAACCATAGAGGAGCTCTACAAGCATCTATAATTAGAGCTTCTAGATTTACGCAATAGCAGGAGGGAGACCTTTTCCTTCTCCTTCTCCTTAGGTACTTTATATACCCAAAAACATGGGCAGCATACTTGATTCAAAATTATTCAAAAAACAATTTAATATTACAATTCAAGATATTTGACACAAAAAGCAATGTACGCTGTAATGTTGAGAATCCTACACAAATAGAATGGGTGAGCAAATAATTTTCAAACTCATAATTGGGGCTGTTGAAAAAATGAGAGCAACACAAGGAAAACAGCTCCAAGCTTCTAACACTGATGATTAAAGAAGTTCTACTCATCCAATGCTTATATAACAGAATAACATTTCTGTCTAAAAAGTGGTACACTGCCAAATATGCACTAAACAATTCAGTAAGGAAATGACAAGTCACAAAGCAGGGTGCTGGCAAGTACATGCATTACACTACCATAGGATCAAATGCAATTATTTTATCTCTATTCCTTTGTATTATTTGATGATCTGGAAAAGTGTGGCTTTAAACTGTGTTCTTTTAAGTCTATTGTTCTTTTTATTGAAACATGCACAGGACTAATGTGAAAAATGATGTGGAAATTCACACATAATTGGTCACCTCTGTCACAATCTAGCGATTCTGTCCTCCACAAGGCCATCATATTTCTGTCCTAATGATAATCACCAGGAGTTAAGTATGAAGGTAATCCAGACAACCCTGACTATTAATATTGTGTAGGCTACAACAAGAGCAGATCGCTGACCACTGATATGTTTTAGTAAAAAGGAGCATCTCTAATAGTCATTCAGAAATGACCTACTAGAACAAAAAGATTGAGATCCTCTACCTTGGATCCCAGCCATCAGACAGCACATATAAGGAATAGACCTATATATATTTTCACTTGAATTTTTATCTTGAATTTCCCTTTGGGATCAATAAAGTATCCATTTATCTATCTGTCGCTCTGTCTGTCTGTCTGTCTGATTTTGTATAGTCTAATTCACCTTGCCATCTCATTGCACAGATTGTGTGAACTTGTTTTTCACATGTTATTTTTTCATCCACTAATTTGTTCCCAGGTAATTGGAAAATATTAGAACTGATGCAACACTGTACACATATACAAATGAACTATAATGACGCTTTAAAATCCTGTGTAACATATTGCCTTACACAGCAATACAAGTAAACATAGCAGACTTGAAGTGGCAAAAAAATGGAAGCAGACAGAGTGTCTTGGGTTTTGGCATGTTACCCGCAGAAGTGGGGCGCAGTGCAGAGCAGAGCGTTGATTAAATGTGAGCGCCTCTGCCCCACCAGATGGAGGACAAAAAAAGAGAGAGATGCTGGCCATGGCAGAGATTATGGGTTAGGTTTGCAAACACATTCTAACATCCTGCTTCCTTCTTCAAACACTGAAATGGCACGTATTTATAATGCTATCTAAAGTTTTGCTTGCGTGACAAAGTTCCTTCAAGCCATGCGTGATGAGATCTGTATTCAGCACACTTTCACTATATCGAGGAGCCAAATACTGATTGGTGGCACATCGCTAGGGAGGAAGCAGACGAGTTCCACCTCATCATGTCTCTCTTGGGTTTGTCCCTGCAGTGTGAGCTTCAACAGAAGTGAGCCCAGTATCCAATTTCTCAGCCTGACTCAGGAGCCTGATTTTGTTCTGTTATAAAATACAATTTAAAAACTGAGGTCTAAAAACGATAGGGTTGTTTAAGCAAACAAACGAAAACCGACGGGAATAGCAGCTTGTACAGCCTGTAAGCATGCAGCAGGGCCATGTACAACCACATGAGTGTGTGTGCACATCGAATTAGATTCTGTTTACCAGAGCAGCCTATGGCATCCCCAAACAACTGCATCACAGTCTATTACACTGAGCAGCCACTATCATGGCCATCGGGTGGTGGAGAAATGTTTCCCCAACTACTGTTCAACAATCTCCGCTATCTTGCATGCCCAAGCTAACAATATGATTAACAGCAACACTCCATGGTTAATTAAAACAAGATAGCATTCATTCCTACCATGAATTTATGTCTTATGCCCTGAAACCATGTAGCTGTACTTTAATAATCCCCTTAAGCAGTTAGTTAAGGTATGCTTCATATTTGAAATTGTGTAAAATGGTGAATTCCTTCATTTTACAAACCCAGGCCCCATTTTGTTTATCCTATTACAAGCCAGCTAAATATAGTCCATGTATCAGACACTCAATTATTAATGAGACATGAAACAAGATAACCTGATAGCAGCATTTTGAGTCCCAAATGGAGAACGACTGCATTTTCTAACCATCTAATAATAGCAATTAAATTAGACCAGACAATTCATAATTTATCTAGATTCAAATAGGGCACATACATATTGTAAGTGAAGCATACCAAATTGCTACTGCAACCTAAATGCATTGATCATCATTAGTGGAGTCTGTTTCCTGTTTAGTGCCTTGAGGGGGGGCAATGATTAGCGATCAAAACAGACTGCATAATGATATAAACAGATTGCTTAATAATGATAAATTGAATCTTTTTCTTGATTTAGTGAATTACTTGCTATCCTAGTACCTGGTAACATGGTAGTCTTTCATTAGTGGAATTTGCAGCTACAGATTGTGTTAAAAGCTCACCTTAAACAGCCGCAGGATGTTTGCCACCATGATGGAGACAGAACTAGCAGAAGCACCAATCACGCCCACAATTTTGTCTGGCTTAGCAAAGATGGGAGGCTCCCCACTAGCACAGCGCACATCAGATGGGTCACGTTCAATGAGTGCCTGCACAAAGGTGAGTGACTGCTCCAACGCGTATGTGTCCCGCGAGCAGGTGTCCAGGACGCGGGCACCCAGCGTGACGTTGGGCAGCAGGTCAGGGTCCTTGTTGATTAGGTCAATGGCAAAGAGCATGGCTTCCAACCGATGGATGCCTTTCTCCTTCTTCAGCTCCCCACAGGGAGTACCACGGTCCCCCCGTGAATGCACTGGGAAGAGGCCCCCCAGTATGATGTCACCATCTATTCGAATGGAATGGGCGTACTCGGGAGCTGGGGGTGTGAGTAGGTCCAGGCGCTGGGTGGAGGAGCATGTCACCACTGTCAACATAAAGAGGCAGCTGGGCCACGTCGCCATGACGACTAGGGTAAGTAAGGAAGCAGGTGAGTGAGCAGAAGTGGGGCTTAGGGTCTGGTGCAGTTACTGAAGCTCGTGGTCGCTTTGAAAGAGATGTACAAAGTGAAAGGGTTCACCAGTACACCTCAGCGTTGCAGCAGAGCTCTGCAGGGAGAGGTCCTGGAGCAAAGTGATCATTCTCTTCATTTGTGAGTAAGATGTGGCGTATTAGGCTGTCATATACCTAATAACACTGACTGGCATTAAAGGTCGGACAGACCACAACGCTCCTGTGTAAGAAACAGAAGAACAAAGAAATAAGTTATCACCACCAAGAAATGTGTATTATTTGTATGTGTGTAGTATGTGTAGTATTTCCTACACACAGGTAAAAATAAAGATGCATACACAGAGAGCTGGAAATATTTGTGTGTCATCAGTTGTCTACATTTTAAACAAACAGAGACTGCATAACTGCAAAGCAGATTTGATTATGGGCTTGCAAAAACAGTACACATTTTCTCATTTTCTTTGAGCCTTTATCGTGAGCATCAGTGAGATAGATATAAATGCTGTGCTTTCTGAGTACAGAAAAAAGTGTTAATTTCTGTCTCTACCTCTTTCTTTTCACACACGCACGCACGCACACTCATACGCACGCACACACAATTTTACACACTCCTAATTTTTCGCAAATCCATAATGATATCCACTGTAGTCTACTATAGATACTTATATATATATATATCATCCTTGTAGCCACTGGAATGAATGTAACTAAAACACATTTTTAGTTTGTGGAACGTTAAATGTGCTTCTGTTCATGAGACTTGAGCGATAATGACGATTCAGAAGAAAGCAAGCACGCTGATATCTTGAACATTTTCTCTAAACGATTAAAGAATGAGTCCAAAGCTCACTGCATAGGCAAGTCACATTCAACCCCGTAATATAACATATTGTTTTAAAATCGAAATTATAAGATTGTTGACCCATGTACAATACCTTAAAAATATTCACGACAGATCTTCATTAAGTATCAAAATGACAAGGTAGGTTTCCTTGCTTGCTTCTTGTACTTCTAATTGATTTAATTCAGTAGTTGCTATAACACGGGAGTTTGAACATCTTTTGCTCTCGCAGTGGAAACGTTATGGCTTTTCCATCTTTAGAAAACATTGAATAAAGAGAAACAGCACCTTAGTCACTGCCAATGGTGCAAAAGCTACTGTCTGAAGAAACATCTATCGCACACATACATCTTTGTGCCGATCATTGCAGTCCAATGAAACAAAGAAAATTCCAACACAGTTATACTTTGTAATACTCTAACCGCTTCGCGTTTAAAAACCTATACTGTGAAAAAGCATAAATTACACAACATTTAGCTACCTCAGTGGTTGCGCTCCGGTCCCCCTTTCCCGCTTGCTAGAGGTCTGCGCGAGCCTCTGCTCTGGTTCTGAAACGGACAGCGCACAAAGCACAGCACGCTGGAGTGCATCACCTGTCCTCAGAACGGAATTCTTCAGTACTCCCACTCACACGTGCACTGTGCCTACTTTGTGTTTCCCTTCATGCTCGTTGTGACATACTGATATAAATCAATACACAGAATTTATGTTAGCAAAAGTATTTTATCCACTTAAATTAAATGTCAAAAGGCGATACTTGACAGCAAACATAAATTTTGGCTAAGGCTAGTGGGCTGATATCAAGTTTTTCGTACCTCACAGCATTTACTCATTAATACAGCCATATTGCATAACAGCTGTGCAAACTGAATAGCTCAGCTGCCGATCTGTATTTGCAGTGGTTTTCTGCAACAAGCATAATAGCGCTTGTAAAAATAAAAAAAAGAAAAATGAAAAATGGTGTGCGTGCGCCATCTGGTGGTAATTCCTTCGTATCAGATTACAATTTGTGGGTTAAAGTGAAAATTTACTTCTAACTACCATTAATTAGGTTTTAATGTATAGCTTATGATGAGGCATATGATGCTAAAGAGGCGTCTTATCTGAGTGAACTTTCTTAAACCTTTCTAATATTTAATGGCATAAATGGCAAAAAATCTATTAAATCCCACTTAGGTGATTTGAATATAACTATTGATTATGATATATTAATTATAATTTTTATAATGTTAATGGACATAAACATTATTGGTGTATATAAACTACTGGTGCATTTAGTGACATGGTTACATGAAAAAACACCACAAAAATTAGGAAATGTGATTTTAATATATTTATTGAGCAAAATTAATTCTATTGAAACCAGGGATACAAAGAAGAGTACTGTATAATATATACACTACAAGTATTGGGAACTATTTTAGAAGGTTACACCTCATTTAAAAATTAACATAGTGTCAAGAAGTGTTCAGTATGCATTCCAAGCTAAAATTATACTTCATTTCATCTAACATTACACTCGTTCAAATTATCTTGTAAGTTATCATTGCATACTAAGGTATACAAAGGTCATCTTTAGGTCAAGATATATTGTTAACTATGTTGTTAGCTAATAGTAACAACACTATACAAAACAAGTGCAGAAGTATACAGTAAAAATGAACAACTTAACAAATAGTCATATTTCTTTAAAGAAAAAAAACTGGTCTTAGCACAACCTGAGCAGCACTGAGTTAAAGGCCAGCAGAGATCAGAGCACATACAGTAGTTACAATGCTATATATTTAGCAGCATTCTCATTCATAAAGGAATGGCAGAAATGTATTAAGCATTTAGAGCCCAACTCTTGGTTACATTTAGAAAATAACAGTTCAATTTAATTAACATAGTTCTTAAATTAGATTTTTAGGAAACACTTTCAATCAAATATTTACCCAGAGTGTCCGGGGAATGTGGTAGTTCAATATAGTCAGTTTTTGTGGTGATGAGGAAAGTTTGTGAACCCTTTTGAATATTCTGGATTTTATTATGAATCATTCCTAAAATCTAAATCTAGAAAGAAAAAAAGCCTTATTTAACCAATACACAACATTTTGGACTGCTATTTCATTAATGGTTGAAACAATCAATGTATTGATGGAACGAGTATTTGAAGTCCTGGGATAATAGTGTCTTTAAAAAGGGTTCAAAAAGTCCAGTGTTCAAATGAATTCAAGTCTGAATTTTACTTGCCCTGCCACATACAAAACAACAAAAACAGTCAAACAAACTAAAAATTCCAACCACACAACACAATCTTGATGACATGTCCTTCACATGTGAGTTTTGTAGCAATGTGCAATATGATGCAATGTGATCAATTTGGCCCAATTAAAGAGAACCTCGAAACACTGGAAAACTTTACATAAGTATATTTTAAAGACCTGTACCTCCATCAGTCCGCAATCAGCATCACATAATGGATGAAATTCATGAGTGTGCGTAACCTACCTAAAAGTTGACATCCTATTAAAATCACTGCAAAGAATCAAATGGAGAATCTTCAAAAAAAAAGAGAGAGAGAGAGAGAGAAAGCGAGAGAGCATTGCTTCAACAATGTTCTGCAGACATTGTTTGGCAAAGATAAACGTCCACAATGTTATGTTTGAAAACCGAATGCCAATACCAAGACTTCAGTTCAACTGTGAAGCATGGCAAACACCTCAGTCCTATTGAAATACCTACAATTATACATGAATTCAAAAACTGTTGAATTTATTAGTTCATTGGACTAAACACTTAACTGCAGTGCAGGGATTACATGGAACAGAATATATTTGGAAACTATAGGATTCATATTCTTTTCCAGCAGTGATCTTGACAATGTAAACCATCACAAAGATATGACACTCCAAAATGTTTTGTTTGTTGAATAGAATGTCATGTATCATTTATAATGCATACATTTATAACATTATATTAATGAATAAACAAAGACTATTATGAAATATTGAAAATCAGATGACATCTTAGGATAATTCAGGGGAAAATCAATATAATTTCAAAAGGGTTCACAAATCTCTCTCATAACTGTAGATATCCTAAACATTTTACATCTGTGTAGTGTAAAAAGGAATCAGATTAAACTTGTACTTAAAGAGCTAAATACATCCTGTATCTAATCCTCTATGCATTCACTTATCTGTTTCAGGTGGAAAATCAAAAGGGAACTCATACTGAGATTTGTACATTTTAGACTTTAACATTAAAAATCAAATCAGTTGAAATCAAATCTAATTTAAACCTAATCTACATTGCTACATCAATCAATGGTAGGTTGACTAGTCCTAAAACATACTCAAGTAAAGGTATTTTCAGTCTATTTAAAATAGACAGTTCAAGTAGCCCTCTAAAAAACAACTAGCCCAAGAGAAATGATGGCATGTTACCCTGAAATGTAATTAAATGATATTAGCTTAAATTTGAGCTATCGACAGAACTGCAGTGTATCTCTATAGATCAAAATTAACATCTTGATGTAAAACTGCAATGTATTAGGATCCATTTTCTTCTTTTTGAAAGACTATACGTCTATAGTATAAGTTGAGTCATGACCAACAATTGAGGTGTAAATATCAAGAACCTATGTTTTTTAACATAACTGAAAAAATAAATAATAATTAAAAAAATGCATCTAGAGGTGAGTGACCATATGTAACTAAGTTAAATCTTCACAAAGTACTTCAGTTAAAATAAAATTCATTGTCACAATAAAGAAAGTACACATTCTTTCAAATTCCTAAGTTCTTGTAACTCAATAAACATAACTCGTGGCTCTCTAGTGCTAAAAACAGTGATAACTGTCAGTGATAACCACTTTTAAATGACTAGTCAGGATGTGATATTATTTGTTTGGTCACAGCGCCATCTGTAGTACAAAACCAAAACAGAACATTTGGTGTTTGTACTGTTTTTTTCAGGATTTGTATTGATCCTTCCACTTAAGAGTGATCCTCCGTCTGTTAAAGCTTTCCATTCCAACGGTTTCATTTGGTGAACATATACACAGTCCAGTTAAAATGCACAAAGTACACAGAGAAAAAACAATCTAAAGGAAAGAGAAAAGAAAGAAGTTACTCCTTTAATGGATACAGTGGTCACTGGTCATTCACCCTAAAATGACATTAGAGAAATCAATCATTTCTAAAATGAAGACAAGCAAAATCATCTTCAACATCAACTACAACATTTTAAATTACATTACTCCCCATATTTTTGTTGCCCTTAAAACTGGTTAAAACAATTACCTGTTTATGAATTACTTTTATATGCTGAACCTAAGATTATTATCAGAATGTCTCTACCACCCATAGTTTTCATTTTGTTACAGTATAACTGTATGTCATTATATATAGCATGAAAAAGCAGTACCAAGGAAAGTGGACTATAGGCAGACTACTGCTGGACATTAACGAGGGATGTTCCTGAGGATGTTTCACATTACATTACACTACATAAAGTGTAATAACAGCTTTATTTTTAATAAGTAATATATTCTTAATGTAATGTAATGCAGTTTTATTACTGCTTTATTACTGCAGATATTACTTTGTCGAAATAGAAAGTTATGTTTCTGAGAGAGTGCTTGTGACCTGTGGTGTACTCCAGGGTTAGACTTCTTGGACCGTTCTTTTTTAACTTATACATGCTTCCTCTTGGCCAAATCTTACTTTACTTAATTTACTTACTTTACTTAAATGGCCCCCTCCCCAAACAACTATAGTCCTCTCACCTCATTCTGCAAGTGCATTCAGCACATCACTAACTGGATGGTCAAAAACATTCTGAACTTGAATAAAGATAATACAAATTGTTATATTTGGTAACAGCAGTAAATCACAGAGTGGACTCAAAAGCCCTAAAATCTTAAGAGCTCCTAGCTCATAACCTTGTCGTAGTAATAGATTCTGATTTCAGTTTTTTTAATTAGTCCTACCCAAGGCAAAGAGAAATAAAGGAGGCATCATTTAGTTATTATATTTGTAAGTAGAACCAGTTGTGAGAGAATATAAGCAGTGCCAGTAAAAAAAAACATCAGTAGATGTTTTTAAATATAAACTAAGTTCTGTGTAATTCAACGTAAATTCAGTGTAAACACCACTATAAGGTCCATTTATTTTAGATGGTTGGGAACATTTTTCAATTTTTGCTGCCCAGTGTAATCAAAAAATATTCCTATCCCATTCTTGAGTAGTGACAAAGAACTAAAAAAGCTTAATTCTGCTTTCTGTCTTTTCCATCAGAGAGTAAAGTAGCAATAAATAAAGCAGTAACTAACTTAGACCCTACTGAAATTTTTCCAAGAGGAAGGTTCTTGTCAGTATACATTTGGTTAAAACATCATGCCAGTTTCTCTGGTGTTCAGGAAATTCAACCACCCAAAAAGGTGCCTAATTGGCCCAATTATATACCTCAAAAATATTGTGAATTTGTCACAAAAATTCAGTACATCATTTATCACTATTGGTAGTGTGAACATTTAATCTACACAAATGATTGCTCAGCTGTGCTTATCTTCTGAACAGCTTTTTATCAAAGGCTACATAACATGCTTTTGGAAAGAAATTAATGTTCAGAATAACTTTGGTCTGGCTATGGTTATCATTAAATTAGACTGCATAAATTCTGAATTGATTTGAAAGAATGCCTCACCATATCAGTGCCTTTGACCGTGTGCTCCTACCCTGGTCCTTTGGGCCTCCTGCTGGTTTAGTGATACTGGCCCTGTGACTTCGTCTGTGTGTCTCCAGGAAAACCTTTTTGGCAAATGCCCGACCACACATGTCACATCCGTGTAGGGAAAAGTTCTTTGTAACCCTAACCTCTGTGCTAGATTCTTGGCTTCTGGTGAATGGTGGTCCTCTAGTAGGGTTGTGACTTCGAGTAACATGTGGATTCTTTGGCTCTGGTGGTTTCTTCTCTTGTCTACATACTTTGGTGGTCTGCGAAGGCTCTTCTTTCCCTGTGTTAAGCGATGTGAGGGCAGAATTCTTACGAGTATTTGGGGAGACTGAAGATACAGTTTTGTTCACAGCAGGGGACCCAGATGGGTGTTGCTGACTAGTTTTAGGTGGGACAGCCGCCTCTGGTATTAGACTGATGGGGGTGTGTACATAGTGCTTCCCAGAGGCATCCTCTTTTGATGACGCCCTCTTGGCAGTGCTATTCAGCACAACCTCAGCTGGTTTCTTCACTGCCCGGCTCTCTAAGGCCGGCATGATCTTGGCCAGGTAGCGGGAGGACTTCTTATGAACCACGGTAATATGACGGATGACGTCTCGTTTCCGCCGTGATTCATACCTGCAGATCGGACAGCCGTAAAACTTGATGTAGATACTGTCATTACCATCCATGTGCAGCTCAGTGATGTGCTTGGTTAGGTTCTGACTGGAGCTGAACTGACGCTTGCACAACCAGCAATAGATCCGTTTAAAGTCAAAACTCAATGGGAGGCTTCCACTGTCCTCTGTGACTTTGGGCTTTGACGCAGAGTACACATCACTCTTATTTGCATCAGCTGAAGAGGACGGACTAAAAGGAAGAGCACTTTTCCCAGAACAATCCACATTTTCAGGCTCAGTTTTTATTCTGGCTTTCCTTGTGAAGAAGGTATGAGTAGTGGCTGAGCCATTTTCTAATGTGTGAACCTTATGGACAATGCGCATGTGTCTCTTCAGCATCACTTGGGAGCTGTACTTCCTCTTACACAGCCTGCACCGGCAGGTCGTGGAGCTATACTCCCGTCGTTCTTGCTTTGTAGAAGTGCCCGGTTGTTTTGGGGTAGCAGGTGGACCATCAAGAGAGAGGGGCTGGCCAGGACGAGTGGCAATGTCTGGTGTGATGCAGTCTCGCTTCAGACCCCGGTGCACCTCGTCAAAGTGGCGACGAACGTTTGCCTTGGTAGCAAATGATTTTTGGCACACGGGGCAGCTCTTGCCGGTAGTAGGCGGAGAGTCCTCCTTCCGCTTGGTCTTCACCATGGACAGCAGGCTGATGGGCACTGTGCGTGTCTCTGTGAACTTACGCAGCTCCTCCAGCTTCTGCCTGTGCATCTTGCGGCAGTGGCGCCGTATGCTGCGCCTCGAGCTGAAGTCCTTCCGACAGAGGCAACAGGATATCCTGGCTTCCTTCAGCTCCGAGGCATTTTCCTCCTCATCTTCATCCCTTTCACCCTGTTCCACAGTCTCCATTTCTTGGGGTTTTGGATCTTCTTTTTCTGGAGGTGTATCAGCTGCTATTTCCATTTCATTGTCGGTGTCTTGCTGCTCAAACTTTTTGGGGGCCACAGCAGGTTTGCGGCGATGCTTTTTCTGCAGCCCTAAGTTCAGCTGTTGGGGATCGGTTGTTAGGGTTACATGCTCATCATCCTCCTTCTCCACAGACAGATGTTGGAACATAGCATTGGGGTTGGTCTCTATTGCCTCCAGCCTTATCACATGTTCCTGCTTGTCGCTTTGAGGATAAACTGCCTCTAGAAAGTCTTTAATGGCTTGGTTCTGTCTGTTTGTCTGAGATGAATCTGCAAAGAGACACCATCATCTTACATTATTAACAATAAATGTATTTACATATCCTCGTTTGGCTGGACACATGGCTTTTATCATTATCAATTGCTAGTGTCTTCAATAGCCAAAATCTAGTATGTTTATGGAACAACACATTTTGAACAGCCGCAGAGATATGCCGCAATAAATTTATATTTTTCAAATAAATCACTGAAAACGAACATATTATTAGTTAAAAAAAAGGAAAAGGAAAAGTCAACATACAATTCAAAGAATGAATTCTGAAAAAAAGATCAGACATACAGATAATGGGTGAGGAAGAAGAAGGAAAAGACCAGTACAGACCATTTCGCTCAGGAAGTCCAGAAAAGCAGTAGAACTCTTTGTGTGTGACCAGATTGGGTAGACCACGAAAAAGGCTTCGGCAGAGCTTGCATTCAAAGATGGTGTCAACCTCCTTCAACAACATGTGCCTGAGCTGGGTCGTACCTGCAAAATCACCATCACAGTCAGATGGAAAGTAACCCCCACTAAACAGAGGGTGTGCTTATGCCTACAGTAAGGCAAGTAATAGCCAATAGAAAATATAGCAACCATCTTAGCCTCTGTTACTAATAAAATGATGCTTAATGAGCATATCTCTCCTATCAGGGGGTAATGTCTAATTTGAGTGTACCTGAGCGAAAGCACTCGATAATTTGATGAATTCCTGATTTGGAAGTCTGGAGTTGCTGCTGTAGTAGAGGTGGGTCTCCAGGTTCAATAATATGCACTAAAAGAGAGACCAAAAAATAAAGATTAGTGTGCTGTATTTTAAATAAGAAATTGTATTTGTATTTGTCTGTATTTTGGACAGTACAAAACAATACAAAAACAAATGCTGCTAAAAACCAAGCAATCATTAAGTCAATTTAATTATTGCCACACCATGACAAGTTGGGGGCTTACAAGTCTAGAAATATTTTAACAATACAGGAACGCGCATCTGGCTAATGGAACAACCCTGCACTACAATTGTGAAATCAGCTCATGTGAAAGTGTCACGGTATGGTGGCCCCCTGCTGGCCGGCTCCGTCTGCAGTGGAAGTATTTCATGTTGTCCTGTTGTTGTTGTGTTGTGTTCATCCCTCAGGTGGAGGTGGTATTAGGATACCTGACACCTGAGGGTCATTTGTCTGTCTATATATGTCTTGTCTTTGTACTAGTTGACTGCTGGTTATTGTATCCTTAATTTGGATTAGTTCACAGGTTTTGAGTTTGTGCACTTTATCCATTAAATCCTTCCTTTTCCTGGAGACTGGCGTGAGCCGTTACTTTTGTCTTTCTTTTGTGGTCATGTCTCGTGTTAAGTGTTTGTCTGCGCAATATCCATTTGTTGTTTAACATAGAGGTGTAGATAAGTCACTCAACGCTCGTCCCGCTGTGTGTGTGTTTGTTTGTCTGATTCACTATATGTAACGCGGCGGTGACTTGAGCCTGTGACTGCATTAGCTCTCCCCTCTATTGTTTGTTTGGTCTCACGTGCTTGTGTTTAGTCCTAGCGTGTAACATTTGTTTTACGTAAATCCCCACAGCGGGGTTTCCCCTTAAATAAATTTTGAGGGGGGGGCTAGTGGAGTCTCTGGCCACGTAAGGTGATCAGGGTTATGTGACCAGGGCTGTACCACATTAGTGTGTGTGTGTGTGTGTGTGTGTGTGTGTGAGTGTTTTGTGCAGGTGTTTTTCTCCATAGGTGGAAAGCGGCACTCCTGGTCCTTAAGGGATCTCCAAAGTAGGCAGGAGCCCCCTGATGTTGTGGGGTGACCGGAGCCCTGGTATTAAAGAGCCCCTCTGAGAGGTGAGGGCTCCCCGTATGTGTTGAGGACTAGAGGGCTCTGGTCTGAAGAGCTCCTGCTGAAGACAGAGACCCCCCCTCGTGCTCTGGGAGACCAGGTCATGGTACCTAGCACTCCTGGGTAGGGTGTAGTAGTAGTCCATTTTGTGCCACGCCTCTCCAGAAGTGGGAGGAAGCCCTGGGAACCTGGGGTGGGAGGAGTAGTCCACTCGGCGTGGAGCCTCCCCACAAGGGGAGATCTCCCCAGGAGGCTAGAGGTCAGCCCCGGGACGAAAGGTAGGTCCGAGAGGGGGACAGCCACTCCCCGGGGAGGTAGCCCGCACACATGCACTGTTTGTGGGGGAAAAGCAGCCAGGTGCCTGCTAGGGCATGAGGGTCCTATGACCGACTGCGGCCGTGGTTGTTGTCTTGTTAACGGCCCAGTCGGTCCAGCACTCCACCTAGGGAGGGGTGAGCTAATGTCTGTTTGTGTGTTGCAGCTCCGGGATTGCAGGAGGTGTGTCCCTGCCTTGTCCCCACCCCTTCTGTTTTTTGTGCTGCCACTGCTGGCCGCACAGATGTGGGAACATGCGGCTTGGTGGGGGGGTCTGTCACGGAACGGACGCCCCCTGTCGGCCGCCTCTGTCTGCAGCGGCAGTATTTCATGTTGTTCTGTTGCATTGTGTTCATCCCTCAGGTGGTCAGGGCCTATTAGGATACCAGACACCTGAGGGTCGTTTATCTGTCTATACTGTATATGTCTTGTCTTTGTACCAATTGACTGCTGGTTATTGTATCCTTAATTTGGATTAGTTCACAGGTTTTGAGTTTGTGCACTTTATCCATTAAATCGTCCCTGGCATAATCGCTTCCTTTTTTGTTTGCACTCCTCGCCCATCACAGAAAAGAGGATATGTACCAGTCAAATGGAGTCTTTCTATACTACTGAACATTTGAACAAGATTTTACATGTTTGTGACATGTGGAATGACAATGACAGCTACTAGCTTGCATGTCTGTAATTTCTCCTTTGGGAGAAGGAACACTCTATAAGGTACCCGACTTTAGAATTCAGTTATTAGTGAAGCTGTTTGACTAATTTATTAACCATCCATCCTACAAGGATGGATACCACACACAATTAAAAAGAATTAAAAATATTTCGGTTTTGTGACAGTCACCTCTTTGGATGCCACGGATGGCTGCACCATTACTTTTTTTGGCTATTTTTTCCATGTCTTTTTTAACGTATGAAGCTTGTGTATTTTCAGGAAAAATTTGAGAATTTTACCTCCAATTTAACACCCAATTGACAAGGATTATAGATGGTGATAAAGAAATAGCAGGAGATCTTTTAAAACCAAGTGCAGTCCTGATGTACTGAGTTTTTTTAATAAGCATTTTTTTTCTCAGGGAATGTCCTGTATTTTGTAAAATCTGTCATGAATATTTTTGAGGTTGGAATGGATGATAATTTATTATATAACATTATAAATAAAACTACATAAGGCACATTTACATCACACATGCAAACACAAAATCACCCATATAAAGTAAAGAAGGCCCACCTTGGGTTTGGCCACAACCTTCTTTGTGGGGTGCAATCCACAGTGTTTCAGTCTGACAGCACTTATCGTTGGTCAGGGTCACTGTAGCACCACCTTCCTCCATCTCACAGACCTCTACAACAGGATGCAAAAAATATATACAGTATATATATTACCTGTTAATTCCTAAAGCAGTGGATAACTTAAATCCCAACCAGTGATTTAGACCAGCTGATGAATGAATGATAGTTGATTGAATGAATGGTTTGATTTGGATGAATTATTTGGATATACATAACAATCAGGTGCTGTAAAAGTAAATTACATTTTAGACAAAAGGTAAATGAGGAATGTGCCGTTTAACTGTATGTAGTTAATGTACTCTATGCTGAGTGAGATAAAGAGTATATGTACGTTTTAAACACTTTGATGAACACTTTGATAGTCGATCTAACACTCCTAAAATTATACTGTCACTAATCTTTATTTGGAGGCATTTTCTCTTAAAACGGAATCTGCTCCAGTATGAGGCAAAACTTTAAAACTTTTTTTAAAACTTATCTGTTGGTCTGTGGACATGTGAACAACCTGCAAAATCTTACCCGAAAAATTTGTTTTGGGGAAAGTTAGAAAGTTATGGAGACACTTGTCTTCCATGTTCTTTAATAGCAACATTTTGAACTGGACATTTGGTAGTATTACAGGCACAAGCAAGTACCTAAGAAGCTACATAAGAATGGCAAATAATTAAGTCTATCCCTCATGATCAATGAGTTTATTTCCTAACTTTCACTCGATCGTGCAGTTTTTACGAATTACGGCATGGATTGCATTAGAAAAGGCAGTAAAATAACATAGCAAACAAGGAACGAATAATATTCCTCGGGTTATTCATAATCCAGTCGAACACAAAGGATGCACCTGCAACATCAGCCCACAGCAATGCCGGAAGTAACCTCACAAGACAAACTTAAGAAGCGAATGTGACGAATTAATCCAACAAACACGTAAAACTTGACGAATGTCTTACTCGTGGCCTATTTGTAACCAGGAAACCGCATATATATTATTGCAAAAGCTCTCACAGTGACAACCAATAAAAGCAATCGTCAATGCTAGCGAAAGATGATGCATCAAATATAAAAGCAGTGAGAATTCCTATCACAAGTGAATGTATCGCATACGTCCCCTTACAGCTCCACGCCGTATTGTGCCCCAAAACAGTGATAGTAGAGCCACGTGACCGGAAAATGATTTTTAAAATGATATGCATTATGCGAACCCCCTCTTATATGTCTGGATGCAACATGTTCGTCATTATTTAAACGAGACCGGCGGATCTACTTTGTTTGGGAAGTCATTTATTTGTCTCTGGAGTGCATGGCTCTCCTTCCCTCACCGAACATAACATTTCTTCTAAGGAGCATGGTCTTGAGGACAGACAAGTACTTCGGTCACTATCAAAGAGGTCAGTAGTAAGCCACCATTCCTATCAAATACCACAACACTCAAAACACGCGGTCGGTCCAAATAATTATGGGCCGGATACATTTATCACGTTCAAAGTTTATCACTAAGTTATGACGCCGAATAAGCCAACACACGACCCTCAAGTGTTTTAGATACTAGTGTCAACCCGTTTCCACCTTGTCCATGCCACCGGCTAGCGACGCCTACGCAATGGATATCTATGTGGGTGTTGGTGTGCGATAACGCACGAACCACTGACAAGTTGAATATTGTCAACTCAGTAGTTGTGTACACATAAGACATGCGGTTAACAAACGAATACCTTACAGAAAAACTACGTGTATGAGCCGTATTAAACAGATTGTTGTCCTTCCCTATTAGACTAATTAGGTAGTAGTCTATTACCGCTGATCTTAAAACCTGGCAGATGTGTTCGCGTGCACAATTTGCGGTGTCGGCCGTTCTGCGCAACACAGAGCCATTTTAGCGCAGACAAAAACACAAAACCAGGTAGGTTATGAACTTATAATGCCTCGCTCCACGGAATTCAGAGTGCACAACTATTTATCGTTCCCAAACAATAGATTGCATATTTCGATTATCTTGTAAATCTCATTCTCGCAGCCGCAGTATGGCCTTAAATCCCCTGTGTTCCAGACCACAATAAGCCACATTATCTTAATGTAAAGAGAACCCGTCTTCAGAATTGAGCTGTAAAAGGGCACAAGAAGCCCACGCTCATCAATTTGACGCTTGCCAGCGAGTGCAGCGTAAAGGCGGGCTGAACCGAGAAGCTGATACAAAGACCGATCATGCCATTCATCCACGAACTTGTGTGGTTGTGTGAACGTCAAATTTATAACTGTTGTCGCTTTTCTGCACATGACAATGCAGAATATACGGAGCGGGGTGTGCTTCAATATAGGACACGTCCGTGTGTGAAAGTGCTGCGCTTTGCGGTGCTGTGCCATCTTCCCGAAGCAGCTTTGGCGCACAGGTCTGGTGACCCTTCCGGCTTTACGCGTCTTCACGTCGTATTTATTTTGGCACAAAGTCCCATAGTAACATCTAAATCAGTTTGTAGCTTTCATTCGTCTTCAGTTAGCCTAGCGATGACCAAAAGTGAACATAAGAGTTAATCTGAGCATTCGGAACAAGTGCGTTTCCCCGGCCGCACAGAAAGCACGGTCGGTGACGCCATTTTCTGCTAAGAACAACCACGCTCGGGCAGGATAGGAAACGACTCTGGTCCGCTACGCGATTTCGGGCCCAAGTGGGCAACTCACGGTTCAAATTACACGAGATATCTCCTGAGTGTTCTTACCTTTGTTATAATGCAGTGCTCAGCCTCGGTCTACACAGGGACAACTTTCGAATTACGGACGAGGATTAACCGACTGGATCTGGAGATTGTATTTCACGCCTCTCGCTACCAGTTCTCTCGCTCTGACGCTGCCCTCTCGGAAGCTGCTTTTGTGCACTGAAGGGACCTTCCAAACGAGACGACTGTTGCGCAAAGGTGCAGTTAACGATCGGGACGACAAAAAACACGAGTGTTGTCTCTGCTTCAAACGGGTGCAGATGGTCCCTAAATAAATATATCAGTTGAATTAAACCATTTTCTTTCCTTTTAGAATCGTTTATTCGTATGGATATGACTTTGATTGCAATAACCAAAAGAAACTTTTCCCGGCGTTTGGCACTTTTACTTCAACTTTGTAAATAAAAATATTCTTGTCAACAGACTGCAGTTTACATATTATATATATATATATATATATATATATATATATATATATATATATATATATATACTTTTACATTTACAAGAGAATCCATTCATTCAACTATTTCTCTATTGTCTATTCTCTATTATTTCTATGGTTTCATGTAACATTTTACGTCTTGTAACTACCCTTCCTCACAATTTAGTTAAGCGTTTCCCCTGAGACAACAAATCCATTAATTGTTTCTTAATTAGCTGATCAGTTCACCGAAATTGGGAGCAGTTCAGGGGTCTGCCAAAACCACGACTCAGAAGTACTGGTCTTCATGCATTCTGGACATTAGAACATGCCTATAAAAGTAGGAAGAAATAGTTAAGAACTGGTATGCAGTTCTTAATTATATACCTAGCTGAATGTGCACCGCCTACACTTCCCATGAAATCCTTTAAATACAGTATTTGTCCAGACACATTTCACTTTTAAAAATCGGCATTCAGAAATAGGCAATAATTTGAATAACCCAAGAGAGCAGCAGCACAGTAAATCAATTCTGGCAAAAAATAATTTTAATTTTACCAATTTAGGCCTTGTCTGTTAGGTTACATATATAAGGTTACATGCTGCAAAGATACCTCAGAAAAAATATTTCCAATGCATTATGTAAAATAAAAACAGTCCAAAATATGACCTGATTACAAATATAATATATAAAATGAATATAAAGAGCTAAATAGACACATTTTATTCTTTATTCTTACTTCTAGGTCTCTCCATGGATGCACTGGTAACAGGGCAACAACACCCTTCAGATGAAGGGAGTGTATATGCTCTTAGTAAATCAGGGCAAACAGTGTGCTTAGGCCTTCAAAAGGAAATGGGACAGAACCAAGATGGGCATCAAATGTGCTGCATGTACAGCTGAACAGAGTAGGTGATCGTTTAATGTTCCTGAGGAGCAGCAATGCAGCAAGTCCCACACCAAAACAACTACAGAATCCTCAGGAATTCCCAGCATACATCCTCTGCTCTATGAATTAAGACAGTAATATATCACATGAAAACTTTAGTTTCTGGTTTTATCACAGGAACTGTATGTTTTTTTATCAGTAAGGTTCATATTTCCTTAAGCACATGTTGTTCCAACTTTTTTAATATGGTCTTAGGTTCTTTCATGGCATTAATAGCTGCCAATATAGTAAATGAAGCTGTATTTCTAATGCAAATTATGTTTTACAGTTAATGACAGAAAATGCTTAATCCATTTTGGTTGAAATAGTCCTCAGTAATTTACCGCCATTTCCACTCTATAACTAATGGTCACCATTTATGCCTATGTGTAACCATAACTGCGATAATCAAGACACCGTGTGGTAGAAAATGTACTAGTACAATTGCTAATTGATGGTATTAAAAAATACCATACTGGACCAATTGAGCTAAATGATATTTAGATGTTAAGGAGCAATGTGATTGGTAGATGATAACCACAAGACCAATGTGATTAGGAGACATCCAGAGGAACAATGTGAGTGGGAGACAACCAGAAGACCAATGTGATCAGGAGACAACCAGGGGACCGATGTGATTGGGAGATAACCACAGAACCAATGTGATTGGGAAATAACCAGAGGACCAATGTGATTAGGAGACAACCTCGGGACCAATGTGATTGGGAAATAACCAGAGGACCAATGTGGTTGACAGATAACCACCCTTTTCAACAATTAAGGAAGCCTAGTTTTCTAAACACTCTTAAAATGTGACCTTTCATAAGATCATGTTTTTATACTACCACCAAACATGTTTAGAAGTTTAATCTGATCAAGCCAAAAAATAAAAATAATCATTTTCAATCTTGATGCCAAGATTTCATTTCAATTCTAATATTTGATGTTTAAAATGTACAGATTTTACAAAGCTCGTTATATATTACACAGACTGCTCCTCGCCTGTGGAACTCCCTCCCTGTGGTCAAACAATATTCCTCTCTTTCCGTATTTAAATCTAATCTTAAGACTCACCTGTTCTCTCGCCTATGGCCATCCTTCTGCTTCATATACTATATTACTCATTGCTGATGTTTAGTTGCAATATTATTGTCATGTTGATATTTCTCCTAACTCTGGAACCTTAACTCTCTTTGTGTTAAACTGTTCTAATGATTGTAAGTGGCTTTGGGTTTTAGAAAAGCACTATACAACAATAAATTATTATTATTATTATATAATATTTGATATACCTTCCAGAAAACATTCATTACTCACTTAATTTTTCACTTAAAGACATCAACTAGACATCTTCAGTCCTATCGTTTTTATGTTGTAGAAGTTGTCAACTGAATCGGTAGTTATCTTAGGTCATTTTTATGACTGGAACCTATAGTGAACCTAACCTTTAAAGTCAGTGCAAAATGGATCAAAGTGTAAACATATTAAGCTATATGCCAAGTTAATTTGTCTTTCTATTCTAATAAAGCAATAGCCTTGCAACTAGGAATAGAGTTCGAATAAATGCAACAAACATGGCAGTGGCTAATATGGAAGAACCTTATAACCTTGGAATTTTCATTTTACTGTGAGAAATTCACACCTCTTATTTTTTGTTTTCATCTCCATCTTTGTAGATTCTGACTTTAGCCCAACATATTTTATTGTGTAGCCACTACATACTTATTTTTAAAGGGTCTGTGAGAGATGACTGAATATAAAAATAAATGGCAATGGTGAAAACTTGTGCTAAATACTTGTAGTGGGTCCTGAACAGGCCACCTCTTTGTGAGGGTACTGTTGTGTGCAGTGCATACAGTGTTTAAAAATTAACACACTAGACTAATACCACAGAATGTAAGTGTAACTCATGCCAGCTTGCTTGTTGGTCTGATCTCAGAAGCTCTGGTTGAGTACTTCAATCAATTCACATTATGGTGGAAAATTGCAGTATATTGTCATATAATCTTACCACAATATACAGGTTAAACAAGTATACACATTTCTGGAAAAAGTACAATAACAAACTTTCTAAATTCACAAACATTGAGGATCTGACTGTCTGAATGCTCTAAGCATACTCCTTAGACAAAAGCCCAGGAAAGGAAAAATGCTAAGCTCGATAATAGGTTCAGGTGACAGCAAATTGACTGAATAAAATATTAAACAAACACTCACTCATTAACCTTTTTCCAATTTTAAAGAGGACCCATATCAAATAGCCCTAGTGACTATAAGCATACAAAAGAAGGAATTCCTTCCCTAAAATAATGCAGTTCAGTTCGACACCAAACGTTGTAAAGATCATCACTTAATATAACGGTCTAAGAATGTCAGTTAAAATATGAACAAACAAATAAAATTGTACTTTTGCCCTGGAATTGCAAAATATTGTATCCATTTGTAAAATAATGTTTGAGAAAGTTATTAACCTTTTATGGATTAACAGAGCCTGTACAGCTTCTAAGCCTAATCAGCAGTCTTTGCTTGTTCTCCAAAGCAGGTGCAAGTTCAGGGGGTAGGAAGAACACTTCTTGGACTATCCTGCAGGGAAAAAAGGGCTCAGGTTGGTGCAGCTGGTTCCCAAACTCACTCCCAGCAAGTGGATCACATGGCAAAGGTTGGTGAATCCTGTGCCCTTCTGCATAAACATGTGAGCACCCATAGGCTTACTGCTACAATGAGTCCATGAACAGGTTTACCTTTTGATGTTTACTAGTTTCACAGTTTTTACTTTTCTTGCAGTCATTTTATAACACTTAAGAGTTTATGGGTAATGCTCACATGTTCCTCCAGTAGTGTTTGAAATGCATACTTTCAAAGGCACAGGAAAACAAGGCTTCCACTCCCTACCTTAATATGGATTTAATCAAAATGCAATTCATGAAGAGATTTGATAAGATTTGCCACAGATTTGCAAATGTGCTCTAAATGATGGATAATCAAACCTGATATCCTAAATATGTGGTGATAAGGAAAATGGAATACCCAAATGAAACATGACGGTTAACAGTGGAAGCAGGTGTGGATGTTTAGAATGCACTAAAAAAGGAAAACCAGTCCCACTATTTGCAGTACAATCTATTCTGGGAATCAGTTACTCATATAGAAATACTGTATTCTTCCAAAATGATATCCTGCAGATTGGTCTTATGGAATTAATGCATTTTACCCCAAAGTATGAAAAAGCAAAATTAACCGTGACCTCAGATTGAAAACTCATATGTATCCTTGTTCATTAATGATCACTTACAGTATGCAGGTAGCAACCAACAAAGTGCATATCAGCGAAGCTTCCTGAAAATTACAAGTGCATTAATGGGGGAAACATTCTTGTCTGAAGAACATACAGCATCTATTACAGGCTCGTTTTAGACACATAGACTGAAAGGTTAACACATGAAACATCAGAGCCTCCTAATTCCACAAGTTGTCTAATCTGTGATGAGCCTCGATGTATGTTTTCTTCCACATTTTTCATATATGAATGAAAAAATAATTCAGCATCATATTCTTATTAATCTTATTCATTCTAGATCCACATTTTCACCTGGACAGGCAAGGAATTATGCCTCTTCTTCAGAACATGACTGCTCTGTCCCATCTTACACCATCTTCCCTTGCATTATCCCTCTTCCAACAAACTTTACAGTTGGCACAACTGCAGTCAGGCAGGTAATGTTCTCTTGGCATTCTCAAAACCCAGACTTGTCCATCAGACAGCCAGACAGAGAAGCATGATTTGTCACTCCACAGAACATGTTTCCACTGCTCCAGAGTGCACTCGCAATGTGCTTCATGCCACTCCATCCAACGCTTGGCCTTGTGCTTGTTGACGTATGCCTGGATGCAGCTGCTCAGGAATAGAAACCCATGCCATGAAGCTCCCAGCGCAGTTTTTGTGCTGATGTTAATGCCAGAGGGGGTCTGGAACCCACTTTGTAACTTCTTGTGGTCTACCACTTTGTGGTTCCTTACTGTGGTTCCTAAACACTTCCACTTTTCAATAATACCACTCACAACTGGTCATGAAATATCTAGGAGGGAAGAAATGTTGGAAAAAACAGGAAAAAAACTGATGTTGCAATACAAAACACAAATGTTAATAAAAGCAGATTGCATGGCTAGATGCTTGATTATTTACACCTCTGGCAAAGGGACTGAATGAAACACCTGAAATTCTAAAGAGAGGTGTGTCCAAATACTTTTGTCCATATAGAGTACATAACTAAGCGAATTGACGTTTGCTTGAAGAAAGACCCTTTGCTCTACTAAAAAGTATTTCTTGTGTTTCTATCCTACACGTTTGTCTATGTAACTAAAAAATCTAGCTAACAGGTGTTCTAGCTACAAGCATTATTACAATCAGTTAACGACAACGAACAAATGCTAATTCCCAGCTACCAAGACAGTTTAGTATAACAATAAAATGTTTCCAGTGTAAAATCTATTAAAATTAATATGGATATCAAGGAATTTTCCTATTGCCGATATGTAGTTAGATATGACTGTGTAGCTAGATGTAGCTCAGTTTGCCTTACCTGGCGTGGTGGTGCTTCTAAACGCTTTCACCAAGACTGCCAGAGCCAGCGAGAGCGCGTCGTCTCCTCACGCGGAAAACTACGCCCCTCGCGGAGGGAAACTTTCCGTTAAGTATAAATGGGAGGGGATATTTGAGACAGCGTGTATTAAAACAGCTTTAATATTAAATGTCAGCATACGTCTATTTCAATACCCGTCCGTCCGAAAAGGGACAGATACATACAGAAAATCTTAATCTGTTTGAATCCCTCTATTTTCTGTCTCAAAATTGGTGTGCAAAATGACTCCACAGTGGCCAGTCGTCTTATTTTGACTTGTAAATACCGTTACCTGACCGAGTCACTATGTAGGCTAAACTAGTCAATGCTGTCATCTTGATAGCTAACGTTAGCTAACGCTGTAAGCAAAATACACAGTACCACACATTCTATATTCTATTAGGCTGCATATTATTAACACTAGAATCAATATCCTCCTTGTTCCTTATCAGTCTGAATCAAATACGTATAAATCTGCTAATCAACGTAAACTACAGTGGCTGGTAAATGAATAAATGAAGTTATACACACACACGCGCACGCATATTACAATATATTTATAGGCGTGTCTAGCCCCTTTTTAAGGGCGCAAAACCATCCCTAAAATGAGTCCCAGCACCCCTAACAATAAAAGTAAAAAGTCGTTTTTAAACAGACATTTGCCTCTGATGCGATGAAAAAATAAAAAAAAATAGAAACAATAGAAAATATATGATTACGTTTACAATTGAATAATAACAAACAAACAAATAACAACACAAAAAAACAATGCAATCCCCTTGCCTCGCAAATGGTATGATCCACTTTCTCTCTCCACCCCCCGCCCTGCTCTTCCCCAAGCGGCGCTGTGAACGCTAGTTTGACTGTTGTGGATCCAGTAAGTATCGTAGATGACAGTTGCTTTATCGCCCAGTCAGCCATAGGTTTGCCAGGTTCAGGTGAGTGAATAATGTCATAATGATGTGACTTCATTGCCCACAGTAGGCTGACCAGATGCACTAAAAATCCACAACAATCCTGTTTTAATAGTTGTCCTGAATCCTGAACTTTACGTGGTTTTAAAAGATGGATATATAGTAATAGATAATATGAACAAGCTAAGATGAGAGCTGCCTGTGTGTTACAAATTACAAATATCAAAAATCTTTTCATTTATTTCTCATCTCATTATCTTTTATTTATACTATAATTTCATTTCTTTGTAAACCAAATGATAGCTTTTTGGCTCAGCATTAAAGGATGTTTTCTCAGATTTGTTGGTGTCTTTCCAGTTACAGTGTTTCCCTTGTGGCAGTCAGATGTTCTTCCTTCACAAGTGTGGCACTGATTGTCCAAAGAAAAATGTAAAAGTGTAAATGTTATTGTTACAGAAAGGGGGCGGGGGTCATTGGGTGCTCAAACTATGATCCTAGAATCGCCCATGCATACTATATATATATATATATATATATATATATATATATATATATATATATATATATATATATAGTATGCGTGTTGGGGGGGACAGAATCGGGTGCAGGGAGGGGAGAGAAGACAACACCCAGGACAGCACCAACCATCTCTCTCCCTCTCTCTCTCTCTCTCACACACACACACACACACACACATGCAGACATACACAATTGTTCATACTCACCAGGACAATTTAGGAGGATAGCCAATTAACCTAACCACGTTTTTGGACTGTGGGAGGAAACCAGAGACCCTGGAGGAAACCCATGCAGACACAGGGACAACATGGAAACTCCACCCAGATAAGGACTGGTGAGAGGCAAATGTGCTAACCACCAAATCACCATGTTGACTGCCACTATGTTGCCCAATGTTGTCAAACCCTGATTACAATATTAATCTGCACATGTTCTTTGCAGAAGCCTTTATTAAAAGTGACTAGGTAGCTTAACTAGCTAAACTAATGCATCTGTGGAATTAGTAAGCAATTTTTAATTAAAAAGAATTCTCAGAAAGAGAATTAACTTTTTGACCTAGCTACTGGACACAAAATGTCTGCTGCACACATAACTATACGATCCCTGGAGCTAGGGAGCCCTCCTAGCCTGTTTATATCTTTAAAGGAGCAATAAATCACACAAAGGGATTAAAACTGGATTAACAATTAGTTTTTTACCACAATAAAGTGGCAATCAATATTTGTACATAATTTTCTGCAGCTCACATGAGTTGATGAATGTAATTGCTTTATAGTCCTCAAATAAACCATTTATGCTCCACAGAGTGGGTCATGCACATGGAATGTTTAATACAGGATTTCATACAGTATCTCAGAAAATACAGAATGACTTATTAATGACTTAAGGACTTTTGACTTTATGTTCTATGACATTTGTTGAAGTTGTCAATGCCTTGTCTCAAATCTGCAAGGCCACACAGCTGCAAGGGTGTAAAAGTGCTAGGGGACTTTAGCTTGACGAGAAGCAAAATGCACACAACTTTCACTGTTGCTCTCATTTATGTCATTGTGCATTTAATAACCACCACTGGCACTCAGAACCAGTTAATTACTTGATCCAGTTGTTGGGCCTTTTGGCTTCTAGAGGAGCCCAAAATACAGTATGAAATTGATCTTAACACATATTACAGAATAAGTTACACTGTCATAGCTAGTGGAACTATTGATACAAACAGTTACAATTCAACACACCTATCATCCCATATATAACATATGCTAATTACATTTAAATAAAAATCTGTGATCAAAATCTTACCTCTTTATCATCACATTTCTGTTTGGGTTATTCTACAAGCAAAATCTGATGAAGCAGACTTTGGAAGATCACAAAAAGTGTGGCTTCTGGCTTAGATGAACGGCTGAATTAGACAACAAAATTAGAATGTTAAATCCATGAATATTTGGAGGTTTGGACTGAGCATCACTCCCACTACATTTTATAACTAGTCTTAAGATGGTCTCAATTGCTCTCTCACATGTACTTTATCAATCTCTCTCTTTCTCGGTGGACCAAACTGATCTGTCTTGTTTAGTAGCCTCTTGACATTTATAAGCCTTGTTGCCTGTAGTCGCATAATGTACCAGCTTAAGCATTTAAAGAGAAAAAGAAATATTGTTCAGTCTTCAGTCTCAGCAGCCTGTATTGACATTTCTGGAAAGCCATTTGTTAGTTTCCCTTTATATTACTTTAACTTCTAGTTTTCCTCATTCAAAAGCCTCTTGTCTTTAGAGTTTTTTCTTTGGGTTTCTAATGTATTTTCTAATATTTATTTGCCTCTGCCCTTCTCAGGGGCCCAAAATCACCCAAACTTTCTTTCCCAATGATGTTTTTTAATTATCAGCCTCCACTGAAAACATTGCAGGCCAACTGAAAAGAAACTAATCATTGCTGAAGTGTTTCACACAGCTTTAACTTCGTTTGCACAATCACACCTTACACATCACAAATCTTAATTAATTCTGTATATAGTAATGTGTATATATTTTAACATTTCTTATTTACTGCTGCACCTTGTATATTTATTCTTAATATTACCTATGTGTATGCAGTGATGCGTTTTTGCCCTGTGCTTTGTACATTTATTAGATAGTTGTCAGTGATTTATTCTAGTGAGCAGGTTCTAGTATGCCAAAGCCAGATCCTGTACCTGATACGTATTGGAAAATATTGTGACTATAGAAAACAAAGTCTTCAAAATATTCTAAAAAAATCCAAAGATTTAGGTGTAAAACTCAGCATTCTTTTTTGTTATATTGTTTTTTGTTAAGCGGACAGAAACTGCCTTAAAAACATCTTAATATCATGTGTGCAGTATATAAGACATAAGCCTGGACAAAACTATAAGATAAAAGTTAAATAACTATACAACTATAAAAGTAAAATAATTATAAATGTAAAAAAAATGTAAATTGTTGTAAATTTATTTAAATTGTCCCCATTATATTTATATCCCAGCATCATCACACTAATTGAATGATATAGACCTATTTGATGAATGCTTTATTCATGTTCCTTTAAATATAGCTCATCATCATACCTCAACTTATAACCAGTAAATTGATTTATACATAAACACACAGTATTGATGATAAAACATTTAAAAAAGAGAGTACCAATATAATACAGGCTGATGGCTAATTACATCTGGAACGTTGCAGCACATCTGAGAAGGCCCTCCTTCCTAAACAGAGAAAACTAATATTATCATTAATATAAGTTTTTTTATTCTCTCAATTCTGGGCTCAAAATACATAAATATATTTACATAATGCTGCTACAACATCTGAAATATAGTATTAGCTATATTAATGTAATATAGTATAATAGTACAAAAAAAAGAAAAATATATATAGCTAAATTAGAATGCTTAATTAACTTGTCAATTACACTCTTAGTTATTCTACTATGAACTTACATAACAATTTCCACAACAGTACAGTGTATGCAGTTCAGATTGTGAACAATACTCAATAGCTTATCAAAGTGACAGAGAACAGCAGAAGGCCTGTAAATAAGTAGGAGAATCTTTGAATGTTAAGTTTACAACAGACATTATTTTTGTAATGTATAAATATAATTCAAGAGAAACAACAAAAGTATAAATTTAAAGGGCAGGTTTGGGGAAGGATTTGACACCCCACTGTTCATTTACAGCTTTTGAAATAACTGAAAGCCTATGGAAATATGTTTTGACTTAATACATTTCTTTTTACTGTTTCCTCATATATTGGTAGTTGAGACACTAGTTCTAGATTGGATGCTTTTAATAGAGTTTTTAATAGAGAGCCATTTCAATGCCATAAAAAAACATTTAGAATTTAATTAAGTCCCTGTCAATGTCGTTGTCTATAAAGGTCATCACAAATCACCAAATCCTGTCTTTGTAACTATAAAGCAGGAATGAGACACTTACGCTTCTCTTTTAAATGTCTCGTTTGAGATTCTGTTATTTCCAAGATCCTCAGGGTGCTCATTGAAATTCTCAATACCAAGGGTCTTCAGTGCTAGAGATGTATTTTTCACTTAGCATGTAAATCAGAACATTATGCACTTGATACAGTATATATATATATATATATATATATATATATATATATATATATATATATATATACTACAGTACATATATAAATATGCAGTACATTTATGTATTTTAAAAACTTTTATTTTACATTTACATATTCTACATTTTACATAGAATGCTGACCTAACTTAGCTATTTTAATGTTTAGTGAAGATAGACAAACAATATATAATATGTATAATATTTGTGATATTTCTGCATTTCCTTACCCTCTTTATATTGGACATAAGAGATGTATCCTTGATTCGCAGGATCCAGGATCCCAAACACTGCATCCAAATTGGAGTCATCAAAGAGGCATGGACTATCGGCTGCAGAAAGCTTGGAAGCGTTCAGTTGTTCAAGTTGGGCAATCAGGAATTCCCTTGGTCGTTCTTAGACAAAAAGATCCCATGACTTAACTACAAGCGTTAACTATAGAAACCAATAACTTAACATTAAATAATAGGAATAAGATAATATTTCATTAGAGAGCTACGCGCGTTTATTACCTAGCTCGCTAAATAGGAGACTAGCTAGCAGTAGTTTTCACATAGGATAAGCGTGCTAGCTATTTGTAAACTCGGTTTTAAATGAACTAAGCAAATAAGAGTCAACCTGAACTCATGGTGACTATGACATGTTGAGAGTAAGCTACTGTTCAGCGATAACTACAGAGACATTAAAAGTCTTACCCGGTCTATAAAAGAAAAGCATACTCATTAAATTATTCATCATTTCTCCAATTTTATGTTCCTCAAGGTATTTTACTGCCTCTTCTTCTCGTGGTGTTGTCATCATGTAGCCTACACTTCAACAGCCTCTGCACCAATTTAGGACGCCGTTTGTCCTTGTTGCTATGATACTTGCTTGCACGTGACCAATGAAACCTCTTTCTGTTTTAACTAAAGTTTATGCCTAGTGGTGTTTTATAAATACATAAACATAAATATTTTTAAAATTACATGTTAATTATTAGCAATGAGCATATATTCAGTGTCTGTACAATAGACGTAATTTGTAGGCTGTAGTAAAATAGACGCTTATAATAGGAGGTTCATCACTCATCACTCTTCATACAATGTCAAATTAAGTGTTTGTATTTCATGGGTGAAATTGTATGTAGTAAAAGTTAGTTAGGTGGCAGACTGTAAGAAATTCATCGTAAAAGAAACTCTCAGGCAGTATGCATGGCGATATCACCATTCCATGTTGTTATCATACAGATAGCTAAATTATTATTGGAGGATTTTGTAGCAGTCCTGTGTTTTAACAGAGATGTGACCAAGTTAATTAATGTGACCAAGACGGTGCATACCTATTGTTATCTATGGAACTAAAAGCGTTATATTAAGAGATGCTCATCTTACGTATCGATAATAAAAATAATAATAATCATAATAATTATCATCAATATCATCATATTTATTTCTTGCAGAGGTATACATAAACGATTATGTAGAAAATAAAGTAATTCATGAAAGTGACTCACCTTTTTGTTCTTTTGTTATATTTTGTAATAGATTTACGTTACGTTATTTCCTTCTGGTTTTGCAGGGCAGTCAGGATCAGGCTCATGAAACAACTTTTGACATAATCAGTAAGCGACGAAATAACTACGCATCAGTCACTTCTGCGCAGGCGCAGTGCGGAGTCCTTGGGTGCGTTGATAACTGTAGGTGAAGCGTTCTGTTTCGGGACACTGTCAAAATGCAGACCTGGAACCAGCTTTATCGTACTCTTGCAACGGTAAGTGCCGCAGAAGTCGACGTAATCGGCTCAAACGACATGCTTATTTCGTCCTTGAGCACGACACACCTTTTATAGCAGGAAACGTCAGTTGGTTTTCTGTAGTGTAGGCCGAGTTAGCTAGCAGTGTTGGTCAGGTAGTCAGCTCGTAACTAGCAAAGCTAGCTATCTATATAAGGTGGCTCGGTTTAAAGAAACCTACAAGAGCAAATAGTAAAACCGCATTTCATAGGTGTGGCCATGCAGACTGCTTATTTTGGAACTTGCTAAAGCAGACTTTGGTATTTTAAATTAAGCTTGTGACAGAATTTAAAGTAGCTATAAACTAGCTATTTACAGCTGTAAGGCAATGCCTATAGCTTCGCTTGCTAGCTTAGCTGTTTTTACCTATAAGTTCAGGCAGAATCCATAGTTAAATGTGTGTGCAACAATCACATACCTATATATTGGCGCCAAAGCACTACCATACTGATACAATGAAACAATGAAAACATAAAACATTTTAGTCAATTATATACACGTATATATATAGTTTTGTGGCTACTCGTGTTGTGTGTGTGTGTGTGTGTGTGTGTGTGTGTGTGTGTGTGTGTGTGTGTGTGTGTGTATATAGCATTATCGTGCTGTTATCTTTTCTTGATATCTACATAAACATCCTGTTTTATTGTCTGTGAGTGCCACTGCCTGTCATGGATTAGACAAGTCAGATTTTTATTCTGAGCATTATCTTTTAACACAGCGAAGTCAGCATCTTCCCTGCAAGTTGCATAGAGCTACACCAGTATGTGTGAGAACATATGCTGACAAAGCAGCAAGTAAGTATTTGTAACTACTTCAGCCAATCATTGTCACTGCACAGTAAATTTATGTATAAAGACTTTGTGATGGTGTGCTGAATGATGCTCAACTCTGTTCTGCTTTCTCATAGTTGAGGCGGATGTAACAGTTGTGGGCTCTGGGCCTGGAGGATATGTTGCTGCTATCAAAGCTGCACAACTTGGTTTCAAGGTAGGCTAATCGTCAGTCCTTTTTGAATATTACAAAATAATCCTTTTTTAGATTGCTAACATCACTTCCACTTTCAGACTGTATGTGTGGAAAAGAATGCCACCCTTGGAGGGACATGCTTAAATGTGGGCTGCATCCCATCAAAGGTATTTCATACTTTTCAAGCAGGCTAAGTGATCAACCTGTCAATCAGTTATGTATTTATCTTTACAGACTATATTAATGTTATTGGTTGACACTTGCATTGTATATTTAAGGCCCTGTTGAACAACTCTTATCTCTATCACCTGGCACATGGAAAGGACTTTGAAAACAGAGGCATTGAAAGTAAGTTCAAGACCGTGGTCATGTGTTTTTGAACTACAAAAGAAAGGAAATGGTGCCCTTTCATAAATACCTACCCCTGGTGGTATGGTACAAACAGGAGATTGTACAAAATATTAGGGCTGTGTAACTCACGGGTTACAATTCTGTAGCTGTAGAGTAAATCTGTACCAGTTAAGCAGATTTCCATAAAATGTCTCAACTGACCATTTTCAACAAACCATTAACTGGCAAGCATTTAGCTCTGTATGTTGTTTTGATGGGTAAACATACCTTTAAATGAGGAATGATCTCTGTAAACATAATATGTACACTAATAATCTAACCCTAACCCTTGTAATCTTGCCTGCTTTGACTGCGTACACAAACATAAGATAACTAAGTATAAACCGTGTTGTGAAAAGTAGTCATTAGCTGAACATTTAACACCTTTAACATGAAAACCTTTATAATGACTGAGATCTATAGAGCACCATGTAAGTAGGTCAAATACTGTTTTTATAAACTAAATAATGAAATACATTAACTTTTAAAATTAAAATACTTTCTCCATTTATACTGATTTTTTTCGTTTGAAAATGCTCCTCGGTGTATTTGATTTGATATCAGATCATATCCATTTATTCTGACTTTTAGTAAAAGAGATATCACTTAATCTGGAGAAGATGATGGCACAGAAGAGTGGTGCTGTTAAAGCCTTGACAGGAGGCATTGCACACTTATTCAAACAGAATAAAGTGAGTTTGTAAATGTAAATGATTTTGACATGGATTGGAATTTAATTTGCTACAGTTTAAGCATTGTTGGCAAGGTTTGTTTTGTTATTTTTTTTAGGTTACTCATGTGAATGGATTTGGAACAATAACTGGCAAAAATCAGGTCACTGCAAAGACTGCTGATGGTGAACAGGTTATTAACACCAAAAACATCCTGGTTGCTACAGGATCAGAGGTCACCCCTTTCCCAGGCATTGAGGTTTGTCTTCCCAAACTCAGTAAAGGGTCATAGCCCAATTTTGTCTTCTTAGTAGTTACTTTATCCTTAATCATTTCTGTTAATTCATGTACACACAACAGATACACACATAATTAAATTGAGTATTTGAGTATTTTTTAAGTGACCTTAGCTTGACGTCAACTGTGTGTAACGTACCACCTGTATTAACAGATTGATGAGGAAATTATAGTGTCCTCTACAGGCGCACTATCACTGAAGAAGGTCCCAGAAGAGCTGATTGTTATTGGTGCTGGAGTAATTGGAGTCGAACTGGTGGGTATGCCAAAAGAAAGTGTGCGTATGGAACTCAAGGCTACAAAACAAATCATGGATTAGAAAACCTGGTCTCAACTTACTTTGTCAGGGTTCAGTGTGGCAAAGACTGGGCTCCAATGTGACCGCAGTGGAGTTCTTGGGTCACGTGGGAGGCCTGGGCATCGATATGGAGATCTCCAAGAACTTCCAGCGTATTCTTCAGAAACAGGGCATGAAGTTCAAGCTAGGCACCAAGGTCATGGGTGCCACAAAGAGGCCTGATGGCAAGATCGATGTGGCGTAAGTTTAAAGTTCACCATTAAAAAAGTTCACCATCTTCTCAGATGACAGGCAGTAAGCTGTTGTAAGCTCTTTTGGCTCGGTCAGGGGTTGCACTTTGGAAGTACAAATCACAGGTGTATGAAGTTTGAAGTTCATTCCTTAAGGGTTAAATCAAAGTAATCAGTCATCAAGTACAGTAAAATAAGTTAGCTTTTGTGAGGAATGATCGCAACAATTTTGTATTCTCAGAGTGGAGGCTGCTGCTGGAGGCAAGAATGAGATGCTCACCTGTGACGTGCTGCTGGTGTGCATAGGCCGTCGGCCCTACACCCAGAACCTCGGCCTCGAGAACGTTGGTATTGAACTGGACAACCGTGGCAGAATACCCATTAACAATCGCTTCCAAACCAAAGTGCCTAGGTATGACACATTCAGTCAGCAAAAATCCATAAGCAATTCATGTGATATGGAAACAAATTTAAAGAGGGAGCACATTTTCAGCCACTGTTTGCTCTGCTCTGAACACAGTGTTTATGCAATCGGTGACGTGGTGGCTGGGCCAATGCTTGCACACAAGGCAGAGGATGAAGGCATAATATGTGTTGAGGGCATGGCAGGAGGAGCTGTTCACATTGACTACAATTGTGTTCCTTCTGTCATCTACACACACCCCGAAGTTGCCTGGGTTGGTAAGAATGAGGAGCAGCTTAAGGAAGAGGTGAGCATCTTTCTTTGTTTCTCTTTTCATCTGACTCCACTCACAATCTGCTGTGCCACTTTATCAACAACATTGTTGAACACTCTGTTCCCGCAGGGCGTCCCATACAAAATTGGCAAATTCCCGTTTGCTGCTAATAGCAGAGCAAAGACTAATGCTGATACAGATGGCATGGTGAAGATCCTTAGTCACAAAGAAACAGACAGGATGATGGGAGCTCATATCCTGGGATCGGTGAGTGGAGCAAGAACACGTACTATGTAATACTGCTTATACTGGTGTCTTGTTTAATAAACCAGTAACATTTATTCAGTTTAATAAATATTCATGTGTACAATTCTGAAAAGACTTATTTAATTTTAATGGACGTCAGCCTAAATGTATAATTTGCTACTAGTTGAAATGAGATTTGTCATGCAGGGGGCTGGTGAAATGATCAATGAGGCTGCACTGGCAATGGAATATGGTGCATCCTGTGAAGATGTTGCAAGAGTGTGCCATGCCCATCCTGTAAGTTTCTCTATTAAAACAAGTGCATTAAGATCAAGGCAGCTGGGAGTAAGATTACAATGAGCATGCAGTGTAGAGTGTTTTAACTGTTACGGAATTTACAAACCTTTCTAAATTGGTTGACACAAACATGTTTTCCTTTCCAGACTGTTTCAGAGGCCTTTAGGGAAGCCAACCTTGCTGCTTCCTTTGGAAAAGCGATCAATTTCTAGATCACCAGATATGTGTATATAATTGTTGGCATCATAAATGGTTTTGGAAACTTCAGTAGACACGTTTTTGGAAACGTTCATCTTCAGCTTTCCCGAAAAACCCTTCATAACTCCAATATAACACTGCATTATATTTACTGTGTTATTTAAATGTTCTAATAAAGGGTTTAGAGTCTTTTCTTGGGATGAAAGTGACCCAGTAAACATCACTTGAGTACAGTTTATCAGTGTTGAGTACAGTTGTACTTAAATATCCTGCATCAACAATTTGAGGTGGGAGATGGTGAGTATGTCGACAGATGTTGGGAAGATGGCAGCTTGGCCCCATAAATTATATCATATTATGATGATTTCAATTGGTGAAAACACCAAGCGAATGATTGTCCTATAGTTTTATTGCAGACCATTGCTGTGTGATTCTTCATTAATGGCTCTGCTTCCCATTTATCCATCTCCTTTAACAAGCATTTTAATCTGTTGTATAAAAAATTATACAATAGAAAAGAGTGCATTAAATTAGAGGCTCCAATATCAAACTATACTAATTAACTCCAAATACAACCTTTTATTTTAAAGTCACTTGACAATAATATTGCATATATTTTCAATAAGGCAAAGAATGCTGGGTTATGTGCAAATGAAGCAAAGTTATTATGACCTCATCACCACTAAAGAGAAAAACCTCGTCCAGGACAAGAGTGTCAAGGTGCCAAACTTGGCTGTTTAGGTTTTCAACCAACCAAACACAGAATTTGTTTAGATGTTTTCAGTGTTAGTAAAATAAAATCTCAACATAATTTACACAATTTAGATTCACTACTTGTTCATTCTCTGTTCTTGCATTGATTTGCAGGGCACTTAGTGCTACATTTGCGCTAAAAGGAGCCAATCCTACTACTCTGTTTGGAAAGGCCATGTGTTCCAGATCTTTACAGCTGTATATATGACAGATGTTTTATGGTAACTGGTTTTGAAACTTTAAGCATGTTATTGGCAAATTCTCTTCCCATAGTTTGTAGGAGAACCCTTGATGCATAGGTTGAATAAATTTCAATTGAAATGCAGGCCTAGTTGCCTACTGCTTCTTAAAACATGCTGTCATAAATTATAGGTGTAGTTGTTGTACAGTTGGCCCCTAATGCTCAAGTCAAAGGTATCAAAGAAAAACCTGTGAGAAAGACAAATAAACCATGACTCAGAAGGCCCACCCATCCTCTATAGTAGACACCAAAAGGCAAACTAACATTATTAGTACAATGTTTTAGTATGTCCAGATATTTTTTTTAAAAAGTACTTAGTCTTTAGTTAGCTGAAAATGCCTCATTCTGTGGATGAATAGTTCACCTTGTTCTTCCATGGTTCACTTGCAATGTGAAACGGGTATGGGCAAAGAATTTTAACTTATTAAAAGACACAAGGAAGTATCTCTATTCTTTGTTATTATATGTAAAAATGTTGCTGAGACGCCTGTGATGTGATGTAAACTCTCAGATGATGACCTAGACCATTTATCTATATATTATTAATTGATATCTCTTAAACATAAGACAAGTAATTATTCTTTAATGTAAAAATTACCAAAGGCTGCTAAAGGCATGGAAGGGCAAAAGTCAAGTTCTAGAGCCCCCACAGCAGCTGACCCCCTACCCCCATAAATACATAAATTATGTGCTGGAACATATAAAGGAGCGTTGCTAGATTATGAGTCACAAAGCATTTCTATGGAGCAGGGGTCTTCAACCAGTGGTCTGTGGCAGCAATGCTGGTGGTCCTCGACATGCTATCCAAATTAAATACTGAAAGTACTTTTTGAAAATTATTTCATTTTATTTAAAGTTAAATAAACTTATATGTGTGCAAACATTAAATCAACAACCCCCATTCACCAAAACTATTCACTAATTACTAATAATATGGTGACATGATTTTGATTTGTTCATGACATTAAAAATTTCCTTAAAATGCTTTTGGAATTTTGAGTCTAATCTGCGTCCTTTTGAAAATTCTGCTCAGCATTCTATATGACCAACCTATTGTGACACATTCTGAGCAAGATTCTATAGAACCTAAAGATTCTGGCAACCAAACACAAACACAAATCTTTTGAGCACATGAATATATTGCCCTCTGCCTCAAAATTAACAATGGAAAAATTTATAGTTGGGTTAGAAAACCCTTCATTCAAGACATCCCCAAGGAGAAAAGAAACAAGGCCTTGGTCTACTGCTCAGGTTGGTAAATCAAACATTAGGAGAAATCATATTAAAATGATATATTTATTTTGTAACAGAATGAACAAATGTATTAAATACCATTAGTCGTAGTTCACTTTTGTATATGACGGTTCGTACGGGTGCTTGAAATCTTTAAAAATGCTTTAATTGTAACGTTGCATTGTCCAGGTTTGAAAAGTGCTGGAATTACTGGAAAGTACTTGAAAATGCTTGAAATGTAACTGTTTCACAACGAATAGATATTTGACTGAATATTTCGCTTGTATTACATTGCCAAAAGAAAGAAAAATGTTAACTTAGGCTGTGTGGTGATGGCACAACTGCCTTAATTCCAGTGCGAAACTCGAGAGAAGGTGAAGACTTTAATATTGTGTGTTTTGAAAATAATCTAACATCAAATAAAATATATGCTATGGTTATTTTTTGCCAAGATAGCATATATTTTAAGCATTGATTAAGCTAGCTAGCTTTGCTAGCTAATGCACTTCTTTCTGCTATTACCAAACATGGTACCATCTCTTTTAATGTGATAAAAAGTTCATTAATCATTTTGTATGTAAGGTGAAAGTTGTTAGGTGGTGGAAAATATTGACAATTGACCTTGAAAGTGCTTGAAAAGTGATTGAGTATGACCTTGGAAAAGATGTATGAATCCTGATATGATTAAATACCCTAAATAATAAACTGCTTTTCTTCCACTGGATTAGACAATGTAGACAATGTCAATGTAAACGAGTAAAAACAAAACACAATTGTTAGTGGCAAACACCAATGACTATGCACAATTAGTGTATTGCGTTGTGAGATGATTCAGTACTGTTAAATGTCTGGAGGACCAGAAAACTATAAAAACCTAACTATGGTTAGGTTAACTATGGCCACCAATTTTTTTGTAAATCCATAGAAAGGTCACAAGGATATCAGAGTGCGTTCTGTTCCCCTGGTAAAACAACTGCAACCAATGCCCCGAGAGGCTCCCAACAGGATTCCTACTCATTTTAATACTTGTCATCTAAACGTTGGACACTGACTTATTCATTATAGTTTTGATGCGTCCATGACCCATACACGTTTTTATTTTACTATTACAGGGTAGCATGACAAGATCATAACAAATGACTATCATACTTTACATTTTTTAATTGATATGATTTAAGATATGAGTCTTACAAAAATGCGTTCAGCCTTGGATACTTGCATGTACACAGGGAGAGCAAAAGCCCATTCACCTCTGAAACATTCCCCCTCATTCCCTTCTTCTCTGCAGGAGGTCCAGACCCCTCTGTCTGAGTGTGATGAATGCTTAGAGCTAAGCCGGTCATTGCCAGTGGAGCGTCCAGGTGAGACAAATACCCACAGCTCCATCTCAGAGCTTGTCGACTTGGCCACTTCAGTCAGATGGGAGGTCAAAGGTCGACAGCGAAAACAGGCCCAGCCTCGCCGTGTGGTTCAGCTTAGAGAGGAGGATCTCAGAATCCTTTCACGGCCCCTGGTTACTAGTCTGCTGCCCACTGCACTCTTCACTGAAGTGGAGGCAAGGGCAGATGGAGCTTTGTTCTGCCCTGGACTGAGTGGATCATCCTTTCAGGCTAAGGTAGCTACCACCACCATCTCCTTCATAACTATAGTGTAACTGTAGAATTATCATCAAAACAGTCTTGCACACTCATTTGTCAATGCAGAGGAAGAACAGGAAGACGTCTCTGCAGGCTCGTATGAGGAAACTGCGGGAGGAGGAGGCGTTAAGGAACAGGTGCAGCCAGAACACCAGTGCTCTTCCTGACCTGTATACAGCCACTGTGTCTTCCCACACCTCAGACGAGAGTGCTGTGCCAGCTCTGAGTGAGAGCGAAGAGCCCCTGCTGACCCCTGGCTGCAGCGTGACTGAGAACCAGCACGGCTACCATTCTGTAGTGGACCCAATTCTCAAAACCACAGGCAAGAAGCAGCGCACCTACAGTCTGCTACCTGGTCCCAAGACCATGCAGGAACAGGGGGAGAAGCTCATCTGCACTGTGAGAGCCACAAAGCCTACCAAACGTTCTCTCATCACTGAGAGCGTCTCCTCATCTGGCCCGAAGCGCCCTGCTCCTCAAATCAGTGAGGACATGAGTGAGGAAGACAGGCCCCAGCAGCCTAAAAAGAAGAGAGACAGGCACTGACATCTTTCTCTTTCTTCCTTCCAGACATTTTTATTGTTCTTAGAATATTTGGCCACATTGCCCTATACATTACTCAACATTTAACTGACACATAGTGTCATGGCACACATATATATGTTTGCTCTCTTATTTAAATACTAATCCCACAGGTACACTCACGTGACAATATTTCTTATCCTTGTCAATCCATGTGTCAACAGTAACATACAGAGGAATCCTTAGACATACATGCACACAACCTCTCACTCTAGACCAATACCCCAAACAGTACCGTTTCAGTCCCAATAACATACCTTCTAAGATCACCTGGCCTTTCTAGAAAAGTATTTCTCTTCTACTTCTACTATATCAAAATATATGCAATGGCTATTATTACTGGATCTTATTTTCTTTTATGTGCAGATTAAATGCAACATGCATAAGAAGTGCATACCCCTTCTACAAGATGTAATGCTTTACACTATAACTCTAGGCAAATAATATTTTTACTAACTCTATACACATTATATTTTTAATTAACATTTTACTAAATATATTTCCCCAGGGCAAAACTACAGTTATCTTATTAAACCACTGGCATCCATTAATACAATCAGACAGATGTCTTGTGTCTTAAGCACTCTTTACTACTGAATGTATACACAGTTGCCAAGTACTAAACAGATATTCCTAGAACTGACAGAGATAGACATCAAAGAATTTTACTTTAAAATGAATTCATACAGATTTATAAAGATTTTTAAGAGAAAATAAACTGTTTTAGTATTGCTTGCATGAAATGTTTTATTTGGTTTATGTTCATACACAGTTTGGTCCAGAAATCTGTTGGAAAACAGAATACAGTTTTCATTAGAAAACACTAGACTTAGATGAGCATGTAGCTGACAGAGGCCTCTACAGGTCATGGTCATCCAGGGCTTACGGTACATTCATTCTTCTGCTCTTTGGTTTTGGGGCTTGATAAATTCCACCTTACATTCTACTTTGGTATGGGAACCTTCATTTATCAAAACATTTAGATTTCCCTTTTTAATATCAATGATTGTCATACGTCTTATATCTAATTGCTTTGTTGTTAAAATAGACATGTGCTATATACTGTAACTTTCTGACTGATTTCTTGAAGTAGCTCCTTCACAGCTTTCTCCAGATCAACTAGCTCATTGGCCTTGTCCTCCAGTGTCTTCTGGTTTTCATCGTAGGATTTTTCCAAGTCTGTTGGCATATTATTTCATTTAAATCAAGATATGTGTGCATAAACAAGATGCTGTTTGAAATATTACATGTACTATTTAAAAGTCAAGAAACAGTTAAAGCTAAGATTAAATTACATTGAAATGGAAGATATTTCTGCATATATGCATTGTAAGAGGCTCTAGCCCCAGAGCTGAGAGTACCTTTGAGGAGCTGTAGCTTGTTAGTAGCTTGCAGCAGGAGATCTTTGGCCTGCTGTTGAAGCGTCTCGGCTCTCTTCCTGGCATCCGCCACACCCTGAGCCTTCTGGGTGATCAGCTCCTCCACATTACTGTACTTGTCCTTCAGCTCCGTATCCAGATCCTGGACAAGAGTGCACGCAAACAAAACTAAATGAGCGAATGAGTTTCCTGCCGATTTGTCAGCCTCTCTCTCACCCTGATCCAGATGTAGAACCACAACAACGTACATGTGACCTTGATTATCAGATGTGGATGCAAAAAAACAACCTTTGACAAGTAAAGCAATGGACACGAACAGCGTTCTGTCCCTCTCCAGTTTATGGCATTAGGATAAACGTGTCAAGCTCATTGTTTGTGTAGAGGTCACCACAATATCATCATGTGTTCATTTTCTATTAGTCTCCCAGTTATGCAAGTGGCTCTATACTGCCTCACTATGTTTATTCAGGCATGAATTAAATATGAATTTGTGAGAGTATGCAGGCACCTTGCTGAGCTGCTCTGCCAGTTCTTTGACGCTATGGGCGTCCCTCTCCGTCTTCTCAGCACCTGTGGAGGTGTTGAGCGCTTTCTCTCTTAGCAGAGCCACGTCTCTCTCCAGCTGTAGCAGCCTCTGGGTAGCATTGCTCAGCTTGAACTCTGAGTCGGCGGTTTCAGACTCCACCTGGCACCATGGCAAAAACAGGGTCAAGCCACAGGTACCCACAGGACACACAGTCTCAACCTCTCAAACACTCTTTCAGAGATGCACTCGAAGATGTGTTTGTGTTTCTGAGTTGTTTCTCACAAATGACAAAAACTATAATATAAAAGTGATGACAAATATACACATTTAAAATATTATAATGCTTGTATTGGATCATTACGTATTTGTCCACTTATTCGTTTCCTATTTTGGTAAAGTATCATGGTGTTAACTTACAGAGACCAGCAGGTCCTGTGTTCCCTTGATGTCACCGGTCGCCTGTTTCAAAGCCTCGGTCACAGCGCTTTGAGCTTTCTCTGCTTGCTCTAGTGCTTGCTGGACCATATCAGCTGTGCTCCTCACGTCTGATGCCTCTTTTCTGTTATACACACACAGGCTTTGAGCTTACCATGAGTTTAGAAAACCTACACACGTACACAATGGATGGCAATAAAGGTATGGTGATTTCACAACTTTGTGCTGTTTCCTTGTGCAGCCACTAGATGGCGATAGTACACCATATACATGGAGCCGCTCTGACCTGGCTGTGCGCGCCTGCTCCAGCAGGCTCTCCGCTCGGTGGATGTCGGCGGCACTCTGGTTAAGGATGTCCTCCACATCAGACAGGCTGCCCACGCGCTCGCGGATCTCAGCCGTCAGGTTCTGGAGCTGGGCCGGCGTGGTGGGCATCTCCATCTGCAGCACCTCATTAGCTACCGCCTCGATGCTCTCCAGATCGGCTCCCTCTTCTGCCAGCAGCCGTGGGGCAAAGGTTAGGATCACTTTCTCGACCCTCAAAGGTCAGGATCACTTATCTGGAGCTTCAAAGCAGCTGTGCACAACAGTCTTGGAAATACCCAGCACTGTTTGACCCTGGGAATCATGCATGCTAGTGATCCTATGCTCATCACTGACTGGGACATTGGGTACACACACCCATTTAGAAAAACCTACTTGTCTTTTCTTTAAATAACTTTCTTTAGATAATAACTAAAATGTTACCATGATTGATTTGATCTGATCTGTCAGAAGTGTCAGTAGGTGGTGTGAGCTTACGGGTGAGAAAGTCTCGGATCTGTCTGATGAGGTTGCGTAGCTCCTCGTTGCTGTGGTCCACACGTCTCCTGGTCTCGTTGGCCTTTATAAGCACCTCTTGGGCGTTCATCTTGGCCTCGTCTGCTTTTACCTTTGCCTCCGAGACCTGAACATACAGTAATCTAAATGAACGTTCTGAGACCTGAACATACAGTAATCTAAATGAGAGTTCTGAGACCTGAACATGCAACAGTCTGAGAGAAAGTGCTCAAGTAGTCATGGAGTAGACATGTTCCTGTGGTCCACTCACCATCTTGGAGAGCTTGTCCACCTCTTCCATGGCACTGATGATATCCTGGTCAAAGTCCTTGGCTTTCTGCCAGGCACTGCGGGCCAAGGTGGTGAGGCCGTTACATCCCCCTCCCCCACACTTACTGTTTCCTTCAGCATCCACACAGCCTAAGCCTCCACAGGGAGAGTGTGTGCAGGCCTCAGAGCCAGCAGGACTGCCGCAGGTCTGGAATTAGATCAAAGCAGTTCATCTCTGCACCGGTCTCTGTCTATCTACCTCAGATTAAGGGGGAAAGGTAGATGAGACATATATAAACATGCTCTCTGTTAATTGGTAACTTCAATTACTGTATATATACACACACACACTAAATTTGACAGTATGTAAACAGTATAACATTATGAGACTTCATGAGACGTAAACCTTTTATACTGCTTACGAATCTCTGAAGGATTTATCATAGCTTACAATGAGATGTTCACCTTCTCACTGAGCTCAGACAGGTCCAGAGTTTCCAGCTGGCCAGCCAGGTGGTCCAGGGCTTTAGCGTGCTCATCCTGCTTCCTGTGGAAGTTCTCTTTGGTCTCGTTCATCTTGGCTTCGGTTTCCCTGCGCAGCGAGGCTGATTGCTCCACCAGGCTGTCCGGGTCAGTGGTGGAGGCGTTCACACGCGCCTCCGCCGCCTCAGACTGCTCCAGGTATCTGCTCATGCTGTCGGACGCTCCTGAACGCACGCACACAGGCAGGGTTCGTCACATCCACACACTGCGCAGTGCACAGCCAATGACTCAAAATGCTGCTTCAGTTGTCAAATTGTGTTTGACGCATGAATATGTGTGAAAGTTACATGAACGTATTAACGCAAATCAGAGTGCAGTCTTGTATGGCAGAGGCAGTGCTGCTGACCTCGCACGTCTGAGTTCTTCATAAACTCCACTTGGTCCTGCAGCTCTTTGACGGTGCGCTGGAGTTTCTGGGCCTCTTCGCTGAAAGCATCCAGCTTGGTCTCTGTACTGTTGCTGTCATCTGAGATCTGAGACATCAACTCTTCTGTGTGATTCAACTTGTCGTTCAATTCACCCATCAAGGCTCTGCATAACAAAAAACACATTTAAATTAAGTTTGCAACATGAAACATTTTATGAGTCATGACCCTTATGAAACAACTTCTGTTTTTCATTTTTTTTTTTTTAAAGGACAGAATTTACTAGGATCGTCCACTAGAGGCCACAAATGAGCTCTACATTGTGCCATCATTAATGTGTTAAACCAAATACGACCCTAACCACCCCGTCTTAGACATGAGTGCAGCATGACGTACGTAGTTTGCTCCAGCAGGACCTGGATCTCAGTGAGGGGCTGAGTGGCAGGGTTCTGGGCCAGGATTTCCCGGATGGAGTTAGCGCTCCTCTCCACGCTGCTGATGGTGTCCTGGTAAGGCCCAGTGATGCCACTGGACTTGATGGTGTTGACCTTCTGCACCAGCCTGTGGGTCTGGTTGGTGAGGTCTCCAATGATCACGTCCCATTCAGCGAAGCACTGGTGGCAGCGCTCACATTGCGGGAATTCACCAGAGTAACCGCGAGCACACGTGTCACAGCGGGGGCCCGAAACGCTGTCCACACACACGCAGTGGCCAGTGGCTTTGTTACACTGCTGCTCTGCGATCCCCCTGGGGTCACAATCACATGCTGCCATACACACACACACACACAAACACACACAAACACACTTACTAGACTAGATGTGCAAACCACAAAAGCATTTACTGAGTACTGTGACTTTAAATGAGTTGTGTTGAGTTAGCTGAGCGCCTTAACCCAAACTCTAGCATGTGAACAGCTCTCATATAATCCCATAACATCCCATACCATAAATTAAGAATGACAATATTTGAAATTTTCTCTTAATGGCATCTATACTTCCAACGTTTCTGGGAGAGACCGTATGTAGTAGAAGAACAGCGCTTCCCCACTGTCATTCTGAGCCTTTCAAAATCTGATCACAGATGCTGCCCTGCAGTGTGTCAGGACTGGCAGCCACTCAGCGGTGGGCTGGGAGACAGAAAGGGGGTAGGGTTAAAGTGCAAACGACAACACTCCACTAGAGAGAGGCCGTCTGGAGACAAAAGGGTTCCAACTAGCACACAAATAGTGAAAGAGCCTAAGTAAATAGAACTCCAAAGATGACTTTACACCAGCATTACAGACACACAGGCACTAAACCCTTACCCCTCCCCAGACAAACAGACTCAGGAAGCCTCCCGCTAAAGGCAACCTGTTTCTGCCACATATGTTTATATTCACATCCCCCAACACAGCTTCTAGTCATTTACTTGAAAAGCATTCCAACCTAAAGTGTTTTACACACACACACACAGGGAGAATCGCCGGGAATACACTGAAAGAGCAAATTCCCGGAGAAAGGACGTCATCACCTCAGGGCCCTAATGTGGACAAAAAGTTGGGGCTTAGCTTCGAGGTTAATCCTGCTATTGTGGAAGGGGCCTCAGGCCGTGCTGAAGGCTGCATCCTGTTGGAAGTATGCAGTGATTGTGACCCCTGGAGACGCCAATGGTCTGGGCCTTTTTTATATGTAAGAGGAATTGAAAATGAGAAGGCCTTTATCCTTGATAACCACACACGTTTATTATCTCATGAACATTTAGTTAGTAATACCACAACTGCTGTCTAGAAAACCTCTTAAGAAAGATAGCATAACAATGCCCCTATTTACACTACCTTCAGATATACAGACCACAGACTAGGTGTGGAAATGTAAATATTTAACCCATAGATGCAGACACACACACACCACTGTCCCTCCTACATTCCAGACTGTTAACAAGATAAAATGCTCAGGCAGCCCCTTGAAACAGAGGGTGAGATTTTCATGGACACAATCGCACTGATTAGCTCTATGAGGTAAAAACTGGCTGATCAAAAAAGGACCTTGTTTGTGAAACAGGCTGACTTGCTGTTCACTGGAACCATTTTGAGCAGTTGCCTGTCCTAATTTCCTCTATTATCTACATACAGGTTCCAAGAAATACATTCATTGTAACATTGTAACAGTTGAGTAAGACTCTTGGATCATGATGAAAGCAATGTTTCATTCCTATGGTCTTTTGATTTTAGTTCTGGTTACCCATGAGCACTGCATGATTCCACTGTGAAACACTCATCAATTAGATAAGACGTGTCTCAAAGAGTCTGAATGTAAATGTATCTGAAACTGTCCTAACACGTCAGAGCAATACACTGAAATGACTCCTCCAACCCAAAAGACTTGCTTGGTGTAGTAACATTTCTACATTTTCAGATTATGGCCTCACATTGCACTTTACAGAGAATTTACAGAGCCTTTTACCAGAGTTATACAAATGGCACAGTCAGACAGCTGAGGCAGAGAGAGCCCTCACTCCCCCACTGGAGTGGATTAGGGCATATTAAGGGTAAGTCAACACATAGCTACACTGAGGGGGTAACTGGATGTTAGAGAAACAAGTTGGAGGGGGCTTCCTGCTATGTCAAACAAAGAGGGCGAGTTCTGTCAGAACACTAGCTCCTCGGCTGGGAGAAGAGGCAACCTTGCCCTTTAAAAGTCTGGCTTCCTGCAACGAGCTTCAGAAACATTCAGCCAAGAACACAAACCAAGGACAACCCTGAGAAGACATCCTGTCCATATGTCTGAAGGGTGAAGAATGGGAGTTCAGCCTTTCAGAGACTGCAACACAGCCGTCTGATTTAAAAACTAAACTGACAGCAGGAAGTTAATGCACACATAGCTGTAAAGTGACACTGGTCAGTTTTATCCTAGCTATATGCACTAATAACATCTTCATCACATATCTCAATCACATATCTTAATTTTCTTCTATAAGCTTAAACTCACTTTTTTTAAGACATTTACTTTTTTATCAAGGCTGGCCATTCAAAGCCTGACGGGTTTTATTGCTTTTGTATTGACTGCAGAGCGTGGCTGGAATGTATCGTGGCAACTGCAAGCTCCAAACCTCACACATGACAAAGTTGTTATTCGAAACATGTTCTGAATAAAGATAAAATACACAAAGCACACATGAGCTTATTGTGTGTATCCATAAACAAAGGATTATGGTTTTGGGAAGCCAAATAGACTGGCCCCTTGAGAAGCTCACGGAGGACCGGGACGTTTCTCAATGCTAAAGCTGTTGATGAGCGACTGTAAGTGATGTAAAAGAACAATTGCTAGTATGGGCTGAAAAGAGTGTGTGTGTTTAAAGAGCCTACGTGTGAAGAGCAGGATTTACGCTGTGGTGTGTCCTACTCCAGGACTATAACAGACAATGGCTGCTTTCTGCAGACTCGTCGCACAGCCCCTTTGGGGAAAACCCAGCAGAACAAAGCTGCACTGTGGCTGAAGAGACGATACTGGGCGGATCTCCTCTCAGCCCATCAGGGTGCGCACACATCTGGAGCTAATCATGGGGTTTGGAGACATGCTCTGCTATAGTCTGAGGCCTCATCATGGTGTTGAACTGATTTTTAATTCTGTAATGTATTCCAAGTTATTTCCATCAAGATAAATGAAATGGCATGTTATGATATGATGCACTCTCTGCTTTCTCCTAACTTGATAGTGTGATGTTTACCGCTACCACTACTACTAATAATAATAATAAACTTACCATGACATTTGACTTCCGGGTTCCCCCAAAACAGCTCTCTGCACTCCCCGCACGACTTGCCCCCAAAACCTGGCTTACACGAGCACTGGCCGCTTATCTAGGACACAGACACCAAAGCAGAAATCACTTACAGCCGCATTACCACGCAGCCCGTGAGCCGGTCCGAGCACAGACGGCTGAGGCGTAAAAGGCCGGGGGGGGGGTGAGCAGATGTGAGGGAGGGGTCACCTCGTTGCAGCTGGAGCCGTAGGAGTGCCGGGGGTCGCAGTGGCAGGGCTCACAGCCTCGGCCGCCGCCCATGTTCCAGGTGTCGGGTGCGCATGCGTCGCAGTGCTGCCCCACCACGTTGGGCAGACAGGGGCACTGCCCGCTGCTCAGCTCACAGTGGCACTCGCCCCCCGCCGGACACGCCTCCCTCCGAGTGCCCATGTGGTTGCAAACGCACCCTGCGGAGCAGCGAACAGCACGCTACTGAAACCGACATTACAGCGACCGACAGCCAATCAACGATGAGTAGTAAAAAAAAACGCGGTAAATGAAGTCGAAAACAAATATCACTAATTAGTAATTCTATAATACATTTATACATGTATAACGATATTGGGTAAGTGGGGAGAAATGTCCGACAACCTTCAGTGAAAATAAAAAAAAAACCTCTAATACTTACTTCTGCAGTCCTGAGTAAGGGCGTTGCCATAGTAACCCAGTTTGCAGCGTTCACAGTTTTCCCCTTCGGTGTGGTACAGACATTTGAGACAGGCACCCGTGCGGGCGTCGCAGGACCCCGGGTCCACCATGTCAATGTTTTTATTGCACTGACAAGGCCGGCACTCTCCGCCTGCCTCGTGAGGGTTTCCGTAGAAACCAGGCGCACATTCATCACACCTGGCACCTTAATGGACCAGAGAGGAATTAAGACAATCGGCGCAAAATTCCTTACAGGGCAACGTCCTGTGTCGTGGCAACCTCACTTACTGAAAACGATCTTCAGCACTTACCTTTATAGCCCTGGCTGCACACACAGAACGCCTGGAGCGAGTCATGGCTCTGGTAACACACGCCCGCAAACTGCCGTCTGCTGCCCGGACCGTCCGGACACATGCAGGGGCGGCAGTGGTCCCCGGAGCCCAGGACAGGGTTGCCGTAGTAACCATCCAAACATCTGCAAAGACAGGCAAGAATCTGAGCTGTTTCAGTTCAACCGTCCAAAGCCAATATCAGGTTAAAACGATGAACGCAGCACAGCCTGAAACGGATAGCAAAACAGAGTCTGTTGTTTCAACCTGGTACTGCTGCACGCTGGAGCAAAATGAAACGCTGACTTTGACGAATTTTAAGAGTTTTAACATTTATAGTGGGTGAATTAGTAATTGGGCAAAAAAAGCACATGGTTTAATAAAAAACGTCCCGAGACAGTGGTGACTTGTGTGGATCTTTGCCTTTACATTATCACAGTGCCGAATGGTCGTCTACCAGCTGTCAAAATGATCCACACAGCGTGGCTATTTTCCACCTCGCAACCACCCTGAAGTGAGTTCCGCACCTCTCGCAGCTGTGGCCGCCGGTGTTCTCCCTGCAGTCCAAGCACTGGCCCGTGTGCGGGTCACACGTCTCCGCGTGGCCATTACACGTACAGGGGCGGCAGCTGGGGAAGCCCCAGTGTCCAGGGAGGCAGCGGTCACACTGCCGTCCATATGCCCCCGGGACACATTCGCACTGGCCGGTGGCCTCGTGGCAGAACGCGTGCAACGAACCCTGAGGATTGCACCCGCAATCTAGAGGGAGAGAGCAGGACATACATGCCTGTGTAACCCAATGGGAACATCAGAGTGGAGACACGGGCTAGTGGAAGTGTGAGCAGCAGCAGACTCACCTCTGCACCCTTGAGGACCGAAGTGGAAGGTGGAGGGGGCACACTTGTCACAGTTTCTGCCCACTACGTTTGGCCGACACTGGCACTGGCCCCCACTGGGGTCACACACCGTGCTGAGAGAACCCTGAGGATCACACGCACAGGCTGGAAGGGAAGGGAGGGAAAGAGAGGAGCGTTTTAAAGGCTTTTTCCTTATGAACATTTCACAGCCATCAACGACTCCGACTTCAGCTAGCCATATTCATATTCACATGGCTAAGAAATCATGCAGAAAGACACCCAACCTTGCACCTGTCTTATGAAACAGAAGCTTCCTTCCAGATTAGATCACTGCTCGGCATACTAAATCAACAGTGTTTCGGAAATCCGTGACCAGCCTCGAGAGGCGCCTTCTCGTCTTCTCTCTCTTTGACGAGCTGACGAAAGCGTGCATACCTCATACTTACCACACAGCTCCTTGTTTCAATTCATCATGCTGACATGCGGACAAAACCCACGTCCTGAAAACCCCTGGTGCTCCTGCAGCTTCCTGCACTGCAGGCTGGAGCAGCAGACCTCTGAGGTCTCAACAGACTCAAGCACGTGTGCAGAGCTGAAGGATTCAGCCTTGCCAGGGCCTTTGACCTGCAGGCCACCAACTAGGGGCCAGAGGGCAGGACACAAGAGGATGGGCCAGCACAACCTCAGCATCTATGTGTCTACACTGACATCATTCAGTCTGCTGCTTCCAACCTCAGTAGAGATGGAACGCTTAATATAATAAGTTGTATAAACATTAGCATATCATTCATTAAACCATTTATTCATAGGATTTCATTAAACTGTTTATTACTGTACATTAATCATCGCTCTTGCACACTGCATGCTTTTTGTACATTCTAAAGACTACTTCATAACCAAGACATAGACCTTTTCCATTTTTATTATCTATTAACAGGGCTCCAGAGATTTTCAGAATAATTGCATATTCTGGGGGCCTGGGTGAATTCTATCCTGATATTCACAAACCTTTAATTACTAAAATGAATGCAGTTTGTTTCCTGTCTCTAGAGGCTTTTCCTCACTCTCTATTTGACAGCGGATGAGATTTACACTGTTGAACAAGTTTGCTTCAGACAGGAAAAGCCTTATAATCATGCCTGAGGCTTCCTTACACTCACAAACACAAGCCGTGACATGCGGAGAGAGAGAGGAGCAGAGAGCAGAGTGACAGCAGAAAGAGACGGGAGACTGAATGAAGACCGCTGACTGACAGGCTACATGTGCTTGAAAGCCTGTAGGTTCAGTCTGAATCTGACAGGGAACCTGATGGAGTGCGTGTGTGTTTGTATGTGTGTGTGTGTGTGTGTATCTTGCCTGCCAGTTCGTACCTTTAGCTCCCTGGTGCAGCAGAGCAGATACACTGAAGATGAAGTTCCTGCAGATGTCAGGCATGGGCGTCTTCACCACACTCTGGCTGTTCTCCAAGCAGCGGTACCGCTGGAAGGTGTCCCAGGCACTGTTGGTCACCACGTCCCCACCCTCTGACCCAGAGCCAGAGAAGATCTCCAGATTCTTGCAGTGAGGCATCAGCACGATCTGTGAGACACCGGCCAAAACTGTCAAGTGCTTGTGACAGTAATGTGACAAACTTATTTCACATGTAGCGAGACTACACTAGGGAGTAACTGAGAATATCTTGGATTTTACACCCTAAATACTGCATAATCATTTTGGGAATCATTTTAAGTCTGAATCAGAAGGGTTGAAAGAAGGAATGTACCGAGTCAATGAGCGTGTAGGGGGACTGGATGTCACTGTTGGTGGAGTAGAGAGGAAGACTCAGGCGCACAGTGTAGTTCAGCCCCTCCTCAAAGCACACGGGCCTGGGCAGAACCACGTACCTGAGAGGAAGAAGCGCAATGAACACTGCCCTGAAGATCACGGGGCACATTCACTTTAGCGGAACACAAAAGGACCTTTCTTAATCTCACTATCTCTCTCTCACACACACACACACCTGGAGCCAGGATGCAGGGACACCACCTGGTTGTCATCGTCTGGCATGGTGTTGGCACAACGGCTCTCAGCAGTGATGACACGAGGCCTGATGACTGTCATCAGTACTTCCTCCCACTGCTCTGGAAGCTACACACACACACACACACAATGAAAGGAAGCAACAAATATCTGCGCTATGATGTAATGCGGATGAAGGTCTTCACTGCTCTTATAACAACACACTCCTCTACCAGAGCAGTTTGGGATGCTGCATGATTGTCATCTTTAAATAATGTTGTTAGCAAAGCAAACCGAACACAGCTGAAGGTTCGAATAAGTGACTGTAAAAACGAAAAGTTAGTGCAATGAAACAAACATGCAAAAGTGTGCAGGAACTAACCTGGGGTTCGTAGCGAATGAGTAGGTCATACTCCATAGAGTGTGGGATATTGTCAATGCTGAACTCCAGGTAAGCCCCTTCTGGAACATTCACAAAGCCAATCCCAGTCCAGGTGGGGGTGCGGTCCAGAGGGTGTGGCCTTGGGACGATGCTCACACCCTGGAAAAAAAGGGAAGTTTGTAATCGACCCCACAGTAGCAATTCAGCAAACACCACTCTAAGCACAGTATATATAAATAGGGCGTGGGAGACTTACAGGTCCAAACGTAGCATCTTCAGCCTCATAAACGTAGTGATCCAGAGCGATAAAGTAAAAGCCAGACTCCACCTGGTCACAGCGGCGGCCAAACATGTGCTCGCGACACTGACACTGGCCTGTCTCAGGAGAACAGCTGACAGGAAACAGGAACAGGAAACATGAGCATGAGCTTGATCTGTCCGGCAGGAAGCAGGAGATCAGCTGCTATATTTACATACATTAATATATATCATGCTTCATTTTGGATGGAATGTTTATTCTCAGATGTTCTCCGTGTAACATTTTATTAGGAAATGGATTAGATATATGTTAATAGCTTTAGCATAACTTCCAAAGGTGAAATTAAATTTACACACATCTAATCCAGTCTTTGCATGTCGCCCTACTACTGCACTGAGTTGCACTGAGTTGTTCTTACAAGGCACCAGATTTTGAGATCTAATGTGCTATTTTTATGACAATAATGCTTTAGAAATGCAATCTTTTGATCATTGGTTTAGTTTTCAGTTTATTAGTCCTGTGTACCAAATGTTAGGGTTGAGTAAAGGAACCAAAATAGCTCCCTTCTGAAAGTTCACCGTAGTTCATAAGTTCATAACTTCTGCGCTGCTGAAGGCAGACTGAGCTTAATGTTAACCTCACTTGTTATTAAGGGCGCCTCCAGTGTCGCAGTCACAGGGCCTGCAGCCATCCATGTCGTTGCTAAGCCCCCAGTGCTGAGGCTGCAAAAGATGAAGAGCTGGTTAAAACACGCTCTGAAATCAAGACAGTTAATGACACACCTCCCTAGCTGTGAGTCAGGGAACTCCACTTTGGAGATTTACATTGTGTAGAGAGAATGTTTGTCTGTCTGTGATCTACCTGCTCTTGGCATAAACAAACACAATAAATGTTTGTCTTGAGATTACTTGTCAACAATCATCACTGCAATACATGCCATAAAAAACATTGTTCCTTAGTATTGATATGTCCCATCTAATGGTAGATGGCAGTACTATAATTCCCAAACACACTAATGTCCAGTATTTTTGTGAATGTGTCATCTTAAGCATAGCGTAACTTACTAAGCACTGGTCACAGTCTCTCCCCATGACCAAACGCTTACAGTAGCAGTTTCCTGTCACAAGGTCACAAGGGTTTCCACCAGGAACGGTGCCCAGGGAATTACAGGTGCATGCTAGGTCAAACAAGTGGACAACACGCGCCAGTTAACACATTTCCACACAGTTACCATGCAACACAAAAGCATATTAAACAAAATGAGATGCAGACGACCCTTGTGGCCTCCACCGTGAAGCGCTCACTCACGCTGGCATCCCAGCGGCTGCTCGCCGAGGCCGTAGTGGCCTGGTTTGCACTGGTCACACCGCTCGCCCTCCACGTTAGGTTTGCAGCGACACTGTCCTGAGATCAGTCCCAGAGAGACGTCTGTCAGCGCGTCGCAGACGCCGCCGTTCAGAGAGCCAGTGGGATCACAGTTGCAGGCTGGAGAGGGACAGAGGGAGCCATTAACCACAGACGCTGCGTGTTCTTTGCGTCGCCCCGGGAACCAAGAACCGCCTTTTCCCACAATTTTATTCATGTCACTCCATGCACCAAATGAACACGCACATTAAAAAAAAAACAGATCAACACAAATATTTAAGATGTAGCAAAAAAAACGAGAAATATGTTAAGTTTGGTAACTAAGTATGGAAAATGTCAAAATGTTTGTCATGTTACTCCATGTGTGGTCTACATTTTTTCTTGGAAGTCAAATCCTCACCAACTATGCAAACCTATGGCATCACTGCATTGTGGGCAGATTAAGGTTCAGTTCTGTGGTGACTAGGGAAACTTCAAGGGCCAGGTGTTCCCTGCCCCAACCCCCACCCAGTCCCCACCACAAAGAGATCCAGAGGTTGAAAGGCCCAGGCAGACATGCCTTTCGAACTAGTCCAGACAGACAGAAAGAGGACCAGATGTCTGGAGATAGGATGAGAAGAAAGACAGGATGAGACCAAAGAGAGACGGGAGACGCACGCTCGCAGATGTCGGGGTTGCGGATGTCCCGTTCCTGATGCTGGTAGAAGAAGGGCTTGCACTGCTCGCACTTGTAGCCCATGGTGTTGTGCTGGCAGTCGTCACACACCCCTCCGCTCACGTTTCCGGACGCTTGGTACACAGCCATGTCGAAGTGGCAGGAGTCACTGTGGTGATTGCAGTTGCACTCTGTACAGACAAGGACACGTTATCAATGGACTCCTTTATGTACACGGTCATTATCCACTTAGGTTTCCAGCGTCTGTTACAGGGTACCGTGAACAGGCCTTAGCTGAAGGTTCTTATGGAACTAATGAAGTAATGATGCAACATGCCAACAGTTTGACGAAAAAACATTTGTATAACTTTTAAGTAAAAGCAACTGTATAGCACTGAGGTCATTGTGGCCAGGACTATCATACTTTTGCAGGCGTTGGTGTTGCGACCCTCTGCAGGCCTCCATGGCAAGTCATGGTAGAAGTCCTGACAGAGCTCACAGTTCAGCCCCATGGTATTGTGATTACACATACAGTGGCCATGGACCTGCAGGAAGAGCCAGTGTAAGTATCATAAACACATAACCATGGAACAGCTGAACTATGAAAAACATTAACTTCATCAAAACTTGGAAACAGGACATGAAAAGACAGACAAAAATGTGTGTTGTGGATAAGCACTAATGTGTTAAATCACATAAAAAATATATATGTTCAAGCATCTAACTCCAATTGGACCATGTGGTTCAGTGAAAAACTGCCACAGAATGGCGTTTGATTAAGGGAACGCTTTGAATTCAAAAGGTTTTGCATTTTTTCACAGTGCTTAAACAACACCAGCTTTTTGATTCAGTTCTTGTTAGAAGACACATATTCTTTTATTATTACTCCAAAGATAGCTTCTTTAAGCCAGAGGAAGTTAGGCAAACGATGCAGCTGCGCAGAATGAGCTACAAAATCCCCCATCCAGATGGCAACAGAAAATGTTTATACTGGAAGCATCTGGACTACATTAACAAACTCCAGCTTCGACATGCGGAAAAAGAGTTCAGGCAGCTCTCGTTCGACTGCACTGTTAAGCAACGCAAATCAAAGAATGTCACAGTCCTTTTGAATAATATTCAGAAAAGTCCTGACACTGCGATCCAAATGCACTCAGGTTTTACTTCAGGTTTCACTGTGCAGTGAAGGTCTGAGCAAGGAAAAGATCTCTGTCAGTCACAGAAGATGTAAACTATGATGGAGAATAAACAGGATTCCCCTCACGATTCTTCTGCCTTTCCATACACAAGCTTTCAGGTGCGTATATATGCAAGCACATGCAAATACACAGACACACACCTTTCTGAATATCATACAGCAAGAACTGAAACTTTTACGTCTGCGTGTGTGCGCTCTTCCCATGACTTCTTAGAATCATTCAGTCTCTGTTAGTACACAGTCCACATGCTTTTATCCTAATAGGAAGCACATTCGATATAAGCTTGCAGACCACAACAGATTTATTCAACTGACTTCTTCCCACGAGAGCCACTTTCTCTCAGTCCCTCCTTGACTAAAAGCTAGACAAAATAATCAAGTCGGGACTCCCCAAAGGACTGTTACACAAATACCTGTGTAACATATTAGCGAACATTGCTTTACGTTTAATGTTTTCTACAACAACACTTAAAATGATATTAACACTGAAATGGGTCTTGAACATTAAAACGTGTCTGCATCGGGTATAATAAGTTAGCAGCCAAGATCTTTAATCCCATTTTTGCTTCAGTTACTACTGTCATGTGTGAGAAAACATACCATTCCATCCACCACGTCCGCCGCTCCATCGACCGGGGCACACTCAGAAGCATGGCCGTAGCAGAAGCAATTTCCCCTCACCACCATGTCATAGATTGCATAGTAGTATTTCTCCTTGATCTCAATACGTGAGTCCAGCAGATTGTCTCCCAGTGTGTGCAACTTAGTGAACTTTACTCTCAGATTGGTGATCTTCAGCATGTCTACAATTAGGGGAAGGATGCTGTTGTAAATATACATTTCCTTATTCTACAGGATGCGTACATTTTCTATTTCTATATATTCACAAACATAACCTGTGGCAGGAATTAAGTGGTATTATTGGGTCTATTTTGACTGGGATGTCATTGAACTATTTTAATATTAGTATACATCTGTCCATTTTGTAAATATATTGCACTTTTATATTAAAGTGTATAATGTTTTACAACAGTCTGTTAAATCGATATCCTTACTCTGGATCCTGGGGCTGTAAGGATCATCAATCCTGAATGCTGGATCCAGTACACGAAAAATTACCTGTACAAATAAAGGATTGCTAAATTAACACTGACCACAACAAGTGAGACAATGTATCATCTGAAACAATGTATCAGACAATGTATCATCTAAAGTGCAAGCTTTGCGATGTATTTTAACTCATTTAAAGCCATTAGACAATAAAGCTTACCTCGCCCTCGGTCGATGGCTCAATGTCAGAATAGCGAGAGTCACAGATGACATCATCAACCTTCTTCATGGGACCATGGGTCACGGATGGAAAGGAAGACTCACAGTCGTAGGCAAAGTAACGGTACACCTGCCAGGTCTTCCCAAAGTCTGCCGAGCGCTCAATCACCATTGCAGCTGGCCGGAAAGTCTGGATGGAGATCACAGAATGTGGTGAGAACACATTAAGCACTAATGAGCTTAAATGTCCAAATGTCCTACTGAATAATGTACTACTGAATAATGTCCTACTGATTAATTTGTCTTCATCACTTCTTTGCTACGCCTGAGATCATCAGTGCATTCTAGCTTTGCAACAAACAGTTAATGGTGACCCATCTTCTGCCTTGGCTAATGGCTCTGACTAAACCACTCTGGAAGGTCATTGTGGGGGAGACAACAGCTACACATTCCAGATGAACATGCAAGGTCCAGAACCAACTCTAGTTTTTTCTTAGCTCTCTTTTACTAATGTTTTACTAATCTAATGACATGAGATTAGTAACACAAAACTGAGACCCTAAATGTTTAATTATGTTTTTCTACAATTCCCTGTATAAGAAGTGCCTTTATATGGTTTACCCAGAACAGATGTATCTTGTCTTAGCTAACATTCAGCACTTTAACGTGTTGCTTCATTTCAAATTCACTGGGCTGGAATAGAAAACCACGATGGTCCACTTACTTAGTAGTTATATTATCATGGGTCTTTGTTTATGACAGACAAAGGACATGACTTTCTACATCTCAGAAGAACATAAGGACAACTGCAGTGGGATCTTTATCAGCAACATTCCAAGAGCCTCAGTCACAAGCAGAGCTGGAGCTCTTCCAGACCTCTCAATGCTGTCCCACAATCATCCACAGTCACATCCCCCCACCAACACCCAGCCTTCTAGCACATCAGCCTGGGGCCAAGATGAACGCCCAACACACACACACATCATCACCTGTCTATGTTCCTCAGTCTTTCAGCACAATTACCTTGAAGGTCATGATAAGATGGGTGAAGTGGAACTCTGCCTCTAGGTTCAGCTGGACGGTCACATTCTCCATGCCTGACAGAGAGGAAGAGATTAAAAATGTTTAAAAGTACCAAGTGCACTGGAAGAGCTGTTCAACATTCCATCAGGAATAAAGGTCAAATTTGGGAGAAAGGGAAAAACAAAGTAAGACTTGTAGCAGGGTCAGCCTTGTTAAGACAGCAGTGTTGTTTCAGAGCAACACGTCCACGGCAACATCTGCAGCTACACTGTAGAACAGTTCCATGTACAGTTAGAACGCGATTCTACAGTTGCACCCGAACATCTGTTTTCATTGGAACCATGCCAAGGAGCCATGAAAACCTTAAATATATAATTAAGTTGTATGTCTGCTTCTTCTGATTCCCAGGCCCAAGTGTCCAGCTGGCTGCAAGTGCTGTGCGAGAACAGCCACTTCCCCACTGCTCCACTCCTCCACATGCTCCGACCTGCTGATTTCCTCCCCGGGAACAACTCAGCCTTATACTCACAGGACTCTCTGGTTACTTCCCTTTTCCCTTCATTTCACATTCCCTCTTTCCCATGAAACAGGCAATCAAGTGGAATTCTTGGCCCCTCCCCCCGTGATAAAGTATGGCTGGTTCAAGTATGCCAAAGCATACCACAATGCAGCTCATTTAACATGTATCTTTAATCTCTAATATTATAGGATTTCAACGCCAAGTAATGTAGTTCAGGTCATAACCCCGTTTCAGGTAACTGATGGATAATCATTCCTAAGAGAAAACAGTTGTCATTTCACAGTTACAAATCTAGGTCATGATCTTAACTGGTCAGCTATTAGGTGCTTGCTTTGAAGTTGTAACTGCCACCAGCGGTGTTATTACAGAGCTCTAAGAACCTTGTGAAGAGAGGAGGTCCCTCTAACAAACCCTCCTTTTCTGCGTTTTGTTTTCCCATGAGAACTAAAGGCTAGATACACTGTGGTTTTTCCTGTATACTCTGAGGCAAGATAGCAGTGGGCAATATATTGTGCATCATTAAAAACAACGTCATGGACCTGTTAATGTTCATTAGAACAGAAAACATCCTGAACTTTATCCAAATAGATACTGTTTCAGAAATGTGAGAAGAAAACTGTGGATATGTAAAATAAAAAAATGCAGTTGTTGGGAAGTTGGCTTACAAACTCACCATTTTCTGACTGCCACCAAGTCTTAAGTCGGTTAGGGGCAAACGTTGTCACCACATTTTCAATTCTGTGACTGGTTGTGTGTTCTGTCTCATCATAGGACTCCTTGGAGTCACACATAAAGCATTTCTTTTCTTCCTACATTGGATGGGGCGGAAAGAATGGAAAATGTCAATAGCTTTCCAGTGCTCTATGCAGCTTTTTAGCAAATCTAATGTGGGAAATATCTCTAAAGCTCCTTTCATTTACAAAGTTTCTACAGTGTCACAGAACCTGGAGATGAATGACATGTTTCATAGTCTCACTGATATGCACACAGCAAAGGCCACACTCCACATATGCCACTGTGTGTGTGTGTGTGTGTGTGTATGTGAGAGAGTGTGAGTGTGTATGCTTCACTACATTACTGATATATCTATATCTACAAATATGTCAGAAAGTAGCCAGACACTGAACATGAATTGAGGTTTTCTCTTGTTAACGCCCAAGCAGATGCCATAATCTGTATTGATGTTAACAATGAGCCCATATACTGGAGAATAGTGACAGAAAGCCCTCATATATCTGTAAGCCTAAATAATTTTTTGTTTAGTTTTGTTTGTGGTGGTGTCTGGCAGGATGTAGTCTAGACATACTAGAGTCCGCCATACTCATAAACACTCAGATCTCTCACAAGAAAGGGTATGTCCTAAGGCATGCAGATGAAATAGTGTCTGCCATTACCAAGCACAAAATATTAAAGCTCTGAATGACTTATTATTAAAAACATGTTTTTCATTTCATACACATTTTATTTTCATGATTTCTGACAATTAGGTATAAAGGACGTATTTCATGATCATCACAAAATAGTTTACTTCTTAATGTTCCTAATGCTTGTGTGCTGTGGAATATCACTACAGCTAAATCTGGTATGTCACGAAAATAAGTTTAGCCTACTTATTTTTCAGTCTCATTAGGCCTGCTTTTACAGCTAGAAATATTATCCGTCAGAAGGAAGTTAGTGGGTCTAGAGTTTTATAGAGAAACTTCAACCATTTACATATAGAAATGTGTATGGTTACTCCACCTGTAAATGACTGACGATGCAGAAGGGTTCTGGTTTCTCAAGGCCGCAGGTGGAGGTGGCTGATAATTGATGGGCTCGGCCGATAAGGAGATCTCCCGTGGCGGGGTAACAACTTCCCTCCGTACATACATCACCACGTTCGGGTAAATCGGCGAGTACACACGCCCCTAAAACTTCATAAAGAAATGTATTCGATTTATTTGTGCGGGACTTTCCCTCTTCACGACAGACAATCATTTGATAATGTAATATACTTTTCACAAAATTGAATAAAATAAAGTATAAAGTATGGGTAGTCATCTTAATATGAAATGCGAAATTAAATCGCACGTTTGAAGCAATAAGAATACATTCCAAATTACGCCCTGAAGTGATTCGAGCTTCAATAACGTTTCGCTACAAACAGCAGGCGGTTGAACATCACTTGATTAAATTTACGAAAACTAAGGCAAAAAATGTGGAAATAAAATGATTAAGAGTAAAACGGACTTACATAAAATGGCTGCGAGTTGTAATGTCATGATTGTCTCTCTGGGTGCTATCCAGATTATACATATACTGTGGCGACCCTCTCGCCAGCTTCTCGTTCGGGCGTCTGTGTTTGGGCGATGTTCCAACTCAACTGAAGAGGGGCTGAAGTTTTTCTCAACATCCCCCCCCCTCCCAGGCTCATGCGCACAAAACCCTTCCCCCAGGTGTTAGCCATTAAATGTGCCCAAGGTAGTCAACCGTTAAACTTCAGCAGAATAAACTCTGTAGCTACGTTTAGTCTACTGAAATGTTGGTTGCCCTATAAAGTTGTTATGTGGAATATGTCAGTTGATGTTTTGCCTATAAAACAATGCTGTTGTTTGATGAGTACAGTTGCCTTCCCGCTTCAAAGAGGAACAAAGAGAACCCTGACAGAGCACCCCCACCATTGCGACTCAATAAACATAAATACTGCAAAAGGTAACTGTAGACTGGGATTAGCAGATACACTTTACATATTCCTCGTCTCATCTCACTGTAGGAGTATTTTCCCTTTAACTATGATTTTAATAATTTACCATTGTCAGACTCTTGCAGAAGCATAGTAACTGCTGCAGATACCAAGTCATCAAAACAGTGAACCTAATAGAACGTTAGATCTCAATGAATATTTTTTGAACTCTCTCACATTGGGAGTTGGGATCGTTATGTACAACTAAACGTGACTGACACTGTTCATATTATGGCTATTCACACAAGTACTGACCTTGGATAGCCTTATAAAATAGTTATAATAAGAAAATTCCTAAAGCAGGAATAACCAGTGCTTGGATAACAGTACAGAACGCACAACTGATTATAATGCTCTCCGAATGTGTGAATACCTGACCTGACTGTGACTACCTGATCTGACTGAGATTGAGATATTTTTAAGACTACATGAAGAGTGGGTCTTTCACACTAAGCTAAAATTAATCTATTTCTGTTATTTTATTTCAGAAAAATTTAAAGATAATGCCTTATTGGTTAGAGGACGTTATATTATCAGATCTAATCTGTTCTACACATTGACTCTTATCTCACACACTGCAGGTTTATAAAGGTCCTAAAATCTGAACACTGACATCATGTTTTACTTTTTAATGTGTGGTTTCAGTAACACTTTGAAATGCAATGCTGCTTCTTGAGAGCATGCAAAGACTTTTAATCTTCTCAAAAAACAAACAACCAAAAAAAAGCAAACAACCTCAACTACAAGGCTGCTGATTTAAATAATGTCTGGTAGGGTGCTTAGTCATCACCTCTGTGGGTGATTAGAATAGGAGATGGGCTGAAGTAGTTCCTGGGTGCCTTTTGGATTATAGTATAATGTCAAAGAGAATTCTTCACAAAACGTCTTAATCTTTAATCATCCAGACAGACAATGACATAAAATCATATTAGTGTATCTATGATCCAAGATTAAATGTTACAGCCCTATTCTACCATTATGAGTCACGAGTCAACATTGATTATAACCTTTTATATTTCTTTAATATTTCACTATCCATGGTCTTTGAGAAAAATGACTCATTAAAGAATGCATTTTGTGATGAACTCATCAGAATTTTTTATTTGCCTAATCTCTCAAAACGTGCAATCTGTTGGGTAAGAACAAGGTAGCTAAATGGGAGTGGGGAGATCAATGTGAAATGATGAACAGTGGTGAAAGGACATCTTTGGTTTTGCAAGTCAATGGAATGGTCATCTGGTTGTTAACAACCCAGCACAAAAGAAGAGATGATTAAGGCCCCAAGCTTTGGCTAAAGACAGTGGAATGCATTCCAAAGACAGTACGCCTCCAGTCCGGACCTGACTGATAGGTTAATCTTGTTACTTCTCCAGTCTGAATGACTACAGTTGTTTACAGAAAATAACAGCACAGAACTGCAGCTACTCTCATTATTTCTAAAAGGTGACCAAGTTGCAGATGTTGTTAATATGATAAGGTTCTAGTGAAAAAAAAATAACAACAAATACAAATACAATTCTGGCTAAGCAATATGCCTTAGTATGCTGTGGGAAACAGGTTCAAAAGTAGATCTTAACATCTTGATTTTGTTTTAGTTACTTGACAGAGTACTGTTCCGGAATTTGAGGGAAGTCTGAATGAACAGCCTTTAATTGCTCAGACATAGGGAGCCTCTTTCTAGTTAATACAAAGCCTGTTAAAGTGAATGACAAAGACTGATGAGATAGGTGAGGTAGATAACAAATAACAGAACTTGTACAGGACTTGTATGCTGATTTTTAAAAAGCAAATTAATGTAACTTTCTGGGATGTGTTTAACTCTCGAGACCTCTTCTGGACACCACTGGAAATGCATTGTGTTTTTGGAACTAATTTAAAATCTTATTTATCACAAGTGGAAGAGAACATAGTATTGTGTATAATCATCTCTGGTACTTGGTGAAAACCTGTTGACAATTTTAGCAAGATAAAAGGACAGATTTTTCCCAAGAATCCAAATATGTTAGTAACAGCAACTGTTTCCAAAACTGCTGATGTGCAGAGACCCTGGTCACATGGGTCATGAACAAGGGGGTGCTGTAGCAGACCTAGTTAGTGCACAGCAAATAGTTCTCTACTTTTTGAGTAATGAAATTCCATAATTCCTCTGCCTGTACCCGGAGCTCCTCCAAATCTCTCATTTTATTCTCTTTACTTTTGGCTGCGTCCTGAATCCTTTTCTCCAATTCTGGAACCAATTGAAGGAAACAATGTTGACATTTGGTCAGATATCAAATTCCACAAACAAGTTTAAGCATGCAATAACCTTACATACCAGAAAAGAAACTTCAAACAAATTCAAACTTCAAAGAATTCTAAATGTGACATGCCTCATCATTAGACTACTGGAGTGTTATATACCTGGTCAGACACCTTACAGTACTTCAGAATTGAATTGATATGATTGCCATACCCTCAATTTGACTGATCTTATTCTCAACATCTTTGGCCATATTTTCTGCCTCCATCTTTATGTTCTTCAGGCGCTCGTTAGCTTCATCATTAGCAATCTGGGTGTTGTTCTTGTCGGTCAGTTTTTTAAATTGTTCTGCTACTTCTTCGAGGTCCTGAAAATTGCAACACATCACTCAAAATGAAACTAAAGACAGGTGGGTCTTATTATCATATAAGTTAGGATGCATATAATAGTTTATTTTGTACAATATTGTCTTGTCAAGTGAGACTACCTATGTGAGATCCAAAGACTGACCTTGCTTGCATCTGTGGCGTTAGCTAATGCTGCATTAGCAGCATTGTTTGCTTCCTTGGCCTGAACTTGGTTCTGCTCAGTTTTAGTCTTCAAAGCCTCAATTTCATCCAGTAGCTTTTTGGCCCGAGTCGTGTTGAGCTCATCTTCCACACTGCTTATCTTCGCTATGGTCTGGAAGGAATAGATGGACTAAGGATTTTAGTAAAGGTGAATATGCAATATATCAATGCATATCACAAAAAGAGACTACCGTGGGCATGTAAGTATTTACCCGTTGAAGTGTTTCAGATGTAATATTTGTGTTGACTTCTATCACATTCAAGTCCTGCTTTATCTTGTCATGGAGCTTGACAGTATTTTTCAGGGTCTGTTGTATGTCACTGACATCAATCTTATTAGTTCTGTTCCTGAAATACATAAAGAGCAGATTTAATGAGATAAATGTTATTAAACAGGAAATAGCTGTATTACCACAAAAAGTTTGCTGTGACTCAATGACTATGTAATGAGGAACTTACAGGATTTCATTAGCTGTATGTTTCATGTCTTTGGCTAATTTGGTTTGATCTTCCAAGTACTTCACGTCCTCCTGAAAGTGCGTGAAATTGGACAACACTGTCTGGATCTCCTGGATCATCTTTATGATCTCATCTGGGGAGCTGGGCAGCTGTATAGCCAAAACAGCAGATGCTACCGTGTCTATGTCTTCTGGTTCCATTATCTCCTCTATGGAAAAAGAAGTACAACAGTGTTAACATATTGTGTTAAAGTGTTTAATACCAGACATTTTCAGGATATGACTTCTCTCTACTTCTAACCAGGTGTAAAGCTAAAAGGTTCAAAGATTCATCATTAAAGAATAATCATAATAGTTTCAGTGTCAAAATGCTCAATTGTAAAAACTTTGGTTTCCAAATGACCAACTTGGATCTATTGTGGCTGCCAATTAAATCTATAGAACAGGGCCACAAGGACATCTTACCTCTCAGATAATCTCTGACACGCTTTATCAAGTTTTTAATATTATTCTTGTCCTGGTCAGATTTGTTCATACTGTTGTTGATTTTATTCCTCATGTCGAGTGCCTTGTCTTTGATTTCTTCATTCATATTCTTAACTTCTTGAATCTAATAACAGAAATCAACCTAGCATGTCACAGCTGCAACAGTAGCAAATGTATATGCATGTTTGTGTGTGTGTGTGAGTGTTGGGTGGGGGGCATGCCTCTATCAGGATGCAAGTCTGCTAGTAAACTTACCAAGATCAAATCAACACATGAGAAAAGTACACAGCAGAAATAATGCTGAAATTTTATTTAACAATATGTATGTGTGCCATGTTGACCATGCCTTTGTTTCTGCCTCTGTGATATTACGAAGCAGGTCACGAATGCCTGCTTCAGTCTTCCGTGCTAATTCTGTGGCACTGTGGCCAGTAGGGAGCGCCCCTGTGCACGATGGCCCACCGCACTTCCCACACAGGGCACCGCCACACATGGCCTTCTCACACTCAGCATCACCTGGAGCACCACAGATCTATGGCAGAAAGATTTCAAAAACCTTGACATATGAATCTTGATATTGTCTAAACTCTTCATGGAAATGTCAGAACATATCATATTAATATCAAGTGTCTTGAACATAGTACATAGTGGTGACAGGCAGCACTTTTTAGAAAGTTTAACATGGTTCCAACATTCCTTGATTCTGTTGAACACTGAAGGCTCACCTGTTTGTTGAGTACTTAAATGGCCACTAACACTGCAGATAGCACTTGTTGTCCTTGTACTTTACATTGTATATTTATCTATGTCTGTTTATTTGCACTTCTACAGTATGTATCAGTTATTAGTTCCTATTTCAGTTTGAGCCTATATTTATTTTCAGTACGATGTAATACTAGCACCCGTTTGTGTTCTCACCTCTTCGTTCAGTCTGACCACACTGAGCGCCTTCACCTTCTTCTCCAGGACATCCAGCGGGGTCAGCTGGCATCTGCTCAGATCCCTTTTAGTGTTCTGCCGGGTCTGCATTGAGACCCCAACAACATTTGTAGCCTTCTTCACCCGCTCTTCGTCTTTCATGAAGGTGGCATGGAGCTTTCGGATCTTCTCCAGTGTGTCTGTTTCGAAAAAGAGCAAAGTAGAATATTTCAGTGTCTTTCACAGACTCAGTATAGGATGCTTAACAGAATAAGAGATTTCACGTGTATAAAATTGACAATAGCATAGTAATAATTTTACTGTATGCTTTTCTTTCAGCAGACTTACCATTCAGTGCCTTTATGTCTATTTTTGAGGCTTCCTTAATCTTCCTCTGCAGATCATCCAGGAGCCTTGTGAATTCTTGATGGATGTTACTAATATCAGTGTCCAACAGCTGAGTTGGGTCAATGATAATTGTGTGTGGATCTATAGTTTCTGCTAGGCTCCTGAAATTTAATCAAGAGAAAAAATATGTCTTACTGCATATGTAAAAAAAATGTTACGACACCAGGTTAATTCCTGACTCTGCACCTGATTTGATTCCGGAACTTCTCTATGCTGCCCAGCACATCTTGGCCAGGGCCCGGTGGGCTAGCCAGGTTGTCCAGCTTAGCCTGCAGTTCCTGCAAGTGCTCCAGCAGGTCTTCGTCGCTGGGCTGCAGCGCACCAGGCACAGGGACATGGGAGAGCATTGCTTCAGCAGCTTGGGAGACACTGGTGATGCTTTCTTGCCACAGCAGGAAACAGGGATGGCAGGGCTTGCAGGCAGGGAAGGCTGAGTCATGTCCTGGTGCACACTGGTCACAGAAAACGCCAAACACGCCAGGCCTACAGATACACTCGCCAGTGTAAGGGTCACAGCCTGGGTGGATGGAGCCCTGCATGTCACAGTCGCAAGCTAGAAGGCGGATGAAGGGGAAAGTTCTCAGAAGGGTGCAGTGCCTTATTTTGACATTTATGAACAACTGTATTTCTAATGATATGGGCATACTGATACTGGTGATAAGTCACATACATATGCATTGAATATCTGGGTTTCCAAAGTGATTTGATGCACATTCACCACACTCTTTTCCACCATAGTCTGGCTCACAGGGACACTGGCCTGTAATCTGGATGTGTACAGAAAGGTTAAAAAAGTCATTTTTACAGACCTGTGGCTTTTTCAATAACAACTAATGTTCAGGCTGTGTTCCATGCAAATTGACGAGGTCACACCTGGTCACACAGATTGCTGACAGAGTGTTCTGGGTGACAGTTGCAGGGCTGACAGCCTCGCTCTCCATTGATATTCCAGTATCCATCTTCACACCCATCACACAGGAGTCCCACTATGCCAGTACGGCACGGGCACTGACCAGTCACCTGATCACAGAAGCAGGGACTGCCCAATGGGCATTTGCTTGCATCTGTTCCCTGTCGATTACAGGAGCACTCTGGCAAAGCACACACAAACACACACACAAACACACGTATATAAATGCAGAAGAACCAATAGTATTTCACTTCTCAGAGTTCCAGACAGCTGTGCAGTCACTAACACCCATGGTCATTTGCACTGTATTTTGGCCATGACCCATACCTCGGCAGTCCTGAAGCAATGCGTTGCCATAGTAACCAGGTTTGCATGTCTGGCAGTGGGTCCCCTGCGTGTTGTGCAAACAGCGGAGACACTCGCCGCTCACAGCGTCACACATCTCGCCGTCGTCAGGGTCGATGTTGTTGTTGCAGTGGCACTCTTTGCACCTAGCCCCTGGCAACAGCAGGTTGCCATAGTAACCAGAGGCACAAACATCACAGTGAAAGCCTGTCAATGGAAAATGAGTAGAAGAACCACAAGTGTTATGAGTTTGCTGGAGTTTGCTAACACTGGTGTTATTTAATTCATTTGATTTACTGCAACTTCCATGACAGCTTCTCTGTCAGTGCAACTACTGTCAGGGAGGTGGTGTGTTTAGTAAATCAGTCAGACTGCGGAGGTGAGAGCAAACAACCTTCATATCCAGTCTCGCATTCACAGGTTGGGGTTAAAGAATTTGGATCCTTGCTGCAGGAGTGGGCAAAGAATCGTCCACTGCCCTTCACATCTGGACACTGGCATGGCATGCAGGGATCCCTGGAGACTGGGTCACCAAAGTACCCCTCCACACACCTGCAGCAGTGTGTGTGTGTATTCAGAGTATTATATATTGTTTCTAGCAATCAAATACACTATACACAGACTACTATGCACTGTTGCTAGCTAGCAGTCACAGTGTTCAGGATATGTGAAAATCCTTTTAAGAGAAATAAGCATATACACAATTGTACCATGGTCTTAACACACTCATACCTTTCACAATAGGGCCCAGTTGAATGCTCACGGCAATCCACACAGACTCCAGTAACAGGGTCACAGAGGTCAGCCAGGCCATTACACTGACAACGCCTGCAGTTAGGAAAACCATAGTACCCACGCAGGCACCGGTCACATCGGCGCCCTGTCACCTCACTACGGCACGGACACTGGCCTGTCCTGGAGTCACAGGACTCTGCTCTGGAGCCTGATGGTTCACAGTGACATGCTGGGGACAGTAGAGATGGGTTAAAGAGCCCTGCTATACCAATCAGAGGCTAGAGCTTTGATACTCTAAACTAATCTCGACTCCTATTTCCACAATGCTTTCTTGATTAACTATGTGAGCATTGCTTACATGAGCAGCCATTTGGCCCAAACCCAAAGGTCAAAGGAGCACAAGTGTCACAGCAGCGGCCAATCACATTGGGTTTGCAGTCACACTGTCCTCCAAATTTACTGCAGGAGGAGCTCGATGACCCAGTACGATTACAATTGCAAGCTGAAAGAAAAAAACATAATCAATTATTGATGGACTGTGAAAAATCATTTTAGCCCTAAACACAGTTGGTTCCAAAATTTATTTATGTTATGGAACAAAAGTTCTAAGATGTTCTGTATTTTGTAGGAAATATTTCCTAGGCTACTATTTCAGTTGTAACAGTACTGTTGTAAACATATATACTTATATATTTATATATTTATAATTACTGTAGTATTCCGTACTATTATAATCTATACCATCATTCAAATAATGCATACAATGCTATACGGTGTGACATTTCTTGTTAGGATCAGTCCTGAGTATATTGGAAGGACACTCACATATTGCACCGTTGTGAATATAGGCTGACATGCTGGCCACCAGCCGTTCACACACCTCAGGCATGGTGTGTGCTCCCGTCTGGACACCCAGCTCCACACAGCGATAGTGCTCATACTGAGCCAGTACTTCCTCAGAGCAGAAATTTGGAAGAGACTCCATCTTTGGAACAAGTCCCATCTACAACAAAATCATTTATCAAGTAAGCTAAAAAATTCACTGGCTTATTAAGCTAAATTTCAGTTTATTATTTATTGAACAATGGTGGTGAATATTTTAAAAACCTTACAGAATCAATCAGAATATGTGAGCTGCAGTATGGGTCAGGATTGCCTCGTTTCCCAAATGTGATATCTACATGGTATCGCGTTCCTGAGCTCAGACACACTGGAGGATCCAAAATGGCTGCCCTACATGTGGTGAAACATCAAAAAAATATATCTAAAACATCTTAACAGCAACACTGAATTAGTATAGGTCTTTGTGTTTCATTCAACATGTCCTGAACCCTGAATACCCTGAAGTTTCATGACTCATCAATTTCAATTACAAGCTCTCACCTGCCAGTCTTAGGAAGTGTAAGAGTTTTCTCAGATGATTCAATGGGACAATTTTCATCATAAGATCCTAACGGTACAAATCTTACAGTAGCTGTCCAGTCATCTGTGGACTACATATACACACAAAAGCCACATCAAAATTGGTAAAATAGAAATAACACATTTTCTACAAGAATCCTCATATTACCATATTACCAGATCGAAAAACCATGAGATTTTTGTTACTTCAATGCTGAAGATATATGACCTGAAAATATGACATTTAAGTGCCTCTAACATTTGTGATGCCCAACTCAAAATGATAAAAGTCTTCTTCCTGAGCAAGTTCCAATTAGCTTCCTGAACTATTATTAACTCAAATGTATCAACAAAAACTAGAGCTGGCTATTTGGGGGTTGCTAAATATAGTAATGACAAAATAACAATGACAGTGTCAATAACTAAGAAGTATATGCAAACCTCAGGCTCATAGCGAACAACAAGATGGTACTTAAGGGTCAATGGGATATTGGTGACAGTGAATCTGAGCCCTGCTCCATCTTGAATTCGTACAAATCCTGCTCCAGTCCAAGTGACAGGTACATTTGGGATATGTGGTCGAAGGATGACCTGATGTGCCAAACCAGGCTGCAGTGTAATGGTGCCCTGGAAGAAAAGAGCCACACTATAATCCAGTAATCAGGGATCATAAGATAGTCCAGGTTTTGTTGTGTTCTTCATATACTCAAACATGCTAAGCAAAAAATGCAGGGTTGTTTGGATGCTGGAACTAGGCACGATCCTGGACTGATTGACTAGATTGAGCAAATTTCTACTAGAGTATTAAGAGTAAATTATACTAGTCAAATAGGTCTGTCAGTCTGATTGTACCTGGCTGTGTCCTTGCCTTCGAGTCCGTCGTTTCTCACGTTTGACGACCACAAATTTTCCATCACTGAACACAAAGTCATAACCCATGTTTCTGAAGTAATGCTTGCATGTGGGGAGAGTTACATGTTCCTCTGGACCATGGAGGTACACAAATGGAGGAGTGGGATACACCAGAGGGGACAATGGACCTTCTGTTGGTTCAACAGGTGTATTGTAAGGAGGATAGTGAGGATCTTGCAGTGGAGATGATGGGGGGTGATAAAAAGGAGAAGGTTCTTCGACTGACGGTACAGGGTGGTTGTAATAGGGGTCATAAACTTCCTCTGGTGGTGGTTCAGGTGGGGAATAAGGAGGAGGAGGTTCATGAGCTGTGCTTCCTGGAGAGCAGTAAGGACGTGGGCGCGGTGGCAAAGGTGGAGCAGTAGGTCTCACCTAGGCAAACGAAAAGCACCATTCATGCCATATCCACACAAATACGAATGTCAATGGTTAAATGTGACATTGAGTGGCTGTGAGAATATATAACGATCTTGCAAAATGTCACAGTTAGCTGCTTCTTTTGATGAGATGAAGCATGTGATTCACCCCTGTACAGGTATGGGCATCTTTCATTATGTCACACACCAAGTAAGATGAGCACTTTGTGTCCAGAGGAGCAGCACTTTCAGCCTCATAGAGGTAGAAGTCAAGAGGGGCCAGAAAGTGGCCAGGTGCCGGCTCACTACAGTTGCGTCCCACCATATTGGCTCGGCACTGACATTGTCCACTTGATGAGGAACACCTAGACATGCATACATACAGATAATGCTGCATTTTCAAATAGCAAATTCAGAAGCTTGATATTCAGAAACTGTGGTAAGAAACTTACGTGGTACTAAAGGCCCCACCAATGTCACAGTCACAAGGTAAGCAGCCAAAAACAGTATTTCCTAGACCCCAGTATCCTGGCTGAGAAAATACAAAAGCACGATGTGAGTGAAAATCCACTCAATTTCATTTTGTTTCAATATAATTCAATTTGACACATTATCTGGGTAGGTTGAAACAATGAACTCACTATACACTGGTCACACTCTGGTCCATAGGCAAAGTGTTCACAAATACACTGGCCTGTGGTCTGCTCACATGGGGATGTGCGTATGGTGCCCAAGAGGTTGCATCTACACACTGGACCCACATGAGAACCAGCACATATGCATACGAGGAGTTAAACAGGAAGAGTTGTGGCCTAACTAATTGTTTGGAAAGCCCATAAACTGTAATTACAATTTGTTCTAATTTTGCAGGCCCATGTTTTGTACAACGTTTTTCAGTCTAGTGGAAGTATACACACCTTAGACATGTTTTTGATTTATGAGCATTTAATAATGCAGCAAAATGACCTATTACAGTATGTACAGATGAAATTAATCTATCTTAATCATCCATCTTGGATACTTGGAATTAGAAGGAGCTCTCTTACTCTGGCAGCCCCTGGGGTCATCCTGGCTGAGTCCGTAGAAGCCAAACCTGCACTGGTCACAGTGCTCACCCTCCACATTCTGCTTGCACAAACATCGACCACTTACTGGGTCGCACAGCCCTCCATCTAAAGACCCTGCTTGGTGACACGCGCATGCTGCACAGTAGAAGGATGAAACAGAACAAGATGTCAGTGAGGCCACGGAGGCATCTACCTAAAGCCTTTAAAGAGCCTTTTCAGCCATTTCTGAACACACTCACGTATGCAGGCATGAGAGTCTTCTAGAGAGCGCTGAGGGTCATGGAAGTAGTACAACTGGCACCGCTCACACTGCGGACCCATTCGGTTGTTTCTGCAGTCGTCACACACACCACCACTGACTTGCCCACTGGTCTCGTAACGCTTCAGGTCAAAGTGACAACGCTCTGAGTGGCCATTACAGTTACACCCTGGAAAAGGAGGCATGCATTCATGTACCAAAACTGCAGATTTTTTAGCCACAGTATTTCAATGCATAAAAATATAGGACATTTTACCACCATTGAACTGCTTGCTTGTTTCTTTGTTTAAAGGAAATACAGACATATTTTGTATATATTTTTTATATATATTTTGTATTAATATATTTTCTGTTGGATGTAGTTCATATAGTTACCCTACCAACCCCTTTTTTCTCATTTGAATTTCATATTAGTATTTATTATTAAAATGTATATTTATTAATTAATATATATTGATAATAATATTCGCCATCATAATCATTAGTATTATTAGCACTGATAATGTTGCTTTGTTTGCAATAATAATAATAATTATTATTATTATTATTACTACTACTATGAGTAATGGTGAAAAAAATAGTAATAGTAATAGTGGTATTAGGTGGTTTAAAGAATATTTTTTTGTACTTTTGCAAACATGTGGGTTAGTGTTTCCAGCTGGCCTCCAGGGGGCGTCATTGTAAAAGTCCTGGCACTTCTCACAGTTGTCCCCTACAGTGTTGTGTTGACATACACATCGCCCGTGTACCTGAGAGCAAAGGCACAGATTTTTACATTCTGGTAGGCAACAGAAAAATTGTTTCCATTATATATAAATATATATATATATATATATATGTGTGTGTGTGTGTGTGTGTGTGTGTGTATAGCATTATATACAATATATATATGCTCTCACCATGCCAGGCTCAGTGAAGATATCCCCTCGGGTGTTATAAACTGGCATGCACTGGCTGGCATGGCCATTGCAGAAGCAGCTCCCCCTGACCACCATCTCATAGAGCGCATAGTAGTATTTATCCTGGGGGTTTCTCCTGCGTCGCCCCAGCAAATTATCCCCCAGGGTGAACAGACGAGTGAAGTTCACCCGCAGGTTAGTCATGGTGATGAGCTCTAGCCGCAAAGGAAATGGATATTGATTGCATTCTTTCTGGATTTTTTATATAGTGTATTGTAATCATATACTCTTTATGGAAGCAAGGGGTATTTTATACATGCAATCACTTTGACTGACAGCGCACACTACAATTATCTACTGCAGTTACAACAGACAAGAAAAACTGCTACAGTTAACTATGAACCCAGCAATAAAAACTCTTCTGTATGTAATAAAACTTTAACTATTGCAAGTTGGAAATGTGCCATTTTTGATCTGTAGTAGATATGACCTGGAGCATCAGTATACATTGATTCCAAAGCGTTTCTGATACTGTTCATCTAAAAAAAAAGGTAGAAAGCAAACCTTGAACAGTAGGGTTATATGGACTGGCAATGTGAAAGCTGGGGTCCAGAGCCTTGAACACAACCTGCAAAATAGTTATAGTACTCCGAGCACACATTTGAACAAACTCCGAACACGGATTTGAACACACTATTGAGCTTTTGCTTAAAACCTATAGATGTCAGAGTTACCTCGCCGTCAGTAGAGGGTTCGGCTCCAGAATAGCGACTATCACAGATGAGGTCATCAATGGTGGCTGCTGGGCCTTGAGAGACCCCAGGGAAGTCGACTGCACAGTCTGCAGAAAAGAATCGAAACAGCTTCCAGGTGCGACCAAAATCTTTAGACCTCTCCACCAGCATCGCAGCTGGTCGGAAACTCTGTGCAGCAGGAGAGAAGCATACTGATGAATTTGACACGACCAACAGATATAAAATTTTACCATAAAATCACAAGTGTCAAAAGGATTGAAGGTACCTTGAATGTCAGCACTAAATGGCTAAATTGAAACATCGTCTCAAGGTCCAGTTGGATGCTGACTTTATGCACACCTGAAATTTGAGATACAGTTTAATGTTAGAAGTCATACACGGAATGAAATTGATGCAATTAATTAGTTGTCCATTCCCAATAAATCATATTTATACTGTTAGTGGTATCAGACACTTGTAAATAATCATTATTACTAATCAGGAGATAGTAGGGTAAGAATAGGGGAAGTAAAAATACACGTTTCGTAACTGTTGACTTAGTGCTCTCCTAGTGACTTACACTTTGCGCGCACTATGCGAGACTCACCATTCTTTGACTGCCACCATCTCATCTTACGCTCTGGTGCAAAAGTGGTGATAATATTCTCGATTTGGTGGCTGTAAGGGTTGTTGTACTGGTTGTAGGGTCTTCTGGAGTCGCAAGTGAAGCACTTCTGTTCATTCTTAAGAAAAATGGAAAATGTTGCGTGGTCAGTGGAAAATCCTATTTAAAATCCCAAATGCTAAAAATAACATCAACTGTAGTACTTGTGCTTCCCCAACCACTGTCTTTATCATCAAGAATATATATTTAAGGCACCTCACTGGTTCAGGTGCACAAATGATTCAAAAGTGCACATGACACATCTTTTGATGAGTTGGCAATAAAACAGGTGAATTCTTTTCCAATGCAAAGTAGCAGCAATAAAATAGCTGGAATAAAATATTCTGATTGACTATCACATCTGTCTCCACCCCCCCCCCCCATCTGTCCGTCACATCTGGCTCCGCCTCCCTCCTGTCTGTCAAGTCTTTTGTGTTTGTATTCCATGTGCTTCTGTTTATGTTCCAGTTGTCCCTGCCTGGTATTTTGTAACCTTGCCCCTTGTATTTGTTCCCATGTGTTCCTTGTTTAGTTTCTTGTTTATAAGCCCTGTGTTTGAGTGCTGGTCTTTGTTCTATGTACAGCCATTCAGGGTAGTGTTTCTTTGTGGACATTATATTTAAGAATGTCTAAACTTCTGTAAATCATGGCTCTCTCTCTGAACAACCTGATTATTCGACCCTGCACTGTCTTAATGATTATGACTTTGGATTTGCTCATATTAAATCTCACTCTTCTCAGAGTTTGTGTCTGTCTCCTCATCGCTCCAGGACGCCCATGGCATTACATTGACTTTTGATGTCAATTAACATTATAGTAAAGCTTTTTTCTTGGAGTTTTCACACTAGAGCAAATACTAAATCAAAAGAATTCACACTAAAGCAAACACTAAATAATCCTAGTGACACACCTGTACCACCTGGGTGCAGAGTGAGAGTGAGATGTGAAACATGCATACATTAGTCTTAAGGAAGAGGAAAACTAATGGCCTATAACACTGGCAGATCAGAACATGTCTGCAGCATGCTGTCATGAGGTTGGCCACAGTGCTATCAGTGTCTACTGAAGGAAAATTATCTCCTTTCACTTAAGGTGCTGACAAGAGGTGACTTTGTGAAGGGATTTTATTTTGGCACAGTTATGTGATGGTAGGCTTATGTTTATTATCCAGCATTTGCTGTTGGGACGCCTAAAAGAATCACAGTGCAGCACCATCCCTGACACAGTGTGTGCTGCTTTTGTCTGCCTGAAGGCACAAACAAAGAGGCCAATAACTTTGGAATCCATCGCCTGCGGTTTAGTAGGTGGGGGGAAAAAACTTGTTGTCAAAGTATTTGTCAAAGTATTTCTGTGTAATTTAAGAAGGATATATAATTTGGGGGAAACAATGTAATCAATGTAATAAGTATGTCTACATTTTAAATTGTTAAGCACTTCAGTAAGCTGCTCGCTAGTGTGTATTTTCTACTGTGTCTTTTGGTTATGTTACATATTATTTGTTAAAATTAAAAAAAAAAAAAAAACAATGTGTATGCAGGTGTAAGTACTTAATGTCAAATAATATTGTTGCTAAGGTCTGACCTCCAAGTATCCCAAAATGCAGTAGTTTTCAGGTCCATTGAGGCCACAGGTGGATGAGGCAGAGAGTTGGGCAGCGCGGCCTACCATAAGATCCCCCAGTCTAGGGTAGCATGAGTTGCCCTCACATGCTTCCTGGACGTGAGCTGGGACCACCAATGCTGTGAATCAGGAGCATTAAAGAGCTGATTCACATTATAATAATCAGCTATAGCTGCAGCTTTCCGGTTTGCACAGTTCTCAGCATATACAGTAAATATCAGTGATAACAAGGAGCTCTTGCTATTCAAACTAAGCAATTGCGATTGCTAAGCAATCATCTGGTTAGATTCAAATGATCAAAAAAAAAACATAAACTTAAGGTATATTTGAAAAAGACTATAATTCATTTATAAGTAGTGGTATTTGATCAAACTTTTCTTGTCAATTAACCTACGCTGATAAATATTTAAAAAGCTATAATTCAAGAATGGGCAAGTGTCAGCAAGAAGATTAAGAAAACATAGCCATGCAAGTGCAGCAAGTGATCGCATGTCTCCGTGGTGAAGCATACAGAGGCTTCCAGCAATGTCAGAGCAAATAGAAGCAGACTTACTGAGGACTAGCAGTGTGAGTATCCCCTCTCGGGCCATTGCTGTGCCTGCTGCACAAACCATGGGCTACAAAAAGAAGAAAAAAATGACAAATAGTGTCAGAGAAATACTGTTAAAGAAACCCGTTAAAGAATGCTGAGGCATTTCTCTTAGGTGCTCCTGGTTTTAATGCAACTAGGCTATATGGTGTTTTTGTTTTTATTTTTAATTGGTTGTGATAAAAATTAGCCCTCAATGCAGTGCTGAAACAAATTATTTTTAATATATGCCACTGTAAATACTGTCAAAGACTACAGCAGATGCTGATCTTCGGTTTAAAGCGTAGTTTTGACTAAACTAACAGGAATGCTGCCCAAAAGCCAGAGGGCTCAAGCTGTCCAATTTCAACATGTACAGTCCTATGAGCTCCTGGGTGAGAAGCAGCACCAGCAGGTCTTAGCTGAAAGCAATGCTACATTACAGTGAGAGCTGTGCTCTACACATACTGGGGAGCCATGAGGAGTTCATACTTAAACGTTTTCAGACCTTCTGAAAGTTGCGGGAGTACTGAAATGTAAAAAAATCAAGAAAATTCTTTTTTTATTCTGCCTGACACCACAACCTCATACCCCACACCCACACCCCAGACCCCACATCCCACACCCACACCCCAGACCCCACTGCCTACAACCCGACCACAGACCCCACAGCCAACAGCCCACGCCTCAGCTGCCCGTTACAGTAGTCCTGTGAGATGACCTGTAACTTGATATTTTAACTGTAAGCTTCTAGTGTGTGGTTATAGTCATTAGAAACTGAACATTATACCATGGAAGCCCTCTAATATAGCCTATAGCTTGCAATATGCAGTTAAAACAGAACACCTTCCATCATGCACTAGATACAATGATGTTCAGTTCCAGCACTAAATGGTTCATCTTTCTTCATTATAAAATGACCAATAAAGGGCCAATAAAGCTACATGATGGTAGTGATAGTGTTAGTTGGCAGTTACAAGGTGCTGTGCACATGTTCAGATATTATTATGGTAGCAGTCAGTTATTCATCTATTATACAAACATTAAAATATGCTAAGCAAAATTATGCTTGCTTGCATAACCACTGTGTAAATATGCATCATATTGGCAGGTGGTATTTCAAATAAAATCTAATGTATCATAGACTTCTATGTCAAATATTCTCCAATAGAAGAAAGTGATATGTAATTAAAAGGCTTCAAAAATATAGTTCTTAGTGTAATGCTTATACCTGTGCTTCACTATCCTATAAAATCTTGTGCAAACAGAACAAAGGAGAAAACAGCGAAAACACACTTGTAGAGTAATCCACTATTATTAACCCAGTGCGAGGAAGGACTTAGCAGACATACCACTGCAGGTGATGTGCAGCCACAGGAACTGTGACTGGAACGCGGTCCTGAGAATCTACGGCTGTAAGAGCTTACGGGAAAGGTCCCAAAATTTGAACAATCTCAGTGCTTTAAAAAGACACTTTGGACTGTGACCTGCTGACAAAGCAAGAATGATGCGAGGAATTCTATAATGAGAAATTAATACTTGCAAAATGACATTTGAGTTAACATTGACAACTGTCTCACAATGGTGCAGACTAAATAGTATGGTTAATATTAAGTAAATTAACGAAGTACTACTGCAAGCAGGTAAAATTGATAAACAAGGTTACTTACATTATAAATTGAAATGCTGGGGTGCAGGACTAGAAGGGAGATTTTCCGTGCAGAAAAGGTGCAGTTCCACTTCATGTCTTACAAGCCCTCCCTCCCCTGTGTGCAGCTGTAGCAGGCAACAGTGACTGTGAAAGGTGAATCATGTAAAGACACACCTGAAGAATAGAGAATGGAGGAGTGTGTGTATGTGTGTGTGTGTGTCTGTGTGTGTGTGTGAGGAGGGAAAGGAGCCACAGGGCTCCCTGGTAAAAAGGGATAATGTTCCATTGAGGGGTGATTTATGCTTGTCATAGTGAAAGGAGCACAGAGGATGGAGTGGCCAGGCAGGATCTGTTGTGGGAAAAACTTTTGCTGTACAGTCTCTTTTTACACTGGTAGTAATTGTTAATGTGAAAGAGATCAGGCACATGCTTATTTGAGGGCGTGTTCATTTAGCCATCAGAACAGCACAGTGCCTATTCAATCCTGTAGCAATGTATGCGCACATACTCCTGTAAAAACTATGAGGAAAATATTAAGTAACAGCAGATTTCAAGACTTACATGCCCAAAACAAGGGGTTTTCAGGTTTTGATATAGCTCCCCTACATGCTCATAATACTATTATCACTATTCACTAACAATTAGTATCAATGATAACAACAACAATGGTGGTCATAACAGTATAACAACATGGAACATTTTAATTAATCCATAGTTACAGGGGATAAAATCACAATAATCTGTAAAGCAGGAATTCTGTTATATGAAAGACTCTCCAATGCTCTCTCTCTGTTCTAAGATTTTCCACTTTTGGGTGTGGCCTATTGTTCCTCCGGTTGTGCTCTGGCACCTCCCACTGATCATCAGCCACGCCTACAGCTCACGGTGGACTCATTAGGACTGGTTTTCTACCTGGTGAAATGTTCTCCTTTATCACATTGAGCAGGTGTAATATGAAATATAGCAAGCTTATGTAGTTATAACAAATGTGCACCAAATATAGAAGGTGTTTTTGATAATGGCACATGCACGTTTGGAATACCCATAAGTAAAAATAACACTGTTCTGGGTTCATATAGTACCCTGTACATGTAGCTATTATATAGCTGAATTAATATTACAAATGCAATAAATCTTTACAAAAGTTTACAGCATTTATTATTTATGCAAACATGAAACATGCATTTAAAAAATCTGTGTGTATGTGCAGTGACTCTTGGTAGGACACTTTGATAGGGAGGATAACTCTACAGAAGACCTGTAAAAATCACCACACTTATGATGCTTGACACAAAATGAGACACAGAGAGAGATACAGAGATAGACACGTGAGGGGATAAAAGGTATATGTGCTTTCCCTTTTTTATTCCTGATCACTGGTAGTTTCTGATCACTGTTAGATGTTAATTTTCTCTATTTTCTACCTGCTGTCGGTCCTTCAAAGAGGATCAGTATGATTACCTGTCCTGAAGCTTGTGGTCTGTCGGAACAGATTTCCAGTTTATTTTCAAATTTCCAGTTTATTTTCAAAAGTCTACCTGTATGCTTTGGTCTGACTCCATTTGTTCAGGATGCTCCCAACTTGTTCAGGAAGTCCCCTGCAAGCATTTTAGCAGTGCATGTGGCAGTGTCTTTTGTTGTTGGATAGGTTTCTATTTAGTGGGAAATTTGTCAAAAATCACCAGTACACCTTTTTCGCCTTCACCCATTGGCAGGGTTAATGTAGTCTACCTGTACATGACATGGCAGACCAGGAAGAGCCACTGTTTTCCCAGCTAGAGTTCACATTTGAGGTGTCGCACTCGGGTCCATCTGTCTACTATGGGGGCTTGAGCATTCAGCTACTCAGCCCCTCATCTCTGGAATTCTCTTCCTCCCGACATTCGCACTCCCGACATGAGCACTCCTGTTTCCAATCTCATCAGGGTGACATTAAATGCCAGGTTCTTCCCCACTGTGCTGTATATTAGCATCAGTCTAAGGTTGTGCCAGTTTCCTGCTTGCTACTATCATAACATTTGTTCTACTTTGTGCCATTTGTCTGTGTGCCTTTTCCTTTCATCCATGTTGTTCCAGCTGAATAAATAACATTTTTGCTTTTCTTCACAAGTTTCACTCTCCTGTCTTAAATCTTGCATTAATCTAGTGCACTGATACTGTACATCCCTGTACATTATTGTACACTATTACTATTATTACTACTATTACTTATTAAAGACTATGTGTGATTTCATAAAAAGTGCATGAAGAACCCAAGGACTGTTCCGTGTCTTTTATTTGCTCCAGTTGAAGATCATGTGACCACTTTCCTCATGCCTTGTCCTGTACACGTTCTCCCCTCAGCCTCCAATTTACTCCTTTGTAGCGTAGGAATATTCAAAACTAGCCCTACTATTTACATGTGGCCTATGGATTTTGTCATCACTGTTAGCTGACTGTGCCACCTACATAACTGGGCAGACACTTTAGAATTCCAAGACAAGGAGGTGATTTGAATACCTCTGTGTCACGGTAGGCCAGTCCCAAAGCACAGGGGAGACACCCACTCAGACACCTCCACTACACCACTCCCCCGCTCACAATCACCTGCCTACCGACACGCCTCATCATTACCTGTGCACATGTTCACCTGTTTTCCATTTATTTTTCTCTATGAATACCCACAGGTCCCGCTGTTCAGTGCTGTGTATTCCTTGAGCATGCTCTGAGAGAGGCAGCTTGCACATGCCCTGAACGAGTCATTTGAAGACTCTCTATAGCCAAGTTTGTCACTATTTAGCGCTTCTGCGCTTTGAGCACCTTTTTGCGTCCAAGCTTGTTTTTGTTCGCTGGTGAGCTGTTTCTTTGCCTGCTTGTTGTTAGAATGGACATTAAAGACGACTCAGCTCCATCTTGCCTCCTGCTGCTTTCCCAATGTCACACTCTGGCTTAAAGCTTAACAATCGCCATCAACCCTCAGGGTAATTATGGATATTGCTACTGCCAAAGTGTCAAGTTCCAATAGAAAATAAACTATTTAAATTTTGTTTGCATATTTATCAAACACCATGGTCATTCATTATTTAATTGCACAGAGAAAAACAGAATCTGAATCAATGTTTTTTTAATTGAGTTTAATGATTCTTTTCAAGTTGACATCAAGGACACTTGGGCATGCTCTTGAATTATATTCCCAGCTATGTGTCAGTCAGCTTCCCTGCATGTGGCCCCGGATGTCACGTTGGCTGCACCATGGAGGTGTTGCTCCAGAAAGGCCAGGGTTTTGTGCCAGGAATCTTCTTGAGCTTGACAGTGAGGTTCTGTCTGTCCACCCCACAGGACCACCACTGCAACAGCAGTAATAAATGGTGTTGCATCCTCTAGTTTATTCTGAGTTTTAAACACACACTCAGATGGAAGGTTTACCTTTTTGGTGTGTTTCTCTCAGCAGGTAGTTGCTGGCTCGGGTGTGAGGGCTGTAGGGAGGCTCAATGAGGTGGCCAGCTCCGGGGTAGGAAAGCACTGTCAGCAAGTGACTATTCCCAGCTCGCTCCATCATCTCTTTTATCTGGTCATGTGAGAGGGAGGCAAGGACTCTAATTCCTAGTCTACATTCTGTGTTACTGGTAATCCATTACAGAACTACAATGTTGAGCAGTTTGACTAATTTAACAGACCAGACAGAGGGTGTCAGTTTATCGTCATGTTCATGAGATGAAAGTGATTTTACAACAAAATTGCACAGCATTAGCTCCTCTACTCACATCCACTGCAGACTCTGATGCTGGCCAGTTTTGATCATCCTCACCAACAATCAATAAAACAGGGCATGTGATACGACCCATCTGGTTAAAACAAACAGTTATATATAGACATGCAAGAGACGTCAGTAGCATGTGCAACCAGTTATTGTGAACATCGGAAAATGTATAAAATAATAATAATAAAATAAAGGAAGATTGCAGAGTTTTTTCACATGACTCCTCACATCAACTTTCTTTAAAGGGTCTTCTGGTATCGGCAGCAGCAAATCTCGCCAAATGATCCTCTGTTCCTCATCATAGCGGGTGTTCATCACATTCCTCACAAGAAAAGGTTTGTTAATGAATTCTCAATTGCAGAAAACTGAAACAAAGAGTGTGTGTTTGCGCACGCACACATGCCATGTTGTCTAGCTTGTGGTAATTTAATTTAATTGCACATAATTGAAAATATAAAATGTCCAGAGAACACCTCCTGTGAACAGACTATTCACTCAAGAGACTAATGTCTCATCGGTTGACCAATTGCTGCATACAACAGTATTTCCAAAAGGCCAGCAGCCAGTTGAACTGTCAAGTGATGGCAGATAATTATGCATAGTTCAACTATAAGGTAAGTGCACATGATGCAAGTATTCACTCAGTGTGTCAGAACATGAACTGGACACATGAATCAGTAAGACTACAGCGAGAGTCCATAAACCGTTGCTCACTTTTTGATTTCATCAAATACATCAGCCAGACATCCATTGACAGGCATAATATGGCTCCCACTGATACAGACTACACATCTGGGCTGGAAAAAAAAGTGAGCAAGTCACAAAAAACTAAGGCTGGTTATAGCATGACAACACACCCTTGTATTTGCAATAAAGACATTTGACTACACTACACAGTCGGACACTCCTACACTACTACCAGACTTGTGATCACATACCAGGTGACCCATGAGTCAGGTTAAACAGACATACTGAATCACATTTTCAGTCATGTACACACATTACTCTATGAAGTCTGTGAATGTGACGGAGTGCCTAAACTATTCCTTCAATAAGATATAGGCATTTTAAGAGGGGCAAAGGTTCCCGAGTTGTAATAAAACATTTTAGAAGAACTTTGGATGATCAACCTTTATCACTGAGGAGTATGCGGCCATGCCCAGTGTCACAGAAGCTCCAAACGACAAACCCATCATGGCCACTCGTTCAGCATACACCTGTGGGTGCTGCTTCAGCACAGTGAAAGCAGCCTGTCGCAGACAAAAGCATGCCACATTGCTGCCATGCATTCAAGAGATCGTATTCCTTACTATGCACAGCTATACTGCCAAAGTGTCAATACCTCAAAGTAATCATTGCCCACATTGCGTGGCTTGCCATCGGCATCCATGAGGCCAATGTACTCCAGGGTTAATGAGACATAGCCTCTGGAAGCCAGCAGAGCAGAGCGATACTCCACTAGACCTCCTCCTCCACCCCAGAGGTCCAGGACAGCTGGAAAAGGCCCAGGACCTAAAGAAGAAAAACTCTAAACATGTATTACATAGACTCTGAAATGCCCCGTTTCTTTCTGCAAATGAAAAATGCAACTGCAAGCAATTGTATTATGGCAAGGTATGACTTGGCCATTATGTACATCAGTCAGTCAGGCTAGAATGTTCTTCCAAATTGATTTGAGGAATTAAGTAGTAAAAAACATTATAAAAAGTTCTAAATGGATAGAAGTTAAGATTCAGCTGGAGACTCTTGTTTTGAGAATTGTCCAAAATATAAAGTTAATTATCAATCTGATTATCTTTCATTCATACCTGGTGGGATGAAAAGGGTCCCTTTTAATCCTTTCTCCCTGACATCAACCTTCTGGGTTCCAGGAGCCATGTACCATCTCTGTGCAACAACAGAAGCTAGAGGAGCTTTTTCCTGGAACCCTTCATGTAGATGGCCACCATACACCGATATGTGCACCTCAATCGGTGTGCAGGCATCAATCTTTCGAAATCTTTCATAAAACATTCAAAATTAACAATAGAAGGGGTCCATCAAAAAGTACAAAGTTACAAATGAATGCATTTATTTGAACCTGAGCCCAGTCCGGCTTCCAGGAACCGGTCTCATACTCCACAGTAGGCCCATGGGTTCCACACCACTGTATGATCCACCAAGGCTGACATCTTTAGAAACTGAGAAATAGCAAATAGTGCTTATTTATCAACATGCAGACAGCAAATATAAGGGATATTGTATCAACCAGTCAAACATGCAAAGGGTGTTTTCACAGTAGATCTTTCAGGACTGCTTGGACCCAGGACCAAGTGTGTTTGGTCAAGTGAGAAAGCTGATTTTGAGGTCTGTAGCAGTCCAGAAAATCATTTTCTGCTCTTCCTTTATGAACTGGTGATGCAAGAAAATGAACATTCATATCATTACTACTCAAACAATTGGAAACCATCCAATAATCTGCATTTAACATCTGTGTACACTCCTTGTTACTGCAAGTATATTCTGTACACTCCAGATTGTTTCTCTCCAAACATCAAACTCATTTTATGGTTAATCTGTTATATGGTGCAAAACCCATCGCGCTGCACAAAGCAAACTCATCAAAATGACAACGCGTACGTTTTGGAAAGGCACTGCTAATTCAGAAATGCTGCAAATCCAGTCAAAACACAACGGACGTGGGCCACAATTAACACAACGGGAGTGTATCTGGACTAATTATAAGCAGTGACACTGTAGGGCTTTAGCAGAAACAAGTGCATCTCATTAATATCCAATTTCCTTTATCGGGACTGAAGTAGTAAAGCGCTTTAAATGTAGCTAGCTAGCTATTTAGACACAAACTAAGTGTTCAATGGGATTTTTATCAGGGTTCCAATGCCTTAGTTTCTGTCTAAATATCTAGCTAGCTAACAAGCTTACCCGTGATAAACGTATATGGACTACAAATAATGGACAGAGGGAATAACAATGGGTTTAGCTAGAAACGAGTTTTTATAAAGTACCCCATTACGTTAAACAGGGCTGAATAGTAACGCTCTTTAAATGTAGCTAGCTATAGGTAGCCTACTTAAGCCTTAAAGTCTTAGTTTTCGTTTAAATACCTAGCTAGTTACATAGACGCTGCTTATATCACAGGCTCTTTGAATGTAGCCAGATAGTTAGTTATTTAGACAGAAACTAAGGCCTGAAACCCCGAAATTAATTCATTTTGATGAACTTGCTTTGCATAATTGCAGCGCGTTTTTCTTTCGCAGCGCGATGGGTTTTCTCTGCCATCGTACGATACCATCTACCTCACATCCACCCAAAAGTATATTTGGTGAAGGGAAAGAGACCTCCAAAATAGACAACAGTTCGGGTGGAATTCTTCTGTGTGAAAGCAAACCAGCAATAATGAACCACCACCCAAAACAGCTTGGGTGTGAACTAACTGTTAAGATCAAGTATGACAAAACGCCCTAAAATCTACTGTATAAATATATACAGCATATGCACCGTGTACAAATCCCGAGGCATCACTAACGTAATGGCCAAACGCTTCCCAAAAGTCGTCGTCCTCCGAAAGAATCAACGCATGCAGGGTCACTTGAAGACCTGGAAGTAAACACTGAACGTCGACGTCCAGTCTTTCATCGATCATACCACGAAGTGGGCAAACAGAAAGTAATGGGCAAGGTCCCTTCTTGGCCATTTTCTACTGCTAAAACAAACAAGAAAAACAAAACAACCAGTTATTTAAGAAGTTCGATTGTATGGCATTTACATATACTTTACTTGTGGATATGTTGATGTGTGGAGCAGCTCACCAGTGTGAAGTTCAGGTTAACTTTGGTTTAGAGTCCTTATCTAACAAGGCAGAGCACACGTTAAACCACCGACCACTAAAAGGGAAGGCTGTTACTTTTTAAGTACGTCACATGTAGACAATTAAAGCAAGATAGAATAAACGCAGTGTGCTCCTCTAGCAGGTGGTAAGATCTCAAAGTTTAACATCCAAAGCAGTTACTGTAAGGGAATTTGTGATTTACTGTCTCTGACCCTCAGTCAGAACACTATGACATTCTGTTCACTCCCTTATCTGTGTGCCTGCTCCCCTGATTCTCTTTCTGTCTGTCTCTCTCTCTCTCTGTCTCTCTGTCTGTCTCTCTCTCTCTGTCTCTCTCTCTCTCTCTGTACTTCTCCACGATCCCTAGACCCAGTGCCTCCTCTCCTGATAAGGAGAACACCAATCATACATATGTTTTATTATTCTTACCCAATTGTGTTAAGACACATCTTCTTTATTCTGTATTTAACTACATGTATTATCATTAAACTTAAGAACTCTTTCCTGACACCCGTGTGTTGTGAATCTGTTCTCCTGGTACCAGCTACGGAACTCTGAGGGCTGTACAAATTTATTATTCTGTCTATGAACCCTAAGGTTTTGATCTACGTCTAGAGACGATTTAAGAAACCTTAACAGTTACTTATATCCCAAACCATGTGGCCTTCGATGATGAGTCCAGTCTTCTTTTCATACCAAATATAGAATTAGTTTGCACATTCGATAGTTTTAGCTTCCCCTAATCTTACCCTTGCAGAACATCCTGTGGTTTGATGCAATAGGTCGCACAGTGCACTGAAACTGACCTTTACGACTAGAGACAGGATAATAAATTTGTACAGCCCTCAGAGTTCCGTAGCCCAGCGCTGGGAGAACAGATTCACAACACACGGGTGTCAGGAAAGAGTTCCTCAGTTTAATGATAATACATGTAGTTAAATACAGAATAAAGAAGAACACATGAAATGTGTAACGCTTATGGAGTGACGTTTACCGAAATATACAGTATTTCATTATACTGAAATTTAGAATACGCTATTTCAGTATACTTTTACAATAGGCAAAGCTAAATGGGCGTAGTGAAGGAAAGAAAAGGATTTTTGCTGCTACAAAATACTGAAATGTCTTGTACATGTGAGGAATTCCAACCTGCGTGCTGGATACTTGACCAGTGGATGGCGATAATGCCATGTCCACAAAACAAAAGCGACTCGGCTAGATGCTGTTAGTTCAAATCGGAAAGTAGTAATCTACATAATGACATGGATTCGTAAGTAATAGTAATGTAAACAATATTTTTATACAATGTTAAGGTTAATGTTAAGGTGTTAAATTCAAATGGACACGTTTTCGTGTTTCTGCTACAGTTTCTGTCTGCTTCCTTCGTCTACCTTGTCTGTGTAAAGGAATTTGTGATTTACTGTCTGTGACCCTCAGTCAGTCTCTGACTCTCTCTCTCTCTCTCTCTCTCTCTCTCTCTCTCTCTCTCTCTCTCTCTCTCTCTCTCATTTTCCATTACCCCTACATCCACATCTAGTCTACTGTACCTCCTCTCCCGATAAGAACACCAATCATATTCTTACCCAATTGTGTTGAGACACATCTTCTTTGTTCCCTATTTAACTACATGTATTATCATTAAAGCTTAGAACTCTTTCCGGACACTCGTGTGTTCTGAATCTGAATAAAGGGGAAACAGTGCATCTCCTCTTTGCAACAACATTGTCTGTGTTCAGTCTATGTCAAAATGCCTGTGAAAATGAGGCAATTGCATTTTTATTTCCATGATTTTCCAGATCAGTCAGCCAATCAGATTCTAAAACATTCCACCTCAGTCAGCCAATCAGGACGGGACTACAGCAACCTAAGAAGAAACATAGACATATGGCTGTGTTCGAAATAGCTACATACTACTCATTGTACTGATTGGGCTCCCAATAAGAATGCTGTATGCAGTATGTGACCAAAATACATTTTTCCAGTATGCGAAAGATACCAGGATGATATACTACTTCTGCCAAATGATCTATCTTTCTGGTGTATTGCATCCTGTCACCCAATAGTGGCAGCAGATCTTCCCCAAGTGAACCTTCATATGTTCACATGACCTCATAGTATGATTTGAATTTGACACGTACTGAATACCATACTGCATGCTAGTATGGAGACCAGTTTACAGTATACAATATGTAGTTATGTAGAAGGCTATTTCAAACATAGCCTAACATTATATGCTGAATGTTCGGTTTATTTTTGTTTGTGTCTGTGTGTATTGTGTATTTTTTTTTGCATTCACCTACATTGCACATACACTCAGCCATTTTATCAGATACTATAGGCATGTACTGTAGGTTTGCATTGTAGGTTCACAATAGACTGTAGCTCATCTGTTGCTGCACACTTTATTATACTCCATTCATCAATAGTCAGTTTTTGACCACAGGATCAAATAATATCTGTTGTGCAGATACTATTTACGTGGTGGGCCATTCCCAGCGCAGCAGTGACATTAACATGGTAGTTATCATGATAGTATGTGTAATGCTGGTAAGAGTGTTTCAAACACAGCAGTGCTACTGGGTTTGTTTTTACAAGGCGTTTCTTTTTTTGTTTTGTTTTCCTGTAAACACACCCACTTCTTCTGAAGAAGGGCATTGTTAATAAGCTGATTTGTTGAAGAAACTGGGCAACGGGGTACTAAAAGTGAAAGGCGGAGTTTTCCCTGGGCCAGGGTTGGAAAGACTTCCTCATCTGATACACGAAATGTCATGATGTAAACAGTGTCTATTCCTCAAAAGTCATTCTCCTGAGATTTCCGTATGCTGTTTCATTTGAGGTCTGTACTTTCCCCTGCTCGGTGTTTTGTCCTAAATATGCTGGCGATCTGTGGCTCAAGGAGGGACTGATGGCTTTAGTCATCTCACCCTGGGTCTTCCTGCTGCAACCAACCAGCTATGATGCTGCTGTAATTGTCTAACTAGTTGACTCACATGTGTTAGGAGAAGGGAAAGAGCTACAACATGCACAGCAGGGGGTACCCCATACAGGGTCAGGTGCCAATGGCATGGTGCGCAGTTTTGACTGGGTGGGGAATCAAGCTCTAGTTTGCTGCATGGGGCAGTTATTTTATCCATTAACCTCTGTGCAGGTGTTGATTATCTTTTATACTGTGAGCTTTAATTTCCATGTTCATCTGCTAAAACGTCTTTAGTAATTCTTGCAATTGTACTCTTAAACAAAATTAGATATTGTACCATAAGACATTTGCTGTAGAATTCTATTGTAATGCAAAATGCTCAAGTGTTAGATTGTAATGTATAAATCATATCAAAGTACCACTCATATTTTTTATTCATTAATTTACTTTTAGCATTGAGCATCTTTGGCAAGATGTTCATACACAGTAGGGCCTATTCCACACAGGTCCACAACCAGGAAGCAGAAGATATCCTGATAATGAGGTACATCTTCATGGTCTACACTAGAGTTTTATTTCGCAGTTACAGTATAATCTAGATGTCTTTAAAGAAGCCTGGAAGTTGCACAGACTGAGTAGAGAACAATTGGTCTCCTTACCAACTTTGGCTTCAATAGAGAAGCTGCTGAGGATCCTGAGATTGAAATCAAGAACAAAAAAAAGATCATTTTAATGTTGGAATCTTTACAATCAGGATTTGTAATTTGTGCTGAAGCAGGATAGTCAGACAATTTAAAGGAAATATATATGTAAATACTGAGAAGAAAAAGGCATTCTGACTTTTTTAGGTTAATGATCACTAAGGTGTTGACTGGGCTGGCCCACAGGAGGTGGGCGATATAGACTGTGTGGCAGAACCAGATGTCCAGTTACCTTAGGATCTCACCGCATAGGAGACTGCAAGCCTGCCCAACTGTCATCTTGTGCTCACAAGTTATGTTCACCAGTGAAATATTTACACATATGAAGTGTTAAAACATGCACATTTGTCATATATTTTTTGTGACATGAAAGTGACTCCATACTGTATCCCCTTTGACTTTTCAATCTTTCCAACATGGCGATGAGTTTGAAAATTGCATTTCAAATGCATTGACACTGAGTGCAAATGCATATTAGGTGAATAGTAATTTACTTGTTGCACATCACATTGCTGCACATCACATGAAACTTTCATTCCAATTGGGAAATACAATTCAATTTAAATTAATCTTAAATAAAGATAAAAGCATCTTAGATAAAAGCTCATAAAGCTATATTTTCATTTTGGTACTGACATGCTTTCATACAGTGGAGCCTATGAGTCTTTCATACCAACTCTGCAACTTTAAGTCAGGTGCTGCTTGTGGTTTCACTACAGCAGCGAAAACATGTTTCACTCTTTTACATTGACCTCCAGTTTCTTTGAAGTAGCCATTTGGAGCAGTGGAAGATCTAATATTTGTGCTGTCAGGAAAATAATTGTCATAGTACTATTCTGTTTATTGTGAACATTCTCCCAACTCCTGCCATCTTTGGTGATTCTCGTGATGAGATGTGTACATGCTTTTTTGTGTTATTTGAAAACATGAATAGTAGGATATTGATAGCAATGTTTAACACAGTTATATCTATAATTACTTTTGTTTAATTAAAGCATAAATTCTTGAAGCATTAAAACCCCTGACAGAATCAAATTTACTCCAAGCTAGTACAGATGGTAAGATCCACAGAATTTATTAATCACAAATACCAACATGAGTGGATCATATGCCATAATTATGTTCCCATTATAACGGCAATAAAATAAATAAAGCATTGGCATGTGAAAGTGCGAACAGCTTGTTTTTCCAAGACAGAAAAAGTAACCATGAAATGAACCTATACAAAAACTGTACAGCAGTGTTTCATACTTTTCGCTATCTTAATAAGTGATTTCCAGAATCTGCTTCCTAGTGGTTGCAAGTGTGTACTGGAGGAACTTATGGTGCTCCTCCTGCAAAAATGAGCTCCAGGGCAGCTTGGATGTCTCCTCCAGTGGCCTGCAGGGCTCTCAGGATCAGCTCTTCATCCTGGATGCCCATGTCATGCAGCTGCTGAAGTTGGGATTGCCACTGACTCTGGAAACACACACGACCATAGGCATCTTACAGACAGACCTTCCACCAAAGACACTATGTAGCATACTGTGAAAATGCTCTGGTAGGTACTTACTTGCAGAGAAGATATGCTGGATACCTGTAAGGCTTGCTGCAGTGCCTGGTTAAAGAGGTCATTTGTTATAGGAGTTCCTGCAGGCATAGGGGACACTCCTGAAGAAGCACCCTAACAACAACATGGAGATTCGGAGTGAATGCTGATGTCCAGAAGTAAAATGAAAATATAAAAGAAAAAGGAAAGACTATTCCTATTCTCTGATTTACGAATAGAATCACTTTGTAGTTAACGGCAACAAATATTTGGCCAGTGGAACTTTTCTTTTATCATGGCTCTATTACCATGTACAAATCAGACTGGCTTTCCTGAACTTAGCTGACTGAGTTACAGACGTGAGTGGATACAATGAAAAGTGCTCATCAATCAATTTCAGAGTGTTATAATGGCCTACAAAGAAAAGGTGCAGGCTATCAGCTTTCATTTCAAAACATGTATCCCATGAACTGTTAAGAAATAATAGCTCATTTAATACCCACTGAACTCCAGTTCTGTAATACAGTACTCCCATAAAAATGAAACACTAAACAAAATACAGATTAGTGATCATACATTACAGTGCTTTTGCAGTATCATATACAGAAATGTAAACTGTGTTTAGACTAAATTTGCATTTAGATTATCCCAAAAAAATTCTTGAGTGCTTGGTTTATTTGTGTTATAAGAGTACTTCTGCCAGTGTGTACTAGTGTGTTAAGAGTTGTGTGTACCTGGTTCCCTACGGTGGGTGTCACAGCACTGCTGTCTGGAGTGCTGGCCAGGGCCAGGGCTGTGGCAAGCTCATTCTGAGTGATGGGTCTGGGCCCCACTGCTCCACTATACCCTAAAGTAGCCGGCCTTAGACCTGAAGGGTCTGCAGAACTGGAGGTTGGCCCACCACGACTTCCCTGCTGCAGGTCAGAAACATTAACTCAATAGAACGGGCACAGTGCCAGTACATATTCATCACAATTTTAATAACGAATGTGATGTCTAACCGAATGGAACTCTTCCTCATCATCGGACATGCCTTCAAAGAGAATACCTCCTGCAGTTGAAAAAAGTATCTCTTTACTAATTGCTAAACACTGCTAAACACAAAATGACTAAAAATGGTCTAATATGTAAAACTGTTACAAAATTATAGGTATACGCTCCAGTATGTGCTATACATACAAAATTATGTACAATGCCAGAGCTGTATTTAAAATGCACTGTCTGAATTCCTGCTTTACCTGGCATGTCACTGTATGAGTTGGAGGACACGTTCCGGGAGGTGCTGGCACTATGCTGGCTTGGCACGCTGCCAGCCACGGAATGCATCACCAGAATAATACCATTAACTAGCGCTGGGTGAGAGTTAATCAACCTAGTGGAAAGACACAGAGGCAGGGACATTCATCTAACTTTAACATATTTGGAGCATTTTAAATTGGTGTGTAATTCATCTAAACAGAGAAGAGGAACACAATGGAAGCATGCAGAATCAGTAAAAGACTGAGTATTGTGGTAATCTTACTCACGTGTCAAGCATACTGGGATCTGTGAATTGCACAAAGAGATCCTTGTCTTGAAGGACACCTAAAGAGCAGTATTCACATTTAAACGAAGAGCTGAGTTCCCAAATGTCTCACAGCACTAGAATCATGATAAGGTTGGAACACCAATATCACTTTTAGCACATTAAGAGTTAGAATGTGTTAGACTACTTTTAGGAAATTCACCACTGGTTAAATTTTCTGCTGGCAAAACTACACAAAACATCCTATTTTACTAGGTATATATATATAGCTAATATATACAGCTGAACCAATACATTACCAATCCTTTTTCAGGTAATGTATTCAATAACTGACATTTTATTTTCTGTAATGCAATAATGCAACATGCTTTCTCAAATGTGTAAATACATAGAAGCAACCTACCTAGGGCCATTGGATCACTGCTCAGACCAGGTGTGGCCACAATGATCTGATCCAAAGACTCCTTGTTGTTCAGCATTTTAAAAATCTAGGTTGAAACACAAGAGTTTCATTCCTTAAAGTCAATGTTTCCTTAGATCCTGAGTGGATGTAAAACTGACCCTACCGAGTCTCTGTAGGCTGCGCTGTTGTGAAGAGCTGCCTGCAGGACACGGAATTCTCTTGCAGCGATGATCCTGTCCACCGGCTCTGAAACAACACATTACAGATGTTTCCATCAGCATTTAATCTTCTTACTTCTTGTGACTTTGTTGTTTTTCCTTTAATGTAACTCTTCGTCAGCAAGACCCTACCAGGCTGGATCTCGGGTTCTGGCCATGACTTCCTCAGGATGTGCACAGTCGAACCTGACTGGATCCCATAAGAGTCTAAGGTGAGCTCATCCCTCAGTTTTCTGCCACAGTACACCAACTCTGTAACACACAACAGTCTTAGGCCTCTAGCAGCTCACTACTCGCTCCGTGGGCAATGTCCTACCTCTCATCCTGCTAGCTAGCTTTCATCCCTGCATTATTGGCCAGTTTCTGAACACAAGGCTGTTTTGGATATTTCACGTGGCAGGGCACATTCAACCCAGCTGTTAAACTGACCTTTAAAGTAAACATCTCAGTAACACTCCTGTGCCCTACACTTTCATCCACGCTACCAAGCCAGTACTATGAAAGCATTCATTTTGTATATGGTCCACCAGCAAAATTATATCCTATATTCAGCCATGTTACTCCTCTGCTGCGCTCTCTTCACTGGCTTCCTGTAGCTGCCCGCATCAGATATAAAACCCTGATGCTGGCCTACAAGGCTAAGAATGGACCAGCACCTCCATACATGGTGGCAATGGTCAAATCCCGATCTGTACCCAGAGCTCTTCGAGCTTCAAGCACAGCTCGGCTTGACCCACCATCTCTCAGGACATGCGGAAAACATGCATCCAGACTTTTTTCAGTTCTGGCACCTCAGTGGTGGAACGAACTTCCACTGAGTGTCCGAATGGCAGAGTCTCTTGCTGTTTTTAAGCGAAGACTGAAGACACATCTGTTTCAAGAGCACTTAAATTAAATTTTACTACACTAGCATGTATTAAATATTTGTGACTGTAATGACTTTTCTTGCTTTTATCTGTTAAGTAGGGTTTTCTCAGTATATATTTGAGTATATCTAGGCGTCCATACTGACTGTATCTAATAATATCTTTGCTTAAAGTTTCTTCCTGATTTTAGCCTAAACTAACTAGCTAGAGATTTTGTTCTGAGTAAAACAATGAAGCACTTTTTGTAAGTCGCTCTGGATAAGGGCGTCTGCTAAATGCCGTAAATGTAAATGTAAATGTAAATGTATATCCTCAGCAGTAGTTCTGTGCAGAATTTAAAATTGATTAAGTGTACATGGAAGTTGCTGGAAGTCTTTAACTGTAAATATCAATTACACCTATATGGCAGGTGTACCCTTACAGAAGTGATGATTTGCTGTAGGTGTTTTGATAAAGAGGTAAACAAGTCTGTTTCACATGGAAATGGTAAGTCAGCTAACAGGACACTTCTGTCAAAGTACCAGTTAAAACGATTCGCTATTACAGCCATAACCCACCTATAAGCTCTGGATCCGGAATCGCATCTGGTAACTGCGCTGAAACAAGTTGCTTCAGAGTCGCAACCCGATATTCTCCAGGTAAAACGTCGCCAGGTTCTGTCTCTGGAAACTGAAGCACTGACTTTGGGAGGGACGGTTGGTCCATTAGCTTCAACGACAAACGCCACTCGGAAATAGCCATTTCTGACGACACTGGCCTATTCAATGACCGGTATTCCACGCCAGGATATAACTGCGCTTTTGCATAGATAACTGTTTTAGATTAGAGGCTCTGGGACTGCTTTCTGAAGTGATTAAGGAGAGACGGACGAATAAAGCATTTAAGGCAAACAATAACACGTAAGCAATCATTCATAATGATACATTCTTACAAGGCTTTTAAGATACAGCTAGCTATCTTCTGGTCTCCTTACAGTAAGCAAGTTCCATACTCAAATTCCATCTTTCATTTGTGCGGAAAGACGTAAGCGGTAAATGTTACGGTGCGTATGGGAATTGTAGTTTCATTCATAGGCTACGGTAAGCATAGGCTGCAGTGCCCTCCTACAAACAGGCATAGGCGTTCTTTTTTTATTAGTACAATGGTAAAATTAAATCTAAAATATATAAGAACATAATATTCTTTGACGATAGATAGATAGATAGATAGATAGATAGATAGATAGATAGATAGATAGATAGATAGATAGATAGATAGATAGATAGATAGATCTATGGACTAGGACATACACACAAAACAATCTAGCGCCTGATTATATTAAAATAATAATAAAACTAGACAGAACACAGACTAATTAATTAAGTGATGTACACATAAACAACTTGATGAAAACAGTAGACAGAGCATAGCATGAGTACCTAATTTAATAAAATGGGCAATGAGTTATATTTTGTTTATTGATTTGTGGATAGTGCCCATACACAACATCTATCCCACAGATTGTATCCCATATTCTAGCACTGGCCACTGTGGCCACAGAAGGAGTTGAGTATCCTGGGTCCTGCAGCAGAAAAGCTGCTCTCCAAGAGCAGAGTAGGAGAAGTACAAGGTTGCTAAAGGTGCTCTTGGATGTTGCATCATAGAAGGAGAAGGAAGAATAATTGAACATGTCTTCAAGTTTTGTTACAATTACCTTCTGTGATGTTCCCTAGATAAATAAGACAGTTCTACTGTTCTACACGCATTATGCATTATACTGTTTTTTTTAACAGTTTGCTTAATTTTATAAACCGTTGAATGAGGTTAGAAACCCCCTTTTCTTTCTCAGCTATATTCATTCCTTGCCGCTAGTTGGAATATTATGTCACACAGACCTGTACTGGTGGCGTCGCGCTGTTATTCACAGTGACAGATGGCTGCTTGGCTGGATATGCTGTTCAGTGAGTGCCAGCTGCCACAGGGCACACTAGTGGAGCAGGGACGACAGAGCCCTGGGGAACCAGGGCACACTAGTCATGGTAGGAAGAGGTAACAGCCCACACGTTTCTCACCCTGAATAGAGGAGACATCTAGTTAAGCCAAACCTAACGAAGCGCTACCTGCACACTGAACAACATGGCTGCAGAACTGCTCAGGGCAACGCAAGGAAAGTGCCCATGACTGAGGGACTGCCCCAGAATCACACCACTAACAGCACTGCCCACAACAGCACTTTGCACGGTTTAGTAGTGCTCCTGGTACTATATTGTGCAATAGTATCATTTACCCACATGGATACATATTGATTTATAATTGTTTTCTATGCAATTCGAACTATAATTAGGTGGCCATGTGCAGAATTGTAGTATGTTCAGAGTAAGAGCTGATTCCTAAGTATGTCTCATGTTTTACCCTTTTTAATTGTGTCTGTATCTTTTTGAACTGCAAGCTACTCAGGACTGGGTAGGATCTGAAAGGCTTCATATGAGAGAATTCTCACATGGATGACATAACGTTATGTTAGGCTTGGAGTCTAAACTGTTTAAAAATACCTGGCATGTGCATTATAACAAGGTATTAAACGAGACAACAAACAAAACATACTGATGATTGTGTGTGTGCGTGCATGTGTGTGCGTGTGTGTGTATGCACGTGTATGTGCGCGTATGGTCTGGAGTTGGTCTGGATGGAGATTTGAGATGCAAATCACACGGTGTGTCTGATTAATAGAGTGGCTGCAGAATGGATTCTCTAATTTGATTAATTAGGCTCAAGACCTCATCTGCAGTGGCCTGATGAGAATGGGAGATTAAGCACCCTGAAGAAGTCAGAATGTGCATTACCCTAAGAGGAATTATGGAGCAAGTGACTGAGCATTAGGTATGCAAGTGGAAGACAGAGAGAGGGAGAGAGAGAGAGAGAGTAAGAAGGCAACAAGAAGCATATTAAAACGTTTACCTTAATCTGTCTTAATCTGCATGCAGAATATTAGGTGGAGAGCATGATCTATACAGTATACAGTAAGAAACTGATAGTACATATAAATACAACAATCCAAAATACTTAATTCATTCTGATTAGTGCACATATTACTTGGATAAGTCAACAGTTTATGTTTTTGGCCAACCTTGTGTAGGCAAACTGGTGCACTGGGTTTTGACTATTTTATGTTTGCATCAGCAGAAATTGCACTTCCTCTTCCATCTTCATCCTTCACACAGCTTTAGTAAAATGGCTTAGCTTTGTGTCATGTGGGCACAAAGACATAGAGGTGGCAGAGGAAGGTCACCTGTGCCATCTGACCCCTCTGCTTACCACTCCCCTTCAGTGCAGGCTTAGTATTCAGGGGAGAGAGATCCACAGTGTAGGCATCTTGTGGTTCCAGGGAGAACTGCTTCACAGCTGATCTATTCCACATCCAAACTGACCAGTGAGGAGGCCCCAGAGAATTCATGTTTTAACTTTGGAAAATGTAACATTTTAATATCAGCGGCTTATAAGAACAAAGTAACAGTGCAGTGGTTTAATGTAGGCAAAGTAACTAAATTTGTTAGAAGAACCTAGCAAATGAAATGCTTTCAGGTTGAGAGAAATATCGAGTAAGTATATTTAATCATCCACAAAAATTATAATTCCTGTTAAATTATGTTTTGGTAAACTAAACGGTGTACTGTTAAGCAGAGTAATACCACATGTATAAATCATATCACATAGGATGCTTTCAGAGTAGTTGTAATGGTTCACTTTTGATTATATACAACACTACATTAGACTTTCACACTGGGCCTTTCTTGTGTGTGACTGAGATAAAGTATTATGACTGGGGAATGAATTACTGAGAGAATGAGTCAGCACATGGCCTTAAGGGGAATTCTGAAGTCAGCTGCCCTCATTTCTGACCTGAAGCAAGGCTAACCTCTCTGACACTATGGAGGATAAGCTATCACTCATTTGAAGTAATCTTTGTCTTTCGGTTGTTAAGTCTGTTGTTAAATTGGGGGTCTTACTTTCATGGAACACCAGGTGTACTGAAATGACCTTAACTGTGTGGAACTGTTACTGCACACGCTGCCCTTCACGGTGAGCACTCACCTCTTTCTGTTAATGCATTTTTAAAAGTTAATTTACAGTAATCTTCTTATAAATCAGAATGCTTTTAATGTCGTGTAAAGAAGAAATGTTTTGAAAATAAGTAAATGAGTTATAACAAGTTTTTTTTACATTATAAGAAGGTTGTGTAATCAGACTACCAAGATTCAGAGCAGTTGAATGCAGTTGAATGCTGTGCTGTTCTTGCTTTTCTTATCTTTTAGGTAAGTTCACCTCCCACTTAGTTTGGAGCTATTTGCTGCACATGTGGGGGTGAGACGGAAACTAGTTTAGACTCTCCATGGTATCAGTAGAACGCTGATCATTTTAAAGAATATTGTGCTTTTGTGACAGCGTCTCGCTGCCAGTGTCTCCCTCCTCCATCTCGCAGCAGTGGCGTCCACATGGCCTTATGTTGTGTTTTTGTTGTGCTTTTGTTGTGGCATGTGTTATATGCTTTGAGTGTATGTCATGCCTCGCACAGGTGGTGTTTTGATTGTATGCCACGCCTCACACAGGTGGTGTTTTGATTGTATGTCACGCCTCACACAGGTGGTGTTTTGATTGTATGCCACGCCTCACACAGGTGGTGTTTTGATTGTATGCCACGCCTCACACAGGTGGTGTTTTGATTGTATGTCACGCCTCACACAGGTGGTGTTTTGATTGTATGCCACGCCTCACACAGGTGGTGTTTTGATTGTATGTCACGCCTCACACAGGTGGTGTTTTGATTGTATGCCACGCATCACACAGGTGGTGTTTTGATTGTATGCCACGCCTCACACAGGTGGTGTTTTGATTGTATGCCACGCCTCACAAAGGTGGTGTTTTGATTGTATGCCACGCCTCACACAGGTGGTGTTTTGATTGTATGCCACGCCTCACACAGGTGGTGTTTTGATTGTATGCCACGCATCACACAGGTGGTGTTTTGATTGTATGCCACACATCACACAGGTGGTGTTTTGATTGTATGCCATGCCTCACAAAGGTGGTGTTTTGATTGTATGCCACGCCTCACACAGGTGGTGTTTTGATTGTATGCCATGCCTCACAAAGGTGGTGTTTTGATTGTATGCCACGCCTCACACAGGTGGTGTTTTGATTGTGCCATGCCTCACACAGGTGGTGTTTTGAGTGTATGCCATGCCTCACACAGGTGGTGTTTTGAGTGTATGCCATGCCTCACACAGGTGGTGTTTTGATTGTGCCACGTGTCACACAGGTAGTGTTTTGATTGTATGCCATGCCTCACACAGGTGGTGTTTTGATTGTATGCCATGCCTCACACAGGTGGTGTTTTTTGAGTTTATGCCACGCCTCACACAGGTGGTGTGTTTTGATTGTATGCCACGCCTCACACAGGTGGTGTGTCTTGAACTTTATTTGCTGCTTCACCTTTGCATTGTTACATTTTATGTCTCCCTTTATAAGCCCGTTGGCTTTCTTTACTTGTGGATTCCACGTTTATGTTCGGTTTGTTTCATTCATTTCAGTAAACTCAACAGGTGGAGACTTGCATTTGTTCTGTCCATTTTGCATGGTCTTCACCCGTGACAGCTTCAAGCAGACAAAGCACTGGTAATCTTAAATCTTAAATACGGACATAAAGAAAAGAATTAAGAGCATCATTTTATTTCCTGAAATGTAAAGAGAAAAGAATACTGTATATGGACATAAGTAGCATTAACACCTTTTGAATAAATATGATTTGTTCAGTTCAAAGTTGTTTCATGTCAGTGGGGTGTTTACAAGGAGTTTAATGCTTGTGGTTACTTGAAGTCCATTGCTTAGCAGGACTGTAGGGAGGCGGAGTTTGTGTGCTCTTGTCTGACACCGTCTGAGTGCTGCTGTTCCGTACATTGGCTTTGCTGGAGCCTGGAATCATGTGCCATTTGTGGGCAGACCCGGACGTCAAGGCCTCCACCCTCAAGGGTCGTGAGGGGGAGGACGAAAACACAGAGTCATTGGATGAAAACCTGGAGGATCTCCCGCCACCATTTTCTTCTTCAAGATCATCATCCTCATCATCATCATCATCACAGCATAGCGCATGATACAGAGTCTTATCGCAGCACTGCGTTTTTCTGCTGTCAAAGAGCCAGGAAGCTGTGGGGCTGTAGAAGGCCGCCGTGGCTCCATTAAGGGCAGGAAGGTCTCCACAGCTACGCCGGCACAGGCACGATTCTTCTCTCCCAGCAGTGTCTACCAGAGGGGTATGTAGTAAATGGCCCATGTCATGGTTCTTATAAAAAGACTCTGCTCTAAAAACTTCCCTAAGTTCTCTCTCACTGCTGCAAGCCAGGGTCACGTCGTCCTCCTCCGCGTCCTCTCCTGTGTCCAGGGTCACGCTGTCCTCCTCCGTGTCCTCTCCCATGTCCAGATCAATGTTCGCTGTCAGTCTGTCAATTTGAGCCACTACCTGTAGAAAAAAATAGGAAATTACAAATTAAGAAAGAAGTAGGAGACTTCAAATATAGTTATGTAATTACTCATGTTTGGGAGAAAGACCACACCTGTAACGTCTTGCTCTTAATTAATATTCTCTATAAATGATCAACTTCACTACTGAATTATGGGTCTGAACTGTGTGATTAGGATTTTGTTCCAGACCACCTTCTTGACTTCTACCTGCTTCTCCTTGAATTCTCCTTTAACCTTCTTGACTTCTCCTTTTATCTGCTCTTCCTGCATCTCTTGCTATTAGCTGTTCATTTCTGTGTGCTCTGTGGCATGTTGCTGTTAAAAACTGAGCAGTGAACCTTCAAACAACAAAGTATTAAAATCAGAGGTAAATATATCGTTTGCCAGCCCTCTCACACTTTTTTGTACATTTTAATAAATTGTTTAAAAATATTTCTTGTCTTACTTTGTAAGAAAAGCAGTAAGAAAATCTTAACACAGTGGTCATTCTTCCACATTCTAAAGTAGTGGAAGTAATTTTTTGCACAGGACATTCTCAAGGCTGGAACACGCAACAAAGTCACACAATCACATAGAGGGGGAACAGATTCACACAGTCACTGCTAGAGGCCTCACATACGCAGTCATAACGACCCTCACGCTTGTCTTTACCCACACAGAACCATGCACAGCTGTATGCCATTCAGTAATAATGATCTTAGAGTGAAGAGGATGCAGCTATAAAAATTCTGGCTGTGCATGATTGCTTTTAAAGAGAACGATTATTAACAATATTAAAACAATAACCTTATTGGTTTAACCTCTTCCTTTCCTGTACCTTTCCCCATGTTGGCACCAAACAGAATCAATTGACTTATGAGATGATATATAGGTGATGAAATTTCTGATATGTAATCTAGTTATGGAGTAAAGGAGATAATGGGTAGCTCATTACACAACATTTACATACATAGACAAACTCAGATTTAGCTGATAAGGTCTGGTAAGAAACATCTAATGTTAATTAGAGTGGACACAAATGACAGGAGTTCCTTCCGCAAACACCTGGAGAGTTTAATAAAATTGCAGGTCTCAATCACAAGGGCCCCACTGAAGTATGCTGTATGAGTGCATTTATGATGTCTCTCAGGATTCAGTGGAGCTGTGGATCATCCTATTGAATATCAGAATCTACATTCATGTCAGCTTTCCTTCATCGGGTTCTGCACAGCCCTGAACTGTCAGTATGTCCATGAGTAATGCAGTCCTGGTAGCCACCGTCTTGCTGGGCGCAGATCACGATGATGCCTAGAAATGGTAGTGGGTCAGAAGGACACTGAGTCTGACATATACTGCAGTACTGGGCGAAGACGGCTGGAAAGACTGTGAGCTAACTTGTAACCTGAGTTGCAGCTACAGCTATTTCAATGGGTGACGTCAATGCGGCCACAAACTGGTTCGTGGATAATAATCCCAGTTCCACAGTTATGTTTGAGAGGTGAGAGATAAAGATTTGAGAACAACCTATAACTTTAAAGAAGAAATCAGTGTATACTAGCAGTAGCATCACTGGGCAAACACGTCAGATGAGCTCCGACTGAAGTGATCTCAGGCTGAGATGTCAGGTATGACTGATCTTCAGAACTCCAGATAAATTATAGAGGAGCAAAGACTGGGATGGGGGAGGAACTGAGTGCTCGGGTTCATACAGTCTCATACAGTAACCAGTGGAAGAAAGAAAACAGCCATATAGAGGAAGAGATTGCCTCCCATCACATGATGCTAAATGAAGCAACATAGTACTGGTTAACTCACTTGAGAAAATGAACCCAGATATGTAAACTCACTTGAGAAAATGAACCCAGATATGTATGTCTGACACTAATGAGAAGGAATCTTATTTTCTGATGCTTTGCAGCAAAGCATTTGAATGTTTTCCTAAATTACAGTTAGGCCTCACAGCTGACAGGTTGTTTGTGCTTCAGTGTCACTCTATGTGCGAGGGTGTTGGTGCAGTGTCCGTCAGCTGTATGGTTTCCTTGATGTGCAGTGTGTACATTTGTGTTTGTGAATTTGAATTTGTATTTCATTCTGTGTGTGCGTGCGTGTGTGTGTGTGTGTGTTAGGCTACCTCTCGGAGCTCTCTAGCCACATCCTTCAGCTCGGTGAGAACCTCTTCCAGTTGTTCCATCACCATCCGTATGTGGCCACGGATGCTCTCCCTGCGATCCGGACTCTCAGCCAGGGCCAGCGCTCCTAGCAGTGAGTTGTGGAACATCCTTGACACGTGCACAGCACCAGGCAGAAGGGCAGAGGATCCTGGGCTTCATGGCAGAAGTCCGATAAATGTACAGCATTTATCCCAGTGAGAGGCATGGCTGCTGGGCACGTGTTGGACAGATCAGGCTGACTATGAGACGTCTCCCACACCTTTACTGCGGCTGTACTAGTTTCAGATAGTTTTCATTTTATCCAAGAACATCTGTCATGATAAAGTTAAACTTGAACAGGATTGAAGGATTAAAGATTTGAATAATATCATGTATTGGAACTAATATATGCTCCTTAACATCATGCATGTGCCCACTGTTTTTTTTTTAATAAATCCATTAAGATGGATCATTTGTCATAAATTTAAAAGAGATTAGCACATATGAAAATCATATTTGTTCTGGCAAGCTTGTCTGAGGTAGAATGCTGCTATTTTAGGAGTTCAAGATGTTCCGCAGATCATTGTCAAAAGTAACAGTAGATTCAGCATCTTACATTGTCTCTGTACTCACAGATCTGCACGGTGACTATATTTTGTGCATGCAGAAAGTGCAAGCTCCGTCTCAGTGCAGTTCAGAAGGTGAATTATCCAATCATGATTTTCCAAGTAGGCTGAGAACAGAGAGAGAATTCTACACACAGAATCCAGGAGAGAGAGAGCGTTGCTGAGTTCATCCAGCTTGACACCTAGAAGGAAGAGCAAATAGGCTCTCTACAAGTACCACAGGTCCTGAGAAGAAACCATCATCCTGAAGGAGCAAAAAGAGAGAGCGGGACCGTCCACTCCAAACTGGTGAGTGCTTCACTATCGTCTGCAGCCTTTCAAAGTTGTGGCAGTGGTCCAGGTTTGCCATTAGCCAAGCCATCCAAGACTAAGCTTCGGCACCCATGTGTGTCCATAAGAGGCTGTTGTGAGGTGCTGTGCTGTTTGCTGTGCACCGTCTGTGCTCCTGTGCTGTGAGGTGCATCTCTCATCTCCATCAGCTTGAGCTCAAACCTCTACCCAGGAAGGCAGGCTGTAGTTCGCTTGTTCTAGCTCCCTTCCTCTCCTCTCCCTCTTGCTCACCCCCGATCTCTCATCTCCCCCCTCCCACACCCTTGCACATTCATTTCCTATCTTTACCCCTCTCACACTGTTTCTCTCAGCAGCATTATCATCTTTGATAGTCACTTCCTTACACAAACTCTTTTAGTGTGTGTGTCTGTCTGTCTGCCTGTCTGTCTCTCTCTCTCACACACACACACACACACACACACACATTCCCCTTCGTCTCACTCTTTTATACAGCTTGCCACCTCAATTGGGGAAGCAAATTAATTCAATTCAATGTTGCATTGCAGGAAGAAAGGCATGAATGCACTGGCACTGCAGCAGAAGAAGCAGGGCAGATTATCCCATTAAACACATTAATGGAAAGTGCGGGATATAGATGAGGAACAGGAAGCCACTCCCACTCCCTCACTCGGCTCTAGCTCATGCTCCTGCTGTAATTATATGGGAGAGTTCTCCCTCCATAAACTCATGCCTTGCACTATCAATGGAGAACTGACTGACTGCCTTACTTTCTGATATGAGGTCTCCATACTTTCTGATATGAATCTGATGAAGAAGTATGGACTCAACACAGTAATGACTTTTATACTTCAAAGAGAGTATGGAAAGCTCACTGAATAGCTTACACAAATTAATCTGCTACTTACCTTGTTCTTGTTGGAATGTCACAAACAAGGACCTGCCAAATAAGTCTTACCTCTACCTTCTCATTGATGTTGGATCACTTTCTCAATCATGAAAAAAAGACAGAGTGTGAATGACCCATGTCCAACCCATGCAAGAATTGAAAGTTCCAAAGTTTATTATGTAGACTGACCACATGATGCCATGGCACGTTGTGGATGGTGGTGTTTCAAAGGGTGTCGAGATGTACAGCACCTCTATCCTTTACTCCCTGACCTGGAGGGACGCATGCGGGCCTTTGCCCTGCTCAAAGATGCACAATACAGCAAAAGATGTGATAATGAGTAAGATGCATTAGAACTGGGATAGCTAAACTTTGAAGAACTCTGGACCACCAGAATAACATGAAACAGAAGGTTGTGAACAGGGTGTTGATATGAAATAACACTTCTACCAAGCTCATTGCTGCCCTCTGCTGGGAAAACGGATTTAAATAAGTGTAAGCAAGGATGCTGAAAGAATTAGATTACTGTATCACACATATTCCAACAATATGTTTACTAGCTATAAGGAAACACAAAATAATACAAAAGCAATACAAAATGGTCTAGAAAAAAATCTCTAAAACCTCCTGGAGAGCATGTTGCTTTTAAAGAGCACGGCCACAGGGTTGCTTGGTTCTAGAGTTTTTATCCTATGGTGTGTTCATGATAATGCAGCATAATTAACTCAGGACAAATTCTGTACTCAAAAAAAAAGAATGATAATTGTAACATCACACCGACATTCAGAACATTAAGATAAATGACAAAGAAAGAATGACAGTGGAGAGAGAAAGAGAAAGAGAGAGAGAGAGAGAGAGAGAGAATATATAATGGACAAAGAAAGACAGTGGAGGGGAGGGAGACAGCTATGTCTCGCTATTTTCTCCATGTCAACAGTACATTCCATTTTGGGATGAACAACAATTACATTAACATACACACATATACATACATACACAAACACACATACACACACATCACCTATGTACACATGGCACATGATTTGATTCACAAGTTTACAGAGCACCAAACAACACACTATGACTACCTTTTTTGGTTCTATTGTTATCATCCCATTCACTTTACACTATGAACAAGGTTTTATTTACCTTCGACAGTGTTGCTGCTATATATGCATTCATACAATTTTACCTTTTATAGGTCTTGACAATGGACAGCAGACTTTGCTTTTGCTGGTGCAACAAAGATCTAACATTTGTACTTGAATCATCCTTCCCATGTCGGATATGAGCCTTTTCATCTAGGTTACCCCTGATCTAAGTACCAGTGATTGTAACACATCCTGTCCACTAGATGGCTCTCTGATTTTCTAGGTTCTCAAGCCCAGTCCTGGAGACTCGCAGTCCTGCAGTTTCATATTTTCCCTGCTCCTAATAAACCTTGTCCAGGACATCAGCTACTTATCACGTCCTCTGTGGTCTGGATCAAGTGTAAAGGGACACATTAAACCTGAATGTGTGCAGACCTCTAGGGCCCCAGGACTGGATTTATGAACCTCTACTTGAGGGCACTGTCAACAGCAGAAGTTGAAAACTACTAGTGTTATAGCAAAGCTTGATTGTCCTCTTTCACCAAAGCCCGTGATTATACCAGTGTAATAGGTGAGAAACAGTGAACACTACTGCCTCACACACTCACATACACACAAAAATAATGACTATGGTCTTTTACAGAAACCTACAAAAATTAAACATACACATCAATACATGATACACATCAACTCCTGATACACATCTTACATGAACACATACTTCACAGTTCTTGAGATGAGATGCTATTTTACAGATTTTAAACCATTTTCATTACATGTTACATATACTGTACATAATTCTGATGCATTTACTTTTTGAATTAATTTAAAGTATATTTGAGAATATATAAAGACACTTCCAATTCAACAGCTTCAAATTTAGACACTTCCCATCAATCCATGGACAAATTCAGTTCTCTATAAACTTAAATCTATATCAGTAATCTTTCTGTCTTAATTACACACATTATGTCTTGAAAATACAACAACCTTATTATTTGACCAAGGGTTTACATAATCTTCAAATCCACATAATCTGGGAGGTTTTACACAACGATATACTGGTCACTGTACCACAGCATATATTTACACATACGTAGATGGGATATTACAGTTTAATCTATAATCCTATTAGGAAATTACAGAATTCTGAGAGAATTATGAGTGGAGATAATAGTTCCTATGAAATCCAAAGAGAGTAGTGTGCTTCACTGGCAGGCATTTAAATATTTCCTCAATAAAAAGGTCAGTCTACCAAAAAGGCTGGAATTGGCAGACAAATAGAAAACTAAATCCCCAATACTACATAACACCACTTATTGTATAAATAATAGCAAAGACAACATTTTCTTTGATAACTGAAATAAATAATAACAAAGAAGCAGGTCATGAGTCATCTCCGTGACCTCCAGGTAATTCTCTTAAATCTCCTAAATTTAGTGGGCTGAGCTCCTTTTTGTATTGTCTGCTAACAGGATCCATTATTATTCCTTCTGTAGTTCAAAACTGATGCCAATGTCTTTTTGGAAATACCAAAGTTCCAAAAATAATTTCATGATCTTTTTACAGCTTTTCTTTTTTTTGATATTCAGCCCTGAATCAGTATTTGACAGATGTGCAAGATTGCTTTAGTTTGACTTTGTTTGACAGTATGTTGAGGGGGAAAAAAACCTGAGGTAAGAAAACAAAATTAAACAAACCAAAAATCTGACCATTAATATTTTTGCACTTTACACTAAATAACAGATACAATTAAAAACATAACTGTTCAAGTATATGGCTATGTGTATAATAACCAAAAAACAAGTCAGACAGTTAAGACTTACTGAAAAGAAACATTATGATCAAAGACCATTGGCTGGTCAAAGACCAATGGCTCAGTACAATGGAAAGTAACGGTTTCATTTATTTTGACTTATTTCACCTCAGTTATAGAGGTTTATAACAATTATTTATGTATTTATTCTAGTGTTAGCCTTTAGGTCTCCTTTTGCACAAGACATAGATTAGGAAAACATTTAGAATACGTTGCTAGACAATCATAACTTGTCTGCTTAAACACCAATATATTATCATCAATGTCCTACAGAAACAACTTTCAGCCAGTCTTAGGCTATCTGCCAAATGTACAGTCAGTTTGTGTCACATAGTGTTTTAACCATTTATACTGTCCTTAGCACTTAAATACCACTAAGTCCAAAAAGAAAGAGACCTTCCGAATAATCTGAAATTAAATCCAGAAAAACTGTAAGTTACAAGGTTTCTGTAGTGCACCAATGATAGTTACTGTTCTCTCTCCTAGCTCAATGGACTAGGAACCTAGTTACTAGAGAGCACAGTGCCATGGAATGCCTCCATATTTCAGCTACTATTAATGGCAAAATAGTATGTAGCTATTAAAACTGCCTTGGTAGCACAAAGAAGGACTGGCAGTTTAGCACTGGCAGAGTCAACAGACCGAAACAATACTTTTTAAACAGCTAAAGCAAAGGCCTATGCGTTATTCTACAGGAGACAACCCGTTTTAAAATAAATCTGTCAGTTATTTGCACTCTTCCCACTCGAATCTGTCACCTTGTTTTCGTTCCCCCCCTCCCCAATACCCTGTTGCACTCATTTCTGCCTGTTCATTACTAAAATCCTTTTACATAGGGTCATTGTAGTTATAGGTGGGGGCATCAGAGTACTGCCCCTGCATGGCCCCCTGCGCTGCCCCCATAGCTGCCTGCTGTGCTGCCTGCTGGACGTGGGGGTTCTTCCATGCACCCGTTGTCCATTCCTCCTGGGCTTTACTCATGCTCCCTCCACTGCCACGGTAGAAGTTATGGACCTGCAGCACACAAAAACGTCTTTTATTTTTCTCCCATTCAGAAACCGAACTGCTGTCTTGTGACTATTGTTGAGAAATGTGAACGATGTTAATTCGGTTAATGAATTAAATTGAACATGCTGAATAAAAAAAACGGTATGAAGTATAAGAACTACGATTTCAGTGCGTATCGTTACCGCCAGTACGGTCGAGAGCCGTAAATGAAGGAGGCGCAAAATGAGAAGGATTGAAGAAAGAACTGCGTGTGAAGGGAAGTGAATTAGGCACCTTGGTGAGGGCGATGAACGAGAGCACAGCCACAGCCGTGAACATGATGGTGGGAATCAGCATTACTACAGCAGACCCAATATTAGTGCTGAAGAATGTAATGGTGGCCAGCCAACCACTGGAATGGAGAAATCAAGGACAGAGATTAGAAACACTGCACATCTACACTTATATATCTACAATAATATCGTCCAAAACGTCACTCCATTACAGAGAAGCATTAGTGACAAAATATGAACTTAAATACTTTTAATACTTCATGGATTCTTCATACTTCAACATTACAATGAACAAAAAACAAACAAAAAGATACAAGTCAAAGAATCTGTCATGGTCCGAATAGGGTGAATGAAAACATGGCTCGTATTTATATTTATTTCCTGGCCATAAAGATAAACATCATGTCCAATTAATGTGCACTTTCAAACCGTTTTGGGTCAGGCGAGGCAACTCCACTCACATAACATATGGTAAATACTTAATGTAATTATATACACTTATGGTAATCAATAAATTAATTAAAAAAAACATTCTACTTCTACACATCTCTACAAATTCATCATCAACATTTCTTACCACACTCCCCAGCCTGGAATGCCCACAGTCTGGATAATACTGATCACAACCTGAGCCATGAATACGAAGAAAAATGCCATAAAGTTGAAGGAGCTGTCAGTCCTGCAGAAGAAAGATTATATATAAATATTGTCAGTATACATAGCCTGTGCTCTAAATTAAGTAATGGTATCAATTTCTCACAAACATTGAATGAAATTGCCTTCAATCCATCTTTTGGAACTAGACTGGGTCTAGTTCACCATATCTAGGTGTATACAATATGATTAGAATATATACACCATACTATTAATATTAGTACATTTACAATTATTCAAACACACAATGTACCAGTTAATTCAACTAAATAATTTTGTTAGTGCAAACTACTTTAGAGCAACCGAGCTTCAAAAAATGACACAAAAATGTAGCACAGCAACTAGCAAAAGCTAATTATTTTGATTTGCCATTCTACAAATGATAAATTGTGTGCAAGACATGGCATATAATGAAGCAGTTAAAATGCACACAGTGCATGATCTGAACTCACTTAAAGGCTTTGTAGATGGGCCGGAACCAGCACACATAGGAACATGGAGTGAAGAGAATCAGCCACAGTATAGCCATCCCAAAGTTAGTGGCCCCGCCTCCTCCACACATCCATGCGAGACAACCAATCAGGTTTACGGCAAGTGTAGCACTGTTCACTGGATGGAATTGCAAGAGAATTAAAATATTGAACTTCATGTAGCATAATACTAAAACAGCTAAAACTAGTCATTTTATAAAACTCTTCTTTTGGACACTTACATACACTTATCCAGGACAAACATTCACAATAATTGCAAGAATTACATGTAGAAAGCTGATCTCAGACATCAGACAAGGTTTTTTACTATGTAAGTCTCAAGTGAACCGTGAAAAGTGAGCCACTACTGTGCGTTCAAGGTTGACATCAACTTACTGCAATGCTCCTATAATATGTGAACTATACACAAGACAAAAACATGGCTAATGGTTATCGTCATAACTAAGATATCTCTGACACTCAGCAATTATCAAAAGTTAAAGCAAAACAAAAGAACAGCAAAGCTAAATCAGCTCATTTCTATCTGTAGAAATATCTGTAATGGGAAAAATTTTCTTATTAGTTTTCTGTATGCATGTAAGGCCTCAAGTGCCTTTTTTTACTGTGTTCTCTTTGCTTGTGTTAATCTGTCTGTGAGCACCCCTAGTGTGTAGATTAGGTAGTCACTCATAATTGTGGCTAGCCATAGAAAAAAATGTTCTGCACACCCTTTGTGTCTAAGCAAGCAAGGACACCATGCATGATGTTGGGAAGCAGAACGTTCTCGACCTAATGGTCCGGACAGTGCCATCACCAGACACCAATCAGACCTTACGCCCAATATTCCGTCACGAGTACAAACGTAACCAGCGGTAGTTGGTATGAACATTCCTGATTACAGAGGGGGGTTAGCTCTTGCAGACACTTTGAGTGTGTGCAACGGAGATCTCTGGATCGATCCATTTTTCTATTTAATGCTTTAAATTCTTCTCTTTTTATTAAACTTTATTTTACTTTTATATCTTACCCATACCTCTGACTGTTCTTGCTCACTACTAAGGTTCAAATTTCAATGACAATTTGGCACCCCAGATGGGACTCAGAGACTGAGGGTGGCACACCTGCACGGGAGGGCACCGGCATCACAAAACTGCGTGCTGACGAGCACCCAGTAGACTAAATTAGGGAGAGTGGGGAATACAATCTGTGTGTGTGTTATAGGGTAAAAAATGGTTAAGTGTTAAAGTAAAAATGAGTGTATGTATGATGACAGCAAACAGTGTAATTACCCTAAGATGAAGTTCATGGGAAAGCAGTATGGGCCAGAAAGTTTGAGTCAATTTCAAACCTGGGTTTCACGGTGTGGGTTTCTAGACCTTGGCAGTTTCAGCACAAATCAAATATCAGCATTAAAATTGAGTTTGGAAAAAGAGCAGACTGAGGGTTTAAAGGTGTAGAGGAGATGTAGAGGAGGCAGACTTCAATGCATCTGGTCAGCCCAGTGTAATCGCACACCAGGACACGGTGAACACAGGCTACAGCACAGACTACAAGCCAAGGCCGGACACTCCCATCTCACTCACTGCCTTTGCCACCATCACCGCCAGACTGGGTGAGTGTCCCAACAACAACATCTGAACATGTAACCTGCCCGATAGTGGAGGTAGCGGGACAGAACGGACTGATGCTGGTCTACAGAACATGGACACTAGCAGATTTAGTGATGAAACAACTCAGACACCCCAGTGACATTGGGGAACAGAAGTTTGTGACTGAACTGGAAGTATTCTGCCAAGAGTTCAGACTGACATTATATGAGCTGCAAGTTCAATTGGCAATGGTTCAGATGATAGCAAGCCACGAAACAGCAGGACAAGGGAGAAGCAAAAGCGGGAAGGAACAAAGAAGGAATAAAAAAGGAAAGGGAAGGGGGATGATGGATGATGACACTGATGCATGTTTAAAAAAAAAAAGGACATTGGTCACGAAAATGTCCACAAAGATGGGATAAATGTGGGAGACAGAACCAAGGTAGAGACTGATGAGACAGGGGGTCGGCTGGTGACGATCCCAAAGGGTCAGGTAAGACAGAACACCTTTCTATGCTTGGCAATGGAGAATGCTTTCGCCAACACCTGTTAATACTGTTGAAGGAAATGATCAATTAATTGAACAGACTATTAAATCTTTACAAGCTAAATATTATTTGCAATGTGAAGAAACCTGTGCCATATATGAAACAAACGCTGCCGCTGATCTGCCAATGCTTACTGTGATGACAGGGGGAACTGCAAATGCATTTTAGTAGATTCTGGCGCAGGCCATTCTGTCATTAGAGCATCTGAATTTAGTGAGCCAAAACGTATGAGTGGAAGGTATCTCCAGTCGGTTGGTGAGTCAGGAACAAAGGTCGCAGAGCAATCCTCCATACCCCTGTCCTGTTCATTACAAGAGTCGGGGACTAAATTGAAGTTTCAGTTTTCTGATACCAAAACTATGCACAATAAATTTGCTTGGGAGAGATTTAATGTGTCAGTTGGGTCTTCAGATAAAAAGCGGACCGGATGGTCTGAAAGTTCAATTATTAGAACCCATGCAAGTCGTACGTCTTTCATTAGACTCGCTCTTCATTCATGTGACTGGCAACCAAGCACCTGTCCCACAGGATATATTAAGACAGAACTGATTACTCTTGCACAAAGTTTTACTAACCCCATGAGTACTGACTTCAAGGACTCATGTACAGCACACATACATGAGGAAGGATGTGAACAGGTTTGAAATGTTAATGGTAAAATGTTTGCTTTGGAATCAGCACGTGGGAGGTAAACTTGAGCGTAGCAGAGTGTGACACGTTTTCAGATGGAAAACAGCAATCCATATGTTTCGCTGGCTAAAGCCACGAGCTGGGAGTGTCAAGGTTTGGGGTTGTGGCTGAAGCGAATGTTGCCAATCACAAGGCGCATAACATAAAGCGTTGAGCTGGTTGGTTAGAGTGAAAAGGGGATTGGAACTCGTAGCTGGCGAGGCGCCAATATTCCATTGCCCAGAGATAGAGTGCGTGTTTGTGTGTGTGTGGAGCTGGAAGCAGATATCAGAGACGCTGTGGTCAAAGAGAAAATGTGATGGAGCCTTGTTAAAGGTTCTGAACCTGTGAGAACAACACCGAAATCTGATTTCAGGCCTTGCAAACCTCGGTACCCACTGAAAGCCTTTAGTGATTACAGGCATTTGGCCAGGCTTCGAGGCAGTGTTAAAGGCAGGAGTGGTAGTGCCCTGCATCACTTCACCAGCGCGAAGGGAGATTGGTTCAAGATCTCCAAGCAGTTAACTCAGCGGTAGTACAGAGAGCACCACTGGTGCCTGATTTCTATACACTTTTGTCTCAGGTTCCATTTGATTGTAAATGACTTTCAGGTGTTGATTTGGCTAATGTTTTTTTTGTTTGTTTGATTTCTGCACCGGTACATTTGGATTCTCAATTTTGGTTTGCATTTGAGTTCCGTGGTTGACCATACAATTTTACTCGCTAATGCCAAGGCTACTGTGAGTCCCCAACCATACACAACGAGGCACTGCAGTGCAGCCTGCAGTCGTTGGAATTAAGCCGGGTTCAGTACTGTTTCGTTTGCTCACCCACTGGAGATCAGTGTAAATAGGTCACTATTAAGCTGCTAACACATCTAGTAGCCAAAGGGCACAAGGTTAATCAAACAAAATTACAATTTGTGCAGGCTGAAGTCAAATTCCTGGGCCATTTGAAATCAGGTGAAGGCAAAAGGTTAGGTAGCAACAGAAAAATAGCTGCCATTCAAAAGCATACCAAGCCCAGGACCAAAAAAATAATGTCATTTTTAGCAATGCATTCGTACTGCAGAGCATTCATTTGTGATGATGCATGCCTAGAGGCCCCATAGAGCACAATAGCCCATGGGAAAGGCTTATAAGCCTACACCTGGACGCAAGAGGACACACCTCTCATCCCGCACGTGGTTGCTCAACTGCAAATGACAGCAGCCCGCTGTCTGAGATACCACACTGTTGCATGAGGAATGCCAAACATTACAGTTAGAAGATGTACAGCTCTTAACCCTGTAATTCTTCTGCCAACAGAAAATGGTGGTGAAAATACTAACAACAAAGGTTGTTTCTCTAGGAAATGAGCACACACATGTGGCAGCAAAACAGGCTGCCAAGCAGATATTGAAACAGAACCTGAGCACTACAAGTGTTAAATGTACCAACAATGATTTCCCCACAGCAGACTTGGCAGCGGCCAGAGGCGACCAAAAGGGATGGTACAATCAACATTTGTGGACAAGACACAGATGCCTGCGTGGTACCAAGGTTATCACCTTTAGGACCCATGCACAGGCCTGTGGCTACACACAAAATTCTCATGACAACATCTCTAATGTAACAGAACAAATGAGACATCTTGAGGAATTGGGGCACCTGGCTAGTTACAGTGTGCACCTGCGTTCTCATCTTACTAGTGCTTTCTATCTCTCATAGGGGCCTGTGACATACAAACAGCGAGTTCTTTGCGCAAGACCGGTGAGTTCCAGATGGTGTCCAGCATGAATGAGGACTACAGTGGAGACCTGCAATGCCGGACTCAGACTGTGATTCGTCTGAGTTTGCACACTTTGATGACATGAGTTTGTAAATTGCTGTAAATTGTAAATAGTTTATAAATTGTAGATTTTGTTGATTAAATCAATGTACTTCCTGTCATGACATTACAACTAGAAACTGGAAACCCAGAGTGGTCTGTAATTGATGTGATTTGTCCATAAAGGACAAAAAGGAGGCAAATGTTTTCTTATTAGTTTTCTCTATGCATGTAAGGCCTCAAGTGCCTTTTTTACAGTGTTCTCTTTGCTCATGTTAATCTGTCTGTGAGCACCCCTAGTGTGCAGATCAGGTAGTCACTCATAGTTGTGGGCTAGCCATAGATAAAATGTTCTGCACAACCCTTGTATCTAAGCAAGAAAGGACACCATGCATGATGTGGGGAAGCAGAACATTTTCGACCTGATGGTCCAGTGAGGGGTAGCGCTGACATCACTCTCACCGGACACCAATCAGACCTTATATCCAAAACTCCGTCATGAGTATTTACGTAACCAGCGGTAGTTGATAGATTCATGATTACAGAGGGGGGTTGGCTCTCTCTTGCAGACACTTTGAGTGTGTGCAATGGAGATCTCTGGATCGATCCATTTTTCTATTTAATGCTTTAAATACTTCTCTTCTATTAAACTTTATTTTACTTTAATATCTTACCCATGACTCTCACTGTTCTTGCTCACTACTAAGGTTCAAACTTCCACTCACAACTAAAGATATTAGCTTCAGTTCTACAGTACACAAAGGATGTACTATACACATAACAAAGCAAACAAAACATAAACAAAACAATTCCCAGCAGTATGCTATGCCTTAAATAAGTAGAACATTCTTCATATTCAGATTATGGAATCAACATATATACTTATGTAAGACCATTTATATTCAGTGTTTAATGTGTAGGAAAAAAACATATTCAAGATTTAGAAATGTTCTTGGCTTGTTGTGTTCTATTGGCTATAACATATGTAACTGGAGCTGAAGCTAATACAGTGTTTTCAGTGAAAACATGGCTGTCATTATTAGAGCAAACCGGCTCCTGGAATGCTTAAAGACACACAAGAAATCAAACTACTATTTCAAATTAACTTTGTGAACTTCGTACTGTGTGAAGTGGTTTGTAAATGTGACGTGTGCAGACATACAGATCCAGAGATAGTACAGCCGCTTGCACATGGTGCGACGTTGATCTGGGATCTCGTTGAAGTCCTGGTAAAAGCATGGCTTCAGTGGAATGAAACGAGGAAGAGGAGGGAAGTTGTTTTCTGAGGGTATAAAAGATAACAATGCATATAACTGTAAGGTATGGTATTATTTATCATTAAAAATTAATGCTTAAAAACTGTATCATCTTAAAACATGGCAAAAGCTATAGTTACAAAAATAAAGGCTATGACACTACATTGGCTTGTCCTTGACAACTGTAGAAAATAAGCTCTTACCTGCCATTAAGATCCTTTTTATTTAAATTCCTGATGTCAGTAATATGGAGTAACCTAAATAAGATATTTTTCATGAACACGCATTGAACTGAAACAAAACAACAAAGAGTACATGTCACTGGTCACGAGTTTATGTTGTTTCCTGAGTAAAAGCTATCCGTAACGGAGATGCTAAACTAAGAACGCCTGTTCATTTCCTCTAGGAGGCGCTTACTCTGGCTCAGCAACACTGCGCCTCTGGTGGCCAAACTAATGACTTAAATAAGGCCTCCAAGAATTTCAAACATTGCAGCTATAAAGAAACCTTATTTTGTTTCGTTGTCCCCATTGCAAAATGTCTTTATAACAATACGTAACGTGACGATTTTAAACACGTAGGCTAACAAATTTAGAGGTCTGACCAATGGTAAATAAAGCCTCGTGTACTTCTCACTTCACTTTGATAACATGAAAAACATGATTCCCGCCTCTCAAAACAGACGTTGCATTAGAATAGATAATTAGAATAGAATAGATTCATAATCCATCGCTTTTGTAGTACACAAAATTGTTACAGTACTGAAGGATATGCCGCCGTGGCGAGAGAGGATAGCCTATATTATAACAGGATGATTTCATAAATGTTAGTCTTTGGTCTACATGGGAAATCGAATCCATCAAAGTCAAATGACATTCGTTATTTTTGGAAAAGCGTATTAAAAATATAAAATATGTAGCGCAGCATATTTTTTAAAATGATCGACGAATGCATTGTGCTTATTTTAAGACAGTGATGTGGAGGTCGACGAGAGCGCCCTTCAGGTGTGAAAAACGTTGGATGTTGCAAAATATTTCACATGATGTGTTTTTATAGGTTAACGCGGTGACACGCACGTCTCCAATTTATACTGCTTCAAGTTTAAATTTTGCGTTTGAGTCATTTTGTTAGCAATGTCTGAATTAAGGCAACGCATCGTCAAAAAATGATCACCTTACCTCGTCGCTAGGCTGCCCAATAATGTGGTTCCCGTGAAAGCTCTTCCTTGGACCAAATGGACAACTTTCCATTCAAAATAAATTTGCAGGATGTTTTGTCAAATTTGTTGTTTCATTAGTCTACGTCTATGTGTGAATTTGAGAGTAAAACAATCACGTCACTATCCTCCTACACACGTACCACCCGTTCCGCCTGGGAAAAGGGGCCGAGATGATGCTGTAAAAATCTCACCAACAAGCACACGCCTCTCAGTAATCGCGATAGTTCATTCCTCCACTCGTTCCTAGCTACTCCAGCTTTTTGTTCCTTCCCGTTGTGATCTGTGACAGGGCTGCGCCCTGATCACATCCATGGCTGCGCTACACGGTACTGAAGGAAATGGATAATCATAGCCAATCTGTTTAGCACACCTTTAATAACTGTCAATGTGGAGTTATACAGATGTACGTTTTGCGTATTTGATACTGAGCTACAGTAAAAGTTACTAAATCATGGGTAGACTAGATTTTAATACAAGTGCGTGTATACATATTTTTTATGCTACAGGAGAAAAAACATGAAACATTGAACGTTGGTTCATAAATATTAGCAACTGGTTCCAATAAGTTGAGCATGTAAGCCAACTTTTCACAGCTTTTTGTATTTGGATAGACTTCTCATAACAAGTACTTGCAATGGTGTAAGCCTTTCTTAATTTGTCAAATCCCTCCGTATCTTTCAGGCCACTTCTTACATTTTTAAAGATACTTCTTTTCCTTCAAAGGACTGTTCTACGTCCCACAAACTTAGGCCTATATGGACCCAGCCATGATGCCATTCGGAGATGTCAGGATCTGATATTTTATTGTGATGAGAAGATTCCATACGATTGTAGCAAGCCAGTAAATTAAACAGTAATTCATAATGATCTTTGTAGCAACTGGTTGTTTGATTCAGCAAAATAAATTACTGATTTACTGAAACATTTCTACAAATGGGAGAGCAGATTGCACTACTTGTCTGGGAGTCTTGACTAGGTTATAGTACCACTACACCTATAGTTAGATTATACGATTAGATTATGTAGAATTAAAAACTGCAAGCCATGGTAACTTGCCGATCTTGCTTAAAAAGTTGGTTTACTTCAAATGCCTTGAAGATGTTGACACCATACATTGTCTCTAGCTTGACTGTTATTTATCACCCACACTGCAGATTGTAGCATATAGTTAGGTCCATATATATTTTGTCTTTTTACCTGTTTACTGAAACATTCTCAAGTTATAGTTATATAATGTACATGGACATAAAGTCCAGACATTCAGCTTTCATTTGAGGGTATCCACGTTAAAATTGGATGAAGGGTTTATGAGTTTCAGCTCCTTAACATGTGCCACCCTGTTTTTAAAGGGACCAAAAGTAATTGGACAACTGACTCAAAGGCTATTTCATGGACAGGTGTGGGCAATCCCTTCGTTATGTCGTTCTCAATTAAGCAGATAAAAGGCCTGGAGTTGATTTGCAGTGATTAAGCTGCAAAAACAGAAAAAACCCATCTGAGAAATTGCTACAATATTAGGAGTGACAAAATCTACAGTTTGGTACATCCTGAGAAAGAAAGAAAACAGTGGTGAACTCATCAATGCAAAAAGACCTGGGCGCCCACGGAAGAGTGGTGGATGATCGCAGAATAATCTCCATGGTAAAGAGAAACCCCTTCACAACAGCCAACCAAGTGAACAACACTCTCCAGGAGGTAGGCATATCAATATCCAAATCTACCATAAAGAGAAGACTGCATGAAAGTAAATACAGAGGGTTCACTGCATGGTGCAAGGCACTCATAAGCCTCAAGAATAAAAAGGCTAGACTAAAAAAGCCAGCACAGTTCTGAAAGAACACTGTTTGTTCAGATGAAACCAAGATCAACCTCTACCAGAATGATGGAAAGAGAAAAGTATGGCGAAGGCATGGTACAGCTCATGATCCAAAGCATACCACATCTGTAAAACACGGCGGCGGCAGTGTGATTGCGTGGGCATGCATGGCTGCCAGTGGCACTGGGTCACTAGTGTTTATTGATGTGACACAGGACAGAAGCAGCCAAATGAATTCTGAGGTATTCAGAGCCATACTGTGTGCTCAGATCCAGCCAAACTGATTGGTCGTCATTTCATACTACAGATGGATAAAACATGAAGCTAAAGCAAATAAGTGGAATATTCTTGAATGGCCAAGTCAGTCACCTGATCTCAACCCAATTGAGCATGCATTTCACTTGTTAAAGACTAAACTTCAGACAGAAAGGCCCACAAACAGCAACTGAAAACCGCCGCAGTGAATTCAAGCCTGGCAGAACATTAAAAAGGAGGAAACGCAGCGTCTGGTGATCCATGAGTTCAAGACTTCAGGCAGTCATTGCCAACAAAGGCTTTTCAACCAAGTACTAGAAATGAACATTTTATTTAGTTATTTAATCTGTCCAATTACTTTTGAGCCTCTGAAATGAAGGTATTGTGTTGAATGCTCTAGTTCCTCACATTTTTATTTTATCATTTTGTTCAACCCACTGAATTAAAGCTGAAAGTCTGAACTTCAACTGCATCTGAATTGTTTTGTTAAATTCATTGTAGTAATGTATAGAACAAATTAGAAAAATGTTGTCCCTGTCAAAATATATATGGACCTAACTGTATCCTGAGTAATGCTTATCAGCTTCAGGGTTCCCCTTAATGCAATCTTGTCTGTTTTTTTTTTTTTTTCCTAAACTATTTTGGTGGGCTAAACACAGCCAACTGACACAAAATGCAGGAATCTCCACTCCTGTGCCAGACTTCCTTTTTGAGTTAGAATGCTGTGAACAGATGAACTCCAAGTTTCAGAAGACAAGGGCAGGAAGAGACATTAGCTATGCATTCCATGATGGCCGTCTGGAGAACTTCCATTCCAACTGGTTGTTTGATTCAGCAAAATAAATTACTGATTTGTATTTGAAACATTTCTACAAATGGGAGAGCTGATTGCACTACTTGTCTTGGAGTCTTGACTAGGTTATAGTACCACTAGATTATACGATTAGATTATGTAGAATTACTGTCAAGGATCCAGATGTTGCTGGAATATTAAATCCCATGACTGGAGGGACTATATAAATTTGTAGAAGATTCAATGTAAGTAACTGCAATGTACTGGTAAGATACAGAGATATAAAAATGGTAAAGTACACAAAGTTTCCAGAGAAACAGGACATTTCAGACAGCGGTCCTTCATCAGCTGTGCAAGCAAAGTGCTTCTCATTTAATAGGTGCAGGAACCAGTGTATATATATGAAAAAGTAGATGTTTAAATATATAGTCAGATTCATAATACACACAATTCTGATCACACCTATCAATAATACAAGCATTAAAAGCAGACTTGGTCTTTTATAACTTTTCAGATCTCCCTAATAAATAGAATAGAGCTGAGCTGTAGTAAAAACATAAAAAATAAAGCTAGCTGTATGCGTTTGGTTAGACCACCTGATAAAAATTTCAGAAGATTGTAAAATCAGTATCAACCTGCCATTTGTCTGTGTCTATTTTAAAGCTGAATGACCTCATCCGTGACAGTAGGGACTCCCATATAATGTGTGGGGGGGAGATTTGAGATTATTCTGCAGGCACGAATGGAGTTAGTAATCACATTGCTTGCTGTGGTAGTGTTTGTTATAGCACTTTTAGGAATATAATCCCACCAGTGTAATGAGTATTGGCTTTATTCTGGAGTACAAATCACACTAGAGTGGTTAAGATTGATGCAAGAAGGGACAAGAAGAACAAACCTTAGCTCTTGGTGAGGTGGACTGTTCAAAAATTGTCTTGGATGTCATGCTTTCACAGCTTTACATAAGATAAAACATTTCTATTCCATATTTAGCCTACATAATATATGTTCAATATTTTATGTTGAACTGTCTTCACATTTCACGTTGCAGGGACAACGTTAAATTGCAAGTGCATTTAATGTTGCAAGTACATTTAACGTTGCAAGCTCCACCTTACGGAGAATCTTCGCTAAACACGAGAGTGGGAATTTAAGCGATGTCCACGAGGTGCTTCAGGTCTAATAAAAATGTGTGACGATGTCTCAGCTACCAGTTTAACACAGTTTTCCATCAGCCTCGACGAGATAACACATGGGATAATAACGCCATTTACGATCCCCGTGAAAGAGAAAGATTATGAGCCAGCTTGTATAGCAGCCTGGCGTTGTCATCGAGTAGCCCAAGACGCGAGTCAACCAAATGTGCATTTAAACAGCTATGTTTTCGTAAATACCGAGTTAAATAGCAAGTAACTGCAATAGTAGCAGAGTGCAAAATTTACGGAGGTTAATAATATAAAGGCTCGACACATATTAGGAGTACGTAGAAGTACACATCTTAGCTGTTCTCAAACACTCGGTGCGTTAAATCCTTTCCTGGTTTTACACCAGAGCTAACTAGCATGATAGCTCACCACACGCCTACAACACGGGGAGGAAACCACGGCATATTCACCATTGGAAGTTTAAGCGCGTCTAATTTTTTTCGCCTCGCTCCTCCTCGAAGATTTGCGCTCTTTTTCCTCACGATAGTGCCAGGTGAATTAGACCAGGAGACGGCACAGGAGGGTTGGTTAACGGCTATCCTGATATGGCAACGTCTGCTGAGGCGCAGCTGTAGCCTCAGCGAGGCAGCCTAGCTGACGTTAGCCTAACGGCGACTTTGGGTTAAGTTGGCCAGCCAAACACTTTCAAGCCAGAGTTGTGCGAAACGTACGTGTTTGCTTACAACGTTTGTCATGTTCTAGATTGAAGTTGTATTTTACTTTCTCGTCACTTGTCCTGCTAGCCGGGATAAGTCCTTGGAAACGTAAACAAACAGCTAGTTGACTGCTGAGCTTGTTTGATAGTTAGCTGGATAGCTAGCAGGCTAGACAGCAATGGGACGTTCAGTTGTTGGATTTTAGTTTAATCCTTATCTAGTTGGCTAACAACCGTTGTAAATGTGCTTTTTTAAAGATAGCAGTTCTTAGATAACCTAGGTTAGCTTTCCCTTGGAATGGTACGATGCTTTGTGCTTATAAAACATCAAAAACAAAATTCTAGGTAGATAACCTGCTAGCTATATGCATTTTGATGTGTTACACCAAATCAAATGTCGCGGCAACAGTTTATACTTTATTCGACGTTATCCCAGTTTTTGTTCGGTATAGACTGGACGTCTAGTTAGACGTGTAACATTAGGTAACTAGTTTTAGCTCTTAGTTTGCATAGCTCCTATTGTAGCAACCGTGAATTTGCAACTAGCATATGGGGACAATTTAGTGTTATCAGTAATTAGTTGACTAGTTCACATATCAAGAGCACTAAGAACTTTTATTATTTAATATCCAAATTTGCAAATGACTATTTGAGTCTCTATTTACTTACGCTCTTAGTGGCAAAACAAACTTATCAGACCGTTTCAGTAAACATGGCTATAGCTGAAGAGCTTAAAAGACAAAACTCGGCAGAAGGCTGCCAGCAACATATCATGTGCTACCACAACGTCTGACAAATAGCAGACCTCGTAATCCAAGATCGCTTAATTGGGGAATTCAGTCCTGTTTGGTCAAAGACCCACCGTGTTCCTCCAAATGTGGATATATTTCTGTGTCTGAGACTTTTAAAGTTATTTTCATTTCTATTTAAAAGCTTGTCGGTTTAGACAGATACGTCTTTTCTGGTTTAAATCTAAACAGAAAAACCTGCCATCAAATAAAAAACGTAGGCTACATCTCAATCAGCTGCTTTTTGTCAAAATATCTATTCCTTTTATTGGTGTTCCACATCAGATGCATTGTATTTATTTTATTTTTAATAATCAAATAGTTACTTGTCTAATTATTTACCTGATTTATTTGTACATTTCTTAATTGATTTATTATTTGATAATTAATTTGCATAATTGGGCTCTCTACCAGAAATCCCTCTGGACATTTCCAAATTATTTTACAGAATATATCAGATAAGCATACTTATATTTCCGCATGTAATAACTCATAAAGGAAGCACATAGTATAAGCTAATTGCATTCATGAGATATTTGAAATGACTAGGAATGCCTATTTTATGGTAATCCTCACCTGCTTGTATTATAGTGCTGGAATGCAGCCGCCTCTACCGCCAGCCACAGTCAGAGAGCTGGTGCGCTCCTGTCTCCACCTTGACCCTGTAGCAGCAGATTTGCGCTGCAGTCTTTTTGTGGCTGCTCTACAGAACTACAAACGTGACTCAGTGCTGAGACCATTCCCATCTTTGTACTTAAGAGGAGAAATTAAGGATTTTGAAGAGTTGGTAAGAATATGCATGGTTTTCATTCATACTCTTTTGAATCATTTGGTGTTTGTTTGATGTGCTCTTTTACCGATGGGTAAAATGATTCTTTGCCCATTTTTACTAAAGAACCCCTGATTTGTTATATAGCTAAGGATGTCATGTTAACTTGACATGTCTGGCTTTTTGGTTCCTCAAAATAAGGTAAACGTCATACAGTGTAATCTCCTAATTAATCACATCACAACAATTACCCAGCACAAGTCACAACTGAAACATTTCCCATGTCTTATAGCAGAAAGATGTTAACTCCTTACCAAGCGTAAGAGACTTGGTGCGACTGGCATCTGGAGAAGGAGATCATCACCAGGCACTAATACACTGGGTGCTCTCATCCAAGAGTTTTGCTGTGAAGACCATCCAGAGAGAAGAGGTGCTTGTGAAGTTTGAATTATATGTCTTTGGTGTTATTGGTGAAGAATTGGAGCAATAGAGCGATAATCCTGAACCCTTAGACCTCTAGAGCAAAAAGTCTGTCCTTCAACAAACCTTATAAATGTTATACTGGAAGATCTTTTGTTTGAGGTCTTCCCATTGGACCATATCAGGATATAACCCAAGGGCACTTGATTATATTGATTGGCGCAGGCATAGAATGTGCAGGCAAATGGAGAAAGTAAATGCGAGTCTCCAACTGAAGACCAAACGGAAACGTGTCAGAATAGAATAGAAAAGAATCAGAACTAAAGAAAGCCAACATCAAAGTAATATTAGTGACAAACATTGGCCAGGCACAACACACACCTTCATCATACTGATCCACGTTAAATAACCTTGACCTAATTTTTAAGGTCACATGGCTGTTAAATGTCTCCATAAGTAATAAATCTTCATAACTAATAAAAGTGCAGACAAATGGCGTTAAATGTGCCCGTCATATTTCAGTCCAAGTAGGTCAGCTACATAGTGTAAATAACAATGCTGCATTTTCATTTCCTTGACTGAAGTGTTAAAACTGCAAGCTACGGTAACTTGCCGATCTTGCTTAAACGCCTTGAAGATCTTGACACTATACATTGTTTCTAGCTTGAGTGTTATCACCCACACTGCAGATTGTAGCATATATCCTGAGTAATGCTTATCAGCTTCAGAGTTCACCTTAATGCAATCTTCCATGTCTTTTTTCTGAATTATATTTTAGTGGTCTAAACTCAGCCAACTGACACAAAATGCAGGGATCTCCACTCCTGTGCCAGACTTCCTTTTTGAGTTAGAATACTGTGAACAGATGAACTGCAAGTTTGAGAAGACAAGGGCAGGAAGAGACATCATCTATGCATTCCATGGTAGCCGTCTGGAGAACTTCCATTCCATTATTCACAATGGTTTACACTGCCATCTGAACAAGGTCAGTGCCTGCCATGTCTGTGATCCTAATTTTTTTTCTGATGCTGAACCAAGAAAAAAATAGCATTTCCACATACCTAGGTTAATTTGGGGGTTTTGGATAATATCTCTTAAGACTTCAGAAAATTAACTTGGGGCTATTCTTGTCACCGGTGAATGTGTTTATCAGTCTGTCTTTAGGTAATTTGTGAGAAGACATTACAAAGCCTGTGTTATCAGACTGTTGGGATAATGGGATAACATGCTACTCATTTGTTGTGTATGTTTATTTTCACCTTACATGAGGATTATCTCATACACACACATCAATTACGAGCCAAATTAGGATTTTGGAGCCAATTAGATACCTCCCTAATGATATTGCATGATGGATACATATCTGCCTATATTTCTCAGCATTGAGGACACCATTAATCCTGACCAAATCAATCAACTCCACTTGCTGAAATTCAGCCCCAAACATGCAAGGAATCTCCATCATGCTTCACATGTTCCCTTCAGAAACTCATTATTGTACCACTCTCCAGCTCGTTGCCAAAGAAACTGCCTTCTGTCATATCAAAATATTTAAAAATTTGACTCAGCATTCCAGGAGACCTGCTTCCATTTTTCTGCAGCCCAGTTCCTATTTATTTGTGCATAGTTGAGTTGCTTGGCCTTGTTTCCATGTATGGTCTTTTAGCTGCAGAGTTTGGCTGTTCTTCTCCCAGTTTTATGCCTCCTACTTATAGTAAGTGTACCTTGAATAATTAATGTTGTTCTGAAGGCAAAGGGTGGTCACATCAAATATTGATTTGATTTAGATATCTATTTTGTTCAGTCACTTTGCATTCTGTTAACTGACAAAGAAAAAATACACTTCTATTTTTGAAAGCATTCTTATTCTTATTCTTAGTTTTTTTGCACACATTCCTAAAATGTTTGCCCATTATCCCAATAGTTGCATAACACAAACTTATATAATATAAGGTGCAGATAACTGATTAGTCATTTATGTGTTCTTTTCCTTCCAGACATCACTGTTTGGGGAAGGCACTTACCTCACCAGCGACCTTAGTATGGCAATTCTCTATAGTCCTCATGGAAATGGATGGCGTGAAAGTGTACTTGGGCCACTTCTAAGCTGCATTGCCCTGTGTGAGATCATTGATCACCCAGATGTGAAGTGTCAGGTGAAAAGGAAAGGTAATGGACCACAGATACAGCAGAAAATTTGATTCAGTTATTCATTAGGATTGACAAAAAAGTTATTTGCAACGAGACCATCTTGGAAAGCATTACTTCTACATCCAACAAACATTTCTTTTAACCTTTTGCTTTGTTCTTTGTTCTTTACTCATGTGTCTGTTACATGATGGTCCATGGTACATAATATACTGAAAATAAAATAATGTATTTTTAAGATTCTGAGTCCCTTGACCGCCAACGTTTGAGGGCTAGGAACAGCGAGGGAGGTGACGTACCTGAGAAATACTTTGTGGTCACTAATAATGAGCTGCTGAGGGTAAAGTACCTGCTGGTTTACTCCCAGAAACGAAATAGATGCAGGTGAGACAACATTTATACTTCTTAACAGAAATGTTTAATACACACAAAAGAATACCAGAATTCAGTAAGAATTTTACAAATATGCAATGTTATTAATAGTGCCTTGAAAATGAAGTTATTTCTTCATTAGGCAATTTGCCAACTAATTTAAAGTTCACACTCAAGGTGTATATTGAATAAGTCAAACATGTACACACTGTTAGAAATGTACATATAAGCCAACTAATTTTCAGCAATACTCCAAAAGAAATTCATTTGTATATGTGTACTCCATTTGTTGTATTCTAGCAAAGCATTTGGTTTTTCTTCATTATGTTCAATGTGTTTTAAAGGATAACACAGTGGCTTGAAGTAGTTCTGTGGGTGGTGGTTGTTTAGCCACAGATTAGCTGAAGAATTGCTGAAAAGCATTGACATAGGAAGTGTTGGATGAATTTTCTGTTTATTTCCTGATTTCAGACATGTTCAAGGGACTTCATGGCTGGTCAGGCACCATTTTGCCATCATGATGGGCCTCTATCTTCTTCTTCTCATTTTTATTGGTGCCTTCAACTCTACTACATTTCAGTCATTTTGGCATAGAATGTTCCGGTGATCCACACTGACAATGTTACATCTGTTATCGAAAGTGCCTTTTTCTTTGGTTCACAAAGACTGTCATTCTATTACTTTAATACTGATGATGAGGATAATCTCAGGAATCTCTGAACATTTTACTCCACCCCATAGTATGTATTAATTATGCCGCAGGCACTAGTCCTTAAATCACCTATTAGTAGCTTTTGATACATGGGCATTCTATGAATTTATGTATGTAAACTTTTCTTCTTTCTGAAAACTTATATCAGGAATGGGGATGAGGTTGCCTAGTACACGGGCTTTTGTAACACTGTGTCATGTAGTTCTACTTGTGTAGAATGATGGGAATATTATAGTAGCTGTACAACCAAATTATGAGGGACAAACTTGTGTCCTGTGTCTACCTGCCTTTTCAGTAATGTTAATATACTTGGTTTTAGAATTTAATGGTGATGTTTGTGGACCACCATGATCACTTTACTATTTAAAGGGCAAATCTAGAATTTCTTTACTCAGAGTAGCCATTTACATGTTATGTTAGAACTTTTTAAATTTCTGTTTAAACTTTAGACATCTTATGATCAAGATTACTATAATGAACTTTAATGAAACTAAAGCATATTTTGTAAGCACATGCAAAGTGTTGGTAAATTCATTATCATTAATAAGTACCAAGTTATTAACCTTAAAATGTTTTGTATTGTGACTTACTAATAGTTCATTTTGGGACTTGGCTTAGTCTGTATTGCTCAAGTCTAAAAAATACAACTAACATGCTATTTAAATGAGAAAGTATGTGATCTAGGGGACAAAGGCTATTCCAGATTTAAAATGACATGTCTCAAATAGCACCTTGCCATTTATTTATATATATATATCTGTCTTTCTCTCTCTCTCTCTTTCTCTCTCTCTCTCTCTCTCTCTCTCTCTCTCTATGTATATATATATATAAACATTTTGTTTTCTTTTTTTTGCATTTAACAAATGCAAAATTATCATTTTCATTGATTATTTTAACCTTGAAAGTATGCATTATGCATTATATGCATTATATTTCTGCAGGTAGGCCTATAAAATGGTTTATACCCATATCACAAAACCAATAAATACATATCCTCCTATTTTTCTGTGTTTAACTGTTCCTGTGCAAAACTAATAATGTTGTCTTAGCTGCTTTTCTGTTTTATGGGACCATTTACCCTAAATGATGTACACACACACACACACACACACACATATATATATATATATATATATATATATATATATATATATATATATATATATATATATATATATATATATAGTGACTGATAAAAGTGCATAGCAAGCTTTGATCTTTGATAATACAGCCTCATTCATGCATTCTGTAAGTTTGCACTTGTTACAATGTTGTAGTTCTGTATCAAGTGTTTATACAAGAGAGCGAAGTTTCAAAGCATTTTGGATTTAGTGAAACTGAAAAAAGGCATTTTAAACTGTGTTGTAATACTTTATAAATAAGTAAATACATACATAGAATTAAGTTTAATAAATCTAGTAACAGTGAATGAAAGGTTTTTAATCACATTATTTTTGTTTGAATGGTACATTTAATTATATTGTATGCAGTAAATGTATATTATGTTATTTTTTCTAGATGAAATGTAGACAAATTCTGGTATTTGCCAACATGTGAAAATTGGTTTGTAACTCATAAACACATAAACATGTCAACAGAGTACAGATTTATTAGAATTAACTATTTCCTCTCTGAATGTGATATAAACCAGACATCAAAAGAAAAGTGAACAGACTATGCTATTGTAAGGCTAGCTTTTTTTTTTTTTTGGCTCATAGAAGCATGTCTTATTGCGGGTCTATAAACCCACTGTTACTCAGTAACAAGCCACCCAGTGTAATAGAATGTCTCAGGTGGGTACATCACTCTGGGGGTCAGTCTGTACCTACCCACTGCACTATCTGACCTTATCAGTCTCATCAAGCACTTACATTGTCAGAAGATCAAAGGCGAAAGCAGTATCATTGGCAAATAATAACAGTCAAAATCTATTGACTGTAGAATGTGCCAAAAACTGATTTTCAAAACAAACAAACAAAAAAACTTATATAAGTTACATCACTTATATAAGACTGAAGACATTTCTTTCAGAGTATGGTCATATTCTGATAAATATGATCAGGACAAATCTATTAATTTTATAAAAGGAATTTGCAGAATCTATTCAAAGCATTAAAACAACAAATGAACATCTTATATTTTTTTAAATAATTAGTTAAAAGGTTACAATAATTAATATCTCATGTATCAAAAATAGCTGCCTTATTGTGCTACATTTTAAATGCGGATCACTTTTGGTTGGTTCGTGTGTAAATGCATGATTAGTCTGCTTCATTTGGACAGGCAGGGGCCAAACACACAAAGTATCCTTCACTGTTGCTCTGCTGGACAAAACACAAAAAAACACAAATTATCCTTCACTGTTGATCAACTAGATAAAATTTGCAAAATGAGAAATTTGCATTTGTTGATTTTATGTGGAGAAAAAGTGCAAGCATTTTGCTATAAATGTAACTGTTATCACCTGAAGGTTTTGGTGGCAGACTGCAGGTTTCTGTGCTTCCAGGTGGCTGAGCACACACCTCCCAAAGCGATGCAGGCAAGCATGGTCTGTTTGGGCGCAGGCCTGAGGACACGCTGGGCGTCTCAGAACCAAACAGCTGGAACAGGTGACGTGCTGACAGAAGCCCCCACACTCACATTTTTGCATGGACACAGATCTACAAGGCCAACCAAATGGTACATTTGGAGCGTATTCTGCAACTGGTTTGGAAACCAGGAATACTATAGTCTAAGAATATAAGTTTAACACAGGACCAAATTCTTATAGTGGCATTATAAGTTTAGAATTTGGAAAGTTTAGATAATTTTTTTTGTCATTTGTGGAGACTAAAGTGTTAGTACATCGTTGTTATAACGGCTACCTTGCAGAGCAGATTTCATTGGGGTTTGCCTGGCAGAATTCCCAGGTGCAGTCTGGTCTACAAGTGTCTTTCTGGAGGACCTCAAGTACTGTATGGACACAAACACATAACTTCTTTAAAAAAAAAAAACTTCTGTCATGGTACATACCATCAGGACAATTAAAACCGAGAATCACTATTAGACTAGTGAAAAAATATGCGTCCTGAGATATTGTCAAAAATTCATTCACAGATGCACTGTGGAGGGAAAACAGTTAAACTACATACATGTAGTACCAGAATACAGTATACAGTATGCTTTGTTTTTAATAGTTCCTTGAAAGGTCATTAAAGGATCTTGCACCACATACATTTTCCCACATTTTCTGCATAATATAGAAGAGTGGGGGCTGCTGAAAGAGTGTGGGTGGGCTTGTATCTGTTCCATGGTAAGGGTCATGAATTTCATCACTGTAAATATGAGAGGTTTTTATGAGAGGTTTAGGATCAAAGGATTATGTGAATATTTTACCTCTTCACAGTTCACAAATTAAATTAACCCTTGTGATGACATCTTTAACAATATGAGCATTAGACATAAGCCACACTGCAAAGATAAGGGTTTGAAAATACAGCCAGTTCTGTTCTCTGGTAACCCCAGTACCAGGTCCTACTCAGTGCACATCACAGTTGCAATACTCGACCGTCCATACAGACTTGTTACCTGACTTGCAGATCCCTTTGCGCTCTGCTTGTGGATGGCTTTTGGTGGGATCCTGGTACATGCATACCAGTCCTTCATCACACTTTCCCAAGTAGTCCCACGCTCCACCACAGCTCTCTCCAGCCAGCCTGGCACACGACGGGCAGCAGCCACAGATGCCTGTCGTAACCCCGCCCTTACACTGCAGCTTCAGTGCACGGCGAGGAGAACAGTGGATGCGCTCACAGGATGGACAGTGTAAGGCTTGGAGGATCTGAGACTCAGGTCTGGCGCTCTCTGACCTGGCCAATTCCATGGCCACGGCGCCAATCACCATCAGAAATAGTAGCACACAGAAACTCATCTTATGGCTTCACGCTGATAATGTGAGATGGCTTCACACATTACCTCCTTTTATATTAAGGTCCTCACATTCAAGACCTTCACTTTACGATCACACACACACACACACAATCTTTCAGACTAACACTTACAAAACCTCCACCCTCCCTAACAGCCAATGGATGACGGAGTATTATAGTAAGTTCTTACTGTTAATTATCCTCCAAGTCTTATCTTTACAATCTCTGTGGTTTGTTTTTTCCCTTGAAAACCATTTCTTCCTTTTGAGCAATTTTAGATAAGTTGGATCGAAGTAAAAGAGTAGACCCTTTGTCATGTATGTCACATGGCCAATAGAGAAGGGCAATTCAGGGAATGATCAAGATAATCACCCTCCTCTAACAAGGACAAGATTAGGACATTGGCAGGTTATCTGAGAAAAGTGTGTATGCACTTTTTCACAAGTCACTATAATTGTAATAAAATTCCATTTGCTCTAAACTATAACAGATTTCTAGAAAGTCAACATATTGACCACTGTTAAAGGAGTTCTATATTTCATGTTATGAAATGCTACTGTCAAATATTATCCAAATGACACTTCAAAAATTAATGAAATACTGCACACACACACATCAAATTGCAATATTACATTGTCAATAAACCATTGAAATTGAGCTCAATTACAACACTGTTCAGAGACCGTTTTAGAGTGCACTGTGTATTGAAGAGAAGACAAAGATTTAATTTTTGAGGACTTTATTAAATTAGATCTTTATAAAACACTGCAGAATCCTATTATTTGCTTTGCTGACTTTAAATCTCCATAGAGCAAATTGTTATTTAAAAAAAGGAAACTCCAGGTTCCACCTGAATAGATCTTAGAGACTCTTAGTCTTTTGCAAAGCAACCAACTAATTTTCATGTAACAAATTATTCCCATTTGCATGGTTAAGTCTCAGATGAGTGACTGCATAAACAAACATAATAAATTGCAAGTATAACATGATGTTGACAAAATCCGTTTTAGAAAACGTCAGAGGAATATTTGAATATTTTGTAATGTTGAAATGTACCTTACAGCAATTGACTATTATAAATGTCCTGCAAAACAACACACAAGAATGCTGGTTTGATTATTCTCATGGAGTATAAAGTATTCCTTAATTTGTTTCTGCAGTTTGAAATACACTTTTAATCACATCCGGTACACTACACTCAACAGTTTAGGTTTAATGCATCTATATAAACCAATACACTATCACTTAAGAATAGAAAATGTTAAATAATTGTGTACACAACTCCAATAGCTGTCACTGCTCTGAATGACAGTCACTTCCATTATAAGCTGTCTTTCTCAGCAAAAGCGGTCATCAGTAACATCCAATTCTTGCTCTCGTCTCAATGCGAGGACAACCTCCTTAGCAATACAGGCCCAAATGTAATAAAAATACATGACATATAGACATTTTTGGATATTTGCATAGAACGTCATATTTATTTCCAAGTTGTAGCAGTTTCAAAGTGTAATACTGTCAATTCCTTAATAGAATATCTAGTGAAGCTGCTCACAGACATATGTCAGTTTTCATTTTTACTTTCTGGGAGAGACTTTTAGAAGAGGATAGTACCTCTTTTATCAGTTTTCCCCAGGAAACATTGGAACAGCCTACAGTCGTTATGAACCAGCAAAAAATACTGCTATCTTTCTGAGAATAAACCACTTAAGCTTAGGCTAGTGTGTGTTACATGGGATGACGTTCAGCTGTCTAGCATGGCTCTGGAAGTGGGTCTGGCTGTAGGAAGAGGTCATGCTGTAAAGTTGTATGTTTCAGCAAACAAGAAACACAATGGGTTTTTCAGCCAGGGTCACATAAAGTCCTCATAGTCTTGTACATAACCTCCATCAAATTCACCATAGTCAGCGAGATCATCCTTCATCTTGGCTTTTAAACCACCTCCTGGTAAAACCCCTTTCTTTTTCTTCTTTCCTTTATTTTGCTGTCAGATCACAGAATAAATAAACAATTACAAGTAAAGCAATGACAAAGATGCATTTTTTAAACAAAAAACATTGAGCTGTGGGCTGGCATGACACTACATTCCCAAACCTCCATTTCCTCTTAGGAAAGATAATAGACATGTCATAGGAATGTGTAACAACAGAGATGGAGGAATAATAGGAATTTAATCATTCCAAGTAGTTTCAAATACACTACGGTCACTATGTAACTGGATGGTGACACATCTGTGGCTTTGGCTCTACTCCAGCGCATTACATTTGAAATGAATCGATGGGAATGTTAAAAAAAGCCAGTAACGTAGTATCTATAAACATCAGCATACCTTTTCTTGCCTCTGTTTCTCACTGAGTAAAACTGTGAGTGAGTTGTTAATTTTCTTCAAGTCTTCAACTTCCACTGTGAGATAAACCACATGTAAGAACATCTCCACTTGCACCAAGTGTCTGAATTAAACTACAGAGGTGATAAAACTTATGTAACAAATACTCACACGAAAGACACAGGTCTCGAAACAGCGACTCTAAAAAGCTGGAATAGTGTATTGACTTCTCATATGGAGTTATTTTATCTTTTAGCAACCGCTCAAATTCTGTGAAATCATCTTTGGAGGAAGGGCTCATGGCATCAATTCCTGTTACATTATTTGATACAACTCCTAGAGAAGATATACACACAAAAAACATAAAAAGTATCATTAACAATATTGTCCAATTATAACTGACAGTTACACTTCTGAAGGTATGTGATTAACACTCACCAAAAGCATCTTTTGCTAGTTCCAAATCTGAATCCTCCTGAAGTTTCTTCAGTCTAAGTTTTTCTTCTAACTCCTCCTCTGGACTGCACTCTGTGCTCTCTTGAGACTCCTCAAACTGACACAAAAATAGCAATTTTCAACTAACAGCAGAATTCTGTTATTGTTGATTTCAGATGGCAAGAATTCTTATATATATACACACACACACACACAAATATCAAGTTTTCTATTCTGTGACAGCTGAGAAATATGCAAATATTCATCCAGTACAACATAAAACAATCTTTTATCTGTCCTTCTTGCTCATTCTTATTATTCTTATATAAGCATGACAAATAATCATACCTTATACCACTTACACCAGTTTATAACTAAACTAATACATTAAATAAAAATGACAGACTCTTAAGGTCTCACTTGCTGCTCCCAGACACAAGAACAGACATTTAAAGCGAGAGGCACTTTAAAAACAAGGATACCTCCCTTGAATCAAATCTGCAAACATTTATGAGGTGCAAAGAGAAACGCCACAATAACTGTTTAAATAGCCTAAATGATGCAATAGCACCAATTATTTACATCCAGAACAGAAGGTGTTTTTCTAAAGTTAATTTTCAGTTGCATGTCCAAACCTTTTCTCTCATATTTACCACATCACCAACTGTCTGAGAATAAACCACTATTGGTACAACTGTCTTGAAAACAAAGCCATGGTTGCTCCTTCCTGGCTTAGCACAGGCAAGGAACTGCCTGCACCTCACAGTCCAGAATTACCAAGTATTTGACAGAACATAGAAAATAAGTTACTCGCCTGCTTCCGAAGTTCTTCTTGCTTTTCCCTTTGTAAACTTTCCTTTTCTTTGATTTTATCACCAAGTTTTTTCTTTTCTGTAGGCTTTGCCACTGTGGTTGAGAAATAAAAAAGGTCTGAGCCACATCAGACAGGTAACACCAGAATTAATTGCAGTATTTCAAACGGAACTTGTAATCCACCTGCTTTCGCTTCTGTCACCTTTTCTTCTTCCTCTTCTTCATCATCCCAATTATCCTAAATAGAAAAAAAAACAATGATCTCTACAGGAAATTCAGTATGTTCAGGAAAAGAACCCCATTAGCTAGCTATCTAGCAATGAGTATTATTAGCAATATTAGCTAACTAGTAGAAAACAACATAGTCATTAACATAAAAAGGTACAGTTGTTATCAGAGTTTGAGTTAGCTAGCTACTGTACGCATGAGTGTTCACTACTGTCGCTTACTCAGTAAAGTTACAGCCAACGTCACATAACGACCTAATGTAGATGCCTAGCTAGCTACCATGTCAGCTAATCGGCTGCTAAGCTTGCTAGCTGCTTGGCTCACTAACACTGGCTATCGCGTGTTAGACACGCTCCACTAGTTGTCAGTCAGTGCAGAACAACGAGGGAAATAATAAAAACCAGCTCAAGCATGTGGGAAAGGTTACCAGCTAGCCAGATGGTAATTCTGCAAGCTAGCTAGCTAGCTAAGTTACTAACTTTTACATCTTCGTCCTCATCCTCGCCTTCCCATTTGTCATGTACTGCCGCCTTTTTGATAGGCTCCTCGGGCTCGAAACTGTCAGCATCTAGTACATAAAATACAGGTTTGAATTAAACGAACTAGTGTAACGCCGTTACAGCATGCACATACTTCGAAGTATATGGGTCCATTAAAAGTGTGAATAAAGAGTGGCGATAAAAATTCTCACCCCAAGAATCGGCGTCCGCCATTTTGCAAGGACCACTGGAATAGATAGAGTGAAACGCACGTCACTCAATAGCACAACTTCCTTTGGTAAGCAATTACTTCAAAATTAAAGTTGGTAATACTATTGAAGGCAGAAATTATTTATTATGAGGAGTGAGGTTTTGTCTCTTAGACATTTAAAGTATGAAAATATGTATATGTGCGTGTGTGTTATTGTAACTATGTACTAACTATATACAAACTATGAAGTTTGCTTAATTGTTCTTTATTGTTAAAAAATACAGTCAAAAGTTGGTTATAACAGCAGTAATTATATTAATTTTAATTGTTTAACACTTATAAACACTAAATATGGGTGAATTCACAATGTACACAATAACGTTTGGAAATAAGGCCCTTTATTTCCTTCTTTATTCCTGGATCTGGACAGCAGTTTGAAACTAATGACGCTATTGATGATTAACTGCGTCGATAACTTTTATTTTGATTCTAGACACCTGTTCCGGATTTCTGTACTGGCAATCTGTTTAATGCTGCTAGCTTCATGCAAGTCGGCTGCGGCCCCGCGCTTACTGCTGCAATAGAACGATTATTGGAAGTGATGGTGCTCAAACATAAAACAATCTCCTTCTGCTTATTTTATGCGGTCTAAAGTAAGAAACAGATTACACTCATTGTAAATGTAATTAAATTAAATGACAGTAACATTATGGATGCATCATTCGCTTGCGTAAACAGATTTTTTTTTAACTCTGTCTCTTTAAGATACGCTTCTGAAGCTCTGTCCCGGGATGCTGAGGGTGTGTATGCAGGCTGTATCCACGTTCCTGTGTCTCTGCCAGAATCACAATGTTCGCAATTGCCTAAACAATACATCGGCAAGCCTCAGAAAACGGCAGTCATTTTAGACCACTGAGTCTACTGTGGTAAGATCGCTTATTTGGCTGAGTGAAAAGGAAAACGTACTAGGAGATGTAATTGTAGCAATTAAGTCCTGTTTTAAGAGGCACTGCAATCAGTGTCGGAGAGATGAACAGAAATTACGCGCGCATTTAAGAGAAGAGAACTGGGGCCGATTGCGGCAAAAGCGAAATGTGGGGATAATGTCAGTAATGGCTCGTGACGCATTTCTAAAGTAGCCTAAGGACGAATATTTGAAAATAATTCTGTGTGCACCCTTGTAGCTATGTACTTAGATCTACTCTTTCTGACTATGCATGTTAATCTGTTAAATGCCAATGAGTGCTCCTGACTATTCTCCTTGTAGTTGCAGAAGATGTTTGGAATAATTTTACTATAATTACAATAGAATTATACAGTACATAAAAACATTAATTCCCATGAACATTTTTGCAACCTCACATGTGATATCTTTAATTTGGAAATGCTGATTTGTGTGTGTGTGTGTGTGTGTGTGTGTGTGTGTGTGTGCCAAAGTGTTTTTAAATAGGGAAGAGGTATTTACAATAGCGACTGATACAATGGATATTACAGTTGCTAAATCAGTGCCTTTTTAGAGCTGATGTAGCCAGCTGATATCATGTTAAGTTAGGCATTATGACATTAACACATAATGAAACTTTTGTATTTCAAATACATCTTTGGTTACATTTACATTCACATCATGTAGCAGGCCCTCTTGTCCAGAGAGTGTTACAAAAGTGCTTTGTTGTCTCCATAGAAGTGTCTCTTATTCTAGTACATTAAGTCTGAAAGGGACCGTTTGGCTGTTCACTGTCAGAATGTGCATTCTACTATTTTACATTTTCCTAAATTAATTATGTTTTTCTTTACAAATTATGTAGTTAGTGTAATAATTATGATGAAGTTATTGAAAACATACATACATTTCAGAATTTATTATTTATTAATTTTTTTCTTTGTACAATATCTGGTATCCAAGCATAATTTCACGGTATTCCAAAGAGTATCTTGTGATGTTACTGACTGCTGGGTTTTTAGGTTAAGCATTCTGTGGTGAGCCACTATTGACTCATGCAGGAAAACAGTGCATCTCATCAGAAGAGAGAATAATCACTGTAGTTCACAGAAACCATTTTTGACTCTTTGTAATTGTGTAGATTGAATATATCTGTATAATGATATTCATTCCATTAGATGAATCAGAAAGGTACCAAAAAGTTGGTTACCAATGTTATTGGCCTGACACTGTGGTAGTAATTCATTCTGTAATTCACGTTACTTGCTTTATTTTACAGCACTGAAGAAATCCCACGTGTGTTGGCTTACTGAAGTCAGTCATGGCTCTGAGACGAGCCCAGTCATTCAGGGCCAGTGTGACAGAGCCAAGCACTCCACCTGTCAACTCCCCTGTACGACTGCAGAGCAGGAAACACTCCAGAGACAGATTGGGTCCTGAAACACCTCCCAGCAGCACGGTGGAAAGCCAGTCAAGTACACACATTCCAGCCAGCGATGGTTCTGTGTCAGGGGATGACTCCGTCTGTGGCGATAGCCCTATTCAGCCTGTCAGCATGGAGGAAGACTCGCTGTCTGAATATGATAATGTCAGATCAGAGGAGGAAGAGGAGCAGGACCATGAGGAAGATGAGGAGCTGCGAACTGATGCAGATGGAATGACCTACTATGTTCATTGCTGCCCTGAGGATGAGAGCTATATGGAAGGGATGGACTGTCATGAGGGCACTGATAGCAGTGATACACCTAGCACTTCCAAAGACCCAAATGGTGGACAGAAGCCAGTGGGAGTGTGGGCTCACTCTGAGGGTTTTTATGAAGTACTACAGCAAGACAAGGAACAGCTGATCTACAAACACCCTGAACCTATCACTGAAGCTACCTTCATCCAGGCCCCAATGGCTGAGGATGAAGAAGACGAAGAAGAGGCAGAGGAGCTAGAAGATGATGATTATGAGGAAGAAGATGACGAGGAAGATGAAGAAGATGATGAACAATATTTTGTTTACGAGGGAGAGAAGGCAGAAGAAGATCAAAATGAAATTTTCCCCAAAAGCCATTATGATTTCCCACAGGACAGTAGAAACCCTCTTCAGGACTCAAGTTACAGTCAAGCAGAGAGTAGAGAAGGAGAGGATATTCCCAAGAGACGAGACACAAGCATCCTAGAAAGCAGTAGAGATAATACCAAGACATTACTGAGTGGCCAAAGGGAGGGTAGAGTTGATTATGAAAATGGCACTGAAATGGGCAGCCCTGATAGGAACAGGAACAGCCAAGGAGGAACCAAAAATGCAGACTCTGAGAGCAGAGCAGACTTTACAAAGACAGTCCCATGCAGAGAAAATGGAGTAGAAGATGTAGACAGGCGTTTACATGAAGACAGTGACTGTCCTAAGGATGTTATAGGCAGAAGAGAGAAGCATGGTCCCAGTAATGACAAAGCCAGGAGAGATGGACAAAGGGATGCTGAAAAGGAAGTGGACCAGATTGTAAATGGAGTAAGGGCGAAACTAAAAGTAGGCCCTGAGACCTTTGAGATTGACGGGGCTGTAGTTGAACAGTCATGTGCTGACACAGGGGCTCCAGACAGTTCCAGCGCTTTGTCACTTATATCACACAGGAGAGAAAATGGACTCGGAGCACAAAACGCAGCCTTGCAGCCTCCAAACCCACAAAAATCAAAAAACCTTCAGCAAGATCTGACATCAACTAAAGAAGAGGGACTGAGATCCACTCAAGGGCAGGTAACATTTCATAAATTTGTGTGTACAAAAAGGTGTCCAGACACTTTCATATAAATCCCTTCTTAGTAAAATTGATATTCAAAAGACAGCTTTAGAATGGACAGCTTAATGTAATGTCATGTCATAATCTGCTCAATCATGTTTCACACGACTCAGTGCAGCCCACAGAACAGCACGATGAGCTCTCAGTCTGTACCTAACACCACAGCTAGCTACCACAGCCTCTCTCAGGTGAGAAACTTGCCATGCTAGTTATCCTCAACAGCCAACACCTCCCTTCACTCAGCCATGGTCCAAAATCTAAAGTCTGGACATCCACCAGCTAAATCATGTTCTTTATCTTTTAGCAAGGGAACAGAAATGCCTCTTTCCCAAGCTTTGTGGATGGTAAGCTTTTACTAGTCTCTTTTCAGAGATTGATTGAACGTTTTTTTTAGAAATGTGAGAAAACAACATGAGTAAATACATTTTATTGTAACTAAATTTCATTATTTTTTACCTTATCCTTGTAACTCTCCAAGAAGCTGTGTAAATTAAATGTATAATTATTAACATATTACGTTAACTTCTCAATCTATTAGTGAAAAAATAAGTCATTATAAATCTAAAACAACTGATAGATTAAAAAAACAAACAAAAAGATTGTACTGAGGAGAGCTCTCATTTGTCTCTGTTCTTGTGGCCAAGGCCTGAATTCAGGTCGTTGTGTCTCTCATTCAGTCCCAGGTCCATGTGAACCAGAGGACCTCATTGATGGGATCATCTTCGCTGCTAACTACCTCGGCTCCACCCAGCTCCTGTCTGACAGAAACCCGTCGAAGAGTGTGCGCATGATGCAAGCTCAGGAGGCCGTGGACCGAGTTAAGGTACTACAGAGGAGGCCTGAGTTAAGGTACTACAGAGGAGGACTGAGCTAAGGTACTACAGAGGAGGATCGAGTTAAGTTACTACAGAGGAGGACAGGGTTAAGGTTTTACAGAGGAGGACTGAGTTAAGGTACTACAAAGCAGGACAGAGTTAAGGTTTTACAGAGGAGGACTGAGTTAAAGTTCTACAGAGGAGGACTGAGTTAAGGTACTACAGAGGACGATCGAGCTAAATTACTACAGAGGACGATCGAGTTAAGTTACTACAGAGGAGGACAGGGTTAAGGTTTTACAGAGGAGGACTGAGTTAAGGTACTACAAAGCAGGACAGAGTTAAGGTTTTACAGAGGAGGACTGAGTTAAAGTTCTACAGAGGAGGACCGAGTTAAGGTACTACAGAGGACGATCGAGCTAAATTACTACAGAGGACGATCGAGTTAAGTTCTACAGAGGAGGATCGAGTTACGGAAGTACAGAGGAGGACTGAGTTAGGTTACTACACAGGAGGACGGAGTTAAAGTTCTACAGAGGAGGACTGAGTTAAGGTACTACAGAGGAGGACTGAGTTAAGGTACTACAGAGGAGGACTGAGTTAAAGTTCTACAGAGGAGGACTGAGTTAAGGTACCACAGAGGAGGACTGAGTTAAAGTTCTACAGAGGAGGACTGAGTTAAGGTACTACACTAGAGGACTGAGTTAAAGTTCTACAGAGGAGGACTGAGTTAAGGTACTACACTAGAGGACTGAACTTTAGGATGACCTTAAGGATACAGTTCAAGAAAAATTGAAATGTGAAAAATAAGGGGAGGGGTTGTGGGGGCTGGATCAGTTTCTAGGTTTGTTTACTGGTTGGTCTTTTGGTTACTCGTTAAACATTAAATGAAACAAACATGACTGACAACAGCTGTCCATAATGTAATGTACAGAAGCCGAAAATTTTGTTTATTTTTTCTGTGCTCTTATCTCAAGATTGCTTATTTTCCTCAGCAACAAAAGTTTTTTGAGGCCGCAACTTATTTTCCTCAGTGTCAGAGAACATAATTATGTATATTCATGTTGTACTTCATTGATGAACGAATACGTTAATACTTTAATCAGCAGTGGACACAATAGGAAACACACATATGCTCACAGGGAACAGAAATGAAAGCAGAAAAGAAATGTCCTTTTTTCTGTTTGCTTGCACATCCATTACTTAGACTTTATAATCACTCACTATGTTATAGTAATTTATGGAGCTTGTCAAAGTATGATCTCAGTGACAGAAGTGATTGAGATTTACTGAAAAGCTCTACACAGTGGCATAACCTACATAAGCTCTACACAGTGGCATAACCTACATAAGCTCTACACAGTGGCATAACCTTCATCAGGTCTCCTTTTCCTCAAAGCATATCTTTTCACTGGGGAAAGTCTGACATATGCAGGTATTTCAAAGACTAGGGTTCCACCTGTTACTTAAAATGTTTTTTTATAGTTTCTTAGTAGGTTAAATAAAACTGACATTTTGAGATAACAAGAAAAAGGTCGCGACCTTGAGAAAACAACTTTTGTTATTTTGAGATCACAAGAAAAATAAGCTGTAACCTTGAGATAACAGTACAGAAAAAAGAATAAACTTGTGGCCTTTCTGCACTTCCGTAGTAGTGTTTATGCTCACGGCTGTTTTGTTGTTGTTGTTTTCTTTTCAGAATGTCTACTTAGTCCACTAGATGTAGCTATAACACTTCTGATCTATGTCTTAGTGTCTTGATGGAGATACCCAGGGCCTGACTGAGGTTGATCTCTTCATTTCAACAAAAGCCATCAAAGTGCTCAATGCTGACACACAGGTTGACAGAATTCACTATTAGAATTGATCAATATTATTAACAAAATGTTGCAGTATGCTCACCATTTTTACTGAGATCACAATACATCACAATAAATATACAATACAAGGATATTCAAAGTAGCGATTAGCCAAAATGAACCAGACACTCTTGAAAGCAGCACGTGGGTTAATCCTGGAACTTTGTGGATGTAGGAGACGATGATGGACAACGCTCTCCGTACCATCTCCTATATCGCAGACATTGGGAGCGTGGTGGTCCTGATGGCCCGCAGACGTATGTCCCACTCCACCTCACTGGACTGTACTGAGACGGGCCACGGTGCTGCCGAGGGCAGGAGACAGTACCGTATGATCTGTTATGTCTTTGAGTCTGAGGATGTAAGTTAAAACTGCGGCCTCGTTCCAAATTGGTGCTTATGTAAAAATAACAACTCAGCATAGAAAGTGTTACTGGAACATAAATATTCATACAAACCTAGAAGGTGCTCTGTGGAGTGAGGTTCAATAAAAAACAGTAAATCTACATGACATGCTATGGCCAAAAAGTCTCTCATCTCATTTTGGCTCGAGCCTTCATTAAGGAAAGTTCATTTACTCTTGGTAAATGTATGGGGAAGTGCCATTTCTTTTCTAATTGAGTGTTATTTGTTAGCTTCTCATGTATTGTTGAAGTTATGTTTTCTGCATACGCTATGAATTTCTGTGAGACTCAATCAAGTTACAGTGATGTGAAAAACAAAGCATTCTCATCAAGCCCAAATCATCATCCACCCTGTGCTTAACTGTGCTTGATATGCAAACTTAGGGGGTTTTTGCCAAACCTGGCACTATGAAGTATGGCCAAACATCACCACTTTATTCTTGTCTGTCCAAAAGACATTGTTCCAGAAATCTTGTGGTTTATTCAGATGCAACTTTGCAATTTTTCTTTTTGCTTCCAAACAAGCCATACTTGTTCAGTCTTTTTCTAATTTTACTGTCATGAACCTAAACATTTAACACTTACTGAGTCCTATAGGGGGTGGCATGGTGGTGTGGTGGTTAGCACTGTTGCCTCACAGCAAGGTGGTCTGGGTTCGATTCTCGGTCTGGGCTGCTCTGTGTGGAGTTTGCATGTTCTCCCTGTGCCTGCGTGGGTTTTCTCCGGGTACTCCGGTTTCCTCCCACAGTCCAAAGACATGCATCCTAGGTTGATTGGTCACTCTAGATTGCCCGTAGGTGTGAGTGTGTGTGTGCATGTTGGCCATGTGGTGGACTGGCGAACTGCCCATGGTGTACCCTGCCTTCGCCCGGAGATGCTGGGATTGGCTCCAGCCCCCCCGTGACCCCGACTAGCGGGAATAAGCGGTACGGAGAATGAATGAATGAATGAATGAGTCCTATAGACTCTGAGATGTATCTCTTGTTTTTTTTGGCAATTTCTTTGAGCATTGCACTGTCTGACCTTGGGGTGGGTCATCCAATCCTGACTACCAGAACTTTGGCTTTTATACAGGTGGTCACACTTGCTGACGATCGATTAATCAAGGGTGTTTGATGACCAGAACCTGGCTGTCCTTTGACATTTTAATTCCTATGGAAGCAGAAAGGATGTACTTATTTTTTTACACACTGCTCATGCATTTTGGCCTAGTTTTTGTTATTTATAAATAATGACATGGTGTAATTTGTCATGTGGTGTTGTTTATCAGAAGTTGTATTACCCGTAGAACCATAGAATTCAAAGAGGGTGTACTTTGTTTTTCATATGACTGTATGTGATGAATTATGTGTTATTTATAGCACCTGTGCTGAGGTTGAGTTGTGACTCTCCTTGATGAAGGTTCATGCTGAATTGTGCTGAGACACTTTGTCCATAGCCAGCACTAAAAGAAGGATTTTTAGTTTAATGAAGACTGCAAAGGAGATTTACTGTTTTGGTGCATGTGAATATTAGATATAGCTATAATTCACAGTGAGATTGGATTGTTTGTAATTGGTTGTTTAGGTTGACCTAGTTTATTGTTCTTTTCCCATCATACTTCTCTGAACATAATTCCAAATGGCTACATGTTAAAAGGACAGATGTGTGTAAGGCTTAGTGCTTAAGGCTACAATGCCCTAGTGTATTTCGCATCTTATATAATTAAAACACTTCCATTATTTTTTACATGTCTGACCTTAGGGACAGTGACTGTGGAAAAGTTTTTGCTCATGACTATTTTCCCATGTAATGACATCAGACATGCCCTCTCTCTGACTCTGTCACAGTGAGCAGGCTCTTCAGTGCTGAACAGTCCCTCTCCTCTTCCCCTCTTCAGGCTCAACTCATTGCACAGTCCATTGGTCAGGCGTTTAGCATGGCCTACCAAGAATTCCTGCGAGCAAATGGGATCAATCCAAAGGACCTCAGCCAGAAAGACTACAGTGACATTCTTAATACACCAGAGATGTATAATGATGACCTTATTCACTTTTCAAACTCTGAAAACTGTAAGGAGGTATGGGAAGTCAGACAGCATTCTCTAAGTTTTTTCAGTAATTTAAAAGCTGCATTCTGAAAGGATCCTGAAAAGCACATGAGTTAAAGCATAACGGGTTTATTTTCCTGCATATACTCATCCATAGCTCTGTTCTCCCTTCACATCATTGCAGTGTCACTCTTTCTACCCTCCCCGTGTGTTCCTACCTCGCTGACCTTGGCCTGTCTTCTGTCTGTAGCTGCACCTGGAGAAGCAGAAAGGAGAGATTCTGGGTGTCGTCATAGTAGAGTCTGGCTGGGGCTCCATCCTGCCCACTGTCATCTTGGCCTGCATGCTAAACAGTGGACCAGCCGCCCGCTCTGGAAAGCTCAGCGTGGGGGATCAGGTCATGGCTGTCAATGACACCAGTCTGGTGGGCTTGCCTCTGGCCACATGCCAAAGCATCATCAAGGTCTTTTTTTATTATCCCTGAATCCATTACCTCATGTCTTATACATGTTCTTATCTCAGTACTTTTGTCAAGACTGGAATATTACAGAATTTCTGCATACACTTTTGTGGGTGACGTACAGTGTAAAGTATGTGTGTGTGTGTGTGTGTGTGTGTCAGGGTCTGAAAAGTCAGGTGCAGGTAAAGCTGAGTGTGGTGAGCTGCCCTCCTGTCACCACTGTGCTGATAAAAAGGCCAGACCTGCAGTACCAGCTGGGCTTCAGCGTACAGAACGGCATAGTGAGTGACCTTTAATCCAGGGGGGCACAGAAGTGTGTGAGAAGTGTGGTGTGGTTCATTATGTTGTATCTGTTGACGAATCCATGTCCTCACAGATCTGTAGTCTGATGCGAGGTGGAATAGCAGAACGTGGAGGAGTGCGCGTGGGCCATAGAATCATAGAGATAAACGGACAGAGTGTGGTTGCCATGGCACATGAGAAAATCGTCCATGCCCTGTCTGTGTCTGTTGGAGAGGTAAGGGCGCGTTTCAGGAGAACATTAGCAAGCGTATGAGGAATTGGGCGGAGCATTTAAACTGGACTATCCTTCTTTGTTGCCTCACATTATGAGTCACGGCCCTGCCTTTGCTGTTGTGACAGATTCATATGAAAACTATGCCAGCTGTGATGTTCAGACTGCTGACTGGACAAGAGACCCCGATGTACATCTGATGGCAGTGCTGCTGTTCCAGAGGCTCTGCGGTGCTCTGTCCTGGTTGTGTAACTTAAAACACCACACTTTTCTTCCCTAGACTTATGTACAGGTTGTGTTTGTATTCACCCAGTCCTTTAAACAGAGTAACCTTGATGTGTATCTTACAAATACATGTACAGATAGTTTACCAGTTCAGCAGCACTCCACAAAATTGAGGAAACTAACATCAAACCTTAGGCATTTCTTCTTCAGGCTTTTCAGTACATATGCAGAATGTATGCTTCATCAAAGAAAAGAACACTTAGTGAGGCTAGTTAGTCATTCTCGTAGTGTGACTAGGCCCATAGAGAACAGTTAGGTGGAGTGTTTTATTTGGCACAAAGTACAAAAGACCCAAAATAAAAGAGACCTTGCTGGATCAGAAACTAAGGGAGCTGAGTGATAATTGGAGACATAAGCAATACCAGTCCCCTGGCTCTCTGTGTTCTCTGTTATGGTCTTCCCTTCTCAAGTTGATGCACTCAGTTCTCTACATGGCAAGTAGTGCATGATCTCAATCTGTGTTCCATTAAGCTGGGCTGAAGCTAGCAATACACAACGACCAGCTTCTGCAGCTTATCACACCTAGTAAACATGCAGCTCCACCCATGCAGGGTCTACCTTCCCAGGCCCACTAAGCTCACAGCTCCACCCATGCAGGGTCTACCTTCCCAGGCCCACTAAGCTCACAGCTCCACCCATGCAGGCTCTACCTTCCCAGGCCCACTAAGCTCACAGCTCCACCCATGCAGGCTCTACCTTCCCAGGCCCACTAAGCTCACAGCTCCACCCATGCAGGGTCTACCTTCCCAGGCCCACTAGGCTCACAGCTCCACCCATGCAGGGTCTACCTTCCCAGGCCCACTAAGCTCACAGCTCCCCCCCATGCTCTCACATGATTTGTACTGTTATTATCATTATGTTTTTAGCAAATAGTGCAGATACTGACATTTATTTTTTAACGATGTATATAGTATTCCTTGTTATGCTGTATATTACTGTCAGCTGCTTTATAATGATTAAGGCTAGATATCTATGCAGGTTTGTCAGCTATGGTAAAGAGGTCAAAATATTCACTCATTATAACTTCATCTCATTTTAGTCATTTGAGTGAGATATGCTGAATTCCAAAGATAACAATGCCACATTAGAAAACATAATGGGGTTATTTGGTGACAAAGGTACTCTGGCCAAGTAAACACTGTATACAATGAAAAAACATGTCCCTTATATTCAGATGAGTAATTTTTCCACCACTTTCAGTGTAAAATCTGGTTTACATACTTTTCACCAATTATAGATGCTGTAGCATACCATTTTTATCCATGATTCACATTTTTTACTAAATGGAGGTAGAAAATCTAGAAATATCAGGTAACTTTTTTGTTTACTTTTATGTAGAAACTATCAGCTACTGTGACAAATGACTATTTTTTGAAACAGAGCAATACCATTGGCATTGTATGTGAGGTTGGAATGCATGAGTTTTGTGTATTTTCTTTAATCACAGTACTGTACACAGTACACATCACATATATTTTTATTTATTTATTTATTTTACTTATGTGCATGTATTTACAATATTTACACATAAATGAATGTGCAAACAGGGCAGAAAAAAATGTTTACAGTTGTATTTACATCAACCCCCAGCAAAAAGTAATTCTGAAGGATGTGATATTCAAGTACTGAAAATGATGGTCTTGTGTGAAACTGATGGATTCTCAAAGTTTCTGTGGAGAAAAAGTAAAAATGCAATCATTTCATTCAGCAATTTTGTGCAAGTGTGTATTAACTGACATTAGGAATTACCAGCAGTATTTTCTCTTCATTATTATTAATGAGAATGATTGGTGGGGGAGCTGAGGCGTACAGTTGAAGTGAAGATCTGCTGTTGCTCTGCTGTCATAGCATCCAAACTCACTCCTTCCAAGAAGCTGGTGTTGATGTATCCCTCTCCAGAGTAAACATCGTCATCAGCACTGTCCAGCCCTACACTGAATGCTTCCTTCATCTTGTCTGGGATCAAAATGTCTAGTAGAATCACTGCTATACCAATCACTGCACACAGCAAACCTGCAAACATGTGATGTTACCATAGGCCAATAATGGTTTACAGTGCCAGTATATCACCTGCATGTGATGATGTGATTCCCATTAGCATGAACAAATCAGCTATGAGCAGATCTTATTTTGTAACAACTTCTTTAATGTTATTTTATTAGTTATGGTGTACAGTTGCATTCATGAATCACATACCAAAGAGGAGGCCTAATGCAAAGCTTTAATCTCTGCATAATCCAGGATACTCACCGGTAGCTAGCGCTAGCCAAAAGGAGCAGCTAAAATCAGTCTCAAAGGACCCTGCTCCTACAGCAAAGTGGCACTGTGGAAGGCTGTATATCGTAGAGAAGGAAGCCATGGAGAAGAAGATGAAAGCAGCCGTGGCAGCCATCATGCACCCAGCGTAGAGGATGACAGGCATTGAGAAGAGGACGTTGGCCACCAGCCAGCAGCAAAAACCTGTCCTAGGGGAAAGAGGGAGACAGACGCCATTCTTTACCATACTTTGTTTGCATCTGTTGAATAGGACTGCATAGTAAAGGCAGCGGTGTGAGTAACCGGTGTGTCTTACCACAGGGTGGCTGAGGCGTATCTGCCTGAGTAGCGGTATTGGTAGATAAGGCCACAGGGGTTGTTGAAGGTGAACTTCTCAGCAATGTACAGTATGGGGTTGGGAAGACCCTTTTTCAGGGCCTCGGTATATTCCCCATCAATGTTACTGTTCCATGCAAGCATTTCATTGTAGTCTATGGTCTCATTGAATTGCACCACTGGGTCTCCTATGTGGGCAAAATTAAATGGTTTCAAATAACACATTAAGCCTGCTCTAACTTAGACATAACTTTGTCCACATTTGTGTACACGTTATAAATTGTCAATAAGAAAATAATTCCAAAATATGTACATTATTACTTAAAATTGCCATTTCTGATCCGTTAAAGAAAAGCAGACGGTTTAGGCGAAGTTGTGGCTCTCGGGCGACTGACCTTTCAGTGTGATGTTAATTCCAAGCAGCCCCACATGGAGTCCCACCTCAGCATTCACCACAACATTACTGAAGGATTTGTATGTGATATTGGCCTTCAAACTTGCCTCAGCCCAATCACTAGTGAAGTTCAGAGCTTTAACAGAAAAGAAAGACTGGTATAATTACTCTATTTACATGACATTAACATTAGGGTGCAATAGTTTTTCTGTATGTTATTTCTTGTAAATAACAGTAGCTAATATTTTTTTATTGAAGACCCATAATTGAAACAATTATGCAAATGCAAACTTCTTACAGGGCAAAATTTCATCTAGATGAACGGATGAAAAAAATTCCATTCATACTATTATCATTTGGTAAGTACTCTATAGAAAAAGGTTATAAAAATACTCACCAACTAAAACCACTCCTATGAATAAACTAGTGAGTATCCTAAACGTCCAGAGAATTCGCTGAAAGAATTTTTTACAATTACTAGCAATCAATACACTGTAAAATACTTTAATGAACGAATCATTAGTTAAAGGACAATTAAACACATTGTGCGAAATAGTTGGATATACATAGAATTGGTATTTTTTAGAATACAGAAAACAGTTGGGTGATTTTAGAGGCTCTTTTTCGAGCGCACGTACCGATCTGCCACGTATTCCTGGTATAATAAGAAGAAAGCTGACAGCGAGCACCAAGAACACCAAGATGACAGTAAGGAGACTGGTGCTGAAGATGAACGAGCTCCTTTGTTGCGGGTAGAATGGGTAAATGTTATCGTAGAAAGTCATCTTTCCTCCAAATCCAACAGTTAAAGCTGAAAGCAAACCGCGCTACTATGAGGACAGTACTGGCCAGGAGCTCAGTTACCTGCAGATCGCAAGATAAGAGCCTGTCCTGCTTAAACCAACTGGAGAGCGTAACTAGCAATGGCTTGAGATTATTACAAAAGTATTTTTAAAGGTTTTTTTAATTATGCATTTATTTGTTGTCTGTATGGTCTAAACAGGTAACGCTACTACAATATCCGCTTACAATATCAACACTTGTTAATTGGTCTATTATAATGATAATTATGTAGGCATAATTACCATCTTGTAATCTGAAACTGTTTCCTCCCATTTTACGTTCACATACTTATTTAAAAGGAGTAATATGCTATATTTTTAAATTGTTTAAAGTAATATCAAATCCGTTCGATGTGCAAAATATTCCCTACCTGTAAATGCAAGAAAAAAGGCAACGTGGAGAAAAAAATTGCAGGGTAATCGTAGTCCAAGGGGAATTCTCTTTGTACGACGGCGCACATCTTTTATATCCTCACACTTCCTAAAATTTGGCTTGATTTGCATTGATTGGTATGTCCGAGAACAGAGGTGTCAACCAGTGATGACCATTCCTTCTCTGATGTGTTTGACACTTAGTTTGAGACGTCGGCTCTCGTGCGTTAAGGTAAGCCGTCTTTTGTCCGCTTGTTCCCTCGCCTTTTGTTATAATCTCACTGAACATTCTTCTGAGACCACTGTTTTACTTTAGCGGTTTTACATCTCCATTAAATCTGCGCAAACTAGATTTTTATTAACCTATACCACGTTCCCCATTCTTAATTCATCCTAAAAATCAAAACTGAAAGTAATTAAATGAATTTAACTTTTTTTCTTATTTGAACAATTGAAGTACGGTAGCACATGTGAAGTGGACGGCTGTAACTATGCGGTTCTTGTTTTCCCAGTGACCACGGCTCCTGTTTTTGTATGTGACTTTTCAAGTGTTGTTGAGCTATTTGACTACGGCTGCTGAAGAGGTAGCGTTACTCTCAAGAATGCATTTACACAGAAGTACACGGTGGACTCAAATTGCGCTGTCTCTTACGTACTACACAGCATGTAAGTATACGAGCCATACATCATGTGAAATACAGGGACAACACAACATTATTAAGATGTCATAAAATATTAAGTTACTAAGCATTAAGATAACACTCGCTACGGGAAATTTAAGACGTTCTATCTTTTCTTTAACAGATTCCGTCATCACTTTTGAAGTTCAAAGATTTGACGGCTGGTATAATAACCTAGCCTATCACAGTCGTGGGACCTCAGGTAAACTGTCGCACAAGGATAATTTTATTGCAGCTCAGATCTATTCACCCACCGAGTGAGATAAATTAACCTCAACGCCCGAACAGGTGCGCCTCTCGTGCGCTTGCTACCGGCACGATATTCAGATGGAGCTTACCAACCTCTCCAGGAACCCCAACTCCCAAACCCTCGTCGAATCAGTAACGCTGCCATGAGTGGCAAGTCAGGCTTCCTTTCATATCGGAACCAAACAGTTCTTTCCTTGTTTTTTGGTGAGTGCCACTTTAACTCTTAAAAATTAACTTAAACTCTTATTATACGACAGCCACAATATTACCAACCAAAACAGCTAAGAGGGAATTTCCCCAGAATGTGGATAACAGTATGTGAAGGTCCTCATAAAAGTTAGGAGGAGCGTCCGCATAATGTTAATTGGCTTTGAGAAAAAGACAATTTTAAGGACGTTCTTTGAACTGTAACTTTCTGAACTTTTTCAGGACGTTCTGATACAGAATAAAAGTCCTGGAAACGTTCTGTAGAACGCTCTGAAAACCAATAAAAACTATTGAATTATAACGAAATAAAGTAATAAATAAATAAATACACACAAATGTTTAGAAACATTTCTATTCCTATTTTTATCATTTTCTATAATCTGAATGGAACGTTAAGGGAACGTTCATGAAACATACAATTGTTAGCATAAGAGATTATTATGGTGGTAGCCAGTTAGAACGTCCCCATTAACCTATATTTCACCCAATGTGAAGAGAATAGCCAGGTTTGAAAATATTTACTGCTTATATTAATAAAGTGTATACTTATTATTATTTTTATTACTCTTGTTACTGTTGTTAAATAGCAGAGTCTGTTTATAAAATGTTGATCGCTCTCTCATTGTGACAACTAACATATAGACTGTTACCATGCACATTGCCATTAGGTTACCATGTAGTGTTAGAGATTGTGGAAACCCGACGACCTGGTTGCCCTCCAGAGTTCATGCACATCCCAGTCTCACCGGATGACCCAACCTTTGGGAACAGCTCCACAGAACAAGTCCTGCTCCCTTTCCAGCGAGCAGAGTGGGTCCATGAAACCGGACAGAGTCCAAACAATCCCCGAACACAGGTAATACAGAATATTCTACTTTATATATTGTATTTGGATTAGTAACAGATGGTACTGGTATCCAGGGACTTTTGTATCCTAATAACAATTCTCTGAAATGCAACCTAAAATTCTTATAGGTGAACCAAGTGACAGCTTGGATGGATGGAAGCTCCATATATGGATCTTCCAGCTCTTGGTGTGATGAACTGAGAACGTTCCAAAGAGGGCTTCTGTCTTCGGGCTCTGACAAGGACTTGCCCAAGCAAAGTGACAGCAGCTATTTAATGTGGAGCACACCAGACCCCTCCACTGGACAGACTGGTTCAGAGGGGCTCTATGGTAAAATGAAGCATAAAGGACTATTGAAGACATTAGTTAAAAATGTTTTACTTCAGGGACTGCATGCTTTATGTAACATCGCATACCTGAAATAAGTACTGAGTGCTCTATAGTTCATTATGCATTAGCCCAGATTTGTTAGTATTTAGAATGAAGCAAAAATTCATCTTCTTGAAACCTATGGTTAATTAGCATAATGATACAAAAAAATTATACAAAATGATATAATGTGCTCCAGTATGTAATTAGTTATCTGTGCTGTTTAGTAGCAGTGCAGAACCAGTGTTGGTTCCTGTTTTGCGCTCTGTGTTGTTGGGATAGGCTCTGACCCCATGACCTTTTGGATTGGATTAAGAATTGGATTAAGTGATTTGGTAGATGAATGAATGAATAAGTGCTGTTAAATAGTCACCAGGGTATTGCAAATGTGTAGAAGTTTGGGTTGTGAATGACCTCATTCAGTCAACAAAGCAGATTCAGTCTTCATTATGTCCTGGGATCTGTTGTCCACTTGGTCTTTTATGTTCGTCTGATCTTGCTTAATCCTACAGACAGTGACTGTCTTGTTGTTGCTCTTTTCAATGTTATTCATCATTTATACCACAAAGGCTGTTGTCTAAAGTATTATAAAGTATGTCTGAATGAAACAAGACCACTGAACTCTGTCTGCATAACTAAAGACAGTCCAAGGCAGCTGTCAGAAGTAAACATTCACTGTCCTATGAGGACATGTGGCATTCGTGCAATTTTGTCTTGGTTAGTGTCATGTCCTCCAGTTGTGAGAGTTATAAAACATCCGTTATACATTAAAAGAAGTTCACACTTTTGATTTGCATATGAAAAGTCTGTAATGTAAAAACAGACTTACAGACTCACTGTTGTGATGACAAACCAGGAACCATATAAAATAAACGAAACAGCTGTGAGGTAGTTCAATGTTCAGCATTTGTGCTGATGTTGTTTTGTCTTCACAGAGTTTGGGAATGCCTGGGCCAATGAGAACATCTTCACAGTAGCTGAGGGGATTATTTGGTTTCGCTACCATAATTACCTCGCCTCTCGACTGTACGAGGAACACCCGTCGTGGTCAGATGAGGAGCTTTTTCAAAATGCCAGGAAGAAGGTTATTGCCACATTCCAGGTAGAGAGAAAAGTCCTCTGTTATTTAAAAACCACACAGACCAGATAGAGGTGCCAATTTGGTAGCGTATCTCCACCTGGACAGTTGCCTCATACATTTTCTGCAACAGAGTTTAAGATTTGCTTCAACTCCACACAAATATTTTCTGAGGCAGGACTAAATAAGTATTGCAGATTAAGTATGCTCTATTTATGCTTTTTCGTTTTTATATATTTATGATTTATATGTACATAAAACACATTTTTTTATATCTGATTTCAGAATATTGCATTCTATGAGTGGCTACCTGCATATCTAGGAGTCTCAGTACCTCCATATCCAGGTGAGAGTTTGTTTGTGTGTGTGTGTGTGTGTGTGTGGTCACTTGGCATGCTCTAGTTACCTGTGGTTTAGTGATATACCACTTGAGGCTCTATTTAATGGGCTCAGTGGGCTTCGTCTACGTCAGTGCAGGTTAACACAGGCCAGGGATCTCATTTCTGCTGATTGAGCTGTTTTGCCTAGATTACTCTACCTGCAGGGTTAGAATGTGAAAATGTCTCATACATCATCTCAGATATTTGACTTAATTTTTGCTTTATTTGAAATTAAAATGCTTACAGTGGCAGTGGCTTTGCAAAAAATGTATGCATGCATGAATGCTTCACAAAAATACTCTATATAATAATGTGCTGTATATGCTGTTGTCTGAGCAGTTTCTGTAAAATAATGTAACCCTTCTTAATTCACAGCTCATATCATATTTTGTTAAGTCTGCGTTGGGTTCTCAACTGTTTCTGAACATCATCCCCAGGTTATCAGCAATATCTGGATCCTGGGATCTCTGCAGAATTCCATGCTGCAGCTGTCAGGTTTGGGCTGACTCTAGTTCCCCCTGGTGTCTATATGAGGTAAATGTTTACATACATACTTGTAAAACAGGACATGATTCATTTATCAAAGTGAAAGAAAAGTTCCATACATGCAAATAACATGCATATAACATTTTATGTTTCATATAATATACACTGAAATATGTAACATTTTAAGACTTGTCTTCTTAATATTATTTGCAATGACTTTGACATTTAAAAACTAATATTTGTAAGGAGGAAATATTATGCAATAAATGAACTCCCTTCAAGTTTCATCATTTTGCTGCATTGCTGTCATTCATTAAGTAATACTGTTATTGCATACAGTCATTTGCAGGAATAAGCCAAGATTGATTCTGACTCGTTTCAGAAATAGGACTTGTCACTACAGGAGTGTTGTGAACTCAGATGGAAGCACATCTCCAGCACTACGCTTGTGCAATAGTTTCTGGAACAGAAATGTGAGTCAAGATATTGATATTCTGAAATAATTTGATGTGGGAGTTACAATAATCTATATTTCACAAGTATTTAGAAGAGTGTGACTAGGAATGACTAGGAAGGATTTAAAGTGTATAAACTTGATTTCTTGCCTTAGAACCCAAATCTTAAATCTGGCCAGGATGTGGATGATCTGATCATGGGGATGGCTTCTCAAATAGCAGAAAGAGAGGACAACATCATTGTTGAGGATTTAAGAGGTCACTATTGCTTTCCTGTTGCTCTAGGAATGCTCTGTTCTTGTATATCTATACTTTTTAATACGTCGTCCCAACTCACAAACTCTTATTTTTCCCCTGCCTGTTTAGACTACATGTATGGCCCGTTGCAGTTCTCACGCTCTGATGCGGTCGCCTTGACCATTCAGAGAGGGCGAGACTTTGGGCTGCCCAGCTATAACCAGGTCAGGGAAGCCCTCAACATGCCACCAGTCCAGGCCTGGGGAGAGATAAATCCCAAACTAAACCAGACCGACCCCCAGGTAACGCCTGTAAATAAAGCACCTAAAGCTGTAATGTCATGTAAAGAAAAGGACATTCAGTCATGAAAAAGTCTATATTTAGCTTCGCTCTGGCACCTATACTGGAATTTCTGTTTTTTGCTCCAGCTTTTTGAGAAGTTGTCTGAGCTGTATGAAGGCGACATCTCCAGCCTGGAGCTGTTTGTGGGGTCTCTGCTGGAGTCAGGCGAGGGACCAGGCCCCGTGACCTCTGCCATTATCCTGGACCAGTTTGAACGCATCAGAAATGCCGACCGCTTCTGGTTTGAAAATAAGCTAAATGGGTAACACATTTGCATAATATTGCCATACATATTGCATACATAAATTATGTTAATATAGAATTATAGCATACAATATTATGTAAATTGTACAAGCAAAAAATACAAGCATTCATTTTCCATTATTATATTTTGCATGGGTTTTGTGCGGTGTCATCATAGTTTATTCACAGAAGAGGAGATCCAAGCTATCCGCCACACCACATATCATGACATCATTCTCACTGTCACAAGTGCCGAAAGTGGAGATGTTCAAAAGAATGTGTTCTTCTGGTTAAACGGTATAATGAATTCCAAGCTGTACATGCAGTCTTCTACTGGTCTATTTTTATGCATGATTCATGTGTATATCAACTGTTAATAATAAATGTAATCATAGTCAGAGTTGCTCCACAAAGATATCTTCACATGAAATAAAGGCTATATTAACTTTATTCGCTTATTTTTCAACAACAGGAGACCCTTGCCCCCAGCCTCAGACTGTCACAGCCTCTGTTCTTCAGCCTTGCACTAAAGCCTCTTCTATGAGCTACTTTGACATGAGCAGCAAAGTCGGCTATGGCATTTCAGTGATCGTCCTTTTCATATTTCCCGTGGGTTAGTGTGACTGCATATTTATTGTTAGTTTCATTAAGGAACAAAGTGTTTTGGGTTTTTTTTTTTTGACACTTGAAACTTTTATCGGGTGATGTGTATCACCTTTACACACATCACTTAAATATTCAAAAATAGCGTTTAAAGGACATTCTCTTTCTGTCTGAAACTTCAGCAGTAAGTTTCCTCGCAGCTTGGGTAGTGGCCTACATCCGAGCAGCCAGGTACAGGAGGTTCCTGAGAAGGACCAGAGGCCCTGCCAAAGATAAAGAACCTGCTTGTGGAACCACAGGTCCTTTCAACTTTCCGAATTGTCAGCGGTTGATATTGTATTATTGAAGGTGCCACAGAAGGTTCTAATCTTTATGTGCACTTTATTTGCACAGCCTGTGAGTGGCAGGGTGATTCAGGCCTTCCTCGTCAGGTGAGCCTAGTGATTGATGAGAAGAAAAGACTCCAGATTTATGGTGAAAATGGATCTCTGCTGCGATGTCATAAATTTGGCACCCAGGACCACCTGGAGGTTCTGCTGTCCAATGATCGTCAGAGGCGTGTCCTACTTTTGAAAATTCCCAAAGAATATGATCTGGTAAGAAAAAATGTTTTATATGTTAAATAGGATGTTTTAGATTGTTATAGTGCAAGTATAGTGCAGTTAGATTCAACATCACATGGACATTATTTTGTAAAATTCAATACCTTAAATTTTATTTAAAAAACAGTTATTTCTTTATACAGATCACATTTTTTGAAAAGTGTCTACCCTATGTGTTCAGGTGTTGTTTTTTGAGGACAATGTTCAGAGGTCAGAATTTGTGAGAAATCTGCGGTCTGACCGGGAGGAAGTGACAAAGAGCTTAACGGTGACGGAGCTGAGTGAGAGGGAACTGCTGAGGGAGGCTGTCACCAAGGAACAGCGAGACCAGATAGTGGAGACCTTCTTCAGGCATGCATTTGCAAAGGCATGAATTGTAAAATTACATATTCTATAATCATCTAAAATCACCTCATTTCTTTTGTGCTGTGTTAAGAAGGAAAGATGTGAAGTGTCACATTACTCCACATGACACATACCAATCTCATAACCCTGGCAGGTTGTGCAATTAATAGGGTTTGCAATCAGACTATTCAATGTCTTAAACTTCTTCTTTGACCCCAGATCCTAGATATTGATAGAAGTGATGCTGGAGACCTGAGCTGTGTGTCCTCTAAGAGAACCAGGGAGGCTCTCCAGTGTGAGCTCACAGGAGCTGAGTTTGCTCATGCTCTGGGACTGAGACCTGACTCACCTTTTGTGGAGTCCATGTTTTCTTTGGCAGACAAGGATGGGAATGGGTACCTCTCCTTTCAAGAGTTTCTTGATGTTGTCATCATCTTCATGAAAGGTTAAAATATGTAGATATTGTATATTACTTAAATTACACAACAAAAGAATTGTAGTCAGTACCCACTGGAGCCATGATCTTTTGTTTCTGAATAATAACTCTGCCTCTTAAATTTGTTCTCAATATTCGGGTCTCAAAATTTGGGTCTCAATATTCAGGAACCCCAGAGGAGAAGTCCAAGCTCCTGTTCTCCATGCATGACATTAGAGAAGATGGCTTCCTGTCCAAGCAGGAGTTTTGCTCTTTGCTCAGGTCATTTAGAGTCATTTTTACTAAATGTTAATTCATTTATTCGTTCATTAATTAATGAGCAATATCTGGATAATGACTGTCATGGTGGTAAGATTTCCTTGGAATTAGAAAAATTTAAACAGGATGTCCTTGGAATTGGTTTAAACATCTGAATGATAAGGTAGATGATGCGTAGCTAAAAATTTATTCTAAAGGTTCTTTTATGATCCTCTTAGGTCTTTCTTGGAGATCTCCAGTAATATATTGTCTAAAAGCCAGGCCGATGATGCTATAGAAGCTATGCTTCAGGCTGCAGGCTTTGATAATAAAGATCATATCACATGGGAAGACTTTCATCGGTTACTGCAAGACTATGAGAATGTTCTCCAGTTTGCACAACTTAACATCAAAGGTGAGATGGCGTGTTATTTGCCTTTTATCCACACTTTTTGTGAAGTGCTCATTCTCAGAACAGCATACAGAATCACAAATATACACACAAATAAAAGGTATCAGATGTATCCAAACCATTTGTTTCATGTCAGGTTCATTTTATGCCCTTTTTTGATGATATTATACTTGTAGTCTTTGTGCTCGCCATCTTGCAAATCACATTTTCTAATTTGGTAGGATGTCGTTCTACTATGACAGCTTTTTAAAGCAGCATTATTAATTAGCAGAGTGCATTTGGAAACATCCATCTGTGTCATGAAACTGTGTAAACCAGTCAGCTCGGGAGTCATCATTATTTTTTACCACCTGGAATGTAGCCAAACACTCAATCTCATTCCTGGCAATAGAATTATTCCTGCAGCATGACTGCGCAGAATCTTTAATGGGTGCAATACTGGAAGATCTCAGTTTATGATGTGCTATTTACATTAACTCTTGTGATTTTGTTGCATACCTCAGGACTGGAGACACACAGTAAGAACAGGCTGAACCTACAGCATCGCGTTTCTTTTATTATCACAGGGGAAAAAACTGAGTAAGTGTTTTAGGAGTCCTCAAACTCCCAAACTCCTAGACTGTGCCTCAAAGTCTAATTGCAGTACCACTGATCATTTATGGAAATAACTCAGGGCTGGTCCTCTCATTCACAGTTCCACAGCTGAGAAAGATAGAGACTTTGTGTACAACTGCCCTGGGGATGAGGGTCAGGAACTTCGCCAAAGAAAAAAGTGAGGTCTAACTTGTGCGGTGTACATGATTGCTGTGATGTAATTTAAGACATATAAATGTACAGTATGTCATCTAACAGACCAAAGACATTAAGGTTATTAATGATTCCAAGTGTGTTGGATATAGCAGTATTCGGATGTGTTGCATGTCCAGATGTCCATGTGTGATTATCATACATGTCATCATCCATAAGGCATAAGGATTGACCTAAGCTAGCGCGATCCCTGTTATTTGCAGATTACTATTCTATGACGCCATGTGTGTTCAAGATCTTGATGTAATCAGATGACATGGTGTCTGCCAAATTTAAAACCAGGCATATTTTGCTGAATACCACAAGGGTGGTATGTGGCCATGCATGTAGTAAATTTATAATCACATGAGAAAATACTCATACTCACATACTCATTGCTATTTTCAGGTTGGGGCAGTGCAGTCCAAAGGTGTATGTGAAGCCCCAGAGGAAGCGTTATATCAGGAGCCCTGTGCAACAGAAGATCCAGGAGTTCAAACGCTTTGTAGAAAACTATCGTCGCCATATTGTGTGCCTTGTTATCATCTATGGGATCACTGCTGGTCTGGCTCTGGAAAGATGCTATTGTGAGTCTTTTATCCATCATATTTGATTTTTTGTCTTTATGTACCTAATTTGACCTCATTTATTGTCGTTCACTGTGCTCTTCTTTTATAGTGCACTAATTGTACAATTAACTTGTGTCAACTAGTCAAACTGGTTTTAAGGTTAAGACGTTGAGCACCAAAAAAAACCCCACTGGTCCTTGTGTGTAGTCTATGGTTTACAGGCTGATTCATCAGGAATCCCAGAAACCTCCATAGTGGGAATCATAGTGTCCCGAGGCTCTGCTGCTGCCATCTCCTTCCTGTACCCCTACATGCTGCTCACAGTGTGCCGCAACCTGATAACCATGTGCAGGGAGACCTTCCTCAACAGATACATTCCCTTCGACTCCGCCATAGACCTCCATCGTCTCATGGCAATGACAGCTGTCATCCTCACAGGTCCAGAAAATTGTGACTAAACAGCTCGTTAAGTTGGAAGCTGCCCTTCCAACTTCTCAGAGAATCTTCTCAGAGAATTGTGTGCACACTTTGGCACTGGTTTGCCATGACACATCATATTTTATGTACGGATAGGTTTCAAATTACCATGGGAGTGTCCATGCAGATGTACACAAAGCTCACAAAGAGTGTTTAAAAATAAAATTACTGATACACTGAGACTACTGCAGACATGCTTGTTCAGGGGAACATAATCATTGTGGTTACACTGCGACTAGAACCTTATGCACAAGGCTTCAAAGTCACACTGTTTACACCTGCAGTAGCGAATATATTGCAATTCATAAATCTGCTGTGCAATAATGCCTGCATCACTGTGTAGGACTGCATTTTCTTGTGATTCTTCATCTTTCTTTGACCTTAGTGTAAACTCTGCCCTTTCTTTTTACAGTTGTTCACAGTTTGGGACACGTGGTCAATATCTACATCTTCTGTGTCAGTGACCTCAGCATCCTTGCTTGCTTGTTTCCCAAAGTATTTTCCAATAACGGGTAATTTGTCAATACAGTTAAATAACCATATAAGAGTCTTATAACTTTAATTGTTTATTGCTAGAAAGAGCCGTCTCTCAGATCATATGTGCATATTTGCACTTATAGGTCAGAGCTACCACTGAAATGGACTTTCTGGTTTTTTCAAACAGTGCCAGGTAGGAAGCAAATGACTTCTCGACAGTATATTTACTGGGTAAATATTGTACAGTAACTTATTGGTATTTGCAGGGTTTATGGATGTGTGTGTGACTCTTCTTCTCTCTCAAAGGGCTCACAGGGATCATTCTGCTCTTCGTCTTAGCCTTCATGTATGTCTTTGCCTCACACTACTTCAGGAGAATCAGTTTCAGAGGGTTCTGGATCACACATTACCTCTATGTACTCATCTATGCCCTGGTGAGAATAAACCACTAAGCTTATAAGATTTAGGTAGCATGTTTAGGTGGCAAAACAGTGGCAGGATCGATAGCTAATCATGCTCCCTCCTCCCTTCTCTTTCCTTGCAGACAATGATCCATGGCAGTTTTGCCCTCCTCCAGGAGCCACGTTTCCACATCTACCTGATCCCTCCAGCCCTCCTCTTTCTCCTGGACAAGCTCATCAGCCTCAGCAGGAAGAAGGTGGAGATCCCTGTGCTGAAGGCTGAGCTACTGGCCTCAGGTACACAGTGTGGTACAGGGCTCTGCACCTCTATACCTGAGCCTTCTGTTTCCTCCTTAAATCTTAGCGTGGCGTTGATGCAAATGATCTGCTTTAGTTCACAGTCTTCATATACATGCTTGTTATTCGTCATCTCCATCGGCTGCAAATGTGATGTCAGTGTCAGTAACTTGCTCTTTACAATGACAATGTCTCTCCCATAAGTGCAGTCTACTTCACCCATAACAGGAGTGACCTATCTGGAGTTTAAGCGACCCCAGGGCTTTACCTACCGTTCAGGGCAGTGGGTACGGGTGGCCTGCCTGGAACTGGGCACAGACGAGTACCACCCTTTCACTTTGACCTCAGCGCCCAACGAGGAGAACCTGAGCCTGCACATTCGTGCTGTGGGACCGTGGACCAGCAGGCTGCGTGAGATCTACAACCCAGACAGACTGCATGATCTGGGGGGCTATCCTAAAGTAATGACAAAGCCTCCAAAACAATCATTCTCATTTTATCATCTAGTTGATTTTTTTGTGTGTTTCACACTAGAATACACCAGCTCTGCCATCAGATCCTCCATATTTTGCTTGGCTTACTCTGTTAAACCTTTTAATCTCCTCAGCTATATCTGGATGGGCCCTTTGGGGAAGGCCACCAGGAATGGAAAGACTTTGAGGTGTCTGTTCTGGTGGGAGGAGGCATTGGGGTAACTCCATTTGCATCAATATTGAAGGACCTAGTGTTCAAGACTTCAGTAAAATTCAAAGTCCAGTGTAAAAAGGTAATATTCTGCCATTTAAAGATTTCATCATAATAAATATTCAAGACAATAAAAAAAATAAAAAATTTTCAAAATCTAATACGCATTTAACATGACCTATATGATTGAGAGAACTATAGTTATTATTAGAAATCTGTTGTTATTTCTATTATACCTTCAGGTGTACTTTATCTGGGTCACAAGGACCCAGCGTCAGTTTGAGTGGGTGTCTGATATCATAAGGGAAGTTGAAGAGATGGATGCTCAGGAGCTTGTGTCTGTTCACATCTATATCACTCAGTTGGCAGAGAAGTTTGATCTGCGGACCACCATGCTAGTAAGGCCATCAGTCCTTTATTTACTACAAACTGACCCTCTCCTATTCTCAGTTGTAGCTACATATTACAGCAGTTAAGATTATCTGGCATATTCCATGAGTGTCATGTTGGAAAATCAAATTTGAGAGCCTGACTGTGTTATCCTGACTTAGTAAAGACACCAACTGAGTCCAACTGAGAAAATTAGTAACTTCAGCTCTTAATTTGACACATTGCAATACACTGGAAAAAGATATGCAGTGTGTTGGTTGGAAGTTTATAGCTGTTTTGATTCCTGTCTCCTCAGTATGTGTGTGAGCGCCACTTCCAGAAAGTGTGGAATAGAAGTCTTTTCACTGGTCTGCGTTCTGTCACACACTTTGGTCGCCCGCCGTTGTTGGCTTTCTTCAGCTCATTGCAAGAAGTTCATCCTGAGGTCTTAGCACTACCTCATACATCACAACCATCACCACTAACTCATACATCACAACCAATTGCCAAATCTCTTTATCTCACAATGTGTCATCTATTTTCTATATATTTTCTGAAACTTCTCTGAGTGTAGCTCTCGTCATTGCATTAGGGAAATTCCCTTCACCAGTTAACTCCTTTATTTCATTCTTTTCCTAAGGTTGGAAAGATAGGTGTGTTCAGCTGTGGTCCTCCTGGTCTGACAAAGAACGTAGAGAAAGCCTGCCAGCAGATGAACAAGCGTGATCAAGCACACTTCATCCACCATTTTGAGAATTTCTAGTCTGATCATTTTATATTTTCAAAATACATGAAGGGATTTATTATAAATTTGTTTGTCACTGTTAGACTCTTAAATGTATATGTCTGTTCTTGGTAGTATTAAAAAAATACCTGTCCACATCTTGCTCACTTGTATATTTTCCATGAACTAATTGGTGCAAAATGCTGACAAGGCTGTTAAAAATTAATATAAAGCTTTTAACTGCTGAGCACATTAGATTTTAGGTTACATAACATTTACATAACAAATTACAGAATGCTACACTAGCCTGCATAAAGTTACTGGTTATGTTTTATCTACCTATAATTGGGTTTAATGTTCAATTACAGTAAGACTCTGCTTGGCTCTGGACTTCCCAAAAAAGACTGTTCAACTGATAATGCCCCTAGCATTTAGATGTTATGCAACACACAGCCACATTCCAGAAGAACTCAGAAGTAGGCTACCCCAAGTGTAGGTATTTTTATATCCAGATTTTAAAACATTTCTATTTTCTTGAGGTCTGTGTAATTGAGATCAAAGACTTTGCTCATGCTGCACTTTTCTTAGCATAACATTTTTGTCACATGTGTAACACATGTAGAAGAAAGGAAGTGGACACACAAGTCTCAAAGAAAATACAGGGAAACACAGAAGGTGCTCCAACATAAAGCTGTGACAATCAAATAATACCCAAAACAATAACCAGCAACTAGCTGGTACACACACTAGCTGGTAGAACTCACTAATGGGGGCCACCCACCTGAGGGGCATACACACAACAAATCAACACAGGACAACACAAACACTGTCACTGCTGGCGGCCGGGAGGGGTCCTAAGTCTCGTGACACTTTTAATGAATTTTTTAATCATAATTTTATCTCATTTTATTTTGTTATAATGTTATATTTTTATTCCTTTGATTATTTATTTTTTAATTTATGTCTCCTAGGTAAAGCACTTTCAGTGACATCTGATTATGAAAATGTGCTGTAGAAATAACACTGCCTTGTCTAAATGTATTAGGTGAACTTTACTTCAAATCAAGTATCAATAAAATCAATTGATGTAGTTTGCTCGACCTTGTAAACCCATTTCACGTATCACCCGATGCACAGCTCCTGCCCGGATGTTGCCTCCAGAGGTAGTTTGGAACTCTGTAGTGAGTGATGCAATAGCACAGGTGATTTTTATACACTAGCAGTTTGTGTTACCTTTACACTGAACAAGCCATATACAGAAACCTTTTATACAAAGCAGTATTTGACTTTGTATATTACATCACTGTGTGCTTGATTCACCTGTATACATGTGACCTCCAGTAATCATAAGGGATATTTACATCCCCAAATGCAAACAGAAATATACTTCCTCGTGTTCCTGGAAAATGGGGCGTATTCAAATGCTTTATAATACTAGCAATTGTCTGGGCTGCTTTGACTTTATATGTTGCTGTGATAACATGCTTTCAGTATTACTAGATTAGATTAGATTCAACTTTGCCATTACACATGTAAAGGTACAAGGCAACAAAATACAGTCTTGCAGCATTACATTTGATAAAATGCAGCATCTAATCAGTGATGCAATTAGCAGCAAGTGCAGGATGTACAGTAGATTAAATTAGAAAATTAGAATGATGTTTCTTTAGTGTACTCAGGAAAAAGAGCCGCTGGTGACCTTCTGCCTCTCTCTCTTGAAGTCCATGATGAGCTACTTTGTTTTGCTAGTGTTAAGGAGCAGGTTGTTGTCAGCACATCATGTAGAGAAGTGCTGTACTTCCTCTTTGTAGGCCGTCTCATCATTGTTGCTGATGAGGCCAGTCATTGTAGTGCCATCAGCAAACGTATTGATGGAATTTGATCCATGCACAGGTTTGCAGTCATGGGTGAAGAAGGAGAAAAGGAATGGCTCAACACACAGCCCTGTGGTACGCCTGTGTTGAGTGAGGTGGTGGTGGAGTAGGTGTGGTCTGACCCTGTGGTTAAGCCTGTGTTGAGTGAGATGGTGTCACAAAAGCTATAGGCTATGTTCGAAATAGCCTACTACATACTACTGGCGTACTGCTTGGGCCCCAAATCAGTATGACGTATGTAGTATGCGAATAAAAATAATTTTTCCAGTACGCGAAACATCCCCGGATGACATACTACCGCAAAATATTCCAGTACGCGAACAGAGCTATCTTCGTGGTGTACTGCATCCCATCATGCAATGCTACGTTCACATGACCCCGTAGTATGCTTTGCTTTTGTCGCATACTGGAAACTGTACTGCATACTACTACGAGGACCAGTATGCAGTATCCAGTATATACTGAGTGCAGTATGCAGTATGCCATATGCAGTAGGCTATTTCGAACAGGGCCATAGTGTCTATGAGCCTCTGCATGCTATGTTTACCCATGACCCATGACATCTTCAGAGATGTTTACATGGATCTTTGCAGAAGAGAGAACTGGCCTGTAAGAGCCAATAAGAAGTCAGGAAATTTTCATTGTTTTAGATTAGATTGGATTAGATTCAGATTAGATAGAACTTTATGGAGTAGTTAGAAATAAATATTAATTTTATTATAGGTTTCAGGCAAGACATTTATGTTTATTTGAAAGTAATTCTTGAGTGTTATATTTTATATCATTTGACTTCAAATGTTATGTCATAGTTTACTAGACTCTGACTGGATGAAAACTTTTGGTGAAACAGAGTCTGAAAAAACATTGCTGGACGATGGCACATTGGAATGAAAACATGGCGTGCCATTACATTTCGTTAAAAAACGTGCTAACTACTCGGAGACCTCGTGGAGCGTGTTTGCTAGCGGATTAAGAAAAAACAAGAAACTACATGGATAATTCCTGACGTCATCCACAAGATAAGGTATCGGCAATTTATCATACTATCCAAGTGTAGCGACGAGTTTACTTGACACGGATTTACGAAAACAACTAGCGAATTCTGACTGAGATAAACGCAAGTTGTGATAACTATGTGAGAGCACGTGACAAGCCCTGATTCAGTCAATGTGAGATCTATACATTGACATGTTCTTTGCATTCGATCACTGAGAAAAGGGATTGAAACAATGTTTGTTTCAAATGTTTGTATTGCAGCTTGAGCCTTCACGAATAATCAAAATGGCTGATAGAAGGGAATGTTGTTAAGGACAAGTAAACTAACAGAAAAGTGCTTGGAGTACAAACGCGGATGAGCTATGCTCAAAATTTACATTGTGTGAAAGATGTACCGTAATTCCCCGAAAGTATACGCTCCAAGACCCACCGCGAAATTTGGACGGACATCTAACAAAGGCCTATAAAGACCTATCTTCACATGTCAAACCCTAAATATCTTCCCCAAACACTTAAAGATCACTTAAAAACTGTTTTTTATAATTTACATTCCCCTTTAAAATTGTGCAGGTAAAAGTAAACAAATTCAGATCTGTACTCTAAAATTCATACTTCATAAGATTACGTGAGTGGAATTTGCGCCCACTCAACTGCAACAGGAAATACCTTTCAAGGCCAGAGTCTGCAAAAAGAGAATCTCGCATAAGCAGTATCGTCACTAATGTTCTGGGTGAAAACAAAAGGGCTTAAGGAGCATGGGTAAAGTCAAAGGGTGTTTAACTGCAGGCTATCATAGTGAGTTCAGCAAAAGAAGAATTGAGTATAAGTCTTCACTGAGACGCTGAACTCTTGTGAGCACATTTTCTATGAGACCATTTTCGTTGCTTACAATAAGGTATTGTATGCTGTAAAAATACATGAATTTGTGAAGCCGCAGATTCAGAAGAGTGAGTTTTCGGGGTATTACTGTAATTGAAAATGATTTTGTACTTTCTCTGAATGAGTTCAGCCAACTTAACATTGAGGTCATAAGTCCCTTGCCTGAAGATGAACTTTTTTGAATGCAAAATGGCTTCTATCAGAGATTTCATGAAAACAACAAAAGGATGGATAGCAACAGAGCATGAGTCCTCATTGCAAAGGGTGAGTAATGTAAAAAAAAATAAAGTTAATAATGTATTTGCCATATTTGTCAATTGTGATTTTCACCCCAATCAAAACTCATCCTCTGCGTTTACCCATCTGTGTAGTGAGAATACACACTAGTGATCACTAGGGGGTTGTGGTGCACACATGTCCAGTTGGGCAGCCCTAGCCTGGCATTTAGTTGGGGTTAAGTGCCTTGCTCAAAGGGGCCTGGGAATTGAACCCACAACCCTCTGGTCACAAGACTGGTTCCCTAACCACCAGACCATCACTGCCCCCAAGTACAGTTTGGCAGTAGTGGGATAGTTGACCCACAAGATATTATTAAACCAGATGACCGTGCAAATGTACACCCACTCAAGCCATTCATTAGCGGCATCACGGGTTTCATCAACACGGTTTCGGCGAGAGGCGGAGCATGCAGCTCTGCTTGAACGTGCTGCGGTATTGAAGAAAGGCAGCAGCTTGGGTTTGAAATGGTCCAAATCAAGATGCATTAGCTGAAAGCAGAGCAAAACTGAGAGTGCTCAAAGAGTATGAAGGATCAGACGAGGGTGTGAGTAGTCACGTGCTAGCACAAAGGCTTCAAGATGGAAATGTAAAACAGAAAAGACCAGTGTTTTAGTCCCGCAACCAGATAACCTTTATGTACAATCACAAAGGCTGCAATCTCAAGCACCACGAGTGACTCAACAATCCATTTATAATGCTCAAGTTGATAGACATGATGATGTGATAAAGGTCATGCAAAAACAGAACCTAATTACAGAGTTACGTGTAAAGCAGCAGAATGAATCTCAGCTACCAACAAAGGAAATTCCTGTGTTTTAAGGGTGGTGCACCACAATACAAGTCATTTATCAGCATTTGAGTATTCAATTGAACAAATTACAGATAATGATAATCAAGATAGATTGCACTTCTTGGAACAGTTTATAGCAAGTGAACCCCAGGAGCTAGTTTGCAGTTGTGCTCATGTCACCTAGCAGAGGCTGAAATGAAGCAAAACGACTGAATCATAAGCACCATGAAGATGAATTACGTGTCGCCAGGGAATATATTGATAAGCCGCTCAACTGGCCATAGATTAAGTCTGATGACAAGAAGGCAATAAGTGCTTATGCAATGTTCTTAGTTGAATGCCACAACTCTATGGAAGACATAGAATATTTAGAGGAAATGGACAATCTTACCAACGTGAAGACAGTGATGTCCAAATGACCCTGTGCTGAAGCTTACGATACCAAAGAGAAGAGTGGCAAAGAGCAAGGTTTGCAGACCTAATGAACTATATAGACTTACAAGCTAAAATAGCAATGGATCCTTTCTTTAGTAATATACCAGACACCCACTCAACTCCAACCGGAAATACCTTTCAAGATCATAGGCAGTCTGCAAAAAGAGAATCTCGCATAAGCAGTATCGTCACTAATGTTTTGGGTGAAATCAAAAGGGCTTAAGGAGCATGGGTAAAGTCAGTGAGTTCCAAAAAGGGTACTGCATTTGAAAAACCTGCCAGCAATCTCAGACTCTAGCCTTGTTCAAGGGAATCAAAGATATTTCACATAAAAAGCGGTTGGACATCCTGAAGTCATGTTTAACTGCAGGCTATCTTAGTGAGTTCAGCAAAAGAAGAATTGAGTATAAGGAATGTGGACTTGATATTCTGCACATTGTAAAGGAAGAAAGTTCAATCTCACCTAACGGGAACAATGGTGCTTCTAGCATAGGTGTACCACAAGATTCTACCATGCAAGAGTCCTGCAGGCTCACAGGGGCCGGGGAGCATGAGTGTGTGCTGTCAGTAGTGCCAGTGAAGATTAAGTCAAGTAAGAATGACAAGTACGTGGAAATGTATGCCTTTGTGGACCTGGGAAGCACAGCAACATTCTGCACAGAAGACCTGAAAAGAATACTGAATGTTAAAGGCAAATCAATGTAATTACTTCTCAGCACAATGGGTCAAGACAATGCAGGAGAACAGAAGCTTATCAATAGCTATGCGATATCAGACTTAGAATTGTGTGGACTGAAAGACACCAAGTATATTGAGCTGCCTAAGGTGTTTGTTCACAGCAACATACCTGTTCATCCAGAAAGCATACCTAAGCAATTGGATATTCAGAAGTAGTCGTATTTTAGTGAAGTACGTCTATCAGAATTAAAGGCAGACGTAGGTCTCCTTATTGGGTCAAACTGTTCAAGAGAATTGTAACCATGGCACGTCATTAACAGCCAGATGGAAGGCCCTTACGTGGTTAAGACTGCTATAGACTGGGTTGTTAGTGGACCTATAAGGAAGGATCAGAATGATGCTACCACTCAAGATTGAGAAACCTCAAATGCCTAATAACAGGCCTGTGGCAGAACAGCGCCTAGCTGGTTTGTTCAGAAGGTTCAAGATAAACCCGGAGTCCTTTGACGATTACAGGGGCTTCATGGACACTATCATCAAGAAGAGCTATGCTGTCCAAGTTCCAGTGCACCAACTGAACCATGAAGGCATGAGTGTTTTACATACCATACCACGGCGTACATCACCCAAGGAAAAGGAAATTGCAAGTAGTATTTGATTGTACAGCCACATTTAAGGGTCTTTGAACAGTGAGTTATTTCAAGGGCCTGACCTATCCAACACATTAGTTGGTGTCCTCCTAATATTTCGAGAGGAGCCAGTAGCCATGATGGAATATATTGAGTCAATGTTGTATCAAGTTAAGGTACCTGAAGAAGATGCAGATGTCCTCCACTTCCTGTGGTGGCTAAACAGTGATTTACGGGCTAAACAGTGATTTAAAATGACATTACACCTCTTTGGGGCCACATAATCATTTGCACTGAAATGAACAGCAGAATACCACAAGCCTGTTGCATCACTACAAGCTGTCCAGACAATTCTGCACAACGTCTATGTAGATGATTGCTTGAAAAGTGTATCTACGGAAGATGATGCAGTGACCTTGGCTAGAGATCTCTGCACCTTGTGTCCTAGTGAAGGTTTCACTTTAATAAAATGAATGAGCCATAGCAGAATGGCATTGATGTCCATCCCAAAAATACACAACCAGTGAATTGAAAGATTTAGTGAACGAAGATTTTGGTCAACACAATTAAGGCAAAGGATAAGACACAGATGGATAAACTAATTGCTTACTATTCAGACTGACACAAATTAAAATGGTCAGTGCCCTGGATCCTGAAAAAAAGAAAGAAAGAAAACACAATGATCAGCCAAACTAAAATTGACCTGAAAGGGCGAAGGTCAATGGTAGGACAACACATGAAAATACACAGAGTAGCAGCTGAAAAGAGATCACTTGGACAATGCTGACAAGTCAGCTATGCCTGAGACCATCAAGCACCCAGTAATCCTCTCTACGCGCAGCAAGGTCACAACATTGTTGATCCAACATTGATATATATCAAAGATCGCGGCACTGTGGATGCAGTTATGTATTAGCGCAACTGAGATGTAAATACTGGATACCACAGGCCAGCTCTGCAATCCGAAGTCTAATCAGCAAATGCACAGTGTGCCACAGGATTAGTGGAAAAAACGGCCAACCTGCCTGAAGATCATCTTGCGTCTGATAAACCTCCATTCACGAATACCGACGTGGACTAGGTATGGCGAGCTGTTCACGTGGCTAACTCTTGGGGCTGTACACATTGATGTTGCAGATGGTCCTGACACAGACTCTTATATCTATGCATTTAGAAGAGGCTTGCAACTAAAGGGAATAAAGTGGATATTTAACAGCCCAGCAGCTTCCCATCAGGGATGGGTTTAGGAAAGACAGATTGGAACAGTAAGAACTCGCTGCTCTAAAGAAGGAACAAAATGTGAATGATGTGTGAGATCGAGTGCATAATCACCGGCAGACCACTCACAAGTGTCTCAGATGACGTGTGTGACCTGGAGCCTCTGACACTGAATCATTTACTGCAGTTGAAGTCTAAGTCCATCATGTCTCCAGGTGTCCTTAGCAAGGATGACATGTACACAAGAAGCCGGTGGAAGGAAATCCAATATCTTGTGGAATTATTTTGTAGAAGATGAACTTGTGAATATCTGCCACTTCTGCAAGAACGCCAGAAATGGTCGAGCCTACAAAGGAACGTAACAATTGGTGATTTGCTCATAGTGGACAGTTCTTAACCTTGTAGTGGAAACATTACCAGACTCCAGTGGAATGGTACGAAGAGTAAAGATCAAAATCAAAACCAGTACTCTGGAAAGGCCTGTAAGCAAACTGTGCTGTTGGAAGAAGCAGCGACGGAAGAAAGGTCATGAGAGATTCTTAATGAAATAAGCAGTTTACTTGTTTGTTTAATGGGCATTATTGAATGATTTGGCTCTTAGCAATGGCTTGGCAATTAAATATACTCTTTTAAGTAAACCTTTTCCAGGAAAATTTCACGTCTTGCCAAGCCCCCACCTGTCAGTGATTTTGGTTGGTCCTTCCTGTCTATGTAACGATGGGTGGTGATCAGCAGGAGGGAAGGTCACCACCCCCCCAAGGACCCCTCCAGCCAACGCACCCTGGGACGTCCGGGCCGGCGCGGAGCGGGCCGCTCCAGATGTTCGATCTTCGATCCAGATTACGATCTCTCCTCCGGTCCGTAACCCTCCCAGTCAATGAGGTACTGGAGACCCTTGCCTCTATGCCGGCGCCAGCGCAGCGCTCTCCTGGCGCTCGAGCGCTTCCTCCCGATACGGTCCTGCATATCGATCGCCGAGCTTACCTCGCGTTCCTAGTCTGCCGTCACAGGTGGACACCCAAACCTTGTCGCCCACTCTGTAGTTCGGTGCCTCTGATCTTCTACGGTCTGCCTTCTGCTGGAAACATCTAACCTCCATCTTTAATCTCTGATGGGTGTCCGCCCAGACCCTCTCGCTCCTCCAGGATTTGACCGTGGGCTGGTCAGACGCGGAGGTATTCCAGGGGTAGAGGGGCGGCTGTCTCCCCAGCACACACTCAAACGGTGCTTTTCCGGTGCTGGCCTGGACTAGGGAGTTCTGCGCATATTCTGCCCATGCCAATAATGCGCACCACGCCTCCTGATGCTCGCTACAGTAGGCTCTTAAGAATCTTGGGCGAGGGGCACATACCTCCGGTGCGGAGGGCAGCGTGGGTGTGGGTTAGCGGCAGCAATGGCTCTGTCTATCTCCCAGTCAACGGCCCCCATAAAGCAGGCAGGTGAGAGCACTGGTTCGTCCTGTGTGGTCTCCACACTCCCGGGAAAGGACCTGGACAGCGCATCAGCCCGTGCGTTTTTCTCCCCTGGGCGATAGTTTTACCTGGAACCGGAAGCGAGAAAAAAAAAGGGACCATCTCGCCTGCCGGGAGTTCATTCTTTTAGTGCTGCGGAGGTACTCCAGGTTTTTGTGGTCTGTGAGCACTAAAAAGGGATGTTTAGTGCCCTCCAGCCAATGCCTCCACTCATGGCAAGCAACTCAAGGTCTCCCACCCCGTAGTTACTTTCTGCTGAGCTGAACTTGTGTGAGTAAAAGGCTATTGGCTTGAGTGGACTGTGCCTTTTCCGTCTTTGCGATAACACCGCTCCCACACCCACATTTGAAGCGTCCACCTCTACAACGAAAGGTTTAGATGGATCCGGTTGATGCAGCTCCGGGGCTGTAACGAACGCTTGTTTTAGCTGATCAAAGGATCTCTCCGCCTCTTCTGTCCAGACCAGCAGTTTCGTGCCGCCACGCAACAGGTCCGTTAGAGGCCTCGCGATAGAGATAAACGCCCGAATGAACCGCCGGTAAAAGTTCGCGAAGCCCAGGAAACACTGTAGCTCGCGCTGTGTGTGCGGTCGGGTCCATTTAGTTACCGCCTCCACCTTGCCCGACTGCATGTGTACGGAGCCTGGCTTGATGGTATAGCCAAGGAAGCTGACTTCCCATAGGTGGAACTCGCACTTCTCTAATTTGCAATAGAGGTTATTGTGCAAGAGAGTGCTCAATACAGCTCGTACATCATGCATGTGTCAGCTCCGTGAGCGTGAGTAAACGAGGATGTCATCAATATACGCGACGACGCATTTACCCAAATACTCACGGAGAACCTCATTAATAAACGCCTGAAAAAACGATGGAGCCAAAGCCAAGCCATGCGGCAAGACCCGGTACTCGTAGTGTCTAGAGGACGTACTAAACGCTGTTTTGCACTCATCTCCTGCTCTAATACGGATGAGATTGTAGGCGCTGTGTAGATCGAGCTTGGTGACGACGGCATCAGTCCCGCTAGGAAGACATCCACCAGAGCTGCGTCATTCCATCCGGTGCCGGCAGCCACCGTACGGAACTCCAGCGCATACTCAGCCGCGGAGCGCGAGGAATGAACTTTTGGTTCATAAAAGCTCTTTGTTGATATATGTGAGGGATATTTTTGAGATACTCATATTACTTCACTGAGTGCTACATGGTTTCTACTTAGAATGAAGTGAATATGCATTGCTTATTGTTCAGTCTTATCTGAAAGGTACGGAATACGTTATGCTTAATAACTAGACCCCATTTTTGTTTACATTAATTCAGAGACTGCATAAACCAAATATACCTGTATGTTTGCTATCTGTATAATTTAAACAAGCTATTGCATTGCATATTAACTGGGAATATAATTTATTTATTGTAAGTGAAAAGATGTTATTTAGGGAACCCATCCTTATTTCATAAGCATATATCTAATTTCATGGCACTACATAATGAAAATGGTTTTCAGCTCTTATCAATCTACAATTTTAAAGTTTAAGTTGAAAAAATGGGTTGATGACATCTTGTAAATCATGCATTCCTTGCAAAACACTGCATTCCTCTGAAAATTCCCACATTCAGTGTTGATTTAATTCTATAACATGCTTATACAAACACAAGGCAGATAATCCATCATCACATTAATTACAGACCCTGAGGTGGGGAGGAGGATTTCAAATCCTGGTTATGTCATAGCAGTCCACGGCTAGAGTTCCTGGTAGTTCACCAGTAGTTACCCTATGATGGTTCCAGACTTGGCATCTAATAGCTCATAACTGTGGTTTACAGAGTCATCCGTCAATACCAGTGAAACAGTATTTCTGAAAACACACATGGTGACTCTTTGCAATATTCAGGTCACTCCTTAACACATGAGCGAAAGGAGGAAATAAACAATTCTGATAACCAATGTAACAGTTCCTTTGTCACTCCTCAAGCCCTCATGAGCAGTATTATATTTACTGGAATTCATATACATGTGGTCACTGCTAGACCTAGTTTGGGACTTCATGATAATAAAAGATTAAGTTTTTGATGATTCAACCTAGGCCAGTAATAAAATGTATTGGAATTCCTATCAATAAGTCAAAATATCAAAAGTCAAATAAAAACTAGTCACTCCCCTCTGATCCAGTCCCTGGCTTTATGAACTTTAATCTTCTGGTGACTTAGTTCAGCTAAGAAGTTTTTTACTACCTGAATAAATATATTTCCTTTCCAGAGGCCTGAACACAAAAAAGGAATACAACTTGTGGTAAAACATAAAAGACAACAACAGCCAAATATTTTATAATAGCACAATAATATTGGCTACTATAAGTATTCTTGAATACTGTGAATTAAATTTTTTGCAAAACAATAAAATCACTGGAATTGTTAACAAATATAACAAATATTTGCCATCAATACTGCTAACACTGCCCCCTGTTGGACGCTCCTACCACTAACAAGAGCAATGTTGCAATGTTCCAGGCTGGCACAGGATGTCCTTCCGTTCAGGGAGGCCTAAAAAAATCAGTTGGACCTCAGGACAGAACATATAATGTTTTGATTATATGATACTCCTTTTAGATTCCTGTGCTGATGTCCCCTGGATGTAGTCTAGGATAAAACGACCCTACTGAAATTTTATAGATCATATCTGCTCTAGTAGATTTTTAAAAGTTTGCCAAAGGAGATATAAAATAGTTGGCATCTGTTATATTTTGTACATTTTGTTATTTCATTGTAAAATAAAGAAAATCATACTCATGGATTGAAATCTTGAAGGATTTATATTTCACTTTATTAAAAATATTTCACAAGGATTGGCAGCTTTCACCTATAGGCTTGTTAAGATGGAAAATTGGTTCCTTCAAGTCTATATGTACATATAGTGTACCTATAGTGTACCTGTAATAAAGGGGAACTGGAAGACAGGGTTCTAGTCACAAAAACAAAAAGTCCAAACCTGAAAGGCTAAAGCCCAGAGAGTCAAATCCATAAATTCTATTCCAAAATCAAAAATCAGAAAAAACATAATATTATGCCTTAATATTGCTGGGTATAATGTGTTTAGGAAGGATAGAAATAAAGGCAGGGGTGGAGGATTATTAATCTACGTTAAAGAGACAATTAAATGTAGTTCTATTGAATGGTTGCAAGAAATGGATTTAGAATGTATTGGGCTGAATGTTTCATTGTCTCCCGAAATGTCTTTCATTGTTATCTGTTTATATCGACCACCATCATCTAATAGTTTATTTTATGAACATCTTTATAGCATTCTTAAAGAATGTGATGAAAAGAAAGAATTAATACTTATGGGTGATTTTAACATCAATTGGGAGAATAAACTGGATAGGAAAAGACTTAAGGAGATAACAGATAAGTTTAGTCTTACACAGCTTGTACAAGGACCAACAAGGGTAACCAAATCTTCTCAGACACAAATTGATTTAATGTTTACAAATAGACCAGAGAGAATTACTAAATCTTCCAATTTGCTAACAGGTCTGTCTGACCATAATTTTATAATAGTGGCAAGGAAATTAACCAAAAAACGGTTCAAAAATATTATTAAACCAAAACATTATTATCAAAGAATTCCAAAAAGTGAAATGCATAATTTTGAAATTGCTCTAAAACAAATTGACTGGCTTAATATTTTGTCTTGCAAAGATATTGAGAACAATTGTGACATCTTCTTATCAACAATTAATAAAGTAATGTCCTCTTTTGCTAGGATGGTACAGTCCAAACCTAGACAAAGGGAGACTTTACCATGGCTTAATGATGCCCTCTTGCAACAAATGAAAGAGCGAGATATTGCACTAAAAAAGAGCACTGAAAACAGGTTTGAATAATGACAAATTTATTTTTACATCTTTGCAGAAACAAGGTAGTAAGGAATATAAGGAAGGCTAAAGCTGAGTTTTTATTAAAATAATTGATGATGCAAAGGGAAATGGGAAAATGATTTGGAAAAATCTTAATAAATTAACTGGAAGGAATAATGATCAGAGAACAAAGGAATATGAACTTAAAGTAAATGGAATCTTAATTCAGGATCATGATAGGCTTGCAAATATTTTAAATAATTTTTTTATAAATTCAATTGAGCAGCTAACACAGAATTTCTCTCCTAAGACTATATCTATACCCATTAATGATGCTCTACCAATTTTTAGAATAACAGAAATAACAGAATCTGCTGTATTAAACATTATAAATTCGATAAGAGAATCTAAAGCAAAGGATGTTTATGGTCTGGACACTACATTTTTAAAATTGTACAAGGGTATTCTGGCTAGTCCTATTGCTAAATTGATTAATCAATCAATTAATCAAGGAATTTTTCCAAGTGCATGGAAGTCAGCTGTCATAACACCCATTTTTAAGGCTGGTGATCGAACAATTGTAGAAAATTATAGACCTATTAGTATTTTACCTGTGGTTTCTAAGGTGGCTGAGAAGTGGGTGGTACAGCAGTTGACAGCACACCTGAATAAAGGTCATAATTCTCTCCATTCAATGCAGTTTGGATTTCGTTCTAAACATTCAACAGAAACAGCCGTTTGCTATTTTCTTGAAAGTGTAAAATCAAAGTTAGATGAGGGTGGGGTAATTGGAGCAGTATTCTTGGATTTAAAAAGGGCATTTGATACTGTAAATCATGATGTACTTTTGTCTAAATTATCTAGTTTTAATTTTTCTATGAATTCCATTAAATGGATAAACTCATATTTATCAAATAGGAAGCAAATGGTACGTGTTGGTAAGACTCAGTCTGCATACCTAAATTGTATAACTGGTGTTCCACAAGGATCAGTATTGGGCCCTATTTTGTTTAGCCTATACGTTAATGACCTGCCGTCAGTTTGTTCATCTGCAAACATACAGATGTATGCTGATGACACCGTCCTTTATGTGCATGCTAAAAATAAACAGCAAGCTGCAAGTGAGTTAACTGCAGCTATGGTCCTAATCTCAGATTGGCTAACAAACTCATGTTTATACTTAAACATAAATAAAACTGTCTGTATGTTTTTTTTTCACGGAAATTGACAGAAATGGTTCAAGCTGACGTGCTGGTTAGAGGAGAAAAGCTTAAGTTGGTGTCTGATACCAAATATCTTGGAATCATTCTAGATTCAAACATGTCATTTAAAAAAGCAAGTTAAAAAAGTGATAAATACTATTAAATTGAATTTGGCTAATTTCAGGCACATAAGACCATATTTAACAACAGAAGCAGCTAAACTTTTTATGCATGCTATGATTGTCTCTCATATAACATACTGTTTTACAAGCTGGTCACAAACAAGTTTGTCAATTTTGAAACCTATTGAATCTCTTTATAAACAAGCATTAAAGATATTAGATAAAAAGCCCAATAGTTATCATCATTGTCATATAGTACAAAAGTATAACTTACTCAGTTTTGATAGTTTGAAACATCTTTTAGATGTCTGTCTCATGTTTAGGATTTTATATGGGTTTGCTCCTCCTCCATTGAGACAGTTTGTAAAACAAAAAGATAGCAGGGGTAGTGTGGTAACAAGATCATCTATTAGAGGGGATTGTATTGTACAATATAGACGGAGCAAGTTTGGGCAAACAGTTTTTCCATTAGAGCTAGCCAATACTGGAATGGTCTACCAAAAGAGTTAAGAACATGCACAAATTATGTGAATTTTAAATATAAATTGAAGATATGGTTGAAAGCAAACCAAATTTGTAACCATTGATATATGTTTATGTGTGTGTGTGTATATATATGTATTTGTAGGTATGTATATGCATGGGTCTATGTGCTGCTATTGTGTGAGGGTGGTGGTGTTTCATAAATTCATCGAATTGTTACCATTGGTTTTACAGCAACCTGCCTGGGGACTACGGATGAAAATTAGCTTTTTTGGCTAACTCCGGCACATTTACATTGATGTAAAAACTGAAATGTTGATTAATGTGCATTGTCCCTGTTAAATAAATAAATTAAAAAAAAAAAAAAAAAAAGTTTAAAGCAACGAAGAAACAAAAATGACAAAGAAAAAAAATAACTAAAGTCACCAATCCAAACGTATCTTTTGAAGGCATACGACATTGAACAGTCGTGGCAACCAACATCTTCTAAAGCCTGCTAAATGAACGAATTACAAACAGCTGTGAGCCATCCTCAACAGCGAGGCAATATTGACCTCTGGAGGAAGGGATGGGAATTCCCTGGGGTAGGTCTAACTGCATCCTGGTTTGGTGTCGTGTGTCTGTTCTTTTGTGTGTTTTTGTATGGGCTGTCTAATGCTTTGTTTGTATTCATTTTGTGCCTGCTTCCTTTTGTCTTGTTCGTTGCTCATTGTATGTGTATAATAAAATTTTTCCTTGTGTTTCATGTTTTATTTCAGGTTAAGCATTCTAGTATACCTTACAGGCCTTCCAGGCTTTAAATATCTCAGACATTAACGTTAACATTACTAGATCTATTCACACACTTCAGAAGGCAAAATTGGTGTCATTTACCACTGTATGATGGGAGAAATGTGTTTGCTCATGAGAAGCTGGTTGGCTTGCGCTGCCATTTTCCTCCAATTATTATAATCTTTTGGTTTGGGTCCTCCAGCAGTGATTGGTAGATTTTGGACTCCAACATTTATCATTTAGTATTCACCAGCTGCTGTCAATGTCCTCCACTTCACTCTCTCCTGCACACTGTAGAAACCTGGGGTAGTTTGGGCACAACTCGGTCACCATTTTTCAGCAGTGATTTGACATAATAATACTCTGTCTTACTCTGCCTTCTGGGACCAAACTGTATGAAGTATTTTCATGATATCGACAACAATACCTTGTTTCTTTTGAATCTTTGCATGCAAAGTGTAAACTTACTCTCAATTATTTCACTCAGTGCTTTCCTAACATCTGCAGAAGATCCAATGGGAAAGCTTTTTAAATCTTCCAACCTAGAAGTATCTAGGTAGGCTGTTATCTGACCAAGATATTTACTATATTTTGCTTTGGTCAGATAACAAAATATTAAAAAACTAATTTGAAATGGGACTTGGAATAGTTCTAAAATATCCAGAGAGCAGTTGAGGTGAGAATATCTTGTTGAAGCTGTAACGTCCTAGGCGTTGAGCAATTTGGAGGTGGATACAAGCAAGGTTTATTAAGTGCAAATCCAAAAGAAGGGTCGTATAAACAGGCCAGGGTCACATCAGACAAGGAGTCAGACAAAGAACAGAAACTGAGACGAAGGGGCATGACTTGGACTAAGAATAATCCAAAATACAACGGAAACAGAAACTAGGCCAAAACCAGTGCTCAGGATAAGAAACATGAACGTGACAACACAACAAGGAACAGACCTAAACCAGGTAAGTACAGGGAGCCAAGGCTCCTTACAAAGACCAGCAACAGGGACGACAAAACACAGGGTTTAAATATCCTACTAAACAAGACACAACTGGAACTAACGAGAGGTGGAGTAATGATGTGGTGGATATTTCTTGGTATACTTCAGACCCTTCAGTACCAACTGAGCATTTAAACGCCAGAGCCTACCTGAGTATTTGCTGACCGTGTCCATCCCTTAATGACCACAGTGATCACGGTGGGAGGATGAACCACTGAAAACATAGATATTTAAATCATAACACTCATTCCATGGGGTTATAAAGAAATAAAAGTGTTGATAACTTCATTTTTAAATGGATGGCAAGACAGTGGCAAGACATTTTAATTCTAATGGATATTGTATATACGATAGGTATGTATAAATTGGCAGTTGTTGCTATGGCAGAAATGAATTTAGGAAGCTCAAAGAAAAAGCACTGATAAAAGCATCTCTCTTGAAGCATAAGTACCCCATGGAATGAATGTCATGATTTAAACATCTATTTTTTCTAATACAAACTGATTCCTCAATTTCAGAAGCACTTTGCTTGCCCAGATGATGAAGGACATCTGACTGAGGTGTCCTATTTTTCTGAAAACTCTGGGTGCTTAACATTCACACTCTTGCTCTCTCTGTGACTTTCACTCTCTCTCTCTCATCATATATATTTATATATGATGATACAGCTGATGATGGAATTCTGTCTGAAACATGCTGTCTAGATACCTTGTGTACTACACTGCAACTTATACCAGCTCTACATTTTTTAACACAGAATGCGGTATGCTGCAGCAGTTGCTGTGTATTTATAGTGGATTTATAAATGCAATAAATAAATGTATTTATATATGTAAGCAATATAAATACAATTGCCTTCTGTATACTGAAAGATATTCTGCCAAACAATTACCTATTGGTCTTACATGGAGGGCGTATCACAATAAGAATAATGAATTCATTGAACTGTAATATAGAACACTAAAAAAATAATATTTTTTGACAAAATCAATTACTTCTTAATTGATTAAGTCATTTTGTCAACATCATCAGGAGCAATTCTGAAGCAGCTGCACTTCACAGATCCAATCAAATGCCTCAAAATTCACTGTATTGCTCAGCAGGATGGCAAAGTCCACATACAATTAGTTTTGGGGGATTTTCATAAACCTCCATTTTAATGATCTTAATTTGTTTCTTTTTGTTTTGGGGTTTCTTTCATTTTTATGTACGTATAGTTCGACTAAAATAATGTTGACAGTATCTGCTCTATGGTCATCATTTCAGTTCAATTCAATGTGCTGGAAGACGGGGCCAAAAAAACAAACTACCCAGAAGCAGTAAACTGGTGTCATTGAGCCTGCAGTGCTTCACTCTGGCTGCTATTTTCATTTGCTGTTATTCAGCAAATTTGTTGCATTATATGACGCATATATAGATGTAATTGGTAAATAAAATGCTAATAACTATAAAAAACTATAATAGACACTGCTATAGGTTTATTCAGGGTTTGTGCTACAACATCTGAATATTCTATACTTTGACAGGCTTTATTTTAACTAAGATTAACTAGCTGAAGAAATACAGGGCATAGAACTTGAAAGAAAAGAAAGACAAACAGTCTCCAACTCAAGAGTTTAATGAAAGGAAAACAAACTGCAAAATAAAGCCAATATAACGACAGTGACCGACAAAGGTCATGGAAACAAAAAAGGGCTTAAAAAGGATCAGCATAATAAGAAGGTGGTGTGGTGACTGAAGGGCAACATACACCACATGAGGGAAGCGTGACAACAAATCAAAGCAGAGACCATGTGCAAACAAAAGACAGAAATTTAAACAAAAGCCTTGTGCTATGCCAGCTTAGAATAACAGAGGCTTACAGTGGGGGACACTGTCACAGTACCCCCCCCCCCCCAATAAACCATGGTGTTGGCAAAGTAAATGGAGTGGGGAAGGGACACAGTGTGCAGTGCATCTAACTGGGGTCATGAAGACCTTTCACACCTTCGTGCCATCTGGAGCCTGGGGCAACACCGCACATCCTCGGGGGAAGGTGCCTACCCTCTACCCTCATGGGGCCCCCTCCTGCCGACCTCGTAAGGAGGTGCGGACACATGCCCTGTTTCAGCGACAGGGATCTTGAGGTTGAGCTTACATTGAGGTGCAGAGGTGCCGGCACCCTCTTTCTTTGAATGGGTCCCATTGTAAATTGGGTGTGGAGACAGGGCCCTACTAGCTGGAGCCCACTCCACAGACTGGGTGTGATGATATGTCCCCTCTACCTTTGACATAGTTCTTTATCACTGATTGGGTGCAGTGCTTTCTCCCTCTTGTGTTGATAGAGTTCCTTGGTCAACCGGGCAACTGCCACCATGCCCAGGCCTGCAAAACACACAAAGCATACGTTAATGCCCTTGGGTGGCCTCCAGACCAACCAGCCTGCCCACATGGATCAGTTGGCCCCGGGGCCTACTAGCCTCCTGCCAAAAAAAATCCCAGGAAGACCCCCTTCTCCAGAACCGAGGTGGTCCCGGACCCCCACCCCTCGGTGCTCAGAGTCAGGCTCAGGAAGGCATTGGCGGTGGCTCCTCTCTCTCACGCAGTGTTTGGGTCAGGGCTTCTTCACTGACTCAGACAAGGAATCTGGAACAGATCTCCTGGCATGAGGTAATGGTGGAACTGACATCCCTGGCAAGCTTCGGGGAGCCGTCCTTACTTCCCGGGAGAACTCCAGGCATCCCTGCCCAGACTGAGAGCTCCAGGGCAGAACGAGCCCTCAGTGGGCTCCGGGGAACACTGCAGCAGCACGCCAGGCTGCCGGGTCCACTGAAAAGAGAGAGACGAGCCAACACAACATGCAGACACACACAAGGAGAATAGAAGGCAAAAGGAAAACAAGGGAAGTGGCTGCTTCGTAAAATGGGCCTTTCTGACACAGGTGTAGAACGTGCAGGAAAAACTAAAGGAAGCTAGCATGAACCTCCAACTGAAGAATTTAACGAGACGAACAAAAACAGAATTGAACAAGAAAGTTCACAGACTGAAGCAAAATGAAACCAACATAATGACAATGACCAGCAACAGTCAACCAAAAAGGATCGACATAATGACTTTTGAATTGTACAGTTGTGTCCTCTAGTAGTACAGTGCCATCACTTTATGTCTGTCTCTGTTTTAAGGAGTATAATTATAATTATTGTCACATCTTAGTTATTCTCCAGTTTCAGTTGTTTACATGGTCAACCTTTTGCAAGGAATTACATGTGTCTTTATTTTCATTTAAATTTCATTTAAATAATACAGAATGTGATGTGTTGAAATTCTGTAAATAGTGAAAACAATTTTTTTACTATCTATGAAAAAACTGTTGGAGTATTTAATGTTTTGCTAGTCATCTAGTAAAATTGTTCAAATTAGCCTTAGCAAAGATGTGGCAATACTTAGCGCAAAGCTAATCCTCTTAAAAGTCTATAATCATTTGGCTTGTGTTCTGGCACCATCCAGATTGTTCTCCTCCATCCAGGCATCGTGTCTGTGTGCACGGATCTTGCTTTGTGGGCACGAGACACCCTGATATGACAACCTATCGGGTGTAAATATGTACTTTCCTTTCTTCAGCAAAATTATCGGTAGAACTGTGGAAGATGTCTTAGTGGGACGACACGATATAAAGATGTTTGGAAGTGGGACAAGGAAGTGGTTCATCAAGAAGGACAAGAATCTGAAGAAAGAAAGTAGAAAGCCAGTAAACAGGAACCAGAAAGAATGGACTAGCAGGCTCTTGAAGCAGCACAGAGACTTGATACTGAACGAGCTGGATGTGAGTAGAGTGCTGCCAGACCTAGTGCACGATAAAGTCTTCTCTCCGGGTGAAAATATGGAGATTCTGGCTCAGGAGTCTAGGAGGAAAAGAGGAGAGCTTTTCTTGGATCAGATGGCGAAGAAGGGCCCGGGTGCATTCTGTTCCTTCTGCTCGGTGCTGGAGGACGTGTGTCCTCACCTGCTCACATGCATCCTATTGGACTGTGAAGGTACAGATACACATGCTCAGATATAGCCAGTACATCCTTGAGCTCTTCAAATACGTGCTTTTTTCTCTCTCAGTCTTTCAGGATTAGAAAGCCATTACGTCTTCTATTACTACTAATACTAACAATGAAAATATATACACTAAGAAATGTGCACATTACGAATCATAAAAAATAAAAGCCTATTAAAACTAGCAGGAAAGAATACGAAAGGGACATTCTGGGGTGAAGCTACAACTGTATTTGAGTTATATCTGTGGGAATGCTTAACAGATGACTAATACAACGACCTGAGTAATGATGTGGGTACAGACAGGCTTAAGGATGCAATCAGCTTTCAGCAAAGCCAGCCGCCAGTGATTTGCACAACAGATCTCGGCACATGCTATGTTCCAAACCAATTCAACTGCACAATATTAATATTATCACCTAAACATTAATGTTTATATAACGAAAGTACCTATATTGTTGTGTAAAGCAACCACAACAAATGAAGCATAAGGAAGCGTTCTAAACCTGCATGTCCCACTAACAAAAAATAGCTGCCTAAATCCAGAGCACTGAGCGCGGATTACCAGCCAGTGCAACCAACTGCAGTGAGTAGGATTCAGCATATGGCATTAAACTGAACTGGCTGGACTCCAGCCTGCTAGCTAATATACCCCAGGCTCTCAGTTAAGGGTCTAGAATTAGGATAGACATTTAAGGCAGATTAACAGCTAAAATAAACTAAAGAATCAAAGCAATATTAGACATGTGCCTTTTATAATTTTGTTATTTTGATTAATAACCAGAAAATGTCTTTAATACCTTTATAAGACTGATCAACACACTGACCTGTAAGATTAAATTAAATATTTGCTCTGTGATCATTAATAACTAATAGAAGCTAATTGATAGGGCTGATTAATAGACTTTTCTGTCGCTTGTACAATTAAGCTTTGAGATATTTGCTCACACAAGTTGAAGAATAAAAACATTTTGGCTCAAAGCAGATGCATAAAGTGTCACGGTGACGCTCCTGGACCCCTCCCCTTGGGCGTGTGTTTGCGTTGTCTGCGTCTAGGTCTGACCATGTATGTACTTCCGTGGGAGTGATGGGATGTGAGTGTGTTCATCGGTCTCACCTGTGGCTTGTCTCGTTCTCACATGGGGTTCGTGTAGTTTGTCTATTTAATGTGCGAATACGCAGTGTCCTGTGCTCGTCTTTGTTTTCTGTGAGTAAATGTTTCGTGCAGGCTACCTAGCCAGCATTATAAATATAAATAAATAAAAACGTGTCTGGAAGAACGCAGTATTTCTCTACATTCTGTCCGTGAACCTCGCGTTACAGAAAGACGAGCCGTACGACAGAATGCCAGGGTATGTGCGGGACAGGAAGAAGGCCAAGGGGGGAAAGAAGAAGGGTAAGCGCCAGCGCACACCCCCTCCGCGGCCCGTCCCGCATGACCGCAGGTGGGATTTCCACGACGCAGAGGGAGAGCGGAAGCTTCTTCCTCTGCACTGAGGACGATGTGGCCACGGCGGAGGAGCTGCATGACCAGATCATCCAAGGTGTGTGGGATGAGGAGGAGAAAGGACTGGCGGGTTTCTACCGTGAGCTAGCGGACCAGGCAATGCGCGGCCAACCCGACCAGTTAGCGGGGCTCCTCCCCCCTGCCTGACGAATTGTCCCAAGACACGTTAAGCCCGATTTACTTGGGCGCCTGGACCATGCGCCCTGCCCCTCCCGAATATGAATTCGGGCAGGAAGAATCTGATGACCTCCCTCCGTCGGTATACTCAGAAACTACCGGGTACTACGGGGAAGCCAGCCCTCCGCCATCGGTGTACTCGAGGCTACCGGGTACTACGGGGAAGCCAGCCCCCGCCATCGGTGTACTCGGAGGCTACTGAGTGCTACGGGGAAGCCAGCCCCCGCCATCGGTATACTCGGAGGCTACTGAGTACTATGGGGAAGCCAGCCCCCCCGCCATCGGTATACTCGGAGGCTACTGAGTACTCTGGGAAGCCAAACCCCCGCCATCGGTGTATTCGGAGGCTACAGAGTACTATGGGGAGGCCAGCCCTCCGCCATCGGGTACTCGGAGGCTACCGAGTACTACGGGGAAGACAGTTCCCCGCCATCGGTGTACTGAGACAACCGAGGATTACGGGAGGCCAGCCCTCCGCTAGCGGGGTACTCGGAAGCTACCGATCATTACGGGAAGCCAGCCCCTCTCCGCCTGTGTACGCTGAGAACCCCGAGTGTCACGGGCGGAGGAAGAAGAAGACTCGCAGCCGGTACACCCGGACAATCCCGCGCACTACGGGAGGGAAGAGACCGAGAGTTACAGGGCAAGGATAAGCCCTTCCTCACCCATGTGCACAGGGAGGCAAACTATTACGGGAGGGAGGAGAGCGACAGCCTGACACCCTCGGAATACTGCTATGAGAAGCAGGAGGGTCAAGGAGAGCAGCCCTACCGACTGAAGGTCGCTACTCACGCTGTCGGAGGAGCGCATGGAGTGCTACGTGGAGAACCCTGGGGAGGTCGACGTGAGGAGTTATCACTCCTCAGAAGAGGAGGAGATGGAGGTCCAAGCGGGAGGAGCCGTTAGAACCCCGACTGTGCCCAGCCAAGGGGCGGATCGCTCGGCAACGCCGGTCTGGAAGACGAGAATGTCTCCCAAGCCCAAGAGCACGAAGGGCCCTCCGGTGGCGACAAAAGGAACTGTGCAAAACCCTAGGGGCGGAGCACAGTCTAGAAATCCCGGTGGGGGAGGGAAAGGAAAACCACCGGGCGCCACATTGGCAACCCCAGGAAGGCAGACCCCGCCGAACACGGGGTTTCCGAAGTGAAGGCGGCTCCCAAGCCCAAGAGCACAAAGGGTCCTCTTGTGGCGAGAAAAGGAAGTGCGCTCCCGAAGTTGAATGCGTCTCTCACGCACAAGAGTACAAAGGGTCCTCGTGTGGCGAAAAAAGGAAGTGCGCCCCCGAAGTTGAATGCGTCTCCCAAGCCCAAGAGCACAAAGGGTCCTCGTGTGGCGAAAGAAGGAAGTGCGCAAAACCCTAGGGGCGGAGCACAGCCTAGAGATCCCGGTGGGGAGGAGAAAGGAGAACCACCGGGCGCCACATGTGCAAACCCAGGACTGCAGACCCCGCCGATCGCGGGGTTCCGCTGTTGAGACCGGTGGTCTCACTCATATCAATGCCTGTGTTTTTGTCTGTCCCCGTGTTTCTCCCCAATCCATTTTTCCCTCTTGTGCCATTGGTGTTGTATGTTCCTCTGTGTGTGTGTATGCAAGTCCCTGTGATGTCTAACGTGTTTTCCCCGTCTTCCCAGGGAGGGTGTTCTGAGCGCTATCACGGCGGAGCCTCTCGTGGAGGAGTCGACCCCGCAGGCGAGGTTCCCGGCGGTCCCGGCCTGTCCAATGGTTGGGTCCGGGGCTTTACAGCTGCGCTGGGCAACCCGGGGGCGGTGGTTGCCCTTAGTGGGGGGCTCTGTCACGGTGACGCTCCTGGACCCCTCCCCTTGGGCGTGTGTTTGCGTTGTCTGCGTCTAGGTCTGACCATGTATGTACTTCCGTGGGAGTGATGGGATGTGAGTGTGTTCATCGGTCTCACCTGTGGCTTGTCTCGTTCTCACATGGGGTTCGTGTAGTTTGTCTATTTAATGTGCGAATACGCAGTGTCCTGTGCTCGTCTTTGTTTTCTGTGAGTAAATGTTTCGTGCAGGCTACCTAGCCAGCATTATAAATATAAATAAATAAAAACGTGTCTGGAAGAACGCAAGTATTCTCTACATTCTGTCCGTGAACCTCGCGTTACATAAAGGAAGTATGCAGTTGAAGTAAATTTGTCCATACTTTCCACATAAACAAAACAAGCAAACTCATATCTCTATATTACAAATAATCAACTTCTGTATTATCTGGTCTCACATTAAAGCAAAATCAAACTGATGTGACACTCTTATCCAGAGCAACTTAGAACTTTAAAACATGTTACAGATGTTAGCAACAGTAGTGTTAAGAGTCTTGCCCAAGGCAAGTCTTGCCCAGTAGCATGGAGCCGTTAATTGAGCAGGGATTGAACCCTGGTCCTCTACAACGGGGCTAGCTTTGTTCCTCCCTACACTACAAAAATCACATACACTTTTGATCAAGTTTGTACAGAAGCATTCTTTTATTCTACTGAAACTGCAGTTGCATTTTTAGGCCCTGAAATGTCTCCTGAATGTTAATGAATCATCTGTCCCTCACAGATGGCTCAGGTGGACGAAACCAGAAGCAAGGACAGACTCTGCTTCCCCACAGCCAAGAACATGTCTTTTCCAAGGTACAGGACACAGTTTGCTCTCATGCCGTGTACACGGATCCTCTTTTTGATACCCGGTAAGATATTCCTTTCTGTGTGACAGTCTGGTCTCTTTGGCTTCTAATAGGGTTGCCTAAGCTGATAAAAACCAGAGTGAACCAATTCTGACTGCTCAGGGAGGCGCATGCTGCTGAGTGTGTTGACTGTTCATTTACCGCTAGACTTAAGTTGCTCGTCTCTCATTCCTGCCATTTTGCTATAACAACTCTGTGCCTTACCTTTTCCTGAGACACTTTTCTGTGTCTCTAAATGCAGTGCTGTGGTGTGGCTGGCCTCTGGGAGGTGGAGGGGAGGGCTTTTAGGGAGGTGGAGAGCAGGTGTAAACTCCCATACTGAGTGTGTCTCTCCCCATGGATGCCTCCTCCCTCCTCCTCCAGATCCTTTGCACTCTGGTGTTTGTAATCAATTATGAAGTACATCTGTCTCACAGGTGTAGAGTTACAGGATGTTGCTAAGCGTGTTGGCTGTGATTTGCTCTCTCTTGCCTTGTCAGTTTCTGACCACAAGGTCACTGCTGAGCAGATGACATTGCTACGGTTGTGGTTGTTGTGCTGGTAGTTCATCAGCTTCGGCAGTGTTGCCGTAGTATTGATATGTGTCAGTGTCCTTGCTCAGCTGAGAGTGGCCCACCACCCAAAGATATCCACACGTTAGCAGCGCTGTGGTGAGGAGCTGGTGACTGATGGAGCTCAGCTTCTTGCCACAGCGTCGCCACGTTTCTGTGCTGCCGCACTTGGTATCACCAGCCTATCAATCACCCGCCCTATCTGTACACCTCCCACTGCACACCTCCCACTGCATCACCTCCCAGTGCACACTTCCCACTGCACACCTCCCACTGCACACCTCCCACTGCATCACCTCTCACTGCATCACCTCCCACTGCACACCTCCCACTGCATCACCTCCCAGTGCACACTTCCCACTGCACACCTCCCACTGCACACCTCTCACTGCATCACCTCTCACTGCATCACCTCCCACTGTACACCTCTCACTGCATCACCTCCAACTGCTCACTTCCCACTGCTCACCTCCCACTGCATCACCTCCCACTGCACACCTCCACCTGTTACCCATCAAGGTTCTCTCAAACTCTTCTTTTACCCCTGTTGTTGCAGAGGCTCTTGCAATTAGTATGACTGTATATTTTTTAATTTTTTATGAGACCTTTTATTGCAGACATTAGTAGCCTGTATGGTGATTTTTTCTTGAATAGCTTGTTTTTGTGGTAATGTGACATTGTGCTGTTGAAATACTTTGTTTTTAATAAAGATATAATTCTGAGCTGAATGCTCTTTCCCTGAGTTATAAATGAGTGTTCAAATTTTGCATGAAGATATGCTGATATGCAGATATGCTGCTGTCCTTAACTATACAACTCCAAGGCATTTCTAAGAAGTAAATATTTCTAATGAAGTGCGTGGTGAGTGTAAAATAGGCTAAAAATCGAGCTGCTTACACATGTTCCTCCTTCCTCTCATTCCATAGCTCAAAGGACTAGCTACCTACTTTTAAAATCAGGCTATTACTGATTTTAAATGAAGATGACTTAGACCGAGACAAGGCTGCCTCTATATGAAAGTCATTATGGTTTCTAAAGAAAGCCCCACGGGTCTTTGCACATGGCAGATGGGCATGTTTTAACTGATTACATCTAGGATTAAATTAAATTCTTCTTTTAAGGCCATGTACCATGGACTTGTTCTGTTATCAAGGTCATCTGAAAAACTGCCCTCAGCTCTGGACACTTGCTTACATCACCGTTACAAGCATGCTTACCTCACTGTCCACTTCTGCTTTATAATGCACTGTATGCATCTTTGTGGGATTTTTAAGGTGGTGTTTAAGACAGTTTGCTGACTTGCATTTGCATTTCCATTGTTGGAGGCTAGAAGGAATTCATACTCAGACTTGACAGAATGAAAGCACAGAAAGCACACGCCATGCAGAACAGCAGAAATGAAACAGTGTGTGTGTGTGTGTGTGTGTGTGTGTAGGAGAGGTGAAAAAGATAGAGAAGTGGCCAGTGTGACTGGAAGACACAGGAAGGGTAAAGTGTAATCATGAAGGGGAGTTAGCCAGGGGGCGTTTGCTTCACGCACTGAAGGGACAGCAAGTGTTGTGATTAGGTAAATGAAGAACACCTTCCTTCTGTCTGTCTGACAGCAGTCAGCATGGCGCCGGCATCCTCATCGGGCTGACCTCTTTTTATGTAGTTCTGTAAATAATGAGACACATTGTAATGAAGGTGGTTGTGAATTCCAACATCCATCCATCCATCCATCCATCCATCTATTATCTTAACCACTTCCTCAGGGTCAGGGTCACGGGGGGGGGGGGGGGGGGGGGGTGGGGGTGTTGAAGCCAGTCCCATCATCAGGCGAAGGCAAGGTACACCAAGGACAGGTCACCAGTCCGCCACATGACCAACACACACATACACTCACACCTACAGGCAATTTAGAGTAACTTATCAACCTTAACACGCATGTCTTTGGACGGTGGGAGGAAGCCGGAGTACCTGGAGGAAACCCACGCAGACTCAGGGAGAAAAGCCAAACTCCACACAGAGCAGCCTTGACTGAGAATCAAACCCAGACCCTCAGACAGGCTACACGGCCATGCCACCCTGAATTCCAACATGTATCCATGTATTTCAACATATATATCTCTGAACTGCAGAGCTGACAAGACAATGTTGGCTATTAAGAGTGTTATGGTTAATTATGTTAAATCATATTTTGTCTCTCAAGATCTCAAGATGTATTTGTACCTTACATATATATATATATATATATATATATATATATATATATATATTTATATACCTTTAGAGCTTTTAGATCTTTTATCAAAGCAGTAAAAACAGACTAACGTGGATGGTTGCTTGCGTATGCATTGCTAGAAATAGGACTGTCCAGCCTTAGGCTTTGTTCATTGACATTTGAATGTGAACTTTATGTATACTTTTTGCATAGTGTGTGTGTGTGTGTGTGTGTGTGAGTGTGTTGGCAGAGGACAGTAGGAGTCTGTCTATCAGAGTGTGTGCAGTTTCAATCCAACTCAGGCTAGTATGATGTCAGGTGAAAAGGGCTCAGAGTATTTCTCAGGCTTTGATCCTGTGAACCATGATTTCAAGAGATTTACAATAAACGAGCCAAGATCCCTCTTCACCAAGTGTGCACACACACACATACACTTACACATACCCCTCTCCCTACCCACTTATCCACCCACCCACCCACACACACATGGGTTCTTGCTGAATAGAAAAGAAATTGATTGCTACAGCAGGTTCAGTGTTGTAGAGAAGGCTGTGGTATATCTGTTGGGTTTTCACTCTGTAGCTGTCTGATAGTGTTCACTTTCTTGCTGACTTAGACTGAACAATCTGTTCTAAATCATCGCCCCAGGCCTGCTCTCCATGGGTGCAAACTACCTACAAAGACACGGTCTGGTTAACCTTATCTTTTAGATGACCACCCTCACTAAGCCTTCTAATGTCTTCACAGTACATTATATTTTGGAGAAAACAGTACAACAGTAAAAACAGTAAATTAGATATGCTGTTAGATGTGTTTGCTTGCATTGCACTTTTATGCTACTGTTTAAGGATCTGAGTTATAAACTAGCTATTAAATTCCTTCCTGAGTTAAATTTAATGCAATATGGGTGTATCGTATGGGTGTAATAAACACAGACCAAAGGTATGAGAACACAGAACACAGGTATGAGGATGCACAGTGAATCATGAAACTGTGAGTCATGAAACTGAATAAGTGAGTCATGAAACATGAATAAGTGATTCATGAAACTGACAGAGTGGTCCATCATACATTTTATAGTACAAAATCAAGGATTGAATGTAAACAGAATTTAAACAACCCACAAGTGAAACAGTGGTAACACCAGGAACTAGTACTCAGAAACCAAAAAAGGTGCAGACACTACACTACACGATCACACTACACAATCAGCATGACTTTTCAAAGCCATTTTAGCTATTAGTGAGCATTTGTTCTGGTCCTAATGAGTCTACCATGAGCTACAGGTGTGGGTGATGATCCATGGGAGGTGCCAGGCTAGAGACAGAGGAACAGTAGACCACACCCAGAGTAACAAATACTGAAACATCTATGACACAGCATTGTGTAAGCACTTATCAGTGGTACTTCTGGTGTGATAAGTGTGCATTTTCTCCATAGGTCCCACTAATTCAAATCATATTTGACATGTACAGTTTCCATCCAACATTAAAAGATTATGTAAGGAGAACTCTTGTCTGCTTTGCAGTAGCATATTTGCTCTTGAGCCTTTATGCCTCTGTAATATGTAAAAGCTCTAGTCTGTCTACATAGTGAATGTCAACTTTAGAGTTTCATATTACTCTCACAGTGCTACTCAAAGAGACACCGTAAAATGAAATTCACTTCATGACCAGTAAAAATAACCTGACAAAATCCTAATCTGTCAGGTCAAATGAAGGAAAAATGAGGGGGTAGGTTGAGGTCATGCTCTCCCTGATGACTCATCTCAACACAGAGAGGACTCTGATGCCACTGAAGTGTGACTGGAAATGTGTGTGTATGTATGTATTTGTGTATTTATATGTGTATGTGTTGTGTGTTTGTGTGTGTGTGTATATACCATATATATATATATATATATATATATATATATATATATATATATATATATATATATATATACACATATATATATTAGAGTAAGAGCATACTGTATTTTAGAGTGAGCGTGTTGTCTTACTGTTGTCTGTAAATTACTGTCACTTCTAGTATCTCCAAATGTTATGGTGCATACAGCCACAAATCATAGCACTTCACCTGAAGACGAATTGTAACGCTCAGGTTCAGCTTTCTCCCTGGGGAATTGGCTTTGAGTCCTACAAACAGTTTCTGATTCCCTTTTTTCCTGCATGTGGAAACACCAGGGTACAGAGAGGGGAAAGAGGGCATTCCACACTTGTCCTACTTAACACACTGCAAATGTATTCCACATGACATTGGTGAAGGTTTTACCAAAGACAGAAGCAGCATCGAATGCAGCAGGAAGTTACTCCCAAGTATAGAACCACACAAGCAGACCTGGACAATTTACTTGCGAACCTTAAGAAATAGGAGATAATTACTATAGCTGTTGTAATCCTGTGGTGATGAGTTCATCCTTGATACCTACAGTCTACCCTTCTAGCAGCAGGTGCCATTTTGAAAGCCATACAAAAAGAAACAAGGTTCGATTCCCTTGCACATATATGTGCATGTGTGCATGTGTGTTTATTTCTTTATTGTGAGCACAACCGTGTGCTTATATGTGTGTGTGGGCGTTTTGCATATTCCCTTGCACATATATGTGCATGTGTGTGTATTTCTTTATTGTGAGCACAACCGTGTGCTTATATGTGTGTGTGGGTGTTCACGGTGAGTATAGATGTGTGGGTGTGAGTGCGTGCACATGGTGCCCTTGACTGTAATGAGCAGTTATAGTGCTGCAGTGGGAACGCGTGCATGGATGAAAGGATTCGCCGGGTCTTCAGAGCGCAGTAGTGGCACTGCTGCTGACCTGGTGCTGCCCGAGTGTCTCCCCTGGAGCATGGACGTCCGCTAAAGCTGCGGAGCCCAGCCTCTGTGAGCGTGTGCTCCTGCTGCCCCGCACTTCCTCACAAACACAGACACGCCTCGGGATCTTCTGCATCACGTTGAGGGTTGCTGACTTTCCCACAATTATCCCCCTGGGATCAATAAAGTATTTCTGACTCTGATTCTGATTTTAATCAAATGACGGAGTGGAGTCATTGAGCTTCAACTGCATGGGTGGATATTTAATGGAGATGAATAAGATGGAATAAGGTGGAAATGGTGTGCAAACCCTCACCGATCCAGAAGAAGATCTGTGATTCTACTGCAGCGGGGTTTTTTTATTTTTATCATAATGCTGGCATATTAGAACACTGTGCTTGTGCTACAGTTTATAATAAGCCTGTTTTTTTCTGCTTTCTGCCTTTACTGATACTGTCCACACTATCTGCAGTACAGATCATTTGCTGCACATCATGGGTAAAAGAGTTTTCTAATTATCCTTTGATTAAGAGAACAAAAATTCTAGGGCACGAGCTACCAGGCTGATATGACTTGACGTCATGAGCATAATTGCGCTCACACTTGAAATAGATTCAGCATGAACTATTTCTGTTTCGTGCATGCCACCCTAGCATCTCATCTCTCCACAGCTCTCCACCAGAACTCTCAAGGGCTGACACGCACTCCTTAACACAGTCACAACAGATGACAATTACTCAACCGGGATATTTTCTTAAATAATGTTTATTTAGCAGTAATGATGAATAACATTTGCTTTACAACCACTGAGGCTATGAAGGAAACAGTATTTTTATGTAGCCGATTCCACACTGAACAACAAGCAAAATAAATGCAGATATTTTAATACCAACAGTCAGAAGCAGGGAGCCTAATATGATCTTAGAGACAAAACAGAAAGACAAAGTGAGATCAGTATCAGAACTCACCCATCTCTTTCCAGTTACTCCCAGTTAGGGTCCCAGAAATATTAATAAATCACACCATTTAATGATCCTCTTTATTTAGAACTGAAGGGACGATACAGTTATGCTTATATCTCTCTGACTCAAACGGAGTCCGACTTAGTGGGATAGAAGAGAGCACACTGTGGTGTCATGACTACTCCTGAGGTTATAAATCTGCCTTTCAGAGGCACCCTTCCAGGAGCATACATTATCACTGTTTGTCATGGCACTGCAACATAACAACAACAATAACAAATAAAATAATAATGCAGACTGAAATGTTGAAAAATATTGCAAAAATATCTATTTTTTCTTTAAAAAGGTTTAAGGTTTAGGAATTCAGAGTAATATTATTAAGAAAAATAGAGGAATAACATTGTGTGACTATAACCTAGAGGCACAGAACCTGTTTAGTTTGATCACTTAATGTGTGTCACAAATAGTACTACTAATAATAATAATTGTAATAATAATAATAACTATTATTATTAAAAAACAATGAAACCAACTGAAATGAATGTATTTATATTTCATATAAATCAAAATACAGCACAATATCTAAGCAAATGCTATAAAATATTAAAATTCTATTTACAAAAAACATTTATAGTAACACTGTAAAATAGCGTGTGTTACATATTCTCCACTAAGCTGCACGTAGGCTAATATAACAAGTCCCCAGAATTTATTCTGAATGTGCAATTTATAACCACACTTGCTTCACATTTTGAAGTTTCAACCCGATCAACTAATTGTATGTGACATACAATTTCTGAATGTCAAAAGGTAGGTTATTTGACTAGTCAACAGAATGTCACCAGAGCTTCACACCTCCTGGCAGATGTATAATATTACATGGATTTATAAACTACTCCTATTATCAAATGAAGACAAAAAGGTCAATGAAGTAAATTTGACTCTTCCAGCTAATGAGGAAAAAGACTGTCGCCAAACTGGAAATGCTTGAGGCTTTATGACAAGTTAGCTTTTCTAAGCTGCTTCATGGATCTGCATGGATCGTTTTGATTTAATGTTTATGGTTCATATGTTTCGGTACACGGCAAAAGCAAAAAAGCTTTAATCATATTGAGGGGGAAAAAGAAATAAAAGATTGACTTCTCTGATTTTACAGCCGTTGGCGTATTTAAGAGAGAATACATTATTACATATATTACCTTATATAGCTATGTCATATTCGATAGTGAAATTCGAACACTTTTCATTAACATATCACGTGCGCACTGGCGTGTTGACTCTTTGGGTAAAAGCGTCAAGATACTCCCATTTATGCATTCGCTTCTCCCCCCCTCCCGGTTCTCCCCACCCCATATCCTCTCACTACACGTCTCTGCTCCCTACCTCACTACAACGGACGCCTGGACGCCGCAGCGTTTCACGGAAAGAGAGAAAGAGACCGTGAGAGGCAGCTTGGTCTAGGCAACGTGCCGCGAGGCGGGGAAAGAGAATGAGTATTTCCTGACTAAAATCGAATGGATTGGCGATCTGTGCTTAGAGGTAATACGATTCGAGTGTCATTGTAGGCATGGGTCGCAGCGGCGTGGTACCTCTCGCTGAGCTCCTTGGGGAGTGTTTTCCCTGTCAGTTCGTCAGCGCTGGAAATGGCGTTGTGATGGTGAACAAGGAAGATGCAGTAGACGCGGATGCCACAGAATAGAAGGAGAGCTCAAATATAGTACCTGTGTTTTTCTTTGGTTTGGATTTTTAAAGCGGTGAATAAATACCATGGTGAATTACCAGAAATACATAACTGTTATGCAGCTGGCCTTAGGTGTGACAGCCATCAACAGAGACCGTAGCCTGCCTCCAAGAAAACATATGTGGTGAGTATGAACCTCAGTGCGGGTTATTATGCGATATACGTTGTGGTGAAAGGAGGGGGTAGGCCGTCGTAGCCTTCTTAGTTAAAAGGACAGGGTCACGGAGCCGCGGCACAGCCGCACAATCAGCAAAATGGGCATATGCTTTTATTGGCAAACCTAAGGGTCGACCTGTGGACACACTTTCACAGTGTTGTAGGCAAGTACAAGTTAGGTACGATATTGCGTCTGTGAGTGTGTGCATGGGCATTTTGGGGCAATACTGATGTAGCATAGCTTACAGTCGATGTAGGCACGAGCAGGTATTTATCTTTTTTATGTAGAGACAAGTGAATATTATTGGGTCCATTGCATGAGTATGATGTAATGGTACATTTATTCATCAAGCTTTTGTTCCTACTATTTTTATTTCGAGTGGTCTGTCTTGTGCAATTCATTCATAAATCACTCTCCTGTTACAAATAACCATGCATCAACCCATTTCATTGTGTGCTCCAAATAAAAATGTTTGTAGCATAAACACGTGCTCGCTGTATTTTTATCTTGCCCAATTTTTTTTTATTAAAATTAAAAACTCAACAATAACTCCCTCACACTCCATGCGTCTGTGTCCAGTCTGTCATCATCATTTAAGAAAAGTGTGTGTGCGTGTATGTGTGTGTCACTCTCACACTCATCTCTATTAACACAACACATTTGTCTTGTTTCTCATGCCATTTGCAGAATACTTTGCTTGATTTCAGCTTGTTCTTTGTTTTCATTAGGGCCTTTTCTTAATTGTGAGCCATGTTCCTCTAAGACCTCTGTGTGTGAGAAGATTGTGTCTGTAATCTACACAGGATTACACTGTGGGTGTAAAGGAAACGGGGCAGCTAATTATCCATCAGTGGCCAGCACAGAGATGTCCTTCAATGTGGATGACAAAAGTGTTTACAGGAGGGCACCAAGATTTTCAGATTCCACACACACTGAGTCAAAACCTTCTTTCCCCAACAAAGTTCAAAGTAAAATATAAAATCGGATTTATTTTCTATTTCCACCTCACATTTTATTGAATGAATATAGCCATTTCATGTCATCTTTCTACACCATTCTGTAGGTCTGGTATTGCTGTCTGCCTGTTAGGACATTGTGAACTTTTATCTCCAAAAGCCATACATTTTCTTTTGCAATGCTTTAGTATTAGGGAACTTGGTGTTTTCACTCCTCACAAATCATGGTATCTGCTTTTAATATGTAAATTCTCACTCTTAATAACGACCTCTTGTTGAAATATGGAATGCCTTTATCTTTTTACACTCGTTATATTTGCATTCACACTTATGGCTTTTAGCAAAGGCACTTATCCATAGCAACTTACAAAAGGGCTTTAGATGTCTACTCAAAGTATCCTTAGCTAGCATAAATAGGTTAGAGTCCAAAAATACCCTTAACCGAGACACTGCCAGAACCAAGCATCAGTGCTAGAGGTAGAATGAGAGCTACAGTACAATTCAGTAGAATGCTGTGGAATGAAGCACAATTTGTGAGCAATTACTAAACAAGATGAATCAAGTGCAAATCTAAAATGTTATTACAAGTGTTTGATTATGTTTAATTACATGAACTTAAACTTGAAGTAGTACAGGGTGAATAATGGACTTGAAGGCACAGTAAATAATTGATTACAGGGCAAGCCTTCCTAGTCTTGGGCAAAATGATTGCTCTTAATAGCAAAATTTATATATGCCTCCTTTCACAAGTACAAATTGGTGTAACAGATCTATGGCCTCCCATAAAATGTTCTCTGAAAAGGATTTGCTAGTTAAGGACTAGCAATTAATGTGCAGAAATAAGATAAGTCAAATTTTATGCCTTTTGATAGACCTGTGTGATGAATCTGAAATGATCAAAATTTATCTTTGAACACCACACATCTGTCCTTAAGGATTCTCATAATTACAGGCATTCTGTCTTCTTTGGGGACAGTAAAGTCAACAAAATTGGATGTTATTTCCTGGATAAAACATATTTCTGATTAATGAGAAGCAAGTAATACGTTTTAGTTTCACTTTAATCGCCACCGAAAACATGCAATCAGTGATCATTTACACTAATTAACTGCTTGCTTTTAAATGTTCCCGTTTGTTTAAAATTAGTATTCACTTAATATCATCTGACATAATTTTGAAAGCAGAAAACCTCTTTCTTATGGGGACACGTTTGCTGAAACATCAGAATCACTGAAATCAACCAAACAAATGCACAGAATCTACAGTTAAGATTAAGCAGCTAACTGAAGAATCCCAAAAAAGTATAAAAAACATGCTCACTCTCCATAGGTCTGAGCTGATGACGCAGCACTTAAGATCAGCAGAGAAATCCTCATCCCATGACGTGTGGATGCTGGCACAGGTCCTGTTTGTGTAAACGTTAATTATTCATAGCTACGAAAACATGGCATCACTATCGTTTTACATCACTGTTGTATCAGTACAGTGGGTTACATTGAGATAAGAGGTACTGTAAGCACAGCAAAGGTACTGTACCTAAACTGAAAGACTCCTCTCAAAGATTTGATTCAGAAAGGAAATTGAAACAGAAAAATAAGTTTACATCTTTGGCAATAACCTACAATTATATATTAGTTCATAAACAAATGCTACTGAATTCCTTTACTGCTCAATATGAGCGAAGTTGAGTTGTGTTGTTTTGATTCTCCACCAGAGAGCATTTAATTTCTCCTCTTTGAGAGTTCCTACATTCGGTTTGTTCCTAGGTGAACCTCCCTGCCTGGGGTTTTATATCTGTCCACTTTCTACCAGAGGACCTCTGAACGTCCAACCTGCAAAAGAGGTAAAGGATGTACACACAGGAGGTGTCCCGATGGTGCGCAATGTCCCGATGGTGCGCAATGTCCCGATGGTGTGCAAAGGTCATTATAAGGAGATCCAGTGGTGTTCAGAAACAGGCTGTACAGACATTAAAGGATTAGTATAAATAACATAAATAGATGACTAAAGAAAATATTACATTAGAACAGCTACACTGATTTTTCAGTGCATGATGCAGGGTCAGTTTTTCAGACAGAGTCAGCGTGTGATGCAGGGTCAGTGTGTGGTGCAGGGTCAGTGCATGATGCAGGGTCAGTGTGTAATGCAGGGTCAGCGTGTGATGCAGGGTCAGTGTGTGATGCAGAGTCAGTGTGTAATCACAAATTATTGTGTGATAGGCATGCTGTTGTGACCTGTATATTCAACATGAAACGAAACCTCTGCCACTATCTTAAAGTGCATTTTAAGGAAATTTTAAATTTGTTTTTTGAAAGCTTCAAAGCTGTTGGAAAAATATTCTTAGATTTTTACCTGTAATATTCATAATTATGCAGCAGCCCTCAACGTGTCCTAAAAACTGTCCAGGAGATTTTTATAAAGTGGTATAAATTGCAAAGATTAGCTTTACTCCCAGTTATAAGGTTGCAGAGATTAGCTTTACTCCCAGTTATAAGGTGGCAGAGATTAGCTTTACTCCTAGTTATAAGGTTGCAGAGATTAGCTTTACTCCCAGTTATAAAGTGGCAGAGATTAGCTTTACTCCCAGTTATAAGGTTGCAGAGATTAGCTTTACTCCCAGTTATAAGGTTGCAGAGATTAGCTTTGCTCCCAGTTGCCTGCCCTAAGGCTTTCACGGGTGTTTCATAGTATTTTCACACCCTTTTACCCACATGTGTGACAGAGGTAACGTAGCAACCTCCCCTTAGTCGAAGTGAAGCCTAGTTGGCACTTATACTCACTCGCTGACATGCACGTATATGTAATTTACATGTATATGTAATTTACACGTGTGTGTCCGCAAATTTCATAATTTACACTTTGCTCCCTCTATTTGTATAAAACTAGTATTTTCTTTATTAAAGTCAGAGTAATTAACCTGAAGTCAGCAACTGTGGGTGAAGAGGATGCTAATAGACCAGGCCTCTTGTGCCAACCCTGCGGTCAGTAAGGGCTGAGTACACTTGACTGCACTGGTTCCCGATGTCCTGTTTGCAGTCAGTCTTAGCCTGGGGCCTGTACTGGTCTGTCCATGAGTTACGCTAATGCTTGTGATTATACCAGAGGAGATAGTGCTGATAGCAGTGCACGGTTGAGTGAGTGCATGGTTAAGAGAGTGACAATCAGTCTCACGTTTGTAAAAGCTCTCTATCAAATCAAGACCAGTGGCATGGAACTATGTGTAGCATACTGGCTTGCTGATTTTGCAGTATGTATTATTGCTTAGGCTAATTGCGTGTGATAGCTGCACGAGGCACATGAGAAGAAGCCCAAGGACTGCATGATCCACCAGTTTATCACTGACTGCCTCGTGTCATTTATTTGTGCTGTAATAACATTAGGCATCTGCTTACACTGTCATTTTGACAGTTAATCAGGGATCTGACAGAAAAATATGGCATCGGCACCAGCACTGCTTGGGTCCAGCACTGGAGTACCTTAACCTTTATATATGATATCATTAAAGCCACATGCACCTTATTCTATATATACCACACCTCTCCAGTCTTTCTCTATATTATTTTAATACATTTGGCTGTGAAAGGTGAAATGAAGGTGAACTTTTCTCAGGATAACGTTAACATTTCTGTCAAAGTCTTGGTTGTCTTACTCTCATGGTTGTTTCTTTGCGCCTCCTTAACAGACTGTATTACAATGGGTTCTCAATTCATCTACTAGTATTGTTACTAATCTGTCATAGCACTCCAGTAGGCTTCCGGAACCTTCCACTTCATTATCATTGATCTTCATTATCATTGGCACTGCGTGTTGTGACAGTGGATGTCGTTTTTAAGGACTCTGAGCAAGACCTCCACATGCTGTGTGTCTGTGTGCCGTAGTACTAAGAAGCGAAGGGTTGCAATACAAGGTCATCCTTTGACCACTGGCAACATATCAAAAAACAATTGTTAGTTAATTGTAGAGAAATTCTGCGTGGTTTTCCTGCAGTTATTCGCCTTATTTTACCTGTCTTACCTGTCTGCATAGGTTTTCTATGAGCGTGCCATTTCCAATATATTTTGTAGACAAATCCTACTTTTTCACTGTATTTTTAAGATGGTGACATGGGTGATTTATTGTTGTTTTACTGTTATTGAACTAAGACTGTGTGATCTCATGAGTTTCCACAAATAATTTATGTATGGCCTCAAATGTGAGATGATGTGAAGTCCAGACAGAGCAGATGTGACACAAATTATTGATGACGGAGATTTAAGAAACAAGTTAAAAATGACTGCGTGTGGCATTAGTATGACAAGAAAATTGTTTAGCCTCATTGATTGACACTCTTTGGTTCTGCATGCTTGGACAGCAGTGCAGGTTTGTTTGATTTTCTCAGGGGTGTTTGAGGTACAGTATGTAAATTGACATCCCTTGGGAGGTTGTTATGCAATATTACTCTGCCAGTTCTGCTTAGTCTGAGAATTTATGATATAATGGCTGTTTGTTATTACTGTGGATGATAGTAATATGTGAATGTATACAGGTAAAACAAGAAAAATCATTAGGTCTTGGCCCTCTTATAACAAGTATGCATTTTTTTAAATTTATGCTATAAATCATCAATGTTTTGTAAAAAACATTAAGGCAGCGTATCCTTGGTATACACAATATCTGATGTATTATTGTTATACCAGATAAATTATGTATTATTGTTATACCAGATAACTGATGTATTATTGGTATACACAGTAACTGATACTACTCATGAAATTGAATCTTAATATGTAAAACAGACAGGGATGGCTGTACATTCAGGGGCGCCAAGCGGACAAGTTAACAGTATTAAGATGAGAGAGTTTAGAACTTTGTGTCCTTTGGCTATTTTTCACCTTTGAAATAGCTACGCGCAGTTGATCCAAATACCATAATACCCAACGGGGTAAAATGGCTTTAAAACTACAAATCCCTGAGAAACGTTCCTTTGCTTTGTAATTCCTTGCTTCATTTGTTCAACTTTGAATCCTACATTTATAAATGTTGCCTGTTGAATATTATACATTTTCCATACATTCTGGAGAAATCTTTTGGGATACTTTTTACAGAAGATGAGTGATGCTGAATGTGTGCTTTAAATGGCTTTCATAATGATTGCATGCTTTCATTATGTTATGTATGTGCTACATTATTTATGTTATATGTGTGGAATGTTCTTACTGTATGTGGGAAGATGGTAAAAAATATATACAGTATTCACAGATATTCCCTTGCTGTCACACATTTTGTTTGCGTCTAGAAAGTCACTGAATAGCCAATATGACATTTTTCTTTAAATGTTTATTAGAATATTTACTAAATGTTTTGATAATAATGACATAATAGCAAAACAGGAAATACTTGAAATACATGTCACTGTGCTTACGTATAAAACAAAATTTATTGACATTAAATATAGATTTGGAGTGCTTTGTACTATGGATACTGTACACTTATTTAAATGTGTTCCATTACATTATTTAAAAACTTGCCATTTTATATTCTAAAATATTTTACCAATTTATGCATTATATTGATTTTTCAAACTAACCATAATAAAGTAATTTGTTTCTCTCGCTCTCCCTCTCCATCCCGTCTCTCTCTCTCTCTCTCTCTCTCTCTCTCCCTCTCTCTCTCTCTCTCTCAGGATTTTTCCCAAACACGAAAAAGATAAATACGGACCAGCTGTGTAAGTTGAGGATCTTCTCTTCACATTGCCTTGACCTGTTTTGGTTTCATGTTTTTGTCCTTCCAGTACTCAGGGCTTTCCCCGAGTGCCTAACACAGCCTCTGGTCCTCCGCAGGTACTACCCTAGGGTCCACACCTACATCCCCACCCCTGATTCGCTGTCTATAGCGGCCGACTCAGAGAGCTCGGCGCAGGGCAAACCGTCCCTGCGCAGAATCAAGGGTCGCATCCACCGCAGCAAGAGCCTGGATAGCATCGACCTGCTGGACTCTAATGTGAGTGAAAGACGTGCAAGGGCAATAATGTGTGTGTGTGTGTGTGCAGTTATACCATTATATAAACAGGTGGCTCCATACATTCATCTCCACATTTTGTGGATTTGTCTACAGTTGTACTATGTTCAAGGCATCTATACACTACACACTATACACTATTCACCATTCACTATACACTATACACTATACACTATACACTATACACTACACACTGTTGACCATACACTAAAAGACAGACATTATGATAAGGCAGTTTGTGCACATTTCATTCCTGTCATTAACAATTCATAATTTTCCTGTTACTGTTAAAGTAATGCCAAGCTCTGAAATCTTTTCAATTATGGGTTGCAAATGCTTTATGGAAATGTCATTTGCTGTTAGCGTAGACATTCAGAATGGGTTGTTTACACAGTTGTCCTTAATCTCTGGATATCCAAGGCAGAGTGAATTTAGGGGAAAAAAAAAACTTGTATGAGTACATCATGTCTCGTGAGCGTTATGTTAAGCTGAACTCAGTCAGCTCATCCTGTGGGGCTTCTACTCTGATGGAGTACGCCAACGTGCCACACAAACTGCAGTTCTCTCATTATCTCAAAGGCCTTCTTGTCTTCTGAGCACCCACTGTGACAACATTATCATTATAATGAGTTCTGAGGCTTCGGTTTTATTAAATGGCTGTGAGCTGTCAGACACTGGCCCCCTTGGCTTTGTGGGAGATCCTCTATGGAGGTATACTCACTGCCATGCTCCCATATGTGAGTGGATGAGTACAATCGCAGTCTACAGTACTGATGCCTCCTATCGTTTTACAGATATCAGTTTGAATGGGGTGGAACTACACCACATAATGCAACCCAAACATATTTGATCCCTCTGGGAATTACACAGCGTGTGTGTTTGACGTAGCGTCTGTAAGTACGCATGGTTACCTCTGATGCTGACCTTCAATGTTTAAGCGTACCTAATAACATGCTGTGGGACTCTGCTGCTGTTGTTGGCTACTGTAATAGCAAGTTATACATTTACTAGACTTCTAGTCAAAATGCCGGAGGATTAGTGTTCTTATCCGTCATGTCTAGCCTGTTTTATCTAACAAATGTGAACATCTGGCAGGGTGCCATGTATCTTCTGTATGACATACAGCTCTGATTCAGGTTTTAGTTGTCAGGGGACTGTATAAATGAGAGGTATGTCATTATTACACATATGAGTAACTGATGAGAATGTGATCTTGCTGTGAAATACATGTACATACTAGTTCTGCTCAACGCCTACTCAATGTTAATACACCTATAAAATAACCTCTTCTGTACTGACATACATGTGACAGCAGGCTTGGTTTGAAGCCAAGAGTTCCACATCCAGCACTCTCACTGTAACATCTGTCTGCCTTAACAAAGTCAGTCTCCACCTCCCCAAGCCCCATTACTGGCCATTAAAACCTGCCTCTCAGGCCTGTCTCACAGCCACGGCATCCCAGTGACACAAGGGTATAGCAGAGCCCAGAATACTGCACTTTTTAAAATGTTCATATATCTGGCCTGCCTCCCTATCACGTCGTAATGCACACACACCCAGAGAAATTTGCTGACGGGGCTGAACCCGACCCAGCTGATGAGCGTAACGGGCTCTCACCCAGTGAGCGATGAGGGAGCAGCTCGCGGGACTGGCTGTGGGCTGCTGCCTGGCAGGCGTGCCAACCCTCACCGCGAGTGACCTTAAGCTCTTTAGTACGCTACTCGTGTGCCTCCAGTTTGTGTTGGCATGGACAGAACGTGAACCGTAGTCTGCGGCTTCGTGTCGTACTAATGTATCTGCAATGCAAGTGTTCGGGGTTGTGATCATGTTTTGAAGCTGTGCTGTGGAGCTGAATCAGACGCTGTGCTCGGAGGCGGGTCAGGGGTCGTTGGTGGCATGCCCACTCGCACTGTCATTTGTTTTGGCAAGCAGCACTCTGGCTGGCCGAGAGGGAGCACGGTAGTGCACAGGCTGCAGGAAGCTGCATGTCTTATCGGGGGGGAGGAGGGAGAACAGCAACACCTTCTAATGCATCACCGCAGCCCACACTCAATCATGTCTCTCTCCCTCTCTCTCTCCCTCTCTCCCTTTCCATCTCCCTCTCTCTCCCTCTCTCTCTCCCTCTCCCTCTCTCCCTCTCTCTTTCTCTCTCCCTCTCTCTTTCTCTCTCCTTCTCCCTCTCTCTCTCTCCATCTCCCTCTTTCTCTCACTCTCTCTCTCTCTCTCTTTGACTCTCTCCCTCGCTTTCTTGCTTTCTCTCTTTATGTCTGTCTCATGCTCCGTCTTGCTGTATTGCCATCCATGACGTGTCCTTGTACCATTCACCTCTCCTTTGCCTGCATGTTCCTCAAACCTTTGCTGTACATTATGTCCACTCTCACTCATGCAGTCATAAAACACATACACGTGCACACATACACACAAACACACGCACGCACACACACACACACAGATCTCATCAGTCATGCCGTCATGCTCTCTTTCCTTTTTGTTCTCCATCACACTATTTTCATTTTTTTATTTCACTGCAAAGGGCAATGTCAATGTCAGAGGAGCTGAAATGGGGAAATGATGGGAACTTCATACTATGTGTGTTATTACCATGTCATATGGGACTGTGTTCAGTAACCCATTCATTCTGTATTTATATGCTGTATTTATTTTTTCATTTTCATTATTCCATTCTCCATGTCAAGCAGAGATGTGGACATTTGGTGTAAACAGTTAGGCTTGGTTTATTATGCTTGCTACTGTAAAATAATCCTTAACACCTTAAGGCATCAGTTATGAAGTATTGATGACATGTAGCTTTTTTGCTTTCTTGGCCATTTCAATTCAGCAACTACATATATACATATATATACTATACACACACACACACATTTTTATATATTTATATTTAACTGCAATGTCTGTTAAATGCTAGATGTAGAGACAATAATAGGCCCTTTCCATTTTTATGGATAATAGTCATGTTAGTTTATCAGGGATTTTATTAATTGCTTTAGAGTGACATCACAGACATTCAGATTCAGGTTTGATATTTGCTTATTTTTGTCTTCATACCCCTTTTTACACCCTGTTTGTGTGGTGTACTGCCCCCGTAGCCTGTTCCCTCTCCACCCCCGCAGGCAAAAGCCCAGGGTAAGCACTTCTAGCTGCACTGTGTCTTGGGAAAGTGCTGCAGCTGCATTTGCTGGGGGACTGCAGCTGAATTAAACGATCTACATATTCAGATGGCTGCATGAGAGAGAGAGAGAGAGAGAGAGGGATAGTAAGACAGAGGGAGGGAAGTGAGTGAGAGCAAGAGAGAGAGAGAGAGAGAGAGAGATGGCAGTGGAGTATAATATAGGAGGGGAAGAAGAAGAATGCAGTGAAGAGAATGGCTCAGTGTCCCAGTGCACGTGAGGTGTGAGGTAAGGGTGATCCTGGTGAGCAGAGAGGAGAGGGGAAGGCAGGGGTGGACACAGAAGAGGGTTTTGTTCCTCAGTGACATGGGGGTGTGACATGATATTTGCCTGTATAGAGTGAAGCTATGGAGTGTGTGCTGTAGAGAGAGACAGGGAGCACAAGAGAGCCACTCTGGAGGAATGTGCCGTGGGAGACAGGAGAAAGGGAGGGAGAGGAGGGGAGAGGAAGGAAGAGAGAGGAGGGGAGAGGAGAGGAGAGGAGAGGAGGGGAGCGGTGAGGAGATGTACCTAGAGTCAGTGTGGAGTTCTGGAGCATGGAGGGGAGGAGTCACGGGTGGTCCCTCGAGCCGGATGAGAAAGAAGAGAAGGATAGTGGGAAGAGAACGTTTTGTTCTTGTGACACTATTATGGTATGTGTGTGTATGTGTGTGCATGTATATGTCTGTCTGTGTGTGTGTGTGTGTACACACCATATGCTTTTATGTCACGTGTCACGTTTCATCTTGTGCAAGGTGGAAGGGTGGTATGTCTGCTTCATGTCCTTTATAACCCCCTCCCCCACCTCCCCCATTACTACTGACACAGCTTCCTCCTGGTGCTGTGTGTGCAGGGGGGAGTATGTGTCTATGTGTGTGTGTGTGTGTGTGTGTGTGTGTGTGTGTGTGTATACGGTATACTATAGGGTGATGCTGTGGTGAGCAATCCCATAGAGCCTCACAATCTAGGAGTGAGAAGGGTCACGTGACCACATGTGACCACGTACTTAACATATGGCACTGCACTAAAAGCACACAAACTGCAGAAACACGCAAGCTTCCTCCTCTATTAAATGTCTTACTACATGCATTTAAGAGTGTTCAGTTATGCAGTTAATCAAACGTTAACACATGATTTTAGCACTGTGTTTATAACGTAGCGTAGCCTAAAGAGAAACTGGAATGTGAGCCCAAGAATCTCCTATGCTTCTTCAGGATGGCAGGTATTAATTTGCTTACTAAAAATATCTGGAAAACATGAAAGCATCTATACAATTGAATTAATTTTATTCCATTATACCTAACTATACTCAGAGCAGAGGGGTATTACATAGAACACTATCTATTAGGTTTCTCCTTGCTCTAAGTTCACCTCTAAAAACCCTTCCAAGAAGGAAGGGAACAGAAGCATGGTGCTAGCAGTCAGTGTTCATACTGGACCCTATAGATACTCTTTAAGAGTTTATCCTGTAACAATATCTAAAATAATAGTTGGGAATCTTGATGCCGCTTACACTGTTAAATCATTCTTTACCTTCATGTTGCTAAACATTGACATAATGGATGCCTTGTGGAGCAGAAAGCCAGGTGGAGTGTTCTGGGCTTCAGGTTTCCTCTACCACCTTAATTTTTCAGCTTTTGAAAAATGTAAGTTTGTAGTTTTTTTTTGTCCACAGTGATGTTGCTTACTTTCAATCTGCTGGTATATGAAATGTAGTCACGTTTTGTCCCCAGTCAGAAGCTACTGCGTTTGGGCTTTTTAAGGGCAAAAATACAATCATGTCACCATTTCTTTTGGAGAATGGTATATTACTACATCAAAGAAATTAATGAGGGATTCAATTGTGCAATATGTGTAATATAAATTCCACTGAAGGGTGTAACTCAATGTCTAATCATCTTGAATAATTTTTACTCAGGATCACCATATAAGCTATACCCGAACTCCTGTTATCTGAAGGTAATTGTTGGTTACGGTTCTAGTTAAGCTCAGTGCGGATGCTGTTTTTATGAACATCCCCTGGACACAGATCGCTCACATGCCCTGGCTATAATTCGAGGGAAACCGTAGTCCATGAATCTCAGGGACGATATTGGCATCCACACTTGATTCATGGCTGATGGAAATAGTGAAGCCTAGCTCGGTGAATCAGCTGGCTCAGAGATCAGCCACAGTGCCCATGGTCTCAGGGGCAAAATCTGCTCAACTTGACCTGTGTTTAGTGTTCAGGCTGAGCTGGAACCAAAGAAAACAAAACAAGCAAACAAACAAACATCAACAGCGGTCGGTCTCGGACACTGTTCACAGATGGTCCTTTAATATACGTCTGATGCAGATTTGAACCTAATGCATTGTATAATTGATCATGTTTTGTGAAAGGTGTGCAGTTTGTATTACGTGAACTGTGATTACAGATCTGCATCTACGGATTGCTTGTGTGGAGCGCTGTTTTGGTGAGCAGCGCTTTGTAAGCCTTGAATGAGATATTTACTATTGACTCCCTCCACCCCCCCACCCCCCATCCTGCCCTTGTTGTTCATTTACTCTAATGGAAAAGGTTCTGCCTGCTCAGCTAAATACTATTAGAGCCCTTGTGAGATTTCAAACCCAAACGGGGAACTAATGGTTTAATGCGGTGTGGTATTCCAGGTATTAGTTCATGTCAGTTTATATTCCCTCTCTGCCAACATGATTTCATTCCCGCCTCGCTGTCTGGAGTTATCCAAGGGCATCTGGAACCAGTATAGCTATGCTGGGATGAACCGGGATTCAGTCGTGGCTTTTCGTGCCTCCTTCCCAGCTGGCAGAGCTGCTAAGTCAAAGCCCTTAAGGTGAAAACGTGAAAACGTGCTTCACTGACTCATGTTATTGCTGCTGATACATGCGGTACATTGTAATGTAGATGCAAGGTGTGTTTTTTGTAGTGCGGGCTGGCCAAAACGAGCTGGCATAAAATGTGACATTCTGTAGCAAACAGAGAATTCAATGACTCGTGCTACGTCGTTACAGTGCACACTAAATGCACTAAACTAAGCTTGCATGAGCAGGAACCCTTCTGCCTTGTACCTGAAGTCACCGTTCCTGGCGGTTCTACTTGTAAGGTTTATGTAAAGTCGTCGCGGATGTTTTTGTTGAGAGCTGGCTTCTGCAGTAATGTACTGTTCTTTTAGGAACATCCTATACAGTATTCATGATCCCGACTCTCCTTATTGATCCCGCACTTGTTTAAGAATTATTCATCTTGCACTGCTCGTGGGGCTTTTACGTCTGTCTCGTCTGGCTCAGTCTGTGAGCGTGTACGGATGGAAGGAGAGCTGTGTGTTTGCCAGCCAGAGCTCATTGGTGTTGCTTGTTGGTACGTGGGAGATCTGTGCTGTGTCCTAGGGAGACACCATATGTTGTCAGGGGCCTTTACATTCAGGCAGGCTAGTGGATTCGAGAGCCGGCACAAATGCCACTAATATTTACTTGGTTCGACAATGATAATGTTTCTTTAATCGTTTTTCTTGTGTAATTTAAAAGCTTTGATTTTTTTAGTTTGTTTCCTGTTCAGGCTACTTTACATAACATGGCATGTGTGCCAAGATTTGTTATATCTCATGGGTTTTTGTTTTTCTGTCATTTTTATGTTTGTTTGTTTTCATGGTGCAGCTCACGACGGCATATCAGAAATTCTTCTGAACTCAGCCTCAAAATACCTGAATTCACCTGCAGTTTCACCAGTTTGGTTAATATATTTCTCTTTTTATTGTCATGTCCCCCTTTTAGATTAGTTTTTTTATAAGCCTAATTGCTTATCAAAAAATATGCTTCACTGTAAACAATTTACAGCTGGTTGTGAGGCGTTAATAGAAACACAGATTGTTTAATTTCAATATTGTGACATTTTAAATATATTAAATCTGTGCTGCAAAGGTGGAAGTCACAGTGAGTGAGCGTGTATAGACGTGATGAGTCTGAGGCAGGGATGTGTGCAGCTAAGCTCCTGCAGGGGGCAGAGTTTTACTATTAAAACACCCAAGAACAGCAAGAACAGGGAGAATAATGACCTCACTACTCGGGCACGCCATTGTCGGCAGGTCCAGAGCTCTAAGAGAAGCAGGATCAAGGGGATTTGGCTCTGACTAACAGACCTGTGTGTGCCTTCCTAGAGTCACACAACTTTGGTTACTTTCTTCAGGCATCTCAAGGGATTGACTGTCTGTGGAGTCATTTTTAATTTCTGTTATAGAAGATGCTGTGCTATTCCATCAGCATGCAGTGTTAGTGTTAGTCTTAGAGTTTTTGTGGATAAAAAGTGAATGCGAGGCAGCTCACATATACATATTATTCTGAATTCAAGAGATATTAGACTTACAGCAATGCACGGTGTTGGTGACTGATGTGTAAGCTTTAAGTTAATGTTCCTTTCTGAGGCTATATTCAACTACTCTGTCAAGACTGTCCGCCCTGGCTTATGAATAAGTGCTATATGTACTTTTCATTAGTTGCATTTTCCCTGTGGGATGCACTGAATGGTACCAGCAATCAATTAATGACAGTGTAGTAGTATGCTGTGTGTGGGTCTGTGTGTGTGTGTGTGAGAGAGAGAGAGAGAGAGAGAGAGAGAGAGAGAGAGAGAGAGAGAGGGAGGGAGAGACAGAGTGTGTATAGTAAGTTAATTCCACAGATTTTCAAACATGAACCTTTGCATATGTTTAGGTTAGTCATAAGGTCTCTTCATCTTAGAGATGATGAGTGTGTATAGAAAGTGAGTCATGTTTTTGAGCAGACTTTTAGAAAGCCAACTAGAGATTGTTCATTGTGTTTCTGTGGTGAAGACCTGAAGTGACCATCAAGAAGTGGCCTTCTTGCTCTTCGACCTTCTTGCTCTTGGGTTAACCTGACTCAAGACATCTCAGATACTCAGTACACAGTTTGAATAAATAGAATTGTTTTGTTTCTTCTGGCAAGACTTTGTAGAATAAGTGGTGGGCAAGAAAATGTACACTTCCACTTGATTTTCCTGTGATAAAAATGTTCAATAGGAGACACGTTCAATGCTGGCGTCACTCTCACCCAATGCTCATCGCTGCCCCTGTTGTTTAACACACTCCACCTCATCCCCCACCTCCTATTTACAGCATACACCACATTTGCTTGAACCATCAGAGACTTTGGTATTACTGTCCTTTGGTCTGTTTCACTTGAAACTATTAGATTCTCACATCTAGGGATTCTTGCAAATATTCACCCTCTATAGGAAGCACAGGTGGGGATTAATAGAATTGATTCCCTTGTGAAGCGGAAGAGATTTATTGCATTGTTGGGCTTTTTGCGCAGTGCGGTAGATTACCCTACCGATGGTGTTTCCTCCTCCACCTCTTCGCTCTTACCCCCAACTTTCACATCCCACAGTATGAGTGAACGATCACGGGCGCCACGTCTGGTGACTGTTGTACCTTTGCCTTCAAAAACGGGATCTCTCAGTGGCACCAATGACAGTCTGGGGAATGTTTGACATTGATGATGTAAAGCTATGGTTGATAATTAAGAACATGCTTACCAAAATTAACAAGGGGGTTTGTGTATAGAGCATGAGTGTAAGTTTGTGAAATCATTTTCACCAAATATTCTTTTGCCAAAATGCAATGGGAATGTGATAGAGAACTACAAAGAAAGGAATGAATTTCAACACATTTCTGAATGTGAAAAAAAATTTCTCATTTGATGTTAGCTCTGCATGTGTTCCCAGTCTTCATTTACACTTTTCCCACCAAGAAAATTTTTCTTGATTGCAATAAGTGTTCTGGTGTCTCATGTTCCTCATAAGGACTTTATGACTTGTAGAGATTAAGTTATCACTGGTAGAAGAGCATGATTTTAATGATACAAAACAAAATGCAGCTCTCTGGTCTGAGTGTCCTCACTGAGCATGAATGAAAAGGTTTGGAACCTCAGAGCTCTGGGGCTAATCGATTGTAGTTAATTAATCTATCATCCTCCATTGTAAAATTATGATTTCTTATCGATTGTGCTTTAGTGTGTTCTCATCTAAAACCCTTCTGCTGTTTCAAAAGGAAAACAGGCGTACTAGAAGGTGCCCTGAGAAGCTTATTCACTAAGCCCAACTAGATTCAGGATTTCAATGTAGATTCAAATGGAGTGTGATTAGTGATTGTCTACATAGAAATGACTGAAAATGCTTCACAAACAGTACATTATACCTATGATCACAGTTGCAATATGAAAATGACTGATTTGCATTTGAAACATCCTTCTTCCCCAAAGTGCCTGGCTGGATAGCAGTTTTGTGGTATAATTCAATGTAGTAGTACTGGCTAGAGTGTAGTAGTACTGGCTAGAAACCATGTTTACTCATTGACGTAAGCAATCAATAAGCAGTGTGATTATGATTTTTACCAAATGTGTATGCTGGTGACTCATGTGAAAACCTGAGTGCTGTCCAACAAGATATCCTGCATAGCACAAGGACAAGGGCAGGATGACTTTTCCAAGCATGTCAGGCCATGGAGGTCTGACTGAGGACCTAGGAGAACATTGCCCCATTGTTTCATTCCTTTCTCTTAGATCTCTTAAATCCTGTATTTTCAGGTTGTTCAAGCTGTCAGTGTGTACTGCCACCTAGTACAACGTGTGTGTTGCTCGGGGTGTGAGTGTGGAGTTCTGCCATGCCCTGGCGTGCTCCAGACGCTGCCCAATGAAATCCTGTAATTCTGGCTTGAGCTCCACACCTTGTTAAAGAGAGCATACTGGCAAATCCTTTGAATGGCTACAGCAGTTACACTACAAATCTCATTTATGTCATTCATCTATGTCTTGGTCACTGACAACTTTCTCTTAAAACATCACTCCTGTGTGGCTAACAGCACTAGAGGTTTATCATATTGATGGATGAAAAAGAACGAGATGGTGTGAGAGGAAGAAACTTTCAACCTGTCAGCAGGTCAACCCGAGCCTATGACCCAATGTGCAGTGGAATGTAATCATGCCCATTTCTCTTGTACCTGCTTATAAGCTTAATCACAGACCGTAAGTCCCAATTTCTCTTGAACCTGTTTATAAGCTTAATCACAGACCGTAAGTCCCAATTTCTCTTGAACCTGTTAATAAGCTTAATCACAGGCCTTAAGTCCCCATTTATGACCTTTTGGTTGTTCTGGAGATGTATTGGAAATTCCATTTAGGTCTACAGAAAATGGCTGTAGAACTTTATTATATAGAATATTTATTTCCTGGATATCACTGGTATTAAATAAAAACAGGTACACATTGTTGGTAACAGAAGACTTTGTCCTTAGTATTTTGAATGGAATTGTGGTTTTTTAAAAATGGACTTAATCATTCCCCCAAGAGCTATCGACAGGCCAGTAAGCACAAAATTAGTCTTCTTTCGAATCAATGCCTTAATTGCTTTACAGTGTGGCTGCTGTATAACGGCTGACAGGACAGAAATCTGTTGAGTAGGGCTTCGTTTTTCCAATATTCATGAAAACAGGAATCGAAAAAGGAAAAAAGTCAGTGCTTACACCTTCTTCAGCTTAGCATTACGAATCCATTTACATTTACGCAGGGTAATTCAATTTTTAAAATAGGAATTTGGTCATTTTGCCATCTAAATGAACCTTAGCTGGGACATGAACCTTGCATGGCCCTGCCATCCCTAAGTGCACTGATCATACCTGGGCTTGTAGCCCAATCACTGACAAGTCCTGGGAGTCACACAAGCAGAATGCTTTTCATGGAAAATGTCTCATACTGTCCTCTTCTGGTTGCAGACCTGAGCAGGACTCTTTTTCATCCAGTAAATGTGCTGGCAACACATAATCATAAGGAGGTTGATGGTGTTCTACCAGGCATTAGGGAGGGTATACCAGTGTGAGGTGATTAGAGTCTGTCTGGCACCAGGCTTAGAGGATGATGAGACCTTAGCCCGCCAGAAAAGGGCTGGACTGCCTTTTATTTGCCTTTGGTTGAGTTATACACTGCCAGTCCATAATTACTTACGGTGTTTGTGTTAGTGATAAACTGTTTTTTTTACTGTTACAAGAACCACATTAAGTTGTTCTAACCCAGGCTGTGTTGTTTCCTAGCTAAACAGCTGTCAGATACTTATTACTGAAGATGAGGGTTCCTAGTTTCATACATGGACCCTAAGAATTGCTTACTGGACTGCTGGTCTTGCTTGGTGATTCACTCTCGCCCACAACCTAATGCTGTAATAGATTTGGAGCGCTCCCCTGGAGTCTGTGATTCACTTTTCATCATGACATTGACTCACTCGGTTCCTGGTGGATGTTATTATTTATGTGTACACAGCAGCTGAAATATTCATTTCTTGTTTGGAAATAACTAAAATGTGCATTTTATTTGTCTGCAACGTGAACATAGAGCACTGACAAAATATACAACAAAATGATGGTTTTCATTTTATTTCACAACAGAGTTACATTAGTATTGCAAATTTTATTGTATTAATTTATATCTGTTTGACAATGCACATAGAACATTCTTTAGAATGTAGGCTTCATTGAAACAATATATTTACCATGTGTGGATATGTCGATTCAGGCAATATAGATTAAATAAATAATGTAAAGGTTTTGTGCAGAGCTGCCCCCAGAAAATATTGTCAACGCAACCTTGTACTTCAGTGCCACCATGCTTCACTGAGCAACAGATATTATCATCCATTCTAAGCTAAGTTAGTCAAAGAGCATATAAGTGTCCAACCTCTCTACTGCTGAAGCTAGCATATGCATTCACTGTATATCAAGTCTAAAGCTTTAAAAAGAGTACAGTGTACAACTGTGCCTTTTAAAGAAAGTCCGTTTAGTGATTTGTACATCTGTCAGAATATTTATTTGTGTGCTGAACCACTTGCACAGTGTTAGGAGATATCTGAGAACCTTTGCTCTGAACTGACAAAAGGGCAAAGCAACAACAAAAATGACTGATTTTTTTAAAATAGTTTAAGAACACAAACAAAACCAAATTGAGACTATTTTTTAAGTGCTGCTGTAGTATTGATGGCTCTCATGGATACAGAAAGAGAATGTTAGTGCTTAGGGTCATAGTAACTAAAAGCTCTTCAGACTCCCTGCTCTTCAAACGGGTTGAGAGATATTGCTTTTTGATGATCTGAGTAGATAGAACATATGTATACCATAATAGTTTTGCTACAGTGGAGAGAGGAAAGGCAACACATTTATTATGAAACATATTTAATTCATTTTAAAATATATAGGTACTAAGTGATCTAAGAGTTGGTGTAATCAATGATGCCAAGGCTCTTGCTGCGATAAATCTGTAACAGAGCTATGAGTATTACAGTAATCTCAAACTGACACTGAAGTCTAAAGAGATTTTTTCTGCACTGTCTGCAGTGATCACAGACCTCAGATATATTAACTCTATTATTTCCCAAATAATTAAAAACCCTGAGAGCTGCAGTGCTAGGCCTGAAAGCTGGCCTGAATTGTTTCAGTAAGATTGTTTATATTGACATCATAATGAACACTGTTAAAAACGAAGGTGCCAACTGGAACACAAAAGGGTTCTTTGGAACAATGCCATAGAAGAATCATTTTTGGTTCCCTGAAGAGTTTTTCATTGAATGGTTCTAGAATCATTTTGTTTGATGCCACAAAGAGCCATTTTTGGTTCCATAAAGAACTCTTAGGGTTCTTAGAACTCTTAATGGTTTGTAGATCATCTGTTTAGAAGATTCATCACAGATACCTAACTGGTTTCTCCAAAATTAATACCAAATGGTTCTTCAGAAACAGACAATTCTTCAATAGTTAAACAGAAAACTAAATGTACTGGAACTACAGGAGTAAGAAGACTAAACACCAACCAGCAAATTCCAATATTTTGTTTATTATTATTACTCAGGGACTTTAACACAATCACCTTTTTGATATATAACATCTGAAACATCCAACTAATGAAAGCTTGCTTTGCACACCCCAGTGTTGTTCTGACACTCAGACTGTGAAGCATCCTGCTGATACGGTGATATGAAATAATACCTGATTGTAGGCAATAAGAAATAATAGCTAAATTGGAGATAATGTATGAATAAGAGGGATGTCAGAGCAGGCCTAAGTCATTATTAAGTCATCTTAATAATAATAATCTTTATTTGTATAGCACCTAAAGGGCGGCATGGTGGTGTGGTGGTTAGCACTGTCGCCTCACAGCAAGGCGGTCTGGGTTCGATTCTCGGTCTGGGCTGCTCTGTGTGGAGTTTGCATGTTCTCCCTGTGCCTGCGTGGGTTTTCTCTGGGTACTCCGGTTTCCTCCCACAGTCCAAAGACATGCATCCTAGGTTGATTGGTCACTCTAGATTGCCCGTAGGTGTGAGTGTGTGTGTGCATGTTGGCCATGTGGTGGACTGGCGAACTGCCCTTGGTGTACCCTGCCTTCGCCCAGAGATGCTGGGATTGGCTCCAGCCCCCCCCCGTGACCCCGACTAGCGGGAATAAGCGGTACGGATAATGAATGAATGAATGAATGTATAGCACCTTTCATACATACTGTAACAGGGTGACAAACAGCAGACACAGAAGGTGCTGGGTCTAGTTTTAATCTTAAATCTCCATAGTAGACACAGTACAGCTCAATACAGAGGAGCGTAGCATGCTCAAAACTCGGTCAGCAGTCACTTCTAACTTGGCCTGTAAGTTGAAGCTTGGCAGAAGTAGCACCGAAGTGGGTCCATGTAGGTGCAAGCAATGCACAACGACGTATGGCTGGACCTGTGGGCTTATATAGGGAGTCAAAGTAATGAAGGACAGGTGCATGTGATAATGAGAGGTGATCAGTAGTTAATTAGTAGGCAGGTGATTGAGATCTGGGGAGTGCACGTGAGGTGGAATGTTGTGAAGTGGGCCGTGACACATACATGCAACTCAAAGTGCTTTACAGAATAAATAGAAGAAAACAAACATAATAAAATAAGGTAATAAAATAACAAAATGACAAATTATTAAAATAATTAGAAGAAGAACAAACATAAAACGTAATTAAGTAAAATAATGTGATCATAAACTATCGGAGTTGCTTACCTAAATGCCACTCTAAACAGGAAGGTTTGAGGCTCTTCATGAAGCTGTACAGGGATGAAGTGTCTCTAGCCCCACAGGAAGAGAGTTCAAGAGCTTTGGGCCATAGTGGCTAAAAGCACCCTCTCTGATCTTTAACTGGGTTTTAGAAGGATCTTGCTGCATTTTATGCATATTAATAAGAGGAGTGGAGCAGCTGATTAAACTAACAGTAATCATACATGTCAGTGTAAAAATTGAAGAACTATCCATATAATTAAAAAGTTATTTAACTATTAAATGTTCTTCCAAGAACCATACACAGAAGCAAAGAGTCTTTAAATAACCTTCTTTTAAAGTGTGTAACACAACATAAACTAGACTCTCACTTATTTGGACAAGAAGTGAAAGAACACTGTTGTCTTTTCAAGAAATAACAATAATAATAATAACAATAATAATAATGATTGACATAACTCAAGACATAATCTGATGAACTGAAAACCTTTAAAATGGTAGGTGGAAAACCACTTAAAAAGAAGTTAGCATACGGTGAAAAGGGCAGCCAGAAGAGTAAAAGAGTGACAATAGTTCTGTGTTTCAATATAAACACAATGAAATGAGGACATGTTACTTTTTGCAAAATGTAATGTGCAGTAGAGCAGCAACCCAGCTATGGGGATACTGTATAGATGAGAAGAGCAAGAGAAACAAGAGACATTTTCTTACAGTGCCATATTTGAAGACTTTAAAATATGGTTGGGGATATTTGTTGAATATATTGCTATTCAATATAATATTATTACTTACAAGCATTTGCTTTCTCAGAAAATCATACTTTAGTCTGTTGCCATGACTGCTTAGACAGTAGTGAAGCTCCTCTTTCACACTCACCATTCCTCATGTATTTACATCTTATTACTGTTATATTTGTTAATTCATTAACAGTATGACCTTGTCTTAGTATTACAGAAGTCCTCTGTGTCTCTTCCTGATTCCTCTATTGCTCTGTCCATCAGTGAAAATGGCATGAAGCGCCCTTACATCCACAACATCACAGGACCCTCATGGTTCACATTCAGATTGTATCTCCGCTGTGCTCATTAGCAAAAGAGATAAAAGGTAACAGAGGCGGCCAGAGAATTACAAAGAACATAAAAGCCTTGTGTGGCATAAAAGTGCTTACATTAAGGGTATAAATGTTTTGATAAAATATTGTATTCTACCTTAAATAACCATATTCTCAGTGTCACAGTAACTTAGTTTGGCATGGATTAATTTGAACAGTTGGTCCCACTGAATGTTCTTCTTCATTCATGGGACATAATCTGTAGCCCATATTCCTAATGCCAAGATACTGCATTTTCTGGTTGGTGGATTACTTTTTTGTTTTGTTAATGTGTGTTTAATTTGCAATATCTCAGTAAGTGTAGTATAATGCTTTATGAAGGTATTCAAAAAATGGATCCAGATGGCAAAGCCTTCCGTAAGCATTCTAAATGTAGGGTGAGACATATCGATGAAATCCAGTGAAGTATTTTTTTTCTCTTTCCCTCATGTGCTCCATGCACATTTGCTTGCTCTGTTGGGTTCTTGCTGCTTCTGCTGAGAGCTTGAGCAGGGCTGACACACAGAAAGTCCAGTCTATGTTGTTTTTTTTCTTTCCTTATGCAGCTAATAACTGATGTTCTCATTGAGGTCCACCATTACCAGCGCCTGACTCGAACAAACACACCTGTCAAGGCACAATAACAGCAGATTTTCTGATTTTTGTTTGAAACAGATAATGCTTCCCAATCAGACTGGCTTTGTTAAAGGTGAAATGCATTATGCAACAGTACAGTGTATTTTTTTGTTGCAGGGAGCACCGAATATTCTGCATGCTACAGAATTAGTTATGGAAATAAGTGTGTCAGGAACAATCTAGATTGGTTCTACACTTAGGGTCTTAGGTGTTGTGACAGAAAAGTCCAGTGTACCTGGGCTGTCCAGCCTCCAGAAGCATAGTCTGAATTAATGAGGAGGAGTGACTCTTCTGCCAAAAAGTGTTGCACAACTCCTATAATCTAAGACAATCCTGTGAGTTGTAGTTCACTTTGTGTTGACCCATTGTTTACAATTGTAAAACACCTAGCTTTACCTTGCAGCCCTTAAAGTGAGTTATATCTGGCTGTTTAAATGCAAGTTAAACTCTCTTGCCTATGTAGCTGATGTGTTCACTGTATCCCTGTGCAGTACAAGGTACCTGCTTAGTGATTTCTAACACATGGAGTGATGGCAAATACAGGCATTACTAAATAACAACAACAACAACAATAATAATAATAACAACAATAATAATTATTATTATTTGTTGTTGTAGAATAAAAATAACATTTCAAATGTTAATTTTTAAAAAGCATCTCAAACATTCAAACATATTGTAAACCTGTGTGCATAATATATATTTGTCATCTGTAGATCAGCTATTTAACTTCACTTTTCTCAGTAGCTTATCAAACAGATTAGTAGCCTTATCTCAGGAATGATTACTCGAATGTCTTGCAGTACTGTTGTTATCCAGAAATGGCAAAGGCAAGAAACGGAAAAGTCTTTTTTGTTGTTAAAAGCGTAATGTGGTCCCAAACACTAAACCTAAATTTGGTCGTTCAAACATAGACTGTATCACTTTGAAGTTGTATTTGGTCGGTTAAATGGAATTGGACGCCATCTGTTTATCTAAATTTGAGCTACTGCAAATGAGCTTTATTACACAAATTTATTGATGACAAACAATTACATTGTTAAGTTTTCTCACTGATGGGAGCAAGTAATTTCCCTTATTTGCAGCAAAGCATTTCATTGTAGTCAGACGCTTTAATGCTATCATTCGAGTGCATTGTTCATTCGGGAATCTAACCTGTGTAGGCTAACTATAACAGGACTGGAATACGACACCAATACTCTTTACTATGCAGCGATGTGCTTTGCCGTGCCGTTTTTATTCACACCCCTGGAGTAGCGCAATGGACTTTCCCAGACAGACATGTCACGGTTGTTGCTTGGAATCGAAGCGCTGTGGGAAAGGCATCCTGTGTCTGCCATTGCAGTGAAGCCGTAGAGAGGCTGAGGACACGAATCCCCTCCTCTCCTTGCATGTACACGTCTGAACGGATATTTCGTCTCGGAGCATTTTGATACAGCTGATTTGCACTCGACGCTCGTATCGGGAGTTTATTTTTCGGACACGAATTCATATCATCAGTACCAGCGGGAGCCACTGACGATAGCGTATTGCTACGCTAAAGGAGAGCTGGCGGAGAACTTTGGATCTCCTCAATAGCGTTGCTGACATGTTGCTCATCGTCCATAGAGTGCATAGTTAAAACTCTTAGCCCGGCGCTGCGGCACCCGGGCGAGAGGGACGAAACGGGCCGTTTTTTACTCTTTGGTCAAGCAAGCAAAACGTAGCTCATCCCGTTTTTTAAAAAGCTACAACGTTTAGTCAACTTGAGAAGCTAGAGAAGGAACAAAATGTCTGCCAGAGCTGCCTCTAATAAGGTAACGCTACGTTCTTGTTTATGTTTGTAACGCCATTTTCAACAATGTCAAAAATATTGGAGCACGGAGCATTGCTAGCGTCCTTCCGAGCATCCAAAGCACTCAGTACTTAAGTGGCATCTCAGTAGGTAGGCATGGACTCTCTAGCTAGCTTGAGCTAGCTGCCTATACCTTCTCTAAGGTCATGTGTCTAAACGCCGGTGTGGTGTCCAGCAATCATTAGCTAGCTAGTTGGTTAGCTAGCCAACGCGTTTCTTTACATATACATCTAGCTAATATAGCTAACTCGGATGGTGGTATTGTTTTTATTCGTTTCTGCTTAGATGTTTAGCTGGCTAGCTGTTTGGCTAACCCTGGCTAGCTAAGATGATGTTCAGCTGACACCAAGGCTGTTTCAGCTTGCTTACCATGTCTGGTCATATTAATATTGTGTTACGACAGTACCATTGACTGTCATAAACTGCTGAAAATGTTATATTATGGACATTTTTCCACTCGTAGCTACAACCTAAACCTAAACAGCTAGCGTTAGCTCGTGATGCCAATGCGATGTGTTACCTGCTAACTCTACCTGCTACCTAGCTCAGGTAAATAGCGAAGTAACGGTAGATAGCGCTGAAACCAGTTTTCCATGAATTACGCACCGCAGTCGGAGAACATGTTTATGCTACCCTAGCTAGCCAGAAGCATTTTGCGAGATCCCATAGGATACAACCCCCCCCCCCCACACACACACAAAAAGGATAGCTAGGTTCGCTCAGCTAGCTATCTACTTACCTAGATCTACTTAGCTAGTTATCGTAGCGTTCGACAGTGTTTGTAGATTGTCTAGTTAGCCGACTAGCTAACTGCCGTTTTAAAGTTCTAAGTTGATAGTGAGCGCGTTATCTAGCTAGCTCCCCATTTAGGGTAAAATGGCTAGCAACTGTATTTATTTATAAGTGACAGGTGCTTTCTCTGCAGCTTTTGTCTTGAACTTTGCGGTTAACAATCCTGGCCAGTTTATAATCCGCGTTAGTTGTTGTTTTTGAAGTATAAGATCTGCCCTACTTTCGGCTAGTTTCAGTAACGTATTATTAACCATGGGCGTGTTTCTGTTTCGGTTGAAACTTGACAGCCCATGTTCAGTAAACCAGTCCTACATTCCAGGGCTGTTTAACCCATCCTTCCCCGTGTAGTGTGTGTGCGCTTTTTAATTTGTTTTTTTAATTTTGGAACTAATAATACTTACGACTGCTCAGTTAAATGATGATAAAAACATTAAGTTCTGAAAACTGAATATTGGAATTTAAGATGCATCTTGGGTTATGATTTGCACTTTGTTTAGGCCTTTACTGTTCCTGGAGCAGATTGTTAGGTCAAATAGCAATTGCAGTGACACTGTTGTAGAAATCTTTGAGTTAAGTCAGTACAATATTTTTATCTGACTAAATGGCAAAAGCTTGATGCATTTTGAGTTGAGCTGTTTTCTTTACAGTAACCTGACTGCACACACACTTGTAGCAATGTCTCAAACAGGTTGCACAAGTTAAAAGACTACATATGAAACAGTTTAACAAATAACGGTTGCTCTTAATTACCAGACTTTCAGGGGCAAAATTATATTCACCTAAAGGGTAGGTAGGCATGTACAGAAGAAGAAAACAACTTCAGGCTTGTGAATCTAGAAAGCTTTCTGCTATTGTCATCTATAAAAAGGTGTAGTTGAATTATGTTTTTCAAATTGGAGATTTGGTTGCTATATTTACATGTAGTGATTGTCAGTGTTGAGGTGAATAAGGTGTACATGTCCTCAGTCGTTGAATGATGAATGTTTGCTTGTTTGGGATGAAGCAATCAATGTCAAATATCTGGGAGTGTCTCTCTCACTCCCTCTCTGTTTTGCCCATTCTGTATCTTGCATCACAGGTGACCAGCATCCTGATGAAACCTGGATGTGTATTCTCTTTGGTGAACCAAGAGAAGATTATTGTGCGTGTGTGTGTTTTGCTTCAAACATTGAAAAAATACAGCATTTCGTATATTAGCCGGTTTCTGTGATTAATAGTTTTTTATAACACAACATTGTGACTTTGAATTTTATTTGCAGTGTCACCCTATTCGGTGGTGATTTTGTAATGAATGGATATGTGTGTGTGTGTGTGTGTGTGTGTGTGCGCGCGTGCACATCTTTTGCATTTGTTGTGTGGATGAGGATGACTGAAAATGAGAGATGAGAGGAATATTAATGTCAATGAGTTTAAGCTAGCTTTACCCTTTCAGATCAAATAAGGATTGTAGGCAAGATGGTTTGTATAACATGCTTAAATTTGATAGGTTAAAACTGGAATTCACTGAGTATTGCCTAAGTACCCTTTATTGCATTTACAGTGAACCTAGAAATAGATGTGCTGAGACACAAGATCCCAGAATAGAGCTGTCGGAGTATAGTGTTGTAGGTATTCAAAGTGAATTACAATTAATTCATGTTAGAAACTATTAGCCCATTATAGATAATAACGATTCAAAATAACAGGACAAAATAGTATATGGTATATATAACATATAGCAGCCAATAAGTTCACTAAGTTGAAATAGGTTTTTTATGTGAAATTCATTACTTGAAAGGGGGGGGGGGACTACAAAGACAGTGCCAGAACTTTCCTTTGTTTTGTAATGTCACAGTATCAAGACTAGAACACTTTGGCGACATCAGAGAGAAAAAAGGGGTGAAAGCATGACTTTACTTTCAGTATTGTTCTTGAGCTGGACCAAGAGTCCCGGCTGGAAGTGTTGGTCTCCTTTTTGATGTTCTGGGAATCACAGAACCAGACACGTCTGCACGTATTCTGGATTATTGCATGCAGAATTCTGTCTTGGGAATTTGTTCTGATGAGTTTGAAGTGCCATCAGCTGAGAAGAAATCAAAGGTTAAGTCCTGTAATTGAGACCAACCGGCCTCCAAAACCTTGAAATGTCTGGTGTTGTGATTTACATTTACATTTACATTTACGGCATTTAGCAGACGCCCTTATCCAGAGCGACTTACAAAAAGTGCTTCATTGTTTTACTCAGAACAAAATCTCTAGCTAGTTAGTTTAGGCTAAAATCAGGAAGAAACTTTAAGCAAAGATATTATTAGATACAGTCAGTATGGACGCCTAGATATACTCAAATATATACTGAGAAAACCCTACTTAACAGATAAAAGCAAGAAAAGTCATTACAGTCACAAATATTTAATACATGCTAGTGTAGTAAAATTTAATTTAAGTGCTCTTGAAACAGATGTGTCTTCAGTCTTCGCTTAAAAACAACAAGAGACTCTGCCATTCGGACACTCAGTGGAAGTTTGTTCCACCACTGAGGTGCCAGAACTGAAAAAAGTCTGGATGCATGTTTTCCGCATGTCCTGAGAGATGGTGGGTCAAGCCGAGCTGTGCTTGAAGCTCGAAGAGCTCTGGGTACAGATCGGGATTTGACCATTGCCACCATGTATGGAGGTGCTGGTCCATTCTTAGCCTTGTAGGCCAGCATCAGGGTTTTATATCTGATGCGGGCAGCTACAGGAAGCCAGTGAAGAGAGCGCAGCAGAGGAGTAACATGGCTGAACTTAGGAACATTGAAGACAAGTCGAGCCGAAGTTCTGGATCAGTTGCAAGGGCCTGATGGTACGCATAGGAAGACCAGCCAGGAGTGAGTTGCAGTAGTCAAGTCTTGAAATGACAAGAGACTGAACAAGCACTTGAGTAGCCTCGCTAGACAGAAAAGGTCGAATTCTCCGAATGTTGTAAAGGAGAAATCTGCATGACCGAGTCAGGTTTGCAACATGGGTTGAGAACGATAACTGGTCATCCACAACTACACCAAGACTTCGAGCTTCAGCAGATGTGGTGACCAGCGAGTTCTCAAAAGAGATGGAAAGATCCTGGCGAGGACTTGAAGTTCCAGGGATGAACAGTAATTCAGTCTTGCTGGGGTTCAGCTTCAAGTGATGAGCCGACATCCAGGATGAGATATCAGCAAGACAAGCCGAGATCCGAGATGAAACCTGTGTGTCAGAAGGTGGAAAGGAAAGGACAAGTTGAGTGTCATCAGCATAACAGTGATAGGAAAATCCATGGGAGAATATTACATCACCAAGAGAACGAGTGTAAAGAGAGAAGAGCAGAGGACCGAGCACTGAGCCTTGTGGGACACCCGTGGTGAGCCTGGAAGGAGCAGATGTGGCCCCCTGCCAAGATACTTGGTAAGATCTCCCATCTAGATAAGACTTAAACCACTGCCAGACAGTGCCAGTGATTCCAAGTCTTCTGAGGACAGACAGGAGGATCTGGTGGTCAACTGTGTCGAAGGCTGCAGAGAGGTCAAGCAGAATTAGGACCGAAGACAGTTTGGCAGATCTAGCAGCATGCAGCTTCTCTGTAACTGCGATGAGAGCAGTTTCAGTAGAGTGCGCCGGTTTGAAGCCAGACTGGTTCGGGTCCTGTAGGTTGTTCAGAGAAAGAAATAGAGACAGTTGGTTATAAACAGAACGCGCAAGACCTTAGATAGGAAAGAAAGAAGAGATACAGGTCTGTAATTGCTGATGTCAGAACAGTCCAGAGTAGGCTTCTTCAAGATGGGGATCACTCTTGCAGTCTTGAAGATAGCTGGTACATGGCCTGTTGACAAGGAGCTGTTGATGACATGAGTGATGAAAGGTAGAAGGTTACAGTGGTGTAGGGGTGGGAAGGGTCCATATCCTTGTGACATCTGCTCCTCTGTGTTGATTGGTTTCCCTTCCAGTAGCAGTGGTCTGTGGACTCCCTCCCATGTTACCCCCTCATGGGCCTGTTCTTTGTTAGCAGGATGTAAAGTTTCACTTTACGTCTTTACCCTGTAAAAGGTGTGTCTTACAACTTTGAACATCTGCTCATTGTTTCAGGCAGGATTTCAGGTTTCATTCAAGATGAAACATGGTACACCTTGTACTGTTCACAAACAGTTAAGGGGAAGGATTAGTCTTTCATACAAACATGTCACATGTAAAAATATGTTATGGATGTGTTTCACAACACATTCCAGTGTTTTTAAAGAAATTGTATTTCTTATGTTTTTCTCCATCAAATAGCTACTCACGGTCTGCAGTGTTTTTCTTGTACCGGTCTGTACCAGTCAATTGGGTCAAGCAAGGTCATACCATGCTCTGGTAGAAAAAGTTTCATAAGTAGTATCCTGTTCAGGACAATTGTTTATGGCTGTTTTACTGCCATAATACAGCCAACGTGACACAAATTATTCTGTCAGTAGAGTAAAAAATAATCTGATATGTTTGTTTACGTAAGGGAGGAAAATATAATTTCCATTCTTTGACTGTTTGAGGCCGTGAACTACCTAGAGTGCTTAAGGTTTAGGTCTCAATAATTATATGTCTAACATACTGCTTATTTTGTGTCTTCAGACCTATCTTTTAAAACAAGTATGCACTTTGGTACATCTCCTTAGTCTGTTCTTTTTGCAGTGAAAACCGGACATCGTGGAGTTTCAGTGTGAGCACCTCTGCATACTAAGCATATGTGCTCACTCTGTTTCTTCAACTTCTTTCATTCACTCCCATTTAGAGAGGAAAGGGGCTGTGAGATGCAGTGTGTATGTGGGCTGGGTTTTAACCAGCTGTGAGTGAGTCATACAGAGACCCACTGCTGGAATGGGTGGCCTACATGTACCACATTCACATCTTCCCCAGCTGATGTTGTTATGGAGTTGTAGGTCAGCACTGACACCTGGGTTAATGGAGACTTCGTTCCCTGCTGTCTAGTGTAGTATTACATAGCTGCGTATCAGCTGGCCAGAGGCCAAGTGGTCTTGCGCGTACTCTGCACATGGACCCAAACGAATGCACACAGTCTTAACTTTTGCTTTTTGATGACTTAAGTTGAAATTCCTGGTTTGAGAAGATGTCTTGAGGCATATAGAATGATAGGCCTGTTCATTTTATTTATTATTATGACCTTTATCTAGACAGACAACTGTCAGGTAACATCCCAGTGCTACAGAATCTTTGAACTCAGGAAAAACAACTTGATCAATTTTATATCCTCATTAATCTCCTAGAGTTAAATGAGTCTGATTGCCATATCTGAGTGGAGGTACCTTTCATCTTATTGTCTTATCATACTTCACTGAGAGGTGTGTGTGTGTGTGTGTGCGCGCACGTGCTTAAGAGCTCCTGTGTTTGCTATTGCCTGTTAGCACACCCCCAAGCTCCATGGATGTCACTGGTGACTCATAAATGAACCTAATATTGATGGATACCAGCATATGTGGAATCTGTCATCTTTGTCCAACAGATTTTGTCAGGTTCTAATTTGTGAATGGCTATGGGCAAAGGACCAGTGGCTTAGCACTGGTTTAAGTGCTTGTTCATTATTCGCCATGTGACGTACAGCATGTATACGGGTTGCTGTGGTCTTTGTGGTATTGGGCTGAGCTATAAGGCTAAAACATTTATTTTATTGTAGTATCATGATGTACCTTATGGGAACATTTTTCTATATAGTCGTACACTCTTGGTGCATTGATCAGGATACCAAGGTTAATGTATTGTGTTGCTTTAACCAAGAGGACTGATCTAAAGTTAGTTGCCCTTCAATCTAATGACTTAAAGATTTGTTGAATCAGAGGACATGGGTCTCAAGGACAAGTCTTAACAGGGTCAGAAGTCTGCTCAACCCAAGTGACCCCATTGACACTCTTTGGTCATGAGACTCTGCCACAGTCAGATAAGACGTGGATCATAAGCAAAACGTTATGTTTGTCTGTGCTTATAAAATAGAGGTTGTATGTGTAAAATTAATGGAAGAAATGTGAAATGTCTCTGCAAGTCACAATTTCTACATATGTAGCTTTCGACATGTATTTATCATTTCATGATTTGGTCTCTTGACTCTCTTCAATGGCATAAGAAATGATTTGTCACATTACTGGCATTTTTTTTGCATGGCAGCCTTTGAGTCCTTATAAATGTCAATTATGGAGATTTATGGAAATCTGAATAGGCTGCTACTTTCATCCTTAATGAAAAATGGGGATATAAGGTGTAGAGGGAAAATCCTCTTAACTCCTGGCTGGCATCAATGGTGTCAAGGTCATTGATGAAAATAGTATGGGAACCTCTAGGAGAATTTGTGTCCCAAGGCCTGAAATCATTGAAGGACCAATGAATTCAAAGTTGTCAGGCAATGATCTGGTGAAATGTCAAGTGTTTCTCTATGATCTAAAACTCAAAAGAAGCTGGGTCATGTATCATGACAATGGCCTAGAACAAAGTCATTTCCCGACTATAAGGTTTCACTAGTTACAAATAAAGGACTTGATTGCCTAAACCTTTATGTTCAAAAGGATATAACGGTGTACATTTTGTGTACAATCTTTGTTTAATAAAATTCTCTGTACAAAGTTACAGTGGGAAGGTAGTGAGTCAGGCCACCCAGTGCATCCATGCTGCAGTGTACCATGATTTCTCCAGCTCCTTCTTGGGAAACCTGAGCCCTAATCATCACATGTCCTTAGTGTTGCATCAGCAGAATTGAGCAATTTGATAAAAGTGCCACATTTCCAGTGACACCCCCCCCCCCTCCCCATTTTCCCTGCAGTGAAGGGATTGATGCTTTAGAGAGTGTGTGGAAACCCAGCTTCTGTGTTGGAGGTGGATGTATTTAGTTGATCAGAGCTGGCATGGAGAGTTGTTCGCCTGTTTTGGTTTCTTGTTTTCTGTCACTCTTGATTCCATGCTGATGGTGTAATCATTCATTTCCTCTGTGTGCTAAAGGTGGGAGAGGAAAGGAAAACGTGCGTGGAGTCTGTTGCTACTTGACCTGTGTACTGATGCACATTCCACCATGACAGTCTGATAGAGAGAAACACACATACAGCTCCAGGAGGTTTCTGTGTGTGTGTATGTGTGTTTATCAGGTCAGGTTTGTCACTCTTGTCACTCAAAACTCAAAATCTCTGCGCAGGTGTGAGATCAGAGATGAGTGTATTCATGTGTAGACACACCGGTCTGTGGCACCTACCAAACTACTTATCCCAGCTGGTTCATCTGTCTGTAAAATATCTAAAAAGACTCCTGTTGTTTGTGCATCTGTGCATGTGACTGGGATGGAGGGGGATGAATGCTGCCTTGGCACAGGGCACTCAGGAAACCACGCAGCGTTAGCCTCCCTGTACAGCATATCTGTCTTCTACGGCAGAGTAGCTCCCAACTGTGTGATATGCAAATGCCTCTGCTTGTGTGTGCTTCCGTGGCTTCCGTTGTGCTCTGCTTTGCAGTATAATGTCCTTTTGCAGTCAGTTGTTTTAGGCATGTGCAAAGGATTCATTGGTTATGGGTCAAAGCAGTTCTGTAAGGAACTTAGGCGTCCTGTGGGCGACTCTGATGTCATCTCGCAGTGTGAGAGCAGAGTCGTCGGAGAGAGATGCAGTGGGCCAGTGTCTGAGAGCTCTGTCCACCACGGCGCGTCAGGGGTTAAGGCCAGTACAGCACTTTACACTGCAGATGGATCTCTGCTCCTACTGAGCAGAGGAGCCCTACGCTGTGGCACAACTGCGGATCCCCCACCCCCACTCGCACACACACACACACACACACACACACACAAACAAGCACACACATACTGACACTGTTGCAATTCTGCCAAGCCACAGGGATTTATTCAGGTGGGTGTGGGTCTGTGGGTGTGTTTGGAAGGAATGGGCAGCCAGTGAGAGACAGGTCCGGATAGGGGATAGTTGATTTAATAAATAGAGACATGCCTTTGCTTTCAGGCACACTTAAAGTAGTTGCTAGGACTGGAAGTGATGCTCAGAGGGCATCCTGTGGTACCAAACGAATTGTGTTGCTTGGATTTCTTTCTATGCGGCTACATTTCTGAGTAGTAGTTTCTGAAACTACCTGCTCACGTACTCTCTCCTGTGCTCTGTCTCTTTCTGTTTTTGTGTCTTGGTCACTGATTGCGTTGCGGTTCTTGCGGTGAGCAGGCAGTTTTGATGTGAGCCTTGATCGGCTGCATGGTTGAGTTTTGGGGATCTTTAGGTGGATTAGGTATAGAGGAAGGCAGCCATAGAGATGTTTCTGACTCCTCTGAGGTGATCAGAGCGAATTGCTGTAAGTAGATAATTTAACAAACACTCGAGTGTTCACGAGTGTTCTGTCTTGCTGGTAGGCCGCTAAAGATCTTGTTTACATCTGTTACGTAAATATCTATATGCTAAATAGTACATTGGTTTTTATGCATTCTATTTGTTGTTTAGCATGATGTATCAGTGCTTTTACCTTGCTAATCCATTTTCAATATGGGCTCTGAGCTTATTAGGCCCACATAACTGTACGATGTATAAGGGGTGCAAATTGTTACTCATACACATGTATAGATTTGCAGTGATGGACTTGGTTGCAGTGCACGTGCGTGTGTGCATACATGCTGTTTGCACGTGCATGCACACACACACACACACACACACACTCTCTGTTCCTCTTTGGTGCCCATTCATCCTGCTCCATGTTATGAGCTTCCCTCTTAAGTTTCAATATCAAGATCCGCATGTCCGATCACTAGAGGACATTTAGCCAACGTCTGCAGTCACATGTCTGTCCCTCCTGCGGACATGTTCGCTCACCACATGCTACATGTTTGGTGTCTGGGTGCCAGGGAAGAGCATGAGAGGAAGCGTCAGACCTCCCACCCCACTGCTCTCCTGCTGGCTGCAGTACGCTGTCCACAGTGTTCTGGGTGAACACTTCTACCCAACAGCGGTCTCTGTACTTTGCTCCGCTAGAACCATTGATCCCGGCGTTTCAGTGATTTGGAGCCAATCACACTACATAGGTTGTAAAATAGCATGTGACTATGGAAGGCTTGATTAAAGAGGCCTCCTTCTGACGTAATTATTTGGTGTCTCGTGTCATTAATTCTTGCACAGGCTGGCTGTAAAGGCCCAATTCTGCCGCTGGGCTCTGTTAAAACTAGGACATATTTTCAAACCTACGTTTGTTCTGCCCTCTATGCAGTTTGGTGACTGCCTTAAAGACAGTATGGCCAGCACTGCAGATAAAGTGCCAAGCACTACTCCCACACTTGAGTCATAGACTCCGCCTCCCTTGTGCAGACTCCACCTCCCTCACGCAGACTCCGCCTCCCTCTCAGACTTTCTCAGATTACTCAGATATATATGTATTGGTGATGCACATTCGGTTTTAGAGCATTTTTTTTTCCAGACCAATTCTTGGTGGATTCTGGGATTCCATGCAAATTATATAACTAGTTCAGTGTTCTTGATTGAATGAGTTATGTTGGTGACTGTGATGAAGTGACAGATTCAGTGCTTCCTAAGGACTGAATTGAGAAACGCCGTTTCAAATGTTTAAAGGAATTGTGAACTTCCTGGGCAGTTTTTGTGACTTCTGTTGGTGTGCTTCTCAGTTTCACTGTACCATGCTGCTACAACATCTAAACCTACCAGCAACAATCAATGGAAGCTATTTTTAGTCTGTGTGTGTGTGTGTGTGCGCTGCATGGCCTGAGTTAAATAATCTTCCTAGCTTGGTAAGGACTGAACAGCTATGAATGAGAGAATTTACACGGTCTAGTTGCAATACCATAATAATGCATAATAAAGACTCACACTCACAAAAACGTTAATTGGCTGTCTTAATTATCCCCCAAGAAACAATTAATGTAACCCATCATTTTATCCTGTATCTTTCTTCCTTTTTTATTTGTGATGACACCCACTGAGTCCTACCACGAGGACACTGTTAATTGCAGATAGGCTAAATGTTAAGTGAACTCGCATGGAAAATGGCTGGATATCTGTCTGCCGATTGTGTTGACAGGTAGCTCAAACCTGTGTATAATCCTCAGCATTATGTCTGAATGGGAGATATTATTAGCCTTTGACATTATTATTCATTTTGCAAAAGAAACACACTCACACTCGTGTAACCAGACACAGCATATTATTTGACAAGAATTCTGTAATGATGCAGCTATTTCCAGGTTGTGGCTATGTGCTGCAGTGAGCCCCCCCCCACACACACACACACACACACACACACTCCTGTCCCTTTTGGTCTTACTGAGGAGTTGTTCTGGGCAGCTGCCTGTCTCCGAGAGCGCTTTGGTCCCATCCTCTCGTTAGAGCTGTGCTCAGCTGTCTGGTCCATCTGTGTGTGGGGCCCCCAACAGCTCTGCTTCAGCACGAGCCTCCAGACCCCTCGCTGCAGAGAGCTGTCAGCTGCCACTTCTGCCTGCCTCCTTCCTGTTGGGTGAAACGGCGATTAGCATGGACTTGCAGCGGCTAAAGTCGTACAAAACCTTCTTGCTCTCCTCGCACACCGACTGGCTGGTACTTACATGTAAATGTAATAGCAGCCACATACTTACTTACCTGTTAGAAACCAATATATAGAGTGAAGCACAAAACCACTTTGTGGTTGGGGAGTATTAAGGTATTCAAGTCAGGATGTAGCATGTGCAGTATGATCTTAGAGCCACTGGGATAACTCAAGCCCCCGTTCACATTCTCTCAAATGTACTAGGTGTAATATGGTACTTACTCGGGCCGCTGTAGAAAGCAGATAGAATTGGTTTTTTATTTAAGCTGAAGCACGCAGTAAACGATATAAGGCCTTTCTATGCGGGTTTACATTTTATGTTGCCATAAGTGTCCTATAAAGCTTTAAAGCTACGGCTGTAGACTTGGTGTGCTCGATCACCTGAAGGTTGTAGCAAAGACCTACTGAAAGTAGGTTAAAGATGATAAAGATTGCATACCATTTGCAATGATCTGGGATTTCAAAAGAATGGCTCTGAAAATGGATCTGATCATCTAACGTCAAACTAAGACTTCTTACCTCATCCACTTTTTTTTTTTACATTGCCGTATCTTTTACTGAAGAAGGGGCTTGATCAGTCAAGGTCACGCACACAAAATGTGAAGACCAGTAGTCTTTTTTTTTTCGTCCAACCCGTTTGTGGGCTCTGATTTAGTGTTGCATTATCTGTGGATTTGGACAGTTAAACAGGGAAGTCATCTGTTTCTTATGTGTTTTGGCATACAAGTCCTCCTCCTTTCTACTTTGAAACTGCTTAAACAAAATTTGATTGGATGATAAATTGTTTGAGATAAAGCAGTCACTGACTATCATTTGCTCTGTAGGTTTCTGTCTGTCTGCCGCGCATGTGTGTGTGTGCGCGTGTGTGCGCGTGTGTGTGCGCGTGTGTGTGTGTGTGCGTGTGTGCGTGTGTGTGTGTGTGTGTGCGCGAGAGCGTGAGTGAGACAGAGAGAGAACTGTTGAATGCCTATACCTGTACTACACTAGGAGTGTTTCAGGTGTGTGTTCAGAAAGTAAATGGAATGCAGTAGTCTGATTCAGGTTCAGCTCTCATCCTGTAACGACCGTGTTCTGAAGCTCTGTCAGCTCAAATCTTTTGTGCAACAGCACTGCCCCTCAAACAACTGAGTGACTAGCGAAACCACAGCTGTTCCAGTAACTACCACATGCAAATAAACAAACAAACAAGCAAACAATCGCAGGCAGATAAAGTGGAAAAGGTTGAGACGAGGCTGGGGTGGAAATGACCCCATGACCCTTCTGTGAAAATGCTGATGCAACGTGACTTTTTTTCTGCTTAATTAAGGAGTGAATAAAAGGCCACTCTTGACACAAATCATTCAAGAATGATTATTATTATTATTTATTAATGAATGTATTTATTTTGCACCCATGAATGCTCGCCCCCTGCACATGAACCAACATGCGTGGTCCTGTTGAAGAGTTTCCTGGGAAACCAGCAGTCCCTCTTCGGTCATTCAACACCATGGCTGCTCCTGTCCACTAAATTTGTCATTTGTTGCTTTACAAAGCTTTCTCAGAAAGAAAGTGGTTAGTTCTGTAACCAAAAAAACAAAGGCCTACATAGAAAAACAAGTGAGATGGCCAAAGAAACACATGAAACAGACGTCTTTGAATGAATAGAATAAATCTTGAATAAATCTAAACTTCAAAGTGGCATCACAAACTTGCGTTGACATACGCAGAATGGGGCAGTGGTAACTGAAATCCTTATTAGCATGTTTACCATAGCCGCGATGAGAGGCAATGTGCATTTAACATGGAAAAACAGTTTCACAAAAGCACCGTGTTCACATTATTGACTGGACAGCTAACTAACTTGGTTCCCATGTAACCAAAAGAGCTGTGCACACCTCCAGTTAAGGTGATTGCTGTAAACATTTGAGCAGTTTTATAAACCTGCTCATAAACATGGTCATCATCATGTTGGCTGATAGACTGGTACTTGAATACTGGAGAAAAATGAGTCTTAAATTTGATTATTTGTATGAAAAATCTGGTGTCTGTCAGCAGTATTTCTCATGTGTATCTGCTATTTTAGGTTTCATTGTCTCGGATGCGACTGTCCTGTGTATTCCTCAGTTGTTGCATTTAGCCTATTTGTTTAATCCTTAGAGCAACAGAATGAGTTGGTTGTGCAAGGCAGTCAAATGCATTTCACATCCACAAAGAAACTGTGGCTTTGCATGTTGAAGTCTTGAAAGAGAGAGGAGCAGTGAAGGAAATTGGTGTCTAGCAAACGGAGTTGGTGGCCCCACTAAGGGAGTTGGTGGCCCCACTAAGGGAGTTGGTGGCCCCACTCCCCTTTCCCTTCCTCAGCCCTCCACACTCAAAATCAGCTCTCAAAAAACAGACTCGAGAAGCAGATACTTATACAGACTTCATAAGCGTCCAAGCATGCGTTGTCCAAATCGATCGTCTACATCTCTGTACTAAAAGATGTGTTGAAATGACAAGACCAGTAGCGCCAAATCAGCATCACCATCACTCCCATTATCATGCAGAACGGCGCTGGTGTAGTCGGGCTGGCAGTAGTTTTTGCGTTCAGAAAAATTCACTCGTCCGCTTCGCTCACTGGCTCCTTCTTCCTTTCTCCGCCGCTCTCCCCCGCTCTCCTCCTTCTCCTTCTGCCGAATTGAGCGGAGTTTTCTTTTTAATTAATAATCCATCTCTCATGCCTCATTGTGCTTTAATGGGCCCCAGAATGAGCGCATTGTGCTGGCAGACCAGGAGCCTGCAGCTGACAGAGGGAGAGTGCAGCGGATCGTTTGGGAGAGATGATTTCTCACTTGGTTTCTTTTACCATAGCCAATTGAGGGGCAATCGAGACAAGACCACACCGCCTTTCTTGGTGTTAACCATCTCTGCAAAAGAGATTCTGACACTTTAACATAACTTTGAACTCTTTAACACGCCTCCATGCTTTAGTATTGCTCGAAATAATGCCTTAGCAGAAAATAACCTACTGTTCTATTTGACATGTTGACGACTGAGGTGGTCTTTCCTGATCACGTCCAACAAAGGATTGGCGTCATACTTTCAAATCGATTGCAGATTACTCGGCCAGAGTTCAAGGGGCTTCATTAAAGTTCAGTCCAGAGGGCCCAGTTACTAAATCTTTTTAGGTCTTTTACTTCCTCTCACGCATCCAGAACAGTGTGTTACTCTAGTGTAGAAGCTTGCTGCATTACCCTGACAAGTGCATTGCCTTGGCAGAGCTGTGTTGTGGAGTCTGAGCCGTGCAGTGCAGAGAGGGAGAGAGGGAGCGAGAAAGCCGGCCAGCGATTAGGCTTGCATCACAGGCAGCAGAGCGTTGGGCCGAGGTGTGTTGTCAGCTCGGTGGGAAGTGCCTCTGGGCTCCATCCATCCTCGCCTCCGCGGGACTGAAAGCTCATCGGTCACAGGGAGATGTGCAAGCCGCTGTCATACAAGGCTAACTGTCTCCTGGTCGTTGACCCCCTGGAAAGACTCGAATAGGTGGTTTCACTTTGCTCTGACATTTCCTTCAGTGACAGTCAGCCCATTGTCCTGGGCTACACTAAGAGCCTTAGTGCCTTTGTCACATTCCCCTTGGCCTCTCATCGTGTTAAAACAATGCCAGAGGAAGACACAAATGTCTCCTCCCTCATGACCACCTCATCCATGACACTTTGAGCCAAGGTGAATAGTATGTACATTGGTATTTGACAAACAATAGTATTAACGTGTTCGGTTGATGTAGCTGGTGTGTATCGAACATACATGGCAGCTCTCACCTAGACTAAGGCAAGCTTTTAAAAAGTACACGTGTGAGGCGAGGGGTGACATTATGAAGGATGACTATTTATGTGTGTGTTGTGTTGTGGTGGGTGGGTGTCCATGTGTGTGTGTGTGTGTGTGTGTGTGTTTGTGTGAAGGACATGTTAACAACATCCCTTTGTGCATGGATATCCTGCCTCGTGTGGCCTTCTAGGCTTGATAAAAATGACACCGGATCATCCTTTACACAGTTCCCCTACCCTTTTAGCTGCAGCGGCTGAATGAATACTCAGTTTCCTGCTTTTCCTCATCACTGATCACTGGTCTTAAAAGGGGAAGCTATCTTTTAAATATCATTCATGGTCATTTGCCAAAAAATGACCCAAATAATTGATACGTCCTTATCCTATTCCTTTGGTTGAACCTAACAGTCCGAGAGTTGATGGCGAAACCGATGCTTACACATCTTTGGTGCATAACGGTCCAAGCGTCTTGTCTTGAGATGCTCTGGGTGTTGCTTAGAGGGTCTGAGCCTCACATGGGTTTTTCTGTCAGATTATTCTTCCTGCCTGTTACTGTACAGCACAGCAAGGTCATTTGGGCTCTTGGGGAGAGAGCAGTCATGCACTGGCTAATAGGTATCCAAGGACAACACAAACGCTTGTTCATTTAGAACCATTTTAATGCCATGCTGATAGTGGGCTTAATCTTTATTTTAAGGAATTCATCTCTCCCCTCAGGGTGATGAACAGAACTAATTAAACTTGTGGTTGTTAATCTCACTGAATGTTTTCTCTTGTTCTTTTCCCCTAATGCAGAGTGCAGCAATGGAGGAGACAGTAATATGGGAACAGCACACAGTAACTCTACACAGGGTGAATATTAATGCTTTTTTTTTTTAAACCCAGAACCAAGCTGTTGTGCTCTATTAATTTATGCTTTGGCTATTTTAGGTAAAGTGGGCACAGTAAATGCTTAAAACAATGGCCTAATTTTTCAAGTATGTTAAATGTATTATTAAGATGTACTATTAATGTAGGATCCATTTAATTCAGTCCCTCCAACAGTATTGATTATTCTGAGAAAGGCCAACACTAATCCCAGTCTGTTTTCTCTGTGGGGTTTTGCAATGGTAATGTTGGTTTGTGTAATTGGCAGAAAGCAGCCACTCAGAACATTGAATAAATGTGCTGTATTTTACTTCACTGCTGGCAGCAGTTCACTCCTTTTGTTCTTGTTCTTTTCATGTGTAAGGTGTGTGTGTGTGTGTTTGTTTCATGTGTAAGGACTCTCTCTCTCTCTCTCTCTGTTTCATGTGTAAGCAGTGTGTGTGTGTGTTTCATGTGTAAGGACTCTCTCTCTCTCTCTCTCTCTCTCTCTCTGTTTCATGTGTAAGCAGTGTGTGTGTGTGTTTCATGTGTAAGGACTCTCTCTCTCTCTCTCTCTCTCTCTCTGTTTCATGTGTAAGCAGTGTGTGTGTGTTTCATGTGTAAGGACTCTCTGTATCTCCTCTTGTATGAGGTCTCTATCTCTCTGCTCTTGTGTGCCCTCCCTCTGTATCTCTTTGACCATCACTTGCTCTCATTTATCTCTCTGGCATCCTGGCTCATCTCTCCACTATTATGATTTTTTGTTTGTTTTCTTCTTTCCCTCCGTCTCATTCTTGCATCTCCCCCCTCTGCTACATACCTGCATTTGTTATTTTCTAGTTGTGACAAGTTAATATTAGTTACATATCTTAAGTGTAAGTTTACTTCAGTTTTCTTGGGTCTGTGTAATGATGATCATTTGAGCTCCTTCCTCCACCCCCAGGCACCAGGGTTTGGGTTTGGAATCGCCATTTCAGGTGGGAGAGACAACCCCCACTTCCAGAGTGGAGAGACCTCCATCGTCATCTCGGACGTGCTGAAGGGCGGCCCTGCGGAGGGTCTGCTGCAGTAAGCCCCTCCCCCTCCACAGCGTCCACCTCCTCTCTCACGCACACGCCAGGCCTGTGGAGGCTACGCCTGGCCTGGAGTGCTGCGTAGAATGACGCTCCCCAATGTCTTCACAGGGAGAACGACAGGGTTGTGATGGTCAATGCAGTCTCCATGGATAACGTGGAGCACGCATACGCAGTGCAGCAGCTGCGGAAGAGTGGGAAGAATGCAAAAATAGTAAGTCTGTCGGCGCAGTTCATATGCTGAATTTTAAACACAGCTTCCCCCCCACCATGAGTTCAGGTACAGATATTTGAGGTACAGCTCAAAAATTCTGTCTCGAGCTGAAAATTGGAACCTGAGCACCGGCGCAGCCCGTGCGGCTCCTGCGCCGTGTGGAGTCGGCAGGAATCGCGCCGCATCTTCACGACTAAAGTCTCCCTCTTCCTCAGACCATCAGGCGGAAGAGGAAGGTGCAGGCCCCAATGGGGCGACACGGAGAGCGCGAGACCATGTCGGAGCACGACGACGACGACGACGACAGCTACGAGGACGAGATCTACGAGGTGCGCAGCGGGAGGAGCGGGCCGAGCGCGTACAGCGGGGGCGGGGCCACGGGCCGGCGCAACGGCAGGGGCGAGCGGCTGGGCGGGAGGCGGGAGCGCGAACGCGAGCGTAGCGGCTCCAGAGAGAGGAGTCTGTCTCCGCGCTCGGACCGCCACTCCGTGTCCTCCAACCTGCCTCCTCGCCCAGCCAAGGTCACCCTGGTCAAGTCCCGCAAGAATGAAGGTTAGCTTCTACCCCGCTCAACTGATCGCCTGCTCCTCGTGGAGCTCCGTTCTGTGCAGCCGTAATTTTGCATTTGTGTTTTTTTTTTTTATTATTATCATTAAAGGACCGATGGAAGGAGAGGACACATAAGGCAGTTGTACCTTTGACCGTGGCTCGCTACGATGCTAACATGGTGCCCTTGTGTGCTGCTGCTTTTCACTTTTATAAGCAGAATATGGCCTTCGCCTGGCCAGCCACATCTTCGTGAAGGACATCTCCCCCGAGAGCCTGGCCGCCCGGGACGGCAACATCCAGGAAGGGGACGTGGTGCTGAAGGTGAGGGAGCAGGACAGCCCGGAGACAGCGGCTCCCGCAGAGCCAGTAGATGGAGAAGGCGAACAGAGGAAGCAGGAAGAGGGTCTAGCAGGATGAGGATGGAGGCCAGTCAGGAGAGAGCACGCTGTGGTAACACGGATTAGCCCCGCAGACCTTTGTGCAGTGCGACATAAATCCCCCTAACCAGGTCCTGTCTTCTCTTAGATAAATGGCACAGTGACGGAGAACCTGTCCCTGATAGACGCTAAGAAGCTGATCGAGAGGTCCAAAGGCAAGTTGAAGATGGTGGTGCAGAGAGACGAGCGCGCCACGCTGCTCCACATCCCTGACCTGGACGACAGCATCCCCTCAGCAAACGCCTCCGACAGGGATGGTCCGTGTTGGTTCCCCTCAGACTTCTGTATAGAAAACTGAACAGGATATGTCACTGTATTGTTATAGGCTGTGATTATGGTAGTTTTTTGCTGTTCTGGATTATATTTCATAGCGTTTATTAGAACCATCTCTCTTAAGCTGTGCGTGTGTGTGTGCGTGTGCGTGTGCGTGTGCGTGTGCGTGTGTGTGTGCGTGCGTGTGTGCGTGTGTGTGTGTGTGTGTGTGTGTGTGTGTGTGTGTGTGTGTGTGTGTGTGTGTGTGTGTGTGTGTGTGTGTGTGTGCGTGCGCGTGTGCGTGCGTGCGTCGCAGCCTTCTGTGGTAGAAGGACATATTGAAATCCCACTGAGGAGTGAGGAGATGCGGGGGCAGTGTTAGCTTTACAAGTACCCGGCACTTTTAACGGGCCGCATCTGCATTTACAGTTGGTCAATGCATATTTAATTTTTTAATGGTTTGAATTAGAGCCAAAAGGGTGCAGAATTTAACCAACGAATACTTGAAACATTGGACTCTTCCTAAAGGACACGATTTGATGCAGGGACCTGATGGACCGAGCCCTCTTTCAGACTTCTATGTGGAAATACAATCTGTTGAAAGTTCCTCAGATATAGCCTGCAGATCTACATGGATCCACACTAGCATTCAGCCAACAGAACCACAGGCCAAATGATCAGTGTTCAAAGAGCATGTTTGCTAACCCTGTCTAACTCGGCTAAAGAGGTTAATCTATATGTGCTTAAGGAAGTGTGAACCAGGCATGTCTCTCTAAATAACCGTCAAATGAGAGGCGAGTTGAGTCGGTTGCTTTTTTGACAGTGAAAGTCAACTGTTAAAGAGACGAGTCTTAAATTGGAAGTCGACTGTGATCTTGGTCTTCGAGCCTTGGCTTGAAGGGCGGATCCAGGAAGAATTAAACAAGATGTTTCGTTCTTTTTCCAAACACTCTTTCATGGTTGCTTCTGTAGGCTGGTTCCAGCTGGCCAGCCTGTTAACAAAGAGAGAAGTGTGGGTTCAAAGAGCTTTGACAGTTAGCACTCCTTCATCCCTCTCTCTCCCTCTCTCCCTCCTCCTCCCCTTTCTCCCTCTCTCCTCCTCCCCTTTCTCCTGTCCTTCCACCCTCATGCCAGTATGGATGTTTTCCCAGTCCTGCTCCCTGGCCACGTGCTCTGTAGAATGATTTGCTTTCTTTTACCACACTTCTGTCGTAGTTTTAGTCATTTATCCTCCTCTGAGCATCCTCCAGTAATGATCCGCCCGAGCCAACTGCACAACAAGCAGAGAGGTTGCTCCTAGAAGGGGAGAACCTCCATCCCGCCATTATGCTGCAATGCTGTAGTCCGCGAGTCTAGAATCGTGAAGGTTTTTAATATCATCAGGTATGGTAGTGTCTTTTAGCACACACCTTCAGCGTCCACACACAACCCTTTTTTTGTTTGTTTTTTGACCCCCACTATAATTGCTGGGTAGGATATTCATCAGTGTCATGAATAAAACAGGACCACGTGTGGCGTGCTGGCACTGAGACAGAGGCAGGGAGGGAAGCTCGGCAGTGAGCACCCAACCCCCCCCCCCCCCCCCCCCTGTGGGCACTCTGACATGTAAGGGCACTGGATGGCCACTCTCTGGATCTTCGTGGCCGTGTGCTGATTTTTCAAGGGCCGTTTTCTCCTTTAGCTCTCCGGTCCGGAGCGCACACTGCACCTGAAGTCACACACTCCCCTCTTTCTCTCTCTTCCTCCATCACTCCAGATCAGATGGGCTGCTCTAAATATAGCTAGACAAAGGAGCAGCAAAACACAGCTGTGACCTTCAAGAACTGCCCTTCTCTCACACTCCTCCCTGCTTACTCCTCACACAGCTAATTGTCTTTGACTGTAAACATGGTTTTGTTTATTCATTTGTTTTTGTTTTTATAGTCTGCTTAGGCTTGACTGTGATATTTTTTGCATTGTCCACCTTTCAGACCTAAAGGTATTAATCATTAACTACATTCACTGGTAGTTCAGTGGAGATGCTACTGTTTTCCTGGTTCTTCTGGCATGGCCATGATTGAGAGCGGGCGTAGATGTGCATGTTCTTTGGGTTCTTTCGTCATCCATTGTCCTTACTTTGGTAGAGTGGACGGCACTTGCAGAAGACGCCCTTGGTCTGTTGAAACTAAAATACACTCCACAGCTCACTCTGTCTTCCTCAGGGTAGCGGCTGACTCCAACGCTCGTCCTTGTGTTTGCTCTCCCAGGAGCCGGGATGAGGAGCGCATTACGAAGCCCCTCCCCCTGCCTGCTAAGATGGTGGAGGAGACTCCCAAAGCCGCGGCGGAGCAGCCTGGGACCAGGGAGGAGAAACAGCTCCCCCCTTTGCCAGGTTAGAGTTCAGGAGAGCACCCTGCTCCTTCGCCTCTTCCGACATGGTCACCAATAAGAGGTGTGAGGTGTTAGCGTTTGTGCGTTTACTTTGGTGTAAGTTGATGTGAGTTGATCAGCGATGACACTGTCGCCCTGTGTGCAACACCCCACTGTGTGTCTGTCTGACCTCCTTTAAGTAGGAACCCACTTCTGACTGTGTGTGTGTGTGTGTGTGTGTGTGTGTGTGTGTGGTATCCACAGAGCCAAAGCCTGTGTATGCTCAACCCGGCCAGCCTGACGTGGACCTGCCTGTTAGTCCAGCTGATGCCCCCGTGCCCAGCGTAGCACACGACGACAGTATCCTCCGGTACGCACCGGAGACTCTCTTCAGTCCCGCACACATTTTGGAAGTGCTGCCCGCCACGATGGGGATTTCATTCGGGTTGTGTGTGGGCCTCTCTCCTCCAGGCCCAGTATGAAGCTGGTGAAGTTTAAGAAGGGTGAGAGCGTGGGGCTGCGGCTGGCAGGGGGCAACGACGTGGGCATCTTCGTGGCTGGCGTGCTGGAGGACAGTCCTGCTGCTAAAGAGGGCCTGGAGGAGGGGGACCAGATACTCAGGGTGAGCGCTGTTCCTCACGGACTCCACACAGATCACAATGCAACTCTGTATGTCTGCTTGCAAAGTCAGGTGGTCATCTGATTTTGTGCCTCAATGTTCCATAATGCAGTTTGGAGCAAGATATCTCATGGCATTACTATGGCCACAGGCCCAACAACTATCGGCTGTAGTTGGAAGCACAAATTGCCCTGAATGTGAGGAAGCATTGAAAGTGAAAATAAAACACTGTTTAAATGAGTAGATGGATCAATGTTGAGGAACATTTAGTGTTTCTGTCAGCTGCAAAATGACCAATAAATGGAGTAAATGCACATGTGCAGGGACTGTAATATTCTTTCGTAAAGTGTTAGGAAAGAGAAGTCATCATCCGATGCCAGGGAGAAAAAAAAAGATGACTTCTCTCCAAAAATATTTGTATACCCTAAGGGTATACAATTATTTTTGGAGAGAAGTCAATTTAGTTCAAACCCCACAATCAAATAGAAAGAGAATAATGGCTCTTTGGCCAGAGCAGCATGTTCATGACTAACAGCGCCAAAGACGTCCTGAGGTCCTGCGGATGTTCTCTTCATCTGTCCTTCAAGAACTTTGACTCGGAATCTGAAAACAATAGTCAGTAAACACACAGCCAAACTGAATGATATCTGTTCACTGAAAATGAAACCTGTGTACACAGTAGTCCACAGTTCCACCTGCAGACATTTTATGTAGAAAACATTAACACATTGCTCCTTACATTACTGCTAATTATAGGAGGAATAAAGAATAATAGCTGAACCTCACAATTGATAACAGCGATGTAGTTACCCATGTGTATGCATATATGCATATGTATGAGTGTGTGTGTGTGTGTGGGGTGATGCGTGCAGCAACTTTACTGCAAATGAATGATTTTAGCAAAGTGCTGGAATGGTGGCGATAATAGCTTAATAACTTGAATTCCTTAATTATTTTACATAACTCCATGTTAAGGGAGCTAGACAGACCACTTTTGTACATGTGCATGGCTCTTAGTATCCAATTATGTAAAACAATGAAGGGACTCCAGTTATTACTTTCTTGTAAAGGTAGCTTAGGCCACAGCTCTCCCCATCATGGGTCTTCTGAAGGGTGTTTTAGCTCTGATGAATGATATGAGCAGGTACTTAAAGGCCTCAAGAGGGGAGAGGAATTCGTATTCCAGCTTTATGCTCCCTTTTTATGGTCTCCGTGATGGCAGGTCGGGTTTATGAGGGTTTGATTCTCAGGCTGCTCCTCGCCTGCTGTATAAATGCTGTTAAACCTCAGCATGCATCAGAATGCTTGCACTTTTCACGCCGGTTTCCCTGGTGACGGTGGCTCTTCTCTGGCTCGGCTGCTGAAAGCCGTCTTCTCCGCCTGCCGTTTCCATGCCTCCCACACCCTCCCGCTTTATTGAGAGCAGAGTCTCTCCCCTCCTACCGTCTATGCACACATGGCCGTCTAGGTTATATTTGATGTTTTTGCTCGTTTTAGGTTTTTTTGTTGTTGTGAGGTGAAATGGTCATTGATTTTGGACTCTTAATAGCAAAGCAATGGTTCATCTGTCTAAAGGACCACTGTGCCTTCTCCTCAGGTAAATAATGTAGACTTTGCAAATATCATTCGCGAGGAGGCTGTGCTGTTTCTCCTGGACCTGCCCAAAGGGGAGGAGGTCACCATTCTCGCCCAGAAGAAGAAGGACGGTGAGGATCCAGAGCCCTTACTTAAACAATTCTTTAAACATTGTGTCTGTTTATCCAATACAGCGATCAATCACATCGTTGTCAAGTTTTACACTTGACTGAAGACTGAAAGTCACCACCATACAGTTTATGTTCACTTACATTTTTACACAAGCAGGATTTGCTCCTTTTCCTATGCTGACGCTCCCCTCTCTGCTCTCCAGTGTACCGACGAATTGTGGAGTCCGATGTGGGTGACTCGTTTTACATCCGGACTCACTTTGAGTATGAGAAGGAGTCTCCATATGGCCTGAGCTTTAATAAGGGCGAGGTGTTCCGAGTGGTGGATACGCTGTACAACGGCAAGCTGGGATCCTGGCTGGCCATCCGCATTGGCAAGAACCACCAGGAGGTGGAAAGGGGCATCATCCCCAACAAGAACAGGTGAGTGGGTGGAGAGGGGCATCATCCCCAACAAGAACAGGTGAGTGGGTGGAGAGGGGCATCATCCCCAACAAGAACAGGTGAGTGGGTGGAGAGGGGCATCATCCCCAACAAGGACAGGTTAGTGGGTGGAGAGGGGCATCATCCCCAACAAGGACAGGTTAGTGGGTGGAGAGGGGCATCATCCCCAACACGGACAGGTTAGTGGGTGGAGAGGGGCATCATCCCCAACAAGGACAGGTTAGTGGGTGGAGAGGGGCATCATCTCCAACAAGGACAGGTTAGTGGGTGGAGAGGGGCATCATCCCCAACAAGGACAGGTGAATGGGTGGAGACGTTGGTTTCACTGTGAATCGTTTTTCACCCTCGTCTCACATACTACAAGTGAACCAGGGTGCTGGTCTCTCTCTCTGGCAGAGCGGAGCAGCTGTCCAGTGTGCAGTACACGCTCCCTAAGACGGCGGGAGGGGACAGGGCAGACTTCTGGAGGTTCCGCGGCCTGCGCAGCTCCAAGAGGAACCTAAGGAAGAGCAGAGAGGACCTCTCAGCCCAGCCTGTCCAGACAAAGTTCCCTGCCTACGAGAGGGTTGTTCTCCGAGAAGGTGAAGAACTGGTCTAAACATAATTCATAGCAACAATACATTTGTCTTTGCCAAAAAATGAGTGTCTATTTAGAACTGATTAATTATTTATACTGCCACATAATTAACTTGGTTTTCACAAACCCACAGTGCTCTGTTGTCTGCTCTTTATGTTTTCACTCTTACTCATTTCTCCTCTGTTGCCAGTTTGCTCTGCTGTGAAGGCCTGACACTGGGTTGTCTTACACTAACTAAATATGCTCCATTGTTGCAATAGCTGGTTTCCTGAGACCTGTGGTAATATTTGGTCCCATTGCTGATGTTGCCCGAGAGAAACTTTCGCGGGAGGAACCAGACCTCTTTGAGCTTGCAAGTGAGTGGGATTTATTCATTGTGTTAAATGTATTATAACACCATCAGCTGCTCACAGCTGAATGTCCTGCAGTACTGAATTGTCACGCACACTGCACATTTCCTTGAACTATTTACGTCTCGGCGACTATCTTCAGCTGTCATGAAATAAGTTTTGGTCTCTCTCTGCTGTCTTCAGAGAGTGAACCCAGAGACGCAGGTACAGACCAGCGGAGTTCTGGAATCATCCGTCTCCATACCATTAAGCAGATCATTGACCGAGTGAGTGCCGTAGCTCTTAACAAGGCATAAAAGATGTGGTCGTCCACCGTGCGGTTCCAACCAGACATCTTCCCACCCGATTCTCACTCTCAGCCGCACGTACTCTCTGTGTATTCTGCTAGGATAAGCATGCCGTTCTGGACATCACCCCTAACGCCGTGGACCGTCTGAACTACGCCCAGTGGTATCCCATTGTGGTGTTCCTGAACCCAGACAGCAAGCAGGGCGTGAAGAACATGAGGACCAGGCTCTGCCCCGAGTCCAGGAAGAGCGCTCGCAAACTGTACGAGCGCGCTCTGAAGCTGAGGAAGAACAACCACCACCTCTTCACCAGTAAGTGTGGGGAGCCGAAGAGGAGGTGAAACGCTGTTAAAATGAACGGCCTTTTGGTTTTAAGCACCCTTTGAGGCTTTAGAACTAATCGACAGGACTGATTCTGGGAGTCACTACATGAGTGCTTCTTCCGGTGGTCCGTGAAACGATGCAGTTGATTGTCTTTTTTCTCCAATTAGCCACAATTAACTTGAACAACATGAATGACGGGTGGTACGGAGCGCTGAAGGAGACAATCCAGCAACAGCAGAACCAGCTGGTCTGGGTTTCTGAGGGCAAGGTAAGGATGTCTCGGTGTAGCATTCCCACAGAATCTTCACAGCACGGCAGCTTTTGCTCTTTAAGTCAGCGCGTCACCTTTTGAAACCTCTTTTGCAACAGAAAAGGAGGTTTTAGCAGCTCGATTAAAGTTCCCTGTCCACAGGCCGACGGAGCCCCCGAGGATGACCTGGACATCCACGACGACCGCCTCTCCTACCTCTCGGCGCCGGGTAGCGAGTACAGCATGTACAGCACAGACAGCCGCCACACTTCCGACTACGAGGACACGGACACGGAGGGCGGGGCCTACACCGACCAGGAGCTGGACGAGACCATGAACGACGAGGTGGGCTTGCCCAGTGAGCCCGCCATCACCCGCTCCTCCGAGCCCGTGCGTGAGGACCCTCCCGTCATCCAGGACCCACCTGGCTACCCAAGCTACCAGCACACTGTGCCCCAGCTGGAGCCCCTGAACCGCATCGACCCCGCTGGATTCAAGATGGCCCCGCCCCAGCAGGTATGCCACATGAGCTCCGGCTGGGCGTGTAGTGTTGGTTTCTAACGAGTGTAATTATAAAGGGCGAGGCTGATTTGTTGCGCCTGTTTGTTTTGTTGTATGGAGACGGTGTGCGGTGTGCTCACCTGCGCTGTGTATCGTAAAGTTGAAGTACTTTTGTCGTCTGTTTTTTGATGACCACCTTGCGTGAGAGATTTGCTAAATGGCATATGCAGTATGTAGGATACATGCTGAGGTTTGTGATTTGGCCACCCGGAGCTGTCATGTAGTCGGTTCATACCAGACCTAGAGTCAAGCCTTGAGGGCAGTGCGTGCGTGCGTGCGTGCGTGCGTGCGTGTGTGCGTGTGCGTGTGTGCGTGTGCGTGTGTGCGTGTGTGTGTGTGCTGTTGGTGGTCGGTAACCTCTCTACCCCGTACTCCACAGCAGGCTGAGGCTGCTGTGGCCCTGCCCTCCTTCCCCTCTGCCGCAGCAGCAACGCCCCCTGCTGTTGAGCCCGCCACAGCACTAGCGGGTATGAACCCCAAGGAGCCACCTGGCACCCCTCAGGCTGACCCCCTTAACAGCCCTGCCCCAGAACCTGACCCCCATCCCGATGCTGGGTTCGCTCAGCCCCCAACACACGACCCCCACCTGTCGCTTCCGCCAGGCCCAGATCCAAAGGTACCGCCTCCAGCACCGCCAAAAACTGGACCCGGTCACAGCCAGGTTCGGCCCGGGTCCCCCCCCCCCCCCCTCCCGCTCGCTCACTGTTGAACCTGCCTGTCTTCTCACACATGCTTTTCTTCCCTTCCACTCCACTGTCTGCATGCGTGCTGTGCCCGTCTGCTCACGCGCGAGCTCTGTGTTCCTTGGTCCAGCTGGAGAGAGTGTGGACCGGTCCACAGGCTCCACTCTGGGCCCGTCCAATGGGACAGGGGAAGAGGGCCTGGGGAATCTGTACCTAAACGATCCCAGAAGAGAGGCCCCTCGCAATCAGTCTCTCCACCGCCACCTCCACCTACCTCTTGCATGGCTCTTAATGGTTGAAATTTCTTTCAGCTTGTCCTGTCTGTAGAGGTAGAACTTGTAACACATATTTCACCTCCGTGGTACCACCTGCACTGATGGACAGACGTAGATGCAGTAGTAGTAGTAATAATAGTAAGACAATAAATTGCAAATGAACTTGAGATTTGCAAGAATGAACCTCCGTGCATGTCAGTCTAACCTGCAGACAGTATTTGTGGCAATGTAAAAGGAATCGGTGTAATTTATTCTGCATTATGTCTTCTTGGTTGGCCTTTGAAATGTATAATGAAGACTATGTAGTAACCGTGTGCATAATTTATAATAGCACCTTTTACAAATGTACTGTCTTCAGGCTATCAGTAGAAAGTTTGAAAAGTAGCCTTTCATAAGACATAAGTAAAAAATTTATATTCCATAAAATTTAAATGCAGTATACTTAAGATACAGTTTCGAGATGGGGAGAAAATGTGTTCCGGCTGAAAAAGACTTTCAGCTGGACATTTGTGTACATGTCATTACTGACGGGCTTCTTATCAAACTGTAGACATGTAGGTCTGGATGGTAAAGTGACAGCGTGCTTGGCAATTGCATATTGACCACAGCCGTTAAAATGTTAAGCCGTTTTCGTTTTTGAAAGTACAAGTGTGAGTGTGATTTAATACATTTGAATGTTTTTTGACAGCCCTCTTCTGTTAACCATGGGAGACTTTTTTAATTATACTTTTTGATTTACAAATCTTTCTAACGTTTCTTTCTAATCTAATTAATTTCTCTTCTCTTGTATATATCGCCATTATGTTTATCTGTTATGTTGGAGTGGTGTGTCAGAACATAGTCTGTGTGTTCCTGTGCACGTTGGAGCTCCCTGAGGAACTGATGTGGTGTGTGATGGCTGATGTGCTCCCCTGCAGATCTATAAGAAGGAGATGTACAGTGTGGATGAGCCCGTGCGAGTGAACCACGGGATGAAGGTGCAGCAGCCGCCTCCACCACCTCCACCGCAGCAGCAGCAGCACCAGACGCTGGCTCCCCCGTCCTCTCTGTCCTACAGCCACCAGCCCGTCTACCAGGACAAACAGCCATACCGCGAGTACGACCACCCGCCTTACGGCTACGACGGTGGCGGCTACGCTCAACCAAAGCCTCACAACTACGACCCGCACCTGCACTACGACAACCGTGTGCCTCACTACGACGAGCAGTGGCCCCCCTACGACCAGCAGAGCTCGCCCCAGCCGCCGCTCCCGGGGCCCGGCTACCCTCAGGGCCACCAGCCTCCGCCGCCGCCACCTCCCCTGGGCTACGAGTCGCGCTCCCCGTATGAGGACGGCCCCACGCGGGACTACAGCCCCCCTCAGCCCCGCTACGACGAGGCTCCCATGGGCTACGATAACCGGCCCAGGCACGTTAAACCAGGTCCCGTTCGGTACGACGAGGCCCCTGCCCCGACCCCTACGGCCTCGTACGACGCCCGTTCTCCATACGAAGCAGAGGCCCACGGGTTCCCCAAAACTGCCCCTCGCTCCCCCGACCCTCCAAAGCAGTATTACGGAGAAGCTCCAGTCAGGCCTCCGTATAACCCGGGGCCTCCGAACCGAGGCTACAAACCAGGGCAGCTTGAACATTTGAATTCGGACCCTCCGGTACCCCCTCCAAAACCAGAGGTCCTGCTGTCCCCAGTGGAGCCGGTCCACTCTGCCACTCCCAAACCCTTACCAACCCCCCCAAGAGAAGACCCTGACGACGACCCTGCCATGAAGCCCCAGTCTGTCCTCAACAGGGTCAAGATGTTCGAAAACAAGCGCTCTGTGTCTGTAGACCGAGCTAAGGAGGCTGGAGATTTGCCAGGGATCAGGGTACGCTGGCTTTCATGCTCAAGTGTAGAATGGTTCTTTCTTTTATTTTATGTTAGCAGGTCATTCACATCTTGGTGTAGAACAGACGGGTTATTTCTGTGATGCTAGCTAAATGCACGTAATTTTGTACTGTAGCCCACAGATCTCACCAAACCTGTGAGTGTACCTGGCCCTGTGCTTAAAGCCAACTCCCTCAATAACCTGGAACAGGACAAACCTGCATACAGGTAAGCTAACATGAGCACCATTGCTTGTAAACATCTAGGTCATAATGTTCCTCTGTCTCTAGGGGGGGGGAAGAAAACAGGAAAGCATATAGGATGAGGTATCAGCTGGGTTTGAGTGTGTTTACTCGATGATCTGCTAGTGTGAGGGATACACAGCACCAGATAACCCGCCCGCCTCCCTGGCGCTGTAACTGTTTCTAATTCTCCCCTCACTCTCCGTCCCTGGTGGTGTAACTGTTTCTAATTCTCCCATCACTCTCCCTCCCTGGCTCTCTCCATAGGGCCCCGGAGCCCCAGAAGCCTCAGTCTCGGTTAGGAGAGGAAGTCCGCTCAAATCACTACGACCCCGATGAAGATGAGGAGTACTACAGGAAGCAGCTGTCCTACTTTGACCGCCGCAGCTTTGACAGCAAGGCCGTGAATCAGCCCGTCAGCCGCTTCCATGATCTGCCCAAGCCCTCGCAGCCTCAGCTAGGATACCCTTACAACAGGTAGAACCCATGATGCCTTATAGGACGGTCCACGTCTTCTTAAATGTGGCCGTATATATGTCAGTTGTGCATGCGCTGTTTAAGCACCCCTGCTGTTGTGCTTGTTCAGGACCGAGTCAGTGGAGAAAGTGAGCCCCGTGGATAAGAGATACGAGCTGCTCCCAGCGATGAACCCCTCGTCTGCTCCCTATGGCCACACAGGACCTGCTGTGCCCCCCACGTCTCTGCCCAAACTCAGCAATGCCGAGGGTAAGAGTTTAAAGACCTGCACTACAAACAACCGTCTAGCTCCGCAGCATTCGGCCCAGGTGCAGCTTCATATTACATAACCTTCACTGCAGCTGTGGTAGCTTTTGGACCACTCGGAGACGTAAATGCACTTTTTACTCTAAAATTAATTCCTAACATCTTTTATCACCCTTGTAATTCTCAGCAAACTCGCTGGCAGATCCTCACAGCTCTCCCAAGGGCAAACCAGATCTCCCCACTCTTCGACCTCCTAACCGTGAAGAGACGGTCCAGGGCAACTACCTAACCCAGAAATCTCCAGTTAACGGCACTGACATTCCGCCCAAGACCCTGGGCATCCCCGCTCCCACCAGCTATAACCGCTACGTCCCCAAGCCTTACACGAGCTCTGCACGCCCCTTCGAACGCAAGTTTGAGAGCCCCAAATTCAATCACAACCTTCTGCCCAATGACACACAGGCCAAGGCCAGTATGATGAACAACAACCCCAAACCTCCTCACCTTTCACCCCAGCCCATGGAGACAGACAGTGGAGTAGACACATTTACTCGCACGATGGACAACAGGCCCAAATATCAGCACAACAATGTCAACGCTCTCCCCAAGGCTGTCCCCGTCAGGTAAACAACCTCATCGTCTCTTATCCACATCTGGACCTGATGGTTTCCTTTTTAGCACTTTCGGACTTGTATAACGAAGCGTTTTTCTTCCAGCCCCAGTGCACTGGAGGAGGAGGAGGACGATGATGGACACACTGTGGTTGCCACAGCACGGGGCATCTTTAACTGTAATGGTGGGGTGTTGAGCTCCATAGAGACGGGGGTGAGCATCATCATCCCCCAGGGGGCCATCCCAGAGAGTGTGGAGCAAGAGATCTACTTTAAAGTGTGCAGAGACAACAGCATCCTACCCCCACTGGACAAGGAGAAAGGTAAGCAACTTTAATGTAAAACCACACACGATAAATTGAATATCAGTCGTATTCCACATATGTCATGAACATGTGTTAAATAAACAGAGTCTGCGTTAAATGGGAGGAGATATAAGAAACTATAAGGACCCTGATGCCCTTTGAATGTTTTCAGCCTGCCTGGGTAAGTGTTCTGGGCTCACTGGTTCCTGTGTTTGTGTGTGTGTGTACCTGTAGGTGAGACTCTGCTAAGTCCCTTGGTCATGTGTGGACCTCACGGTCTGAAGTTCCTGAAGCCCGTGGAGCTGCGTCTGCCACACTGTGCGTCCATGACCCCTGATGGTTGGTCTTTTGCTCTAAAATCCTCCGACTCCTCGTCGGGTACGCCGACCTTTCTGTCCTCTCGGGGTCCTGTGGTTCTTGAATGTGCAGGGTGACTGTGGTCTCTTCATTTCGGTTTCCACCTCTTTGAACCTTTGTCTTCTTCTTCTCCCCTCACCCTTACGTTTGCACTCAAGCTGCTCAGTTAATGCTTGCTCAGCTGAAGGACCTTCCCTCTTTCTCTCATTCGTGATCGTAACGAACGTATTTTTCTTTTGTAAATAAATTAGTTGATGCAATGATCTTTCCCAAAAACTACTAATTATTTCCTATGTGGCCCTTCATGTGTTGAAAGAGAAGAGCCATCTTGCCATCTTGCCAACAATGTAAAACATTAAATAATAAACCACATGCTTTTACCCTTTTTCAGAAACAATGAATGTGTAGTGTATATTCACTCCATTACGGCAGACAGCTAACATTCTCTGGCGGTCTACATTTGTGTTACACTGAACTCATTATTTTTCCCTAGGTGACCCCAAATGCTGGCAAAACAAGGCTCTCCCAGGGGACCCCAATTACCTAGTGGGCGCTAACTGTGTGTCTGTGCTCATTGACCACTTCTGAAGAGGGCGACAGCTGGTCTGTTACAGAATGTGAAAGTGTCACAGGAGGACATGAGGAAGAACACTTTTCACTCTATCTCTCTCTCTCTCTCTCTCTCTGCGCCCCCCTCACCTCTGCTCTGCCCCTCTTCGAGGAGTTGCTCCATAATACATAATAGTCATTCTTTCTTGTTTTGCGAAAGGAGTTTTCTGGGGATTGTTTTTTGTCCAAGAATTCACTCAGAGGAAAGCAGCGCCCCTCCCCCTGGTGCTGCACCCCTCCCCCACCCGCTTTTATTTTGGCTTTATTTTTGGTGCTTGAAAGCTTGCAAAAAACGACAAAATAAATGAATTTATTAAATGAACTGTTAATAGAATGCATGACCAGTGCCACAGACTAAAATAATCCTATTTTGACATCTGTAGTTTCTCCTCTGAATAGTTACAAATAACAAAAAAAAAAATACAAAAATTAAAAAAAATAATTTAATGTGAAACAAGGGAATATGCGAGAAGTCAGATAATTCATCTTAAACGTACAATTCTGCATATATGTTCACAAACAAAAAAGTTCACCTGTGGGAAAACTTATTTGTTTGTGAAGTCTGTGGTCATGTTTGTGTGGTGTTGTGGGTGTGGTGGTGCGTGGATCTCCATGGATCTGCTTTACACTCAGCCTGCTCTTTGGGGACTTCAGAGTGAAGGACACTCCAAAAGTGATTGACCTGAAGAACCCCCTTTTCATGGATGGAGACTTGGCTAATGGCTAATGGACTTCCTTATCTGACTTCAAAATGGGCTCCATGTTTTGAACAGACCTTTTCTAGCAATGTTTTACCATAGATGAATTCACTGACGTTGACTTTGGTTTTCCAAAACTCCTGCTGTCTAGAGATCTATGCATGTGCTACGACTCAGGTCCAGAAGCCTGCTACTAAGTTCAGAACACAAACGTTCCCATCGTTACACTGCAAGCAGTGATGCCTTATCTGCATATCAACTTTAATTTAACGAAAGACATAACTTCAGATTTAACTTATAGTGTGAAATAATGAAGGATATTCAAATTCTCTCACCATTTCTAACCTATTATGTGAGTGGACTTGGATGTAGCACACAGTTAATCGAGGCTAATGAACAGGTATGCTTTATTTTACTGCTATGCATATGAAGTCAAAGGATATATAAAAATACTAGGATATGTTTAAATTATGGCTGTATATACTGCTAGCATATGGCCTTGGTTTGCTGTAAATTACCTTTTGTACATTTTTGTTATTTTGTATAAAAAGTTAGAGGTTTGGTTAAAAAAAAGAAACTCTTACATTGGTTATGTTTGTATTACAGTTATACCCCTGAGCCTTGGAACTAAACTTAGCAGTCACGAAAAATTAAAAAGAAAGGAAAAAAATATTTTATACCAACATATACACAAACTCTACTTAATGGCATTTTTAACACTAAGAAAGCAAAACATTTTTATTCTTATTTACAAAATAGGAAAGTGCTTGGTTTAAATAATTTAATGAATATGTACTTAAGAAGGGTCCACTGTGGTGAGTGGTCCCTTACTTTATTTGTGATACTGGATGCTGTATTGTGTGCCCTGAAATGTATTTTTGTACTAGTAAACAATTTATTAAGGCACATCGGTACATTTTTTCCTTTCTTTTTTGATATAATAGCTTAAACTCAATAGTAGTTTCTTTGAGTGCTTGACATTTGTCTTTTTCCCCCTTTTATTTTTTTTTCTTTGCAGCACATTTCTAAATATACCACTGTATTAATAAATAAATCCATTTTTAAAGAAATGTTGCAGACTTATGATGTCGGCACTGTGGACCTGCGAGAGCACTTTAGACATGTCAGAGCACTGTGGCTGCCCATTGTGAAAGGTGCAAAGGTTTTGAAGTTATCTCTTGCAGGGGGGTGGGGAGATGACCCCGGTTTTGGTTCACAGTGTCTGATAAATGCTTGTATTCAGAGATTAGGACTGATGGGTCACAGGCCTCGTTGGTTAAACTAACCTTTCTCCTACATGGACTTCATTGAGAGTTGTGTACTGAGGAAACTGCTTTTAACAACCCAAATTATTAACAATGTCCCAAATCACTGAAAAACACTGAATGACTTCCAAAAAGACAATAGATGTGCATTATTAAAAGTCACATAAAAAAAGTTTATTTTAATATTTTATCGTTATTCTATCACTAAACACTGAATTGGTCAACATATAAATTGGCGCTTCAAAAAAATCAATAATTTACCTGAGATTAGTCTGCAAATATATTACTTTGTTATCGTAAGATTAACACACAAAGATCTTAAAGATTTTTTAGAAAGTAATGTTTTTGGTGTGCTCCAAATTCAGAGCTTAATTTCTCCTGAAATTACTGAATTGTAAATTTCCTGAGTAAAGGGGATGTATTTTTTAGCAGCCAAATCAAGGAAGTATACAGGGTCCTGAATGAGGGCTGTATCAAACCCTTCCTCCACCAGCCTCACCTTCTTCATTTTGAAAGTTCCGGTGACTTCCAAAGAGTTCTGAAAGACAAATGTACTTTGATGAAAGTTTTTCCCCCTGCTGTCAGACTATGAGTATTACACTTTAAATAGCTCACCTGAATGCGAATGAAACGGGGTCTAGCGTAAACGGGCAGGTAGTTGGTAACGACACTACATGTGTTGGCACAATCAAAGTCTCTTCCCTCTTTTAAGGTAATGGCTGCCATGCCAATCCGCCCCTCATGCCCTCAAAAAGGGAATAAATTACATTATTGCACTTTTACACACAAAACAAACAAAACCCAATGGCTTCTACAAAACCTTCACAAAATGTGCGCATTAAAATGTACCTTGAACTGCAACACCATAGACATTTGCCTCCTCGATGCAGTCCACCATGGCGAGGATGTCAGATACTTCAGTTGTGGCTACATTTTCTCCTTTCCATCTGCAAATCATACCAAACTAAGTAGAGATCATATAATACTATATCATATATACCATATTATATATCATATATGTATATCATACCATATATTAGTATAGTCTGTCTAACAGAGTCATGTGCTTCTTTAAATGTGCACACAGGTGAGGTGTTTCATTCGATTTGTAGAATAGTATTTTTCCCTGGTAAAGTCAGTGGTAAACGACCTGAAAGTATCTCCAACCCTGTCATGAAAGTAGACAAAGTTGTCGGGGTCGATCCTCAGCAAGTCGCCACTGTTGAAGTACAGGTCTCCTTTCACAAAGACATCTCTGAGTCTCTTTTTCTCTGTCTGCTGATTGTTTCCAGCATAGCCAATAAAGGGAGATTTGATGGTGATTTTCCCAACTAGCAGTCCAGGTTCACCTATAAGACCATTTTAACCAGTACATTTGGGATGAGCAATTCTAAGCAAGTCAGGCACACAGTCTAAAATTCCAACACCCCTCTGATCTGTTAATGTTAATGATTGGGATTGACCCCCCACCCCCCCGTGCTAACTACTGACCTGGAGAAACTGGCACACAGAGTCCTGCAGCATTCCTCACGGGCTCTTCCTTCTCTACGTCAAACTTGATCAGGCTGTGGGGGAATATGCGCTGTCCAGCACAGGTAGAAGTCAGCTCATTCTGAACATGCACTCCTTCACGCCACTGTCAGTGGCCTTTGAACCGCATTAGACTTTACCTTCTGGAGGATGTTGACACGTCCCACTGCGCCAACTTTAGAAGTGTAGTTAATGAATCCAATATTTCCCTCTGTAGCAGCATAAAGCTCCCGGACAAGAATATTCCCAAAGCGCATAAGAAATTCGTTCCAGATATCTTGCCGGACACCGTTCCCTATAGCAATCCTTACCATGTGGTCTCGGTCATTGTTTTTCTGTGGATAGAAAAGAGAAACACAAAAAGCAATTATTGTGCTTGGTTAATAATAGTTCTGACCACAGCATCATTTCTGATCTTATCAATCAAAAAAATAAATGCTGTGTACTGGTAAACATAGTGGCATGAATGATAAAGACAAACGAATGACCTTTGGTACACTGCAGAGGTAACGCAGTGTTTCCCCAATGTACTGCATCACTGTTACATTGTACTTTCTGCAGTCATCCCAGAACTGAGAGGCAGAAAACTTCCTCCGTAGAACAAAGGAATTCCCTAAGACAAGATGGGACCTCTTTACAAACATTACATGTAAGGACTGCACAGATGTACTAGCTAGATTCCTACTTAATTAAACCATACTAACTTAATACATTATATCATATGGGTAATAACACTTTTTGATAGTACATTTAGACTTGCAGATTCTGTGGTAAAATATCACATCGTAAAACAACAACAACAAAAAATAAACATAGAATGAAGAATGATATGTGGACACAAACAAAAATGTTACCTCTTTCAATACAGCCAGTGAATCCTATAAGAAAACCAGCACTGTGATACAGGGGCAGATTGATGTAGAACACATCTTCAGAGGTGACGCCAGATATGCCCTGGATGAAGGAAGCAGCCCAGAGCCTCTCCTGGGTCACCACTGCAGCTTTAGGGAGGCCTTCACAGAGATGAAGACAAGGTCAGAACTGAGAGTGGCATACATTCAGGAGTTCAGTGGTGAATGTGGCATACAATCTGGAGTTCCAACACTGAGTGATGCATTCATTGTCATGTAAAATGGTTTTGTGTTGTTACACAGAGGAAAACACTCATTGGTAGCACCTGTTACTGTTTATTTAAGTACAACTGGACACCAGTAGACATTTTAAGACTTTGTTTTGCTTCATGGATTTTACTGTGTTGCTGCCTGTCGGGCTAATTTGTTAATCACCTGTGGTTCCAGATGTGTAGATGTACAGAGCTGTGCACTGGGCATTAACATTGGCTCTGAGAGATGGTGGCAGGGGTTTGTCTGATGCCTGGGTGATTGCCTGACAGATCCCCTTAATGTCCTCTGAATTGCAGTCATTATTAATAATGTACACACGTATACCCTTCTCTTTCAAAGCAGGCAAAATCTCTTCGACAGCACCACATAGCTCTGTAATAACATATAATATACATGATGAACAATTCAAATATATTTAGGACTTGCAAATGATTATACAATTATATCGTATGAAAAAGGAAAGTTAATCTCAAAATTATTTGTCATATTCACAGTGAACTATATAATTAAATTCCGAATGACTATATACGTGTAGCTAATTACATCAGCAAGTGAACAGAGTGACTGAAATTGGCTGAGATTATAATCTGATGGATTAATCGTTAAACTTTCTCTCAAACAAGCTTGTTCAAAGAATGTAGCCCATCGGGAAGAATTGTAATCCCTGCGTATGTAGCACGCAAAAAACACGTGATTTAGTAAACACTGATGTTTCTTTTTTGTTTATCTTTTTTGATTCTTTTTTATAAAGTATATATAACTGCGTTACCTTCAGACGCTATTAGTACGTTTGCACCGCAGCAGGAGAAGCAGTGAAGAAGTGATTTAGATCTTATGTTAAAGTTCAGTAAAGCAGCAGTGCAGCCTAATTTTGCGAGACCAAGCCAAGTCCATGCAAAGAAAGGCTCATTCCCCAAGAAAATAGCAACCTTTTCTCCCTCCTTAAGACCAGCAACAGTCCTTAAGGCATTGGCAACTTTGTTGCTTTCTCTGTCCACGTCCAAATAAGAATACGTCTTTCCTTCAAAATGCATTAACGGTTTGTGTGGGTGCTTCTTCACAGAATCCAAAAACCCGTCCAAGATACTGTAAAATGGTGTTCTCCTCTTGTACATATCTAACCGAAGTCCAAAGCGAATAGCTCTTAATATATAGAGGCAATCCTGGAAAAAGTATGGAAACAATGTCTTCAAGATTGCTGGCAAAATAGCCAAACCGGCTACAAGAGTAACCCAGATATACATAGTTTTCCGTGCGACGCTGAAATGGTCCCAAGAAAACGCGTTTCAGCACAACTTCACGTCTTTAGAGTATCCAAACTGATTAGATCGTGTAGTTCCACCCCCTGTTTCTATGTCTTATCTGGTTGCCAGATTGAACCACAAATAAACTTTGGAAGTTGATTGGTGGGATACATTCCATCACAATGCATGTTACAATGGATAAGTTCTGCTTTTGACATTTTCTTTTTATTCTGACAAATCTGCTTGTGAACCGACAGCTGTGTACCATTATGATTTATTGATTCAAAGTTAAGCGGCTTAGTATCACCAGGCCAAGTCGAATATTATAATACACCTCTGTAAATATACGAAACTGTGTTGCAGTTAAAAACTCTAGAGGATTGGTCACGGTCGTAAGCAGTAGTGTTATAGTCATCTGGTATTGATCTATTTTTTAAACTAATAACCATTTCCTGTAATCAGTGATTTTATTAGTAGTATTATTGTCGAAGATTGCTTATCAATGTATACGTCTGCAAAAGTTTTATGCATTTTAAGCAGCCAACCCACTATTCTGTGCTGACCCATTATGTTATTTTGCTTGACTTTTTGCAAAGTGGCAACCCACTTCGTTAAAAAATTATGACTGAACTGAGGGGAAAGGTTGAAAGGTTGTAACTGAACCAACATTCTTTTACCAAGGTCTTAAGGATGCACTACTACTAAGATTTTCAACACAAAAACAATATAAATAAAAATGTAAATTCCTTTCAAATGCCCCTCAGCTAGAAGTTTTCATTGCAAACTTTAGTTTGGACAAATGTGATGGCAGCCTTACAGCTCACTGAAACAAGGCCATCAGGAGGCTGACATGCTCAAAAATGAAGCACGAAAGGGAAACTAAAAACTGTTCAAAAACTGGCATTCCTAATCCAAAAGGAGAAAGGCTAAAGAAAGATAAGGCCAGAGGAATTCCCAGAGGAGGGGTGGGAGAGCTCCAGCAAAGGGGCAGATGGAACTCTAGAGGTAAAGGTGCCACTCGAAGCTTCAGAGCTTGAGGAGCAAGAGAACAGGGAGACCCAGGAGACACGCTTCAGGTCTCTGCTTGAAATACCAGCTTTGTCTGTTGCCAGATCGGTGAACAAAGACTAAGCGTTTGGGAGTCTACGAGCTGTCCTGAAATAAGCAGGACAGGTGGGACTAATTGCCCCAGATTACCCTATGCCTCCCTCTAGTGGCCAGCAGCAGCCTAGCAGATGATCCAGCCCTGATCTGAGCCATACGGAGTAGTTTAAGGTCCATGAGACTATAGCCAAGCTCCCTGCAACAGGAACATCAACCCCAGGTTGAACAGATGGACAAAGCCAAGAAAAATATGAGAGACGAAAAACCCAAAGAGAGGCTGAACTCCAGAGTCAAGGTACAGGAGTGATCACACTCCATCACTTCCTGAGCAACTGTGGGTTCCATGGAGCACACAGGACTCCACTGTTGAAAGAAAAAACATGAAAAAGCCAGACTAGAATGTGGCGGAAATAAGGGATCATGTCAGTGCTTATTGGGTTGTCAACTTTGAAAACTGAAATTTTTTTATCTTAAAAAAAGAAAAAGTTAAATTTGTCCTTGATACTGGCCTAGCAGTCACTGATTATACAATACTGCCATGTGGTCGTGGTCCAGCAGAGCTATAATAATAATCAGCAGTTATAGTAACATGGCCCGTTTTGTAGTTGTGTATTTATGTACGCATGCATTGCTGTATAGGCTAACAGCTCTTTTTCAGTCAATTTGTTGACTAATGGTGACTTGAAGATTGAAAAAACATGAGAACTTTGATTTCTCCTGCTACGTGGAGACGGTGGTATCAGGATTTGGCATAAACCACATGGACCCATGTGAAAGGTTTAGGTTGGTGTAATGCACACACGATAATGCACCACATCACATCAGGCATCTGTTTCAGTGGATGTTAGGTGACATGCCCCATCTCCAGATACCAACCCAATAAAGCACCTTTGCTTAAATGATTAAATCAGGATGATACAGTCATACAAGAATATTAAGAACACATTGTCAATTTCATGTCATGTGGAATTGAAGCGTTGCTGGGAGAAGAGTAGCAGATCTTGGGTGAAGCACTCTGCATTGCCACTGTGTGTGAAAAATACTTTACAAACGACCTTCTCTCGTCTTCAACCCAGTGTTGCTAATGAAGTCACCAGTGAGTGTACATTAAAAGTTTACACCATGCATCCATTGAGCAAACCCAGGCCATTCGTGAAAGAGACAAATGAAGGGTACAGGACTACATTAAAGCCACTAACTTTGCACACAGCACATAAAACTGGTGCTTAAAAACGGACTGTAAAATGACTATGCCTATTAAATGACGTTAAATCTTAGAAGGCGTGCTAAAAAAAGTTTAATTAGAAAATTCAGAAGCATTTATAATAAAATATATACAATATTCAGTCAAAGAACTGTGACACACACACACGCACACGGTCATTTCTGAATCTGGGACAAAGGGCTGTCGAACCCACTATCCTGCTGACGTATTTTAAATTCAGAGAACAAGTTCTTGGTACACAGTCCATGGATCCTCTCTTCCTCGGATCCTGGAATTGGTTCTCTGACCTTAGTGGTCTGGAGACCTGCGCCCTGTTTTGGTTTCACACAGGCTGTCTTTTTAACCATCTCTTTGTAAACAGTCACATCAGAGTTATCGCCTAAAGTGCTTCCAAAGTCCAGGTCATCGACTGAGAGGCCTGCCACCAACAATGGCCTCACTACATTTTTGCTGGGGTAGTTGGTCAGGTAAACATTGGTACAGGTGGAGCCATTACTGGATAAACTCCAGTCACTCTGAGCATCGTCCCTCACTGGTGCCTCCTCTATCAGGGAGGGGTCTCCAGCCAACTGTGGACTCCAGGCTTTCCTGGACTCTTTCCCTATTAGGTACATGTCCCTGCTCTGCTTCCTCAGTGTAACATTAGCAGAGCTAACATCACCGCTGTGGACATTGGCTGATGCAACGTCACCAAGGGCTTTGGGACCATGGTGGTGGAGGGACACGGGGGAAACATGTTCAGCTATCCTCAGACGATCAGCAGAACTGCCCCTCACAGAGCCTAGGAGGTCCGGCGGAGAGGCCTTGTCCCCCAGCTTGAGTCCTCTCCGTTTGGCTCTTTGGGGGTCCTGGTTGGTGTCTGTAATGGAACGGATGTGACACACTTGATTCTTCTTGCAGTCTTCCTGGTTCTCGGCTATGACCGGGAGGCTTTGGCCTGCAGCAGCAGCCCCAGACACTTTGGTAGGATGGTCTTTATTGGTCTCCGGATTTGATAATGGTACTACAAAAAAAAAAAAGGTCATTTTCAGGTCATTTGTAAAATGAAACAAATTTTACTACTATTAAAACTACAATTGCTTCTTCTTTTTATAAGAGATGTGCAAGAAGCACCTTGTCCATCTGGGTTCCTCTGGGGCTTCTTTTTGGGCAGAGGCGTCTCCAGCACTTTAGCCATGGCGGCCAGTTTACTGGCAGCACTGATGATTTTCTTTTCGGCACTGGAGTTGAAAAGAAGCAGTTAGCAGGAGTAGGACGCAGAGGTACAACAGACAAGATGCTGACGGGGACGATGAACGATCAGAAGAGCCGACGAACCGAAGTCTTACCCGGTGGTCTGGCCTCCGTCCTCCAGGAGCTCGTGCAGACAGGTGAGGTAGTAGCTGCGCATGCGGCGGGCCGTGTCCTGCCTCTCCCTCAGGACCTCCGCCCGGATCAGCTCAGCCGCCCGCTCTTTGCTCTCCTGCAGGTAGTGCAGCATGTCACCTGCACAACACAACGGCATGCGTGTCAGGCAGCCACGGCAACACAACAGCGTCGCCAGTCGAAGCAGCTTCGCAGAAGAAGGTGCTAAACTCCTTCCAGTGTTTACTAGTATACGAAGGAATGACAAACTCAGACTGCTAGGTCATCAAGCACAGTGACGTGCAGAGAACACAAAAGGTATGAGAAAACGTACGAACCTCTGATTTTCTGTACAGCTTTCATATATTGCAGTTTCATTTCTTCAAGGCCAGCTTGGAGACTCTGTTGACTGTCCGCACCACTGTAACAAAGCAGTCATTACAATTAGCATCTGTAAAGAGTAAATAGTCTAATATTTACATTATTTGTGAAATGTATATGTAAATCAGGCCAAAAAACAACTGTTCTTAAAAAAGGTACAAACCCGGATTCTTTGCATATAGTGAGCTTGATCTGCTCAAGTTCTTTTGCATGAGACTCCCTCTCCCTGCGCAAGGCTTCTTCATGGTCCTCTGCATTCACCAAAGTTACAAACCATTTCATTACAAATTCAGGTAAAATACAGAAATGACTAACTATGTAGTTTTGCAAGCCATTCTACCATCACAAGTGTCTAGGTAGCCTTGGTTAACCTGAAACGGGTCATTTTTCCAAACTGCAATTTTTAAGAAGGGATGATGTGAACTTCACAATTGTTTTCAATTCAGCGCCTCCTGTAAAAAGCTTACTGTTGCCCATAATGCTCAGCAGCTGCTTGCTAGGGATTACATAACATTTACCATGACAGCCAAAAGCCTGTTCATTGCTTGACTGCTCTACGACCTCGTGGACAAAAAGTGCAAACACGATGCGACCGTATCTGCCCGTTACCTGTGCATCTGGGGCTGAAACTAGCATAGACTGCACATGGTGGAGTGAAGGGCGTGTGTTTAGAACAACAGCGTGTGAAGGTTGGGGCTCCAGGCACCTCTCAGCGTGTGCAGGGTGTTCTTGTGGTCCCGGACCGTGCGCTGCAGCTGGCGACAGGCCTTCTCCAGATGCCTCTGCAGGTCCTGGCCGCTCTTCTGGAGCTTGGCCACGGTCTCAGCACAGCCCTTCCTGCCACACACGCCGTCCTTGGGCTGGGCTGCGGAGTCTGGGGAGCGCGAGACGCAGGTCAGCATTTCACCCCCAAAAGTGAGAAGAGCAAGGACTTGTGGGAGCTGGGGGTGTGGGGTAGACATACTGCGCATCTCCTGGAGCTCCTTCTCATGCCGCTCCTGGCTTTCCTTCAGCATACGCCTCAACGTATCCTCACTGCTCTGTGTACAGGGGCAAACAGGCTTTTCTTACGGTTGTGTTCATTTCTAGCACATACAAAAAACCATTAGGAAAGTTTTTCTGAGTTGGCGGATACAAGTACATCCAAAACGTTTAAAAATAGCATGGATGAACAGAACATCGCTTTTTAACTAAAAAGCTGTTTGTCTCAATAAGACAAGTGGAGAACCCATAACCTGAGAAAAAGCAAGTACACATCACAAACCTTTAGACAGTCCTGCTTGGTGTGGGCCACCGCTGTGGAGAGGGCCCCTCTGCACACGGCTCTCAGTCTGGCTCTCACCCCCATCTGCCTGCTACCTCCGTCCTCCGAAACCTCCCGCACCAAGTTTTGCAACTCCATCAGCACCTCCTTCAGCTCAGCCAGCACCTCTTCCTGGGTGCGACGCTGCTCTTCCCTCAACCTTAAAAAAATATAAAAATGTCACCCAAGTGGGATCTTGTGTATAATTCCGCAATGTGGGTTTACATGAGAAACACGAGGTTTACATCTGTGCGTTGGATCCTCACCGGAGTGCATGCTGCCCCCTCCACTCCTCCTCCTTGTTCCTCAGGATCTTCTGGCCTTGTGCGAGGGCCTCCTCCCGGGCACGCTCGGTGCTCCTCTCCAGCCGGGCCTGGTTTTCCTGCTGCTCCCTCTGAAGCTGGGCCCTCAGACCCGACACCTCCTCCTGCTTCTCCCTACTCCAAGTGGACCTGGCTGCAGAGAGCTCGGCTTCCAGGAGCATCGCCCGCTCCTCCACGCAACGTTCCAGCTGCGTGTTTAGGGAGACCACCTGCTCCTCAAGCTCTCCGTTTCTCCTCGTGCAGTCTTCAAGCTCCTTGCATTTCTCATCCATAGTCTCCTGCCATCTGCCCTCAGCCACTTTTACTGCCAACGATACCTTAGCCATTTCGTAAAGAAAAGGGGCTTTAGCATGCAAATAGTTCAGTCAGTGGTTGTACAGTAGGAACACACACCTTAAGTAATTCCACACCTGCTCTTGAATGTGTCGCTGCTGTAGTTTTTCCCACTGCTCCCTCTCTGTCTGCAGGCTGGCTTTGTACTCTGGGAGGGTGGTCAGGTCTTGGAGCCAGCGACCATACGCTCTGGACACGGCAACTTCAACCTGCTCGAAGCAAGACGAACCAGGGGAAGCTCTCTGTGAGGTGGAGAGATGACAACCGCCCAGTGTGGGACTAAGTCATTCACACAGTGGATTAAGAGTGTGGGAGGCAGACCTGTGAGGACACATCCTGCACATGTTTCCGCTGCAGCTCTCTCTCTGCCTGTCTCACGGACTCCTCCACCGCTTTGGCCAGAGTGCTGTCGGCCTCCCGCTGCAGGGCCAGTCTCTGGGCGCTGAGCCGGGCCTCCAGCTGCTGCAGCGAGACGGGCTGGGCTGCCGCCTCCGTGCGCTCCGTCTGAGAGGAGCCCTCCTGGGTGGAGGCGGCTCGGGCTGCTCGGCTCTCCTTCGTGGCCTCCTCCAGCCTGCACGCCCACGTCTTCTCCAGCTGCGTGCGCAACCACAAACACGTGTATTCAGGCACAGACACGCACATCAAACCACAATACGAACCAATGACGAGCCGTACTCAACAACTTGGTCCATTAGGAAATCCTCAGATTTTCACAGCATTACAGAGCCTGGACAGGTATTGCTTTTAAACAGCAGACCGTTCCCAAGAACGCCAAGCACTGACCTCTTCACGCTGCTGTTGCCAGCTCTGCTGGGCAGAGTCCAGCTGCTTGGCCACCCGACACTGGACCTCACTCTCACTCTCTCTAGTACACTGGGCTTTAAACTCCGCAAAAGCCTGTTGGTGCCGAGAGGCCAAATCAGCCTTCTGCTTCTGCAGAGCCACTTCTGCCTCCTCTCTTCTCTTCAGCTGGAAACCAGAGGCACAAAACAAACAAGGTTAAAGACACACAACAAAAAAGAACATGCAGGTGTCTTTTTAGAAGCAAATGAAAAATAAATAAACAAACTGACCAATCTCTGAATTTTCTATTTGGAGCATTGAAATACGAGTTCAAATATGGAAAGGATTACAGTAAGAACGTCAGTCGTTTACCTCGAGCTCCCTCAGCTTCTTCTCGTCGGCCATCCTGCTCTGAAGGGTTTCCTCCAGTTTGTCCTTTTCCTTGCAAACTGAAATGTAACATTCCTGTGCTGCCAAGACCTCTTGACCGAGGTCTGCTAGTTTAGATCTGCGAACAGGGTGGGCAAAGTTAACGTTAGCCCCTTGGCACCATTAGCGTTATACTCGTAATCACAGCACCAGCGGGTGTTCAGAAGCGCGTCTGATGGGTGGAGGAGAAGAAGCCCTTACTCCAGCTGCTGGATGTGCTGCTGATGTTGGGCCGAGAGGTGCTCCACATGAGCGGTGTGCTCCTGCACGAGTTCTGCACGGACGCGCTGGACCACATCATCTCTGTACTGCTGCTGGGTCCTCTCATACCTTCGAGTGTACACGTACACACACGAAATGGAGGGGGAAGGGTGAGAGGGAAAGACTTCGTTGAACGTTGAGAATCTACTGGCAGTGCTCTACACAGAGCAACTCTAACGTAGCCTGCAAAGCTGATGGAGTCGCTCGTTCGTCTCTTCTTTGTTTTCTTGAAATATCCCCATCAGGTCCATACCTCTCCGCAGCTTCCTGTTTCTCCTGGTCCAGCTCCTGAATCATCTCCCTCATCTTGGTGCAGAGCTCAGAGTTTGCTGCTTTCACCTTCTCCTCACTCTGCTTCAGGTCCTTGTTGTGCGCCTCTAGGGTCTAACGTTTAAAAAACCACCAGACACACACAGCTGAACTACGCTTCTTTGGCCTCCCGATTGCCGGAGGGGCAGAAGCAGAGGTGTTGGGCTCACACGAACCTCCACTCTCTCCTGCAGCTGCCGCCGTTCCTCCTCCAGTCTCCCAAGATCATCGTGAGGAGCCGTGCTGGGTTGCTCCAGGTGCTTCTGCAGGCAGCTCTCCCGTATCTGCACAGGAGCGCACGCTCTTCAGCGCCGAACGCACAGTTGCAGGGTGATGTCGCAAGAAAGCGCCAACACAAGGGCGTTTCGGAAGGCCAAATGGTGCATTTCTATAAGAGACGGCTCTCACCGCGGACTCCTTCACACTCTTCTCAGCTCCAGCCAGCTGTGTCCGCAGCTGTTCCACGTGCTGGTGGGAGGTTCTGATCTCCTCCTGTAACTGAGAGATCTTCTGCCTCTTGGTTTTCAGCTGAGCTAGACACCTCTGCAGCTCAACCTGCAGCTCCCGCAACACGTCCCCCTTAGGAAGGCTAGAGTCTGAGAAGACAGGAGTGCTGAAAATGAGCAGATTAGGACAAAATTAGGGATCGAGCCTCTAGGAGTATAAACTCTAAAAATGACGCAGGTAACTCAGACATCACAATTATTGTCAACATGTACTGCTCTTAATAAAGGGGACCAAAATAGGTTTTATTTATATTTACTTTCCTGCCTCTCTCAAATGCTAAGTGCCATTTTATGCATTGAACTGGTACTAGTAAAACTCTCAAAAAAAGAACACCTGCAAAATTACACAATCCCCAACCTCCAATACGTGCTTAATTAGTACAGTTTAATTCAATTTTAAAAAAGCAAAATAAAACATTAATTGCGATGAGAAAATTATTCTAGTTACTATTATAACTGTAGGATTATACAAAAAACAATCCGAAATAACGAATTGATGATGGTAAATTCAACATTGCCCTCATCAAATAATACATCTTCTGGCAATATGTTGTGAACCTCTTAAATAACTGGGAGGAACAGCAGGTTTGATCTAATCAAATTTTAACCTGAAATCAGTATTTAATTGAATGATGTTTCACTACGGCATAAGACAGCTCGCTCATAAATGCATTACCTCTGATTCCTGCCATTGCTCCTCTTAACTGCCTTGATTCCCAGATCTATGCAGGACTCAGAGAGATGGTTCTCCCAGTCTGCATTCAAGTCAAAAGAAACTGCTCCAAGCTTCAAGGCGGACTCATAGAGGGTGATGTGCTCCTTCAGCTCCTTCAGCTCTTCCTGTGGGGAAAGGAGGAGCAAACAACCCAATGAAAAATATTTGCAAGCCTCACATTTGGTTAAATGGGACCATTTTAAATGTATCCATCTATAACCGTATTTACGTGTAGCTGTTTTTAGGTAGCTTTTTTTATGTTTGGCTGTAATTGTAATTTCTGTGTCCTGCGTTTGTCATTTATTGCAGTTAGCTGCTGCAACTCTAACTTTGGGATGAAGCATATTTCTCTTTCTCTCTCTCTCTCCTTCTACATCAATGGGCATGCAAGACAAAGGCCTAGTAGTTCACACACAAAGGCACCTGTAACGTTCGGTTCATGTCTTCGCTGATGTTGCGGCTAGACTGCGCCTGTTGTAGCTTGATCTGCATCTGGCTCATCTCCTGCACGGAGCCTGAACACAGACAAACAATGAATGTGCGCAACGGACAAGACGAGACATATTCCAACTTTGTATGGGACTCGATGAGGAAACAACATGTGACCAACAAAATGACATGAGCTCCATTTCATTAAGACACTCGAGAAACCACCCCCCCCCCCTTGTGATTTTACTGAAGTGGGTCAACCTCATCATGATTAGTGCAGACTAAGGCCCACTGATCAACACAGCGAGGGCCGACGCACCCCACCGTACCCGTGTGGAGCAGCTGAGCACACTGCTGCTGGCTCTCCTCCAGGCGCTTGTTGAGGGTGTTGACGACTTTCGCTCGGTCTACCTGCTCCTCCTCCCTCTGCTTCTCTAGCTGCCTTACCTGTTCACGCAGCCGCTGGGCTGCCTGCACCTGCCACAAACGCACACAATTCTTTCAGTCTGTGCAACAGGAGGACCCACAGCAACTTGTAGCGCCCTCTGTTGAAACGTTATAAAAATACAAACATTTCCACATGTTTCTGTACTGGCACTAATACTATTAAAAACAACTTATTTAAAATAATTACACCTCTCCTAACTTCAAAATTAAATTGAACTAATTTAAACATTTCTCGAACCACAAATGTTACAGAAATAATGAGAATCAAAAAGCATCGCCATGGTACACAACACAATAACTGGTGCTCTAGCCAAACTGCTTCTGAGAGAGCTAGTGGGCCAGGCCCAGCGCACCAACCTGCTGCTCCAGGCTGTGTGCGTGGGAGTCTATCTGCTGCTGCAGGGCCAGTGTCCCAGCTTCATACTGCTCCCTCATCACCGTCATGTCTCGATCGTGTTGCTCCCGCGCACGCGTCAGAGTGTCTGAGCGACACAGCTCCATCATCTGTTGCTGCATGCTGTCTACTGCGGCCTCTGTGGCATGCTGCTTCTTCATGTTCTACACACACACACACACACACACACAGTATTGTCTTCCCTGCACCTTCACTCCCTGGCTGCTTCATTACGTGTGTCTTATAGGTGCATTTTACAGTCCAAGTCCAAACTGTAGGCTACTAGGTGCCATGTTTGGCTGTATAGTCATCCTCTACAGAGTTAATCACTGGTCAGTTTCTGACCGAATACAGACTGACTGGATATACTGTCTCTAGCTATATACTTACAAGATGGCCCAGATTAATAAATATTTATTAGACTGGGTGATGAATATGGATTTTTACCTCCTGTTCTCTCTCAGTAAGGACCTGGATCTGTTGCTCCAGAGATCGGACTTTGACTTTTAGCTGAGATTCCCGCTCTTTCACCTCCTCTATCAGACGACTGGACTCCTTCAGGGACACTGCCAGACCTTCCTTTTCATCTAAGAAAAAAAATTCAAAAATATCATAATCCAGCCCATTTTTACTGGGACTGACAACTCCCTCGTCTCTAATCACTTGAAAAGATTCCACTTCTTTATGTTTAATAATTTTACTTGAAACTTTGAAGACATTACATAAACATAAAGAAAGGAATCCACAAAATATAAAAACCTCGAATGTGCATCATGCAGAGAAAGCGAGGGCAAAAAACTATTTCGCTTTGTTCTTTTTCCTTTTTACCTACTTCCCTCATATCCAAAACATAAAAATAAAATACCCTCTAGAGGGCGTGGCCTAAAGTCCTGCCTTAATCTTACAGCACAAATCAAATGCTTTTTAATACTTTTAAATCATAAAATTCTAAATCATATTTATCTTATTAATGATCTTGTAACATTTTAAATGTACAATAGTTTTAATTAGACTGCATTTAGGCACCTACAATGATGTTCACTGGGATATTGTGAAAGGGTTTCAGAGGTTACAACTGAAAAACATTTCCATGAAGGCATGTGTGAATCCATGGTTTATGTTAAGTCCTGGGAAAGTTAAAGTGGGACTTCTTTTGCTGACAGGCAGATGAGAGGACATTTAAACTAAGGCCGCTGAATATTTGTTGGTCTCTGCAATACTGATATAGCACAAGGCTGCAATATGCAAAACAAAACAAACTCCACCACGTGTTTAATTACCTCTGACGATGGCAAACTGATGGTCAACATATCTCATTTTGCGCCTGCTATCCTCCAGTCTCTGTTCCAGCTCTTCAATTTGCCTTGACTGGGCTTTGTTTAAAATCTTTAGTTGAGCACATTCCTGTGCATCAACAGTACCTGAAAAACCAAAGACATCCCACATTTCAGATCCTCTACTCATCCCTGCTTATCTTAGCTGCTGCTCTGCAGCCCTTTTGAATATGACTGAGGATGTTTTTTCTCTACAGGCATCCATAAAAACTCACTTGGTGATGAGTCAAGGAAATCCCGCTGAAGCTGGTTAAAGTGGCCATTCTGATGAGAAGCCTGCATGTTGAACAACTGTGGGGGACTTGTGGGTTTATGTGGGTGGTAGCTGACTTTGTACGTATTGACATTGTTGCTCTCGGTTATTCCATTATCAAAATTCTGGAGGTTACATGGGACAGGCACGACATGGTTCACATCATCTATACTGTGCATTTAATCAGCTCAAGCATACAAGTCAACAACATACAAGTCCTCACCTGAAAAGGGTTTTGTATAACTGCATGCTCTCCTTGGCCTTGGCCTCCTGTGTGCGGGTATGTTTTCTGATCATAGCCCTCCCCAGAAGAGTAGTTGCCTGCACCATCGGACTCCGCTGTTCCTGCAGAAGAGTAGACATAGTCTCCACGGTGGTGTGTATCCCAGGCTTGTGGTGGGTGATCTGTCCCACCCTGGAGATGACGAACATGACCGTTTGGCTGTGATGCTGTGTCGTCATACGTGCAGCCTTGATGATGGGACTGATCGTAGCCATCCTGAGGATTCTTTCAGAGGATCATTTTTCACAATTGTAAAGATGTAAGAATTTGGAATAACAATATAGCATTTAATGTCTTAGAACTGGAAGGAGGCAAGGAACTCACATCTTCAACAGGAAGGGGTCCAGACTGATTAGACCATTCAGAGTGTTCATAAAAATGCTGTGGTCTAAAAGAAATACAAACTACTTATTACTACAAATGAACCTAAAAATGTGTAAAGGGAATAAAGAGAGTTGTGATAAAAGACCTGTTTGTAGGTCCCAGTGAGCATCCTTGGTTTACCTCTTGTTGTTTCCTGGGTGACTGCAGGTCGAGTAGTCCAACTCAGGTGAAGAGTCCCGACTGTCCTCCAGCATATCATCTGGCAGGTCAGTCAGCAGCTTGTGCAGCTGAAGGACACAGGATGTTCAGACATTGTAAAGTGAAACAATAAGTTACAAAATGTCTGCAAGACTCAGCAGCCTGTGGACTTGATATAGGAAACTACAGCAACCACTGACAAAAACAGCAACACCCAGTTTCAGTACAGTACAGAGAATCAGAGCGGAAAGCCTCTGAATGGTGGGAGGACAGCCAACTGCCAAACTGGAACTTCGACTTAAGGCAAAGCGCAAAAGTCGGAGATAATTCAAGATCAGAAAGGGAAAACATCCACAAACCAAAAGAATCAAAGAACGCAGTCCTGTTCAATATCAGTCTTAAACACTAGAGGTTTCCTTGACGAGAGAGGAAAGACGAGACAAACCGGACAGACTTACTCGCCATAATGAGCGGCGAATGTGCTTGACGTCTTCCACTGTCCCCTCACTCAGAAAAACAAACACATGCTCCCGCATGACAGCTAAACAGAAACTCTGCTGTCACTGTTAGCCTCAGGAACGCACCCAAAGTCCGAAGACTCGCTGGGGTTTAGTTGCTCTTATGCAATTATACACGAGGACATTTCAGGAGCTGTCTGGTCTTCTTTTCTTCTTTAACCTGCCTGTTACTATGGTCTGACCATCTTGGATAGATGGATCAAAACATGCCTAGACTTGTAAAGGTAAATGTAAAGGCGACAGTTCTTCACCGCACACTGGCTTTCCTAGATCACCTCATTCCAATAGTTACGTCCGCTGCAGTTTCTAAAAACAAATCCTCTATTGTCGCCAGTAGGCAGTCCTCATTTCTTCAGTTGGTCTATTTAAACCAAAGCCAAAACAAAATCAGAGCTGTGGAGGGCATCAGAGCACATGCTGACACAGTCGTAGCAGATACACCTCAACAGCTCTGCACTCAAACTCAAAGGCTCAAGGTGTTCTGCAACAGATAGCTTATGTGTGAGTCACAGCCTACTGGCTCGGAAGTATTTAAACACATTTAAACACAAACACAAGCCTCAAGGGATCCCCAGTTTATTGAAAAAGTCATATTTGAAACAAACCTGCATTATTTAGACACAATGATGGGGGACGTGTTGGAATTTGTATTAATCAGATTTATAGTTGATCCACATAGTACCTATAAACGGCCACAGAACATTACATAGCAGCAACTACAGTATCGTCAATAACTTTAGCTTCATACTACAATTAACCACACAAAGGCGATAAATAATACTATGAAAAACTTCTGCTCCCTGGACCTTCTGCCTTTCATATTCAATACAAACTGTTCTAGGCCTAATAAAAGAAGGATCTATACCTTTCAGTGGGCGTGTCTGCGGAATGATTGGCAGGATCAAACAAAATAGCAATGAAATGTTTCATTACCTCCTGCTCTCGGGCGTAATCTTCTTCATCATATTCTTCCTCTTCTTCGTGCTGCGTTTGTAAAGCAGCACTATCAAAGTCGATGGACATGGCTAGCTAGCTAGCTAGTCTGTTAAAATAAAACTGGGGGAAACAGGTCACTTATTAACCGGCTAACTAACATTCATACAGCGCATTAACATCTTTTTAAGTCAGTCCTTTGACATTATATCAAAATTACATTATATCAAAAGAGTAATTTAAATACAGAACATGTCATAACTGCCTTAGCTCCTAATGTTAAGTTTTAACCGAGCTACAAAGACCAAGTCAAGCCGCACAACCACTTGGATACCTAGATAGCTAGTTAGCTAACTAGCAAAAATATACAAATTAGCTAGCCGTCATCTAACGAGCAAGCCAAAACAAACTGGAGATACAGCTTACCTTTAGCGTCCGAATGAAATATGTTCATGACCTAAACTCGTGTCATTTTTCAAATAAAGTTTGGCCAGCGGTGCAGCTAGTGATGCTAGCTGACAGATTGAAAACCAATGCAGTCAAGTAAACCAAAAAGCCGGTAAACACTTAAGTTAGGCAGCCAACCAAGCTAACTAGTCAACGCTTTAAAACATGTTTAATTTTTGTATGTTTAATTCACAACTTTGATTCAGTTTGTAGTCGACTGCTCACCTTTAACTTAATTAACGACAGGTAGCTAGGTATTGGCAAGAGGATGTAGTTGGTGACCACAGTAAACATGCCAGCTAACTTACTCCAGCCAGTCAGTACTTGAAACATGGCGGTCGAAACAGCGGCAAAATCCGCACTGCTCATTGGTTACCGAATGATGGCGGCAAGTACAAAATGACACAGAATTTTATTCCTACATTTTGTCCCACTAGGGGCCAAAAAAGATACAAGCAGCAAAATGTAAGGGATGTGGAGATCGTCTCCAAACTTTGTAGACTCGTAATAAAATACATGCTTTTATTCGGGGAAAGGGGGGAAAAAACAAAACAAAAAAAATCCTACATTTAGCAATTTTATATCGCTGTGTAGCTTACCAGGTCTACACCTAAACACAACATATAAACGTAACAAAAATGCAATGAACAGAAGACTTGTCTTGCATAAACATTTATCTGAAGCAACAAAGGAAATCTTTATTACTGTTCAGATATGAAACAGTAGATCTTACACAGCATAAGCTATCAGCAGTGAGGTCACCAAATGTATCCCTAAGATCAATGAGAATCATTAAATATAATTTTATGCTCTCCCTTTCAACCATCTTATAGGAACAATTGGAAACTCACTATTGTACTGTTTTTCATTTGTGAAGTAAAGACAGTACTTTAACAGGTGCTGTAGTGCATCTACCAAAACCTTGGAAAGTGAATTAAGCAAAACAAATAAAACATGCTGGCTCTGACAGCGTTTAACAGATAAACATGTTTAGTTTATTACATTTTCACACCTCCCAAAAAGGTAAAATGTATACCTTCTTTTTTTTGTTGCCATAACCAAATGTCAAAACATGTGATTAAAATATCATCTCCCCTCCTCCCAAGGTGACTTCACACCATAGTCTAAAGAACACCATTTCGGTTGACTTTAAAGACTTGGAATAGCAGATTTCCATTGGGTGTTTCTATTTGTATAAGATGTATAAAGCTGCTGGGGCTTAAGTACCTGCCACTGCAGAACACAAACTAGCCAGTTTAAGCACACACTCAATCAGTGATCAGGGAGTACATGAAAGGAGTTGTGTCACTGACAGCTCTCTGAGCTGCCTGGCTATCAGGTAAATGAACAGTTTGGAGATTATGATTAGCCAATCAAGCTAATTTACTGACAATGGCCTGGTTAAGAGAATTCAGCTGATTGGTCCATTTGTCTAGGGCTGTGTATCGAGCTCCTCCTCTTTTCTGGTGATCAAGCTCCAACAGCTGGTTAACCTGGTCAATCCGTCCATTGATCGTGCTGAAACGGTACATCAGTCATACCAGTTAGTATTAAAAAACATTGTTTCGGTTTTAGTACTCCCCAGGTCCCACAGCTACCTCCAAACAGCAATGATCATTAATTAGAATGGCAACAATCATTAATTAAAATACAGGTGCCTACTTACTTGTCCAGTATACATTGCACAAGCAAACTTTCCACATCTGCAACATCAATATTCAGCTCCTGCAGAAATACAGTTAAGTCATGAAGTTACATAGCACAGGGAAATATGCTAACAGGATACTTATATAAAAAAATATTACCTTTGAAATGAAGGGTATGTGTATTCTAGTGTAAGGCTTAATTAATTTGATGAGCACTTGTGTTCTTATGTTCCGTAACAGTTCTGAAAGACATAAAGAAAGCCAATTCTATCACATAAGCTCCCACAGTGACAAAAAATACTTTACTCCATGTAGAGCTCTTCCAGGACAGACTTACCCTCAATATGTTCTCTGATGAAGGGATCATCCATTATGTTGCTGTGATTTGTTTTCAAGATTTTCTCAAATTCTGTGATGTCATTGTTCTGGTAGGCACTGTAAAATCAATCAACAATTTAATTACATTAAATTATTCACAGCCAATTGTTCTAGAATGTGCACTGTTTAGTGGACAGAGTTCAATCTTTATGCATTTATGCAGCCTTACCTTACCAAGTTGGTCATTGCTAGAATTTCTGGGTCATTTTTATATGGTTTTGCCTACAGGATTACATTTAAAACAACCAATTTTAGTCAAAATACAAACCAACACACAATTCCTAAACACACTGTGCATTAAGGTTACCTCTTGAGAATCAAATGGATTTATTCCTGACTTCATCAGCATGTTTGCCAAGACCAAGTACTTTAAACAAGTCGTTCGCCTGGGGCTTCCCGATTCATCATAATTTTTGAATGCCTCAAAAAAGTCTGTGTGCGCCTTCTCAAATTCTCCCTCCCTTAGATGCATTTTTCCACCACATTCTAAAACAGATTACACGTATAAGACAATGTGAATACTTATACAAATAATCCATCATGTAGATGGAATTGACAGTAGTAGCAGCAGTAGATAAAAATAGACTAGTAATGAAAAGCACGATACCTCTGATGACTCCCATAATGAGTGGATGTGGGATTGCGGACTTAATGTGTAAGGACTGTTCATATAGGGCTTTCAGCTTCTTGTTGTTTTTTTGTGCTGTGTACATCTGGATTTCCAAAGCATAGATCTCTAATAACTGTGTGCCTTTTTTGAGGTCATCTTCACCATCATCTGTCTTCACAAAGAAAATAAAACAATTTCCATAAAATTCAAGTTCCCAACCATGATTAAAAAAAAAAAAAAAAAAAAAAGCGTTCACATTTCTCATTCTCTTTTACCTGACATGACTGGTGCAACTGTCTGAGAATTTTCTGTAGTTTTCCATACTCCTCCCTCTCCAGGTACAACTTCCCCAACTAGGTTGAGGAAAATAATATATTTCAGTCAAACCTGTAAACAGCTTGTAAACGTGCATCATTCCTAATATGCTGGAAGTGCATTACTAGTTCTTAGTTTAGATAACATATTAGAGAACACGTTTTTATGCATACTTTTACACTTACGCATGAACACAACAGATCTTAATAGGTCTAAAGCTATTTATGCTAAATAGTTAAAAGACAAGTAATTTAAATTGTACAGTTCATCACTGTGTTTCATAAGTTTTTCAACTGGTCAAATAAAAACCTTAGTGTTGGTTTTAAACCACAGTCTGTCATTTTTTGCATCCTTTAATGCCTCTAGGGTAGTCTCATAAAATTCCTGAAGCAAGTCCATCTGCAAATAAACAAATAAATAAATAAACACAAATATATGATGCCCTTAACATACAAAAACAAACCACTGCTGGAACTCCCCACTATACCTGTTTGGAAGTTGAAATGTAATCTAGAATGGAGTTGATGGATTTCTCAGAGTAGTTCCTTGTTACAGCACTTCGTATATATGTCAAGAGTTGCTTGTAACGGTTCATCATTTCAGGAAAGTTTGTCTAATTAAAACAGTACATACAAAGTTGGAAAGTTGGATAAATATTACTTGACACTATGAAACAAACTGGCAACAACAAATCCCAAACTTTTTTTAAAAAAAAAAAGGAAAAAAAAAAGTTAAAATTAATTTTGCTTGTTGCTTACCAGCTTGAAATTTATTTTAATCATCTGTTTCAGTGCTTTGAAACCCCATTCTCCTTTTTCACCTTCAAGTTCCAGCACCTATAATAATAATAATAACATGGAAACTAATCCATTACTTTTTTTTTTAAAGCAGTTTAAATATGTCAAGTGTCAAATAGTGCACTGCCTTACCTTCTGAAAGCTGCTTAAGGCTGCTTTGGGATCATCTTCTTTTAGGGCTTTTGAATTATAATACTGATTCTCCAAGTCAACATTTGGCTCAGAGTTGCTGTCCTCGGAGTATTCCTGAAATCAAAACAGAAAAGGATAAACATCTCATGTCTATGACACAGACCCCTATCCTGTGTACACAGATGGCACTTTCATTTTGTTTAATCCATTAAAGGTGATTTATGCTTGAAGACTGTGATAATCACAACTGCTTAAAAACATCTTCAAGAAAGATATTAACACAAAACCGATGAATTTGCCTTAAACAATCCTGACATAAATTCTTCATTTCAAACAAAAGTGATGAAATACAAATTAAATTTACCTTGAAAATATACTGAGGTTTTAAAGAGGAGGCATGATTTAGTGCTGCTAGTCAGGCATTTTTGGAAAAGTAATCTCAAATGTGAAATACAGAATCAATTATTTTTTCCATTCTATTTAATTTTACACTGAAATTTTAGCAGTCCACATATCTTTGAGGTACTCAATAGCACTGGAAGTAGATTAGTACTTTCTCCTCTATGAAGTTGTTAAACCCTTTGAGATTTATATTATTGATTTCCAAATTCGCATATACTACAATTAACAAGGCTGACTGTACAGGCATTTTACTGACCTTAGACTTTAAAACATCAAAATTAGTAGGAATGCGACTGTGGTAGCTATGACTATGATCAGTTGATAGTCTCTTATTCTAAAGCGGACTTCCCTCATAAATGTATGAATACTCTTAAGTTCAAAATACTACACAAGATGACTCTTAAATTTTACTAACACTAACACGACCATCTCTAAGTAGCAAACGTTCACGTTTGGCTCCATAAAACAGCTTACCGTGTGTCTAATTTAGAACAGGGGTATATGATTCACTTAGAATAAGTCACTGACAGCTAGCTAGCAACTGTGCGACAGTAGCCTGCCAGACAGTTCGTTAAGACATATTACAAGCTGCAAAATAGTATCAATACATACATGTTATGTAAGGAATTTTAAGTAAGCGTGGTTTAAGTTATAAGACGAATATGACTTTACAAAAGCTTTTAGGCAAACGCTTACAAACATTAGCTTAATAACACTGTAGTAGCCATCGCTTGGTTAGTAAGCTTTCTAGGTACTTAGCAAGCTAACCTAGATGCTAGCTGGCTATCAAGTTAGCAGGCATCATAAATCGGTGACATTTTAATTGTAATTAAAGTGCTAACAGCATTCAAATATGGCATTATGATATCACGACTGATACTACACTACATGCATTTAAAGCTTTGTAAGTTGCTTTGTTTTTACCAGATCATAATCTTCTTCATCATCGCACATGAAATCATCTTCCATGTCAGACATTTTGACCGGGGAACTGGGCCGAAATACTCCCAGAATCCTTTGCGCCTCAAACTAATCCGCGGACAAGGGCGCGTGTGCAGTATGTGGTTGAGGGGAAGCGCGTTTTTACGTGTGTTCCAGGTCAGTTGTGAACGTCCTCATATAATGGTGAAGACTGCTGTTTGACAACAACAAATCTGTTCCAAGATCTGTGCAAAGAGTGCAGCGTTCCCAAACGGCTTTTTGAATGAGAGTCCACTTCTTCCGTATTTTGGAAAAAGTGTTCCGGATATGATTGTCAGCTGATGGACTGCAGTTAAGCAGTTTTATGTGTACACGGTATAAAATATCAGTGTCCTGATGGAAAAGAACCCACCAAAGATCAAGGTGCTGATCAGTGCCGACGAAAGGCAAGTTTAACTAAATTAAACTAAATTTTCCATACTGGCTATAGATACATTGAATCCCTTTAACTGAAGCATATGTGATCATTTATAGACTACAGAAACTGAAAGAGGCATTTAATGTAAAATATGAAGAATTCCCTCTCTTCTACGCATGTGCTCCTGGGAGAGTGAATTTGATAGGTAGGTTATAATAATACTTTACAAATGATCTAGGGCTATAACCTAATGTGGTATCCTTTACTGACGCATTTGTCCCCATATTCAGGAGAACACATTGATTACTGTGGCTATGCTGTCCTCCCCATGGCCATCGAGCAGAATATTCTTGCTGCTGTGTCAGTGAACAATTCTCAGATTATTCATCTGGCCAACACTGACCCCAAATATAAGTAAGTGAGCTGTTTCAGTGTGTATCGTATCAAAACCTGAAGGTGGCACTGTGTAATCATTTTCCTTACTGTGGTTCTGCAGGGATTTCACGACGTCTGTCAATGAAATCACTATAGACAGAGAGAACCCTCAGTGGTATTATTATTTTCTTTGTGGGGTGAAAGGCATACAGGTGAGACAAATTTATAGGCTGTCTTCATTAAATATTTTTGCATTCAGATTTCTAACGTCAAAACAATTGGCATGCGTAATTTTCCCCAATTTAGGAGCAGCTGAGCCTGTCTCCTCCAGCTGGGATTCGGTGTGTTGTGGATGGAACTATCCCTGCTAGCTCAGGGCTGTCTAGTTCCAGTGCTCTGGTGTGCTGTGCTGGCTTGGTTACAATGGAGGCAAATCAACAGTCTATTTCCAAAGTAAATCACAATCTCTGTCAAGTCACTTTTAACACCCTCCCACATGCACATAAAAAATAAAGTGCATAAAATGTATGTAAAATTCTGCCTTTACTTTTTCTGTAAGGTAATGCTGGCTGAAACATGTGCCAAGTGTGAACGATATATAGGTACTGAAGGAGGAGGGATGGATCAGTCCATATCTTTCCTTGCTGAAGAAGGGACGGTAATATAGTTATTCTTTCTTATTCTTATGCCCATGTTGTTGTATCCTGTAAGATGTGAGTCTTTTGAATTCTACATACAAACTTGGCATTCTGGTATTTTTGGTGTCTTCATATTATTTTTTTAATGCATATTGTTTTCTTGACAATTCCTCTGAAAGGCGAAGCTGATAGAGTTTAATCCGCTTCGGGCCACTGATGTGAAGCTTCCAGATGGAGCTGTCTTTGTCATTGCCAACAGCTGTGTAGAGATGAACAAGGCAGCTTCATCACACTTCAACATCAGGGTGGTTGAATGCCGAATTGCCACTAAGGTGAGGAGGGCCTGAAAGACCTACCCGTGTTTAGGTTAGTCGTGCCATAAGTGGTCAGTGTCACTGCTGGGTCAGAGTTGTCCACCACACAAAAACAGGTCCTGTGGTTAGGAACTGACCATTGGTGCAGGATGGTGGTTCACCACCTTATCGTGGTGGAGGGGTTTGCGTGCCCATGTGATCCTAGGAGCTAGGTTGTCGGGGGCAATGCCCCTGGTAGGGTCTCCCATGGCAAATTGGTCCTAGGTGATGGGCCAGACAAAGAGTGGTCCAAATAAAAACCCCAATGGAATTTAAAAACAGGACCCAGATACCCTTGCCCGGATCAGGGTTACCGGGGCCTCACCCTGGAGCCAGGCCTGGGGGAGGGGCTCCTCGGCGAGCCCTGGTGGCCGGGTCTCTACCCATGGGGCCGGCCGGGCACAGCCCGAAGGGATTACATGGGTTCACTCTCCCATGGGCCCACCACCTGTGGGAGAGGTAGTACTAGGGGTTCGGTGCATTGTGGTTTGGGCGGTGGCCGGGCGGGGGCCTTGGCGTCCCGACCCTCGGTTACTGAAGCTGGCTCTTGGGACATGGAACGTAACCTCTCTGGGTGGGAAGGAGCCTGAGCTGGTGTGTGAGGCTGAGAGATACCAACTAGATATAGTTGGGCTCACCTCCACACACAGTTTGGGTTCTGGAACCAATCCTCTCGAGAGAGGCTGGACTTTATTCTTTTCTGGAGTTGCCCAGGGTGAAAGGCGGAGGGCTGGAGTGGGCTTACTCATAGCTCCCCGGCTCGCTGCCTGTGTGTTGGGGTTTTCCCAGTAGATAAGAGGGTTGCTTCCCTGCGCCTTAGGGTCGGGGAAAGGGCTCTGACTGTTGTTTGTGCTTATGCACCGAATGGCAGTTCGGAGTACCCGGCCTTCTTGGAGTCCTTGGAGGGGGTGCTGGAAGGTGCCCCTTCTGGGGATTCCATTGTTCTGCTGGGGGACTTCAATGCTCACGTGGGCAATGACAGTAGGACCTGGAAGGGCGTGATTGGGAGGAACGGCCTCTCCGATCTGAACCCGAGTGGTGTTCTGTTATTGGACTTCTGTGCTCGTCACGGTTTGTCCATAACAAACACCATGTTTGAGCACAGAGGTGTCCATAAGTGCACATGGCACCAGGACACCTTAGGTCGCAGTTCGATGATCGATTTTGTAATCGTATCGTCGAACTTGCGACCGCGTGTCTTGGACACTCGGGTAAAGAGAGGAGCTGAGCTGTCAACCGATCACCACCTAGTGGTGAGTTGGATCAGATGGCGGGCGAGGATGCCGGACAGACCTGGCAGACCCAAACGTACTGTGAGGGTTTGCTGGGAACGTCTGGCAGAGGAACCTGTCAGAAAGGTCTTTAACTCCCACATCCGACAAAGCTTTGACCGCATCCCGAGGGAGGCCGGAAACATTGAGTCTGAGTGGGCTTGGTTCCGTGCTTCTATTGTCAATGCGGCAGATCGGAGCTGTGGCCACAAGGTTGTCGGTGCCTGTCGTGGCGGCAATCCCAGAACCCGGTGGTGGACACCTCGGGTAAGGGAGGCCGTCAAGCTGAAGAAAGAGTCCTATCGGGCCTGGTTGGCCCGTGGGACTTTGGAGGCAGCAGACAGGTACAGGGGGGCCAAGCGGATCGCGGCTTTGACTGTCGCAGAGGCAAAAACTTGGGGTGTGGGAAGAGTTTGGTGAGACCATGGAAAGTGACTTTCGATCGGCTCCGAGGAGGTTCTGGCAAACCGTCAGGCAACTCAGGAGGGGAAAGCGGTTCCCGACCAACACTGTATACAGTGAGGCTGGGGATCTGCTGACCTCGACTGGGGATGTCATTAGGCGGTGGAAGGAATACTTCGAGGATCTTCTCAATCCCACCACCACGTCTTCCATAGAGGAAGCAGAACCAGAGGACTCGGACGGGGTTTGCCCATCACTAGGGCTGAGGTGACCAGGGTAGTTGTGAAACTCCTTGGTGCCAAGGCTCCGTCCTGAGTTCCTTAAGGCTCTGGATGTTGTGGGACTGTCTTGGTTGACACGTCTTTGCAACATCGCGTGTACATCGGGGGCAGTGCCTCTGGATTGGCAAACCGGGGTGGTGGTTCCCCTTTTTAAGAAAGGAGACCGGAGAGTGTGCTCCAACTATCGGGGATCACACTTCTCAGCCTCCCCGGTAAGGTCTATGCAGGGGTTCTGGAGAAGAGAGTCCGTTCGATAGTCGAATCTCAGTTACAAGAGGAACAATGTGGGTTCCGTCCTGGTCGTGGAACACTGGACCAACTTTTCACCCTTGCGGGGGTCCTAGAGGGTGCATGGGAGTTTGCCCAACCAGTCCACATATGCTTTGTGGATTTGGAAAAGGCATTCGACCGTGTCCCTCGGGGATTCCTCTGGGGCGTGCTCCGGGAGTCTAGAGTACGGGGCCCGTTGCTACGGGCTATCCAGTCCCTGTACAAACGGAGCAGGAGTTTGGTTCGCATGGCCGGCAGTAAGTCAGACTGGTTTCCGGTGGGAGTTGGACTCCGCCAAGGCTGCCCTTTGTCACCGATTCTGTTCATAACTTTTATGGACAGAATTTCTCGGCGTAGCCAAGTGGTGGAGGGGGTTCGGTTTGGTGGCCTCAGGATTCCACGCCTTCTCTTTGCAGATGATGTGGTCCTGTTGGCATCATCGGGCCGAGACCTACAGCTCTCGCTGGATCAGTTTGCAGCCGAGTGCGAGACGGCTGGGATGAGAATCAGCACCTCTAAAACTGAGACCATGGTACTCAGTCGGACAAGGGTGGAGTGCCCTCTCTGGGTCGGGAGTGAGTCCTTGCCTCAAGTGGAGGAGTTTAAGTATCTCGGGTTCTTGTTCACGAGTGAGGGAAGGATGGAGCGAGAGATTGACAGGCGGATTGGTGCTGCGGCTGCAGTATTGCGGTCGCTGTACCGGACCGTTGTGGTGAAGAGAGAGCTGAGCCGAAAGGCAAAGCTCTCAATTTACTGGTCAATCTACGTTCCGACTCTTACCTATGGTCACGAGCTTTGGGTAGTGACCGAAAGAATGAGATCGCGAATACAAGCGGCCGAAATGAGTTTTTTCTTCGCAGGGTGTCTGGGCTCTCCCTTAGAGATAAGGTACGGAGCACAGTCATCCGGGAGGGGCTCGGAGTAGAGTCACTGCTCCTCCACGTAGAGAGGAGCCAGCTGAGGTGGTTCGGGCATCTGGTTCGGATGCCACCTGGGCGCCTGCCTAGGGAGGCGCTCTGGGCATGTCCAACTGGGAGGAGACCCGGGGAAGACCCAGGACACGCTGGAGAGATTATATCTCTCGGCTGTCCTGGGAACGATTTGGTATCCCCCCAGAAGAGCTGGAAGAGGTGGCTGGGGAGAGGGAAACCTGGGCCTCTTTGCTTAGGCTACTGCCCCCCGCGACCCGGACCCGGATAAGCGGAAGAAAATGGATGGATGGATGGATGAGCTGCCTGCTGTGATCACAGGTACTGGGTAAGGTTAGCGGTCTGGACTGGACTGGTTTTCAGAAGCTTGGGGAACTGCAGACAGAGCTGGGGTTGAGCCTTGAGAAGATGCTAGGACTGGTGGAGGAGGTCCTTCACCCTGAGCCCTACAGCCGAGATGAGGTCTGCAAGATTCTGGGAATCACCGCTGAGTATTTGTCTACCAATATCCTCAGCGCTAACACACAGCATGGTGAGTGCAACCAAAACCAGCATGTCATACACCGGACGCAGACCATCACATTGCACAGTATAAGACAAATGCATTTCTCTCCTCACTTGTGGGAAGTGAGCCACTTCAGGCTGTACCAGCGGGCCAGGCATGTGTACGCGGAGGCTGCACGTGTGCTGCACTTCAAAGCCGTGTGTGACTCTGCGCCTGCTGGGGCCATCCTGCAGCTGGGCGAGCTGATGAACCAGAGCCACGCCAGCTGCAGAGACCTGTATGAGTGTAGCTGCCCGGAGCTCGACCAGCTGGTCAACATTTGCCTGTGAGTGAGAGAGAGGCATCTTTCCCCATTAGGAGACTAATTGAACGTCAAGCTGGTTAGGGTCAAACATTGGATCTTGCTTTTTATGATGCAATTTATAATTACGATCCAATTTATGGTGTGTTTGTGTAGTTTATATATGTGTGAATGCACATGTGTGTTATGTATATGTACTTATTGTATTGTGTTAATTGTATTTCAGTGTGAAATGTTTCACTCTGCTGTCCACAGGCAGGCAGGTGCTGTGGGGTCTAGGTTAACGGGTGCTGGATGGGGAGGCTGCACAGTTTCCATGGTACCCATTGAAAGAACGGATTCTTTTCTCCAGACAGTGAAGGAGCTGTACTACAAGCCTGATGCTCGTCGAGCTGCTCTGTTAAAGCAGAGCCTTTTTACAACAAGGCCAGGGGGAGGGGCCACCATTTTCACAGAGGAATAAAACACAAGGGAGATTATTAGATTAGCTGAGGGAGTTCGGATAATGACCATTGGACACTTAGCTACAGCAATGGATATTATTGTTGCCAGCATTTGTCATGAGGGAAAATGTAATCTATATTCATTTTTTTCATTAATTGTGCTAAATCATTTAATACTGAAAGATAATAAAATAATCTTGATTTTTGGATCATTCCCTTCAATTAAAGATCGGGTCTTCTGTTGATGTTTATCATTTACAGTTATAATCTGCAGCATTGAAAAGCATAATAGTGCTAAGGTACTGGATGGTTGCTAGGATATTTCAGCAATGCAGGTCTCTCAAAATATTATTCTCAGGAATAGCGTCATTGTATGCAAATTTTGCATGTCAAGCCAAATGCATGTAGTCATGCTGTAACTAAGGCTAACAGATGTTACCAGGGTCCAATATAACAAAAACAGATTAGGTAAATTCATGACCATTTTATGCATCATATAAAAAGTACAATGAATTTTATAAAAACCCATGCATACCAAAAAAACCCAAAACAAACAAATAAACAAAAAAATATTCCAATAATTTGTATGGTTTTCATTGACAATAGCGTAGCAGAATATTTTCTCATACATTCATACAACATGAGGTTAAATTAAATGAGGCATAAACTGAATCTTTAAAAAACAAACTATCTTGCACAAATCCCTTGTAAGATTTCTGATTTTTTAAATAGAAAACAACTTTATATCTCACTGTAACATAATGTGAACAAGGAGTATTTGCTCCGAAAACATCTTTGTTTTTACAGACAAAACAAGGCCTTGGTGACACAGATAAAACTTAAAAATATACTTCCTTTACTAAAAGGAAAAAGGCACAAAGTTTTCCTTTTACAAAAGGACAGTGAAATGCCCAATTTTTAGACCTTAACGTAGACAGCCATAGTTAAGTTAAGTCAAGCCACATTGTCAATTGTGATTTTCACCCCAATCGAAATTTGTCCTCCGCATTTACCCATCTGTGCAGTCAGAACACACACACACACACACTAGTGATAACTAGGGGGGCTGTGGTGCACACGTGCCCAGAGCGGTGGGCAGCCCTAGCCCGGCGCCCGGGGAGCAGTTGGGGTTAGGTGCCTTGCTCAAGGGCACCTCAGTCATGGCCTCAGGCCTGGGAAGTAGTTGTAGTTATTGTGTTGATGTTTCATCTGTCTGCAGAGGATGAATGAAAGGCACAGAGGGGTAGCCTCCCCCATTGATCCTCTGCTGATCTGGACATTTGTTGTTTTGTCCATTCAGTAGTCTGCATACAAACCTGATGCTGACAACAATATACACACACTGGAGAGGTATAACTACAAAGAAACATGTAAATGTAGAGTAAAATATGAGTAGGGTGAAGCAGTTCTTATTGGCAGAGCCAGAATCGGGTGCTGATGCTGTGCTGTCACAATGCTAAAGCTTGTTTACAAGCAATCTATATGGGTCTATTCTGAAATGTCCATTATACATATTACTGCAAATTACTATTGGCATTATAATTACTAATTTGTAAATTCTATTTACTAACATTACTGGTACAATAGATTTTAAGCTACATGTGCAAACATTTATGTCTGATGTATGTCAAATAATTTAATACATTTACAAAAACAGATTAAAATCAAGTAATACAGCAGACTGTTGATTAAAGTTTCAGTATTTTAAGCAGAGGTATTATTGTTTCAATAGGACCTGTGATAAAAATATTTCTTCCTGCTTTCTTCCTGTACTGGCTGTGAGACTATGAGTATCTGGCAAAACATGTGGTGGCCTATAATTCTGAAACTAACCATGAATAGTATATCTCCTGAGAGGATTTCAGTTTACTTTATCACCAGTAGCTCTGACAATTGCATTGAATTTGTGCACACAATTAACTTGCATGTACCTGCAGGTTCAGCAACATATTGGAAGCATACGAATATTTTTTACTCCAAAAATTGTCCAAAAAGTTGGCTTCCTGAAGTAAAACTTATGCATTTGCATGTCGGTCTCAGTACACTGAGGAGATAAAAATCAATCAAAATGCCTTTTTTGAGCCAGTGAGCCACAGTTAAATGAAGCTGCACCAGGAGAATAGAGTGCATTCGTACGAAAGAGGAAATCAGGACAGGAAAGTAAGGGATCTTCTCTGTGCTTCATTATGGTGTCTGGGAGACTCTCCTGGGTAATGCTGGTCTCCACTGACACTGCATGTGTACACGTATGCTGTCCTTGAACCTCCCCCGCTGAACAGATCTCCTCAGAGCTACACAGCTGTGAGATATGACTCATACGCCAACAATCAGGAGGATCAGGAGTCCTTTGGTCCTCCATTGCCGTACTATGACATTCTGCACACACTGAGGTGCTAATCCCTGCTTAATTCTGGAGATGACCAAAGAGAAATCCGCATATTATACTGTATTGTACACCAGCTGATTAGTCAGTGTACAGAGCGTCTAGGCTGGGCACACTCCCTCCACCCAACCTGGTATGCTCTGTGACCCCAGATTTCGTTGTCTCATCTGCAGCCACCACACTGTCGGCGTCTCTTCCCTGTCCCAGCACGTTCTCCATCGAACTGCTGCTGGTGTGGGTTCTTCTAGGAGACGAGGCAGAGAAGGTGGAGGTGGACGGCACGTGGACCTTCATGTTCTTGCCAGAGGTGATGAGCTCGCCGTACCCCTGCTGGTGGGCAAAGGCGTAGGCCGAGCGGCGGGAGCTGGTCCGCCGTACCCGCCTCAGGTTCTGCTCCTGAGGCCCCTGCCTCCTGCTGGCCTGCTGAAGCAAGTGCACCTACACATGACAGCAGAGTGCTTGGTTATTATTTACCTTTATTTATCTGTCTTACCTGTGTCTTCCACTGCATAAGTCAAAATAGATGAAAGCCTTAAGAACATGTGGAGAATAAACATAACTGAAAACCCTTTAATAGATTTCTGAAATAAAGTAAAAGTACATCTAAAGTCTACCTCACACATGCACAGGAGCTCTGTTTATGCACTAATACTCTGTCAAGTGATTTTATGTCAGTATACTTGCTTTGTCAGTCTGTGTAGGTTGAAGTTCTGTCCTGAGGAAGCGAATGGCCACTACTGGCATTGTACACACCACAGTGGTGAGGAGAATGACCAGCCACACAGTCTTCTCATTCAGATTGTTCCTAGCAGTACCTAATTTAAAACATGCCCAACACATAACATATGCCTTCAGCAGGCTCCAGTCAATGCAGGCTATTGGTATAAATGTGGAAATAATAATAATAGAATCGATTTAGCTCATTTCTAGAAAAACATGTCTTATGTCATACTTACCAACAAAAGGGAACTGGCTTGGAAAAATCCTAAAGATGCCATCACTGTTCATTGCAAACAATATAGCAAAGTAGACGGCCAGACTGCCCCATATAAAGAAGTGGTTCACAGCAGTCCAAAAATTTGTATCCAGACCAATCTGAAATAAAAACACTTTTTACAATGATATTAGAAACATAACATGTGAAGAGCATAGCTATGTCACTACTTTTCATGACTTTCAAAGAAGCCCTCTACAGTAGTAATTATTTTTGAGTAACTACTGTGTGTTATTCAGTAACAACACAGAAACTATTGTTAAATATATGTAATTCTAAGAATGAGAATCTGTCACATGTTCCCAAGGTATAAACATATAAATCAAATAAAACTGAAACTATAAATGAAATGCGGATAGAATAAACAGAGTGCTGAACACACTGTGGTGTTTAACAACTGAGCAGTTCTATAAATTGCAAAAAGTTAATTAAAATCAAACACGGTTACCTGGACGCTAACTACAATGACCAGAGAGGTTGCTATGGTGACAGCAAAGGATTGCTGGTCAGATATGTGAGTGCCGTCATCCCGCACAGCACATGAGAAGGCTCCGTACGGGATGAAGAACAGGACGAAGGAGGTGCAGACTCCCTGTAGTGTGCAGGCGAAGAACTTGCGTTTGTTGAACAGGAGATTCAGCTGGCCTGGCTTGTACAGGCTCGGATAGCGCATGCTATACTGCTCATTCACATCCTGCTCGGACACAGTAAGACTTTTGCTTTACTGGTTTCGGCTTGATCACATGGAAGGAACGTGTGTATGCGTGGTGGTGTTTTTCACACCTGGTCAAACAGGCCCATTGCAAGAACAGGCAAAGATGTGTAGACTATGTTGAACAAGGTGATGAACCACTGGTCATACACAGTCTTTGACAAGACACAAAGTACAAATGATTAAGATGATAAGCAGCATTAGAAAGATCCAAAATAAGACATTGATATGTTCTGTGTCTCTACTGCAAATTTAAGATATATAAAGACGGTTGTTTAAGGTAATTAGATGCTTACCTGAGCAGAGAAACCACATAGAAAACCGAACCAGAAATGCACGAGTGTGAAGGCAAAATTCTTATAAAAGAAATAGCAGAGGAAATTGCACATGCGATGGTAGGACCACCTGCCATGGACCAGCAGGAGGCGCTGTAGGTAGCGGAATTGTGCAAATGAGTAGTCGGAAGCCAATACAGCCTGCATTCCTTCTTGCCCACTGATACCAACACCGATGTGGGCCGCTAGGTGGAGCAAAAGGTCAGTATATACTATTACATAAATCTACTACAGGCTCAGACAGCATTTCCAGTCAACATGTAACACCTCTGACACCTATAAATTCAGTGTTATCAAACACAGGCTAAGGGACTGTGTTTATTTTATAAAATTGTTCACGATGATCTTAAATGTTCCACATAGTCAATCTAGCATGGACATAACTACAAACAGTGTTAACAGTGACAAAATCTAATAAACACAAGAAAAGAAAATAATAGTTTGATATCAGACAATTGCTATAGAGTTCATGTAATGTTAATTTCCAATGACATAACCATAGACATTATCAGAGTCTTACTCTTGATCATACTGACGTCATTGGCTCCATCCCCGATGGCCAGTGTGACAGCTCTCTTGTGTCTCTTGACCAGATCCACCACCTGCGCTTTCTGCAGAGGAGTGACCCTACAGCAGATCACAGTCTTACAAAGGCATGCCACATCCAGTAGGATGTGCTCCAGGTCTGCTTCCAGGGCATGGGCCTACAGGTGGGAGGTCAGGGGTGTCAGGGGTCCCGAGGTCTCCCAGGAGTAAGCATTTGATTTTTTCTAGCACACTTTCAGTGATGGCTAGGTCACTTTAAACATTATTAACATTAATATATATTATGTCAGCACAGGACACCTCATGTTATGAAAAACTGGTTTCTTGACTTACCAAACTGTGACCATTAATGACCAATGCATATTCTGCAATTATGGTTTCCTCAAATACTGAGTCACTGGCATACATATCTGGCTTCCCTGTATCTTGACCACCGAACTTCTCTCTGCTGGGACCAATGATTCTCTCCTTGGCATTTCTGAACAAGGGACAACAGCTAAGGTCAGAACAACGAAATGAAATAAATGTATTCAGTACCATCACAGAATGTTCAGTGCCTGAGGGAAATTAATGAATAACAGTGGAAGGGAATAGACTTTCACATACAGTATTGAACAGTTTTTAAATGAGCATCACAGAACCTATGCCCTCAACCTTTAAAAAACTCTGACTGCAGTAAGCAAACCATTTTCTTGCCAATTGTGTTTCTCTGAATCAGCTGGTAACAGATTAAAGGCAACAAATGATGTCATCCATTAGTGAGTGGTCACCTGGGGCTGTGATACAACATTAAACTTGATATATGCAATAGAACTGAAGTATTCATTTTTAATGCAGTGATATGAATACAAATCAATAATCTGTTTCCATAATCAGTTTCAAGTGATTTTTTTATGAAAATTGCTCCAATGCGTAAAAGTATATGTGAATATAGGTAATGGAAAAGGAAAGTGTCGGTCCAAACATAACTTATACCAGCAAATGTTTTTAGAGCTTTTTAAGAGCAATTTTTGTTGAAAATCACCTGAATGGAAATGTGACCAAAGTGAGTTCCATGTGAATATTGGTTATTGACATTCAAAATGATTAACTGAATGTAAATTGTTACTTGAGCTCCTGCTGAACCTCGAGTGTGGTGTAACCTGAGATTATGAACACCTCGTTCATGTCATCTCTCAGCATGTTACAGGAGTAGCCGATGTTCATTGCTGTCTCTGCAAACACATAAGATACATTGGAGATACAAGGAGTACAACTGCACCAAATCACTGCCTGTTCCAAGCCTGATATGCATAAAGAAATACTGAATTTCATTGCATGAAATATTGAATTTCTTTGTACTGCCATGAAATACTGAATGCATGTCCTCCATTGTTGCCTCTCACCTAGTTTGTCTCCAGTGAGGACCCAGATCTTAATATTGGCCAGGCTCAAGCAGCTAATAGTGTCTGGAACGCCTTCCTGCAGCTTGTCCTCTATAGCAGTGGCACCAAGAAGCTTCAGAAAGATATAGAGACAAGAATCCTATTCCCACGTATCGACAGGTGTTTAATTTATGTATTTAGTCTACTGTACTGTTCATTGAACTATACTGAAAACACACACACACAATGCATACCCACGCACTGCACCATGCACACAAATACACAAACACACACACATGCACACACACACACAAACACACACAAATACACAGACACAAACACACACACACATGCACACACACACACACAAACAAACACACAAATACACACAAACACACAAGCTGCCCACACATGTGTTCTCACCATCAGGCCCTGCTCTATCTCCTCATACAGAGCCCCTAGTCTCTCCTCTCTGTTCTCCAGCACTGTGCTGGCAAACAGTATCTTCTTCATCCACTCATCAAACATGTCCTCATCCAGATCTTTATAAGCTAGGGCCAACGTCCTCAAACCCTCACCCGCAAACTCCTACAATAAAGACACAAGTCCAGATCCTTCATGTAGAAGGATGGAAGTCGTGCAGTCACATAACAAATTACATAACCAATTCAAAGCTTTGGTAAATGACCTTGACATAGTTTTAATGTACTGGATTCCTTTAATGATTTTTCCTTTTGTTAGATAAATAAATACATGTGCAATATTTCCTCAATTTATTTCCTGTTTTATGGCCTCCACAGAATATAATTCACATCCATCCTCAGCTTGCCCAGTGTTAAATATAGACTCTCCTGTGCAGTGAATAGAGGTTGATTGGTTTTTGAGAAACCACAGAATATAATAAATAAGAGAAGGCTGACAGAATTAGTAATAACAGACATGACTTTTTTTTAGCCAAGTCAGACATCCATTTTTAGCCTACTCAGTTTCATAAGAAACCCAGTGTGAATGCACAGAAAGCCATGTTCAATAACCGTTTGGTCAGGCAGTGTCTGCTAGGTGGAAGAAGAAGAAAACGAGAGTAGCTCACATTAAGGTGCTCTGAGGTAGTGTCCATGAGCTCTTCATTGGATGCATCGAGTCTGTCAAAGAGTATTGTGTCTGCACCTTTAGAGTACAACTTCAGCTGTCCCTTTGGATTTCTCACTGCAGCAGAGAAAAGACCAACTGATTTCATTTAATCCAGTCACAGCACACTGAACTGTAATCAAAACATGTCAAGTACCGAATATGAATTTTTTCACAAACATAGTGAACACCTTTAATGAAGGAAAATGTTGTAGAGTACATAGATAAATCCAGTAGGCCTCACCAATAACACTCATTCGCTTCCGGACATTGTTAAAGTCCAGTATGGCCAGGAGCTGGTAGGTGGTAGGCTGGCCCATCTCATACAGAGTAATGGTCTCTGGGGTTCTGGCACGAAATACAAAGCCAAAATTGCGAGCTGCAGTTACCAGAGCTCCTTCATCTGGAGACTGAGCCTGATAGATCAGCTCTCCTGGAAGAGGTTTCAAATGGAAGAGAGAGGTAGAAACCAGCATTACACACACCTATTCTGTCCTTGTTTATACTAGATCTTACTTCAAGGCAATAAGCAAAACAGACAAACAAATAAATAAAGTATGCAGAGCCAAAGAGATGAGAAGTACTTAACGAAAACACAAAGTACAGTTTTGCTTTCACAGTTTACCTTCACTCCTCTCCTCAGGCATGACGGTATGACACAGAGCGAGCAATCTGAAAAAATCCTGTACCAAAGGCTCCTCCAACTTTATAGCATCAACCAGGCTGCTGTCATGGAAACGGAACTTCCGGTCCATCAGTGGGTTGAAGGAGAAATCCACACATGGTGTTTTCTAGGGAGTGTGAGTAACTGAGGTGTGAGTCAGTAACCCTTCAGCAGTTCCCTGCCTGAAAACATGTTCTGATACCTACCTCTGTAATATCCACTTTGTGTCCAAACTCATCATAAACATCACCTACACACATAAATGAACCATGTAATACAGAAAAACATTGTTTAAATGCTTAAATTGGTATATATGCATGGTGTTTGTAGCTATGTAAAATATTGAAAGCAGATGCTTACCATAGGTCTTCCCATTGATGGAGCATTTACTGAAGATCATAATGTTCTGGGTAAGAGTCCCTGTTTTGTCTGAGAAGATGAACTCAACCTGACCCAGCTCCTCATTCAGCGTAGTGGTTCGAGCCTCAGCTGGTGTGTCTCTACGACTGTAGTACATCTTCCGGTCCCAATTTATGAAATAACTATGGCCTAGACGAAGCACCTCAACGCTGTATAAAACCACAGGTCAGGGTTCAGGTTAAAATAATGTATTTAATTCGGATCAGTTCAATGTTTGACTGCTAATAATGTAAAACGTGACAAGAACTGATTTAGTGTGTGCAACACGACTCTCATACCTGACATAAAGAGAGATTGGAACAACCGTGTTAAGGATGATGATGTAAGACCAGAACGTGAGGAAGCCAGAGAAGACAGCACTGCTTAGGAGATCATTCCATTGCAGGTACGCCCAGAAATGTCTTCCCACTTTCTGCTCCCAGATAGTGTTCCCAATAGCCAGGATGATCCCCATGCAGATGAGAAATCCAAAAATCTGGAAGCAAAAGCCTCTATATTAGCACCTTCCTTACTCTGTTTTGTAATAAAAGAATTCCCAGCAACATTCCTAAGAAACCTGTAGCATCTCTTACTGTAAATATTTTTTTTGATCTGCTTCCCAAGAGTAGCTTTTAGCTCTCACCAGCAGTCATAAAATTACCTCATGTCTAACAGCATGATTAACTGAAATGCTACATGCAGACAAAAGCCAGCATTAAAATGGCAGGAGGAGATGTTCTCACCCACAGCACTAAAGTGTTCATCAGTTTGTCAATGCTGGTTCTTTTGAATTTTGTCCTCCCACAGTTCTGCATCAGTTTAGTTTGGAGCCCTTAGAATAACAAAACAGAGTCAGGACCCAGCAACCACAAGCAATTTAAAATGTGTGCAATGCATGTAGGGCCAACCCAGTCTGGAGGAAGATAATAGCCCATACTTACAGCCATTTATAGTCACGAAACATTAAATATAAATAAGGCACCAAGTACAGAATGGTTATGAACAATTTTTTTGCTCAGCTCAGAAGGACAGCTAATCAATCGACTACAATAAAGCCAATCTGCTTATGTGCACTAAAAGGATGACAAAAAAGGAAATGTACCAGCGAATATGACCATGCCAAAGCACCACTCAGTGTTCCTGAGTATACAGCCTCTCAGCAGCATTCTCTCATTGTCCAGAGGATACTTGTTGTCCTTCCAGTACAGGGTCCCAGTGAATCTGTCCAGTTTATTATTGGGAGGCTCACATATAACCTCTCCTGATATACAGAAGAAAAAGACAAAACACAAAACACTGGATGTTAAACCACCAGAAAAACGTGTGTGTGTGTGTGTGTGTTTGTGCATGCGTGTGTGCATGTGTGTGTGCACGCACCTGCATGTGTTAATTTATGTGATAATGTGATAAAGGCAACAGCTTTTTATGCGCATGTAGTCATAATAACATATTGTGATGTCTGCACATGTATACAAAAAGTAAAACAATCATGCATACACACACACACACATACACACACACAAACACCTGTGCAGACTGCAAACTGGAGATAGCATTGTTACCATTGTTGCATAGTATCAATAAAACCCTGCATCAAATACACAAAATAGCACTAGTGCCTTCGCTAGCCATAGCAACTACTGCTGTAGATAGCAGATAGCAAAACAACAGCATCTGACACTTCAGATGCTGATTGCTATAGCTTAGCTTAGCTTCTTCAGACTCACAAAGGTTACAAATCAGCAAATCAGCATATATATCAGTGTAGTGACACACACACACACACACACACACACACATATATATATATATATATATATATATATATATATATATATATATATATAGAGAGAGAGAGAGAGAGAGAGAGAGAGAGAGGGGGAGTTGTGTGGATGTGTGATAACAGTTTACTACTCATATTTTTGAAGTAGTTTTACCATTGAACTCTGCAAGCTTGGCAATATCTGCTCCAAGTTCTGCGGTTACAGTCAAGGCTTGCCGCACTTTAAGGTTCGTCTCCCTGTTACAAGCAAATTCCAGAGACAAGCATTTTTTTATCCCAGCGACCACTGTCAGCATATTATGCAGATGCATAATGATTTCAATATAAATTCCATGGTAAATGTACGTATACAATGTAAATTCACTTAAATCAATCTAACTTTCCCATCTCATACATGCAAGACCCCAAGTTTAGTCTTCCATTTGGTATCTGAAATTGATCCTGACATCTGAAATTAATCATACAGGCTTGGCCTTACCCATCTAACTCTGCTGTTTCGATATAACACAGCCCATAGGGCTCACTGCTGGAGAGCAGGAGCAGGTCAGCCTGGAGAGCCCACACAAAGGGCAGGAGAGAGTAGACAGAATCAGGCACGTAGGCCTACAAGGCTTAGCAAGAGCACTACTGTGTAGTCTCTTCATCATATCAGTCCATATGGTGCTGCTACTGAGGCACACGCACACACACACACACACACACATATATATATATATATATATATATATATATATACATATACACTGTATATATATATGTGTGTGTGTGTGTGTGTGTGTGTGTGCGCGCCTCAGTAGCTGTGTGTGTATATATATATATATATTTATACCTTTCTATTTAATATTGATTTAAATATTAATATTTTAATATTGATTACTATATATATTTCAAATTCTTAAAATGTTACCTTGTAGCACCCTACAATGTCTGAAGGACTGAAACTTACAGCAACAAACTGGTTGTTCTCGAGTTTTATGATATCACCAACTCTAACATTCATCCATTTCTCATTTTGCATCCTGCAGAAACAGGAGGTATGAACAATTTTTTAGAACTTTTTTTTATCGTGTCTTGTACAGGCTCATGCTGAAGTGATAAGAACGTCAAAGCAGAACGAAAAAGATGACTTACTTTCCCTTGCTGAGTACCTGAGACTGGCGAGAGTTAACTTGTTGGTCGCTTTTATGGCGAAACTGAAAAACAAAGTACAATCACAGCTCAAGGCAAATTAGAGAACAGAGCTACAATGAGAAGATACTACGGTCTATGGAGATAAATGGTAAAGTAGCTTCCCTAGTCATTTACAACAGTCACTGTTTGGCTGTTTGTTATTATTAACATTTTGGGGATTTTTATCAAGAGTTTGGACAGTTTACTACTGTATAATACAAATTTACAAGCTCACAGTGGTCTATTCTACAGGTTCAGGGCATTATTTTATTTTGTCCGGACACTTTCCCTGGGTAAATACAACCTTCTACATACATCAACATCCAAGCAAAAAATAATAGAGGCCAGTTCTCAGCAAGTGACCAGTGCTCACATAGTCATCAGTAGCATCCTTCACAGCGGTGATAGTCAGTACCAACGCCAAAGGCACAATGGTGGTGAACCAGGACAGAGAGGAGATCTCAGGGATCAACTATAAATACAGAAAAAAACCTTTCAACTTCATTTCATTTCAGACATTTTCAATAACAACCATTTCAACTCTTTTCAACAACAATTCAGCAATCATGAATTCCAGTCATGGGGGAACACTGTTTTGTTCACATTTTATAATTCCAATTTCATACATCTAACCCAACTCATTAATCTTAATTATTAGTTCCTGAACAGAGTCTGGAAGGTTCCAGCAGGGAAAACACTGAACTATATCATTGAATGGGTCTCCTGGGACTGAGAATCACTGCCCTTACAGCAACAAAAACAGCATAATGTAACGTAAGACCTTACAAATCCTCCAGATTTACCTGTAGAATCAGCAGCACTAAGAAATAAGCATTGGCAAACCGTTGAAACTGCTCAAATAAGTTAATGGGTAGAAAGGTGTAGAAGGTATACTTTGCTGTCTTGATGTGATTATCCTGAGGAAAAATTATAACACTGAGTGACATTACATTATAACAATAATAACAATCACTCAACATCAATGCCATCCCTTTTTTTGTTATGTCATATAATAGGAAGATAATAATTTAAAAAACATCTACAGTATGTATTATTAATTACAGTACATCTAACTAAGCTATTCTAATTTTCCTCTCACTAGCAAAAATACATTTTGTAACAAGGATCTTTACTGTCAGCGACAAAATACTTACAGCATAACTGAATCTCTCATTATAACCACGGTCATTGGCTCTAACATGGCGTTCCTCCTCTAAGAACAAAGAGAAAAGTGTATGAAAAATGGCTTTTAAATTAAAGTTTCAAGAAAACATCTTCAAGAAAGAACCCAAAGCATCGTTAGAAAGTTCCTCTCACTCAGGGTAAAGTAACTAGTCTTGTTTTTTAACTCATAACCCAATTCCATGTAGGTGTTTTGTGTGCTGGTGGAGTATATTTTCAATTTATCAATATTTTACCTAATTCAGTCACACGTTGCAGTTTGCTAAAGTAAGAACCAAGAAATTCAATAACAAGTTCAATACTCTACTATCAGATTCTGTTTGCGGCTTTAAATTCCAATACAGCACTTAAAAAGGTATATAATTCCTACACAAAACCCCAAAGTCATCAACAATGACTATGCTTTTTTGTTTGTTTGCTTTTTTTCCTTTTTCTCCAAATCTCTCCCAATCAGCATGGTAAATGGCATGATATACTCAAAGATAAGATACAAATGAAAATAGGAACAAAAACAATTATGAGGAATCCTGGTTAATGATGCAGGCGAGATGGATGCAAGCAGGTACTGGTTGTATGATGGAACATTTGTTGAGATCTATATGTCAGCTTCTACCAACCCTGTGTGCAACCCCATTGATTCCCACTCCCACAAGCCCTGGAATGTCTACCTTGTCCAGGCGCTTTGGAGCGCAGGTTCCAGCTTCCTCTCCATGGAACTAACATCCACAGCCATCTCTGTGCCATTGCCTTTCTGCACTGTCATTCTTATACAGTAGACAAGGTTCATGAATTAGTCAGTAAATGAAGTACTCCTGAGCAGTACCGTAGAATTTCCATTGTAAAGCACCTAAGGTGATCACAAAAGCTAATCGTACAAGACCTCCATTTCTCTTGGGCATCAAATTCCATAGATATGTCCTGAACAGCTCAGTGATCACTTTGGAATGTAAGGAATATTTGCCATCATTTGCCTGAATGAGTAATAGATAAAGTCCCATTATCCTCAGTCATGAATGTAGAATTCCAGAACCCAGAGGCCTAATGTTAATTACAAGATAAGAACACGTCTAATCATGTAGCAGCTGTTAATAGATACATGTGGAAATATCTAGTCCTATACATTCTGCATGCTTTTATCAGTGTAAAATATTCTCCTACAAGAACATGTAAAAATCTTGTCAAACACATATTTTTCTGAGTGACAATATTAAAATGTTATGTTAAGCTCTGTTGTTCCTTAGTTATTCCTTGTAAAGTGCTGGCTTTATTAATCCCTGTGTTTTGTTAGTTCCCTGGTTGGTTATTGCTTGTTAAGGTGTCCATGTCTGTTGGATATGCTCTCTGGGTTCTTGGTCTCTAGTTTGTTAATTCCCTGGCTCATGTTGTTTACATTTATTACATTGCATGTTTTGCTTTGTCTTGGCCTATGTTTTTCATTCCTGTAGTTTGTACATATGTTCCTTTGTTTTTGGTTAAATCCCTCATGCATTTGAATCTGACTATAATGCCAAATATACCTATAAACCTAGAAGTACGGTTTCACTATTAATCCAAATTTAACAAATTGAGGTCAAGTTGTGGTTATGTTTCATCGTTTTGTATCATGAAGGAAGCTACATCATGCTTCCACATGCTTTAAATTACAAATGGCCCCTTCAATCCTTAATTTGTTAATCGCTCCCGGTACCTGCCAAATTCCTCCCTAACAATCCAATTGCTCAGAATTCGATCATAATTTGGATCCAGTTCAGGAAGGCTCTTGATCTTCACAATAGTGCAATCTGTGCCCACATTGCCCACAACTGTCAATTCCTCTCGGCTACCACAGACTCTGCTTTTCATAGTTGGGCAGAGAAAGGTATTACAACAATTAATGACCTGTATGTTGATGGCACTTTTCTGTCTTTCTCATCATTAAAAGAGAAGTATGACTTATCACTTATTCAATTTTATTCAAGTTAGGCATTTTGTATCTCGCCTTTTCCCCACTTTGCCAATCATTCAATGAATCCAAAGTAGACCATATCCTGGCCATATCTGCTAGCGCCTTAAAACTTGTGTGGGAACCTGACGTGGCTATGCATATCTCTGATGGACAGTGGGCACTTATTGTGATCCACTCTTATCCACTCTTCATCTATCTGTGCTAGACATTGTCTTCTCCAGTTCAAAGTGGTGCATTGACTACACTTCACTAATGTCAAACTGGCAAGGTTATTCCTGGGCAGGTCCAATGCTTGTGCTAGCTGTGGTCACTCACCAGCGGATCAGTTACATTACACTATATATATATATAAGTATGTGCTCACCCATTCAGATTATCAGAATCAGGTGTTCCAATCACTTCCATGGCCACAGGTGTATAAAATTAAGCACCTAGGCATGCAGACTGTTTTTACAAACATTTGTGAAAGAATGGGTTGCTCTCAGGATCTCAGTGAATTCCAGTGTGGAACTGTGATAGGATGCCACCTGTGCAACAAATTCAGTCGTGAAATTTCCTCACTCCTAAATATTCCACAGTCATTTGTCAGCTGTATTATAAGAAAATGGAAGTGTTTGGGAACGACAGCAACTCAGCCACGAAGTGGTAGGCCACGTAAACTGACGGAGCATGGTTAGCGGATGCTGAATGCATAGTGCAACGTGGTCGCCAACTTTCTGCAGAGTCAATCACTACAGACATCCAAACTTCATGTGGCCTTCAGATTAGCGCAGAGAGCTTCATGGAATGAGTTTCCATGGTCGGGCAGCTGCATCCAAGCCATACATGACCAAGTGCAATGCAAAGCATCGGATGCAGTGGTGTAAAGCATGCTGCCACTGGACTGTAGAGCAGTAGAGGCGCTTTCTCTGAAATGACGAATCATGCTTCTCCATCTGGCAATCTGATGGACGAGTCTGAGTTTGGCGGTTGTCAGGAGAACGGTACTTGTCTGACTGCATTGTACCAAGTGTAAAGTTTGGTGGAGGAGGGGTTATGGGGTTGTTTTTTCAGGAGCTGGGCTTGGCCCCTTAGTTCCAGTGAAAGTAACTCTGAGTGCTTCAGCATACCAAGACATTTTGGACAATTCCATGCTCCCGACTTTGTGGGAACAGTTTGGAGCTGGACCCTTCCTCTTCCAACATGACTGTGCACCAGTGCACAAAGCAAGGTCCATAAAGACATGGATGGCAGAGCCTGGTGAGGTTGAACTTGACTGGCCTGCACAGAGTCCTGTCCTCAACCCAATAGAACACCTTTGGGATGAATTAGAGCGGAGACTGAGAGCCAGGCCTTCTCGTCCAACATCAGTATGTGACCTCACAAATGCGCTTCTGGAATAATGGTCAAACGTCCCCATAAACACACTCCTAAACCTTGTGGACAGCCTTCTCAGAAGAGGTGAAGCTGTTCTAGCTGTAAAAGGTGGACCATCATCATATTGAACCCTATAGATTAGGAATGGGATGTCACTTAAGCTCATATGTGAGTTAAGGAAGGTGAGCGAATACTTTTGGCAATATAGTATATGTTCTGGACCTGCAACAAGTTACAGTCCTTTTGGTCAGACATTTTTGAACCGCTAAGTCACACCCTGGAAGTCCAACTGGATCACAATCCAATTACAGCCCTGTTTGGGATTCACCCTGACCCTTGTATCCCAGGGACAAAACAGCAATCGCCTTTGGGACCTTGCTAGTTAGGCGAGCTATTCTTCTGAAGTGGAAACTTTCTTCTCCCCCTTCCCCCCTTTTTAGTTTGATTTGTTTTAAAATGTGATCCCAAATGTTTTAATGCTCATCTGTAAAAAAAATAACTCCTGTTTGCTTAGAGCTATGGGTCAAGACTTGTCGTTCGTTATCTCTCTTTTCTTCTTTTGGCTTCAACCTTGTGCTGCTGACTTCTGATATCTCCACATTTGCCCCTGGAGAAGATGCTACACAAAGCAATTTCAGTCAGTTTCTCTCTGTACCCAATATACTATGCAGAAGTCATAAATGTGCATGTATGTTCACACTTTACCATACTAAAAGTTCATATGTGGTGTGACCTTAAAAATTGCTCTTTCTAAATGAGAGGAGATGTGTTAAACGTACAAAGACTCATACTGCAGCCAGTAATGGTATAACTTTACTAACAGAAATGTTATCTGCAACTCCAACTCTATCCTTATTGTCTTACCATCACTCCCCACCTTAACCATTGAAGAACTGGTCTCCATTCAAATTAAAATGCTGTCTACTATTTAGTAACTCAAACAGAAACATTAACAAAAATATAAGTGCACAATTCAAATGTACATTGTGAAAGAATGATGAATAATTTCTGAATTACAAATTAGAGCTCACCTCATGCAAAGACCCAGTACAATAGAATGTTGACAAAACAGGTGCTAACAAGGAGTTAATAATTTATCAAGAGAGTCTTCTCTGTTTACACATTTGGTTAGTGTCAATAACATCACCTGCAAGCACTTAGTTACAAATTGCTAGCTATAGAAGACACTAATCAGGGAATATAAATCTATAGTCACAATATGATGCAACTTCATAACACTGAAACTGAACAGCATTATTCCCCTCATTTTGCACATATGAATAAAATCAGTTATTAAAGGATCAAAATCAACTCCAGGAAGAGTAGTTCTTTTTACTTCTATTCTATTTCTACAGCTACAAAAGGTATTTACTTCCTTAAATAAACTGCCAGTAGCTTGTGAAAACTATTTAAGCATCTGAGAGAGGATGATGCCTCACTAGTACTGCAGAAATTCAAATATTAAGTAACTCACTAGCAGAAAGCCCCCTCAGTTTATACTGTGAAAGCAGCACAAGCAAATCTCAAGTGATTTGTAAAATCAGGCAGTTACACAACACAGTGTCACTCCTCACAAACCCAAAATAAGTCACAGAAAGTGATACACAGACAAGAAGAACATTACCTGCAGGTTTGACCCTACTATCCATCTCTGTCCTTCATGAACAAAAAGCCTACAATAAAGACCTCGGTCACACTTGAAAAATATGACCTTGCGAGGTCATGTGTGTTTGACAAGGTAAACACATGAATAACCTACATTCTTATTCCAGTGAATGAACTGTGAGTTACTTAACGATCTGCGACTTACACAAGGGCACAAGTCACTGCATCATTGATGGATTCCTGTTACTCGTTACCTTCCCACCATAAGGAAATGCGCAGACATGCACACACACCTCACACAGGTACTTGTATGTTTTGAAAATGTACACACATACACATGCACACACATCTCACACAGGTACTTGTATGTTTTGAAAATGTACACACATACACATGCACACACATCTCACACAGGTACTTGTATTTTGTGTAAATGTACACACATACACATGCACATACATACCTCACACAGGTACTTGTATTTTGTGTAAATGTACACGTACACACAACATGCACACACATACCTCACACAGGTACTTGTATGTTTTGAAAATGTACACACATACACATGCACACACATACTTCACACAGGTACATTGTGTAAATGTACACATACGCATATACACAACATATACACAAGGCAAGGCAACTTTATTTATATAGCACCTTTCATACACACTGGCAATTCAAAGTGCTTCACACAAGAAAAGAAGCTTATTACGACCCAAGGTCTATCACCTTGGGAAGGTCATTGCCCACAAAATATAATACATAAAAATTAAAAACAAGATTATAAAGAAATGAAAATAGAAATGAAAATTAATTAAATAATGAAATCAAACAGAAATTAAAATAAGACTAAGATAAAAAAGAATTAAGAATTAAAGAATATAATAATAAAAAATCAATAATACACATGCACAGCACATATGCATACATGTTCTAGCTGAAACACTCATTTGACAATCACAACAACACAAAAACAACCCAGTGAGAGCAAAACTCTCCATCTTATCTCTGTAGAACAGAATACCCTGCTATTAAAGGCAGGCGGACTGGTCAACAAACAAGGATTCAGAGACACATTGTATGTGTTCCTCAATCATCAAGAATCGATTAAGAATGTGGCTGTATGTTATATGGGTTTTTATTTGTTTGTGTCAAGAGAAACCAAGAGCAACAACCTCAGAAAGTGGATGGCATCTAGGTTTCTAGGCAACAACACCCGAGAGGAGGTGACCTCAGCTGAAACACATGGAGTGTCTGATACACATTTGACAAACATTTAAAGCTAATAAAACAAAAGTGCTGTCATTTGTACTGCTTTTCATAATTATAAAAGCCTGAATTGTTCATTTGTTTTGTTTTGATCTTAACATGGGTATTGTTGAAACACTGGAAGAATTAACTGCCCAAGAGAAAGAGGTCACTGTACTTTTTTTTAACCCAACCACAAGTGACACAATTTTAAAAAATGTTCTGTAATGTGGTGCCTTCCATCAGTATACATCACAGTGAAGCCAACATAGTTAATGATCATTCCTCTTACCTATAGAGATGTTCTTCTTTCGAATCACCATAACATCAGACCAACTCTGACATTTCCCAATGGTTTCACTAGAAAAGAAAACCTCCTGTATAAGTTAATGCTAAAACTTTAAGAAATCCAAGTTCCCCCTTATCATAGTTTTTGTTCATTTTGCCTGGATTTTGTAATTCTTTACGAGTGTTACTAATTAGTCTATTAAATTAAGTCAAATAGCTACCTTAAGCCAAGCAAACTGTGAGGCACAATTCTCTGTTCCACAGACACTGTGCGGCAGACTTCTTATGCTCCTAATGCCCATCTTTCCTTTTTGTTGAGCAAAGAGATTTATTACCATACTAGATCAATTGTACGGAAACAGACCCTAAAAATAAAAGCTGTTTTTGTAATGTCTGCCACACACTGGGTTGTTCTCCATAATAAAAACCCAGTGGACCTGCAGTCCATGGAAACCCAGTCGGTCTCACAGAGCAATCTGCTCCACAGGGAACACGGCAAGGAGAGCGGAAATGGCTAGTAATCGGTAAACATGTTAACCAAGAAAGAGTTTTTAAACTCTGAAACGTTTACTTTGCGTTACTGAATGATCATCTATTTTAGACAAAAAGACAAAAACTAGTGCCACAGTGTACTACTGGATGTGGCTGACAAAAATAAGCGAAAAGGTCCTGACTTTTAATAGATGGGACACTAATTGGCCATAAGGTAAAATAAAATAAAGAATCAAACCGCTCCAAAGCAGCCGCGTTTTGCGATATTAGTCAACAACACAGAGTGAAACATCAGCAGTCTTCCTAAGTCGTTCGTCTCTGGGCATTCATCTGTCATTGTCTCACGCCATCGTACCAGGAGATTCTGAATATTTATGCCCATATGTAAAGTATTCAAAATATAATTAAACGGTGTCCTTACATTGCTTTTTTTAAACGGTGGATTTGTCTGCGTGGTTAAATCTGCATTATAACATTCATTTAAGAAGATATAAGTTATGGTAGTCGTATGGTCTAATCTTCATATAACGTTACAAATTCCAGCATAACCAACTTTAATAGCATCACCACGGTACCTCACGAAACATTCGACAATAAAACTATCGACAAAAATCGTCTTGCGCATAAAATATGGTAATATTCAGATGAATTCAAGAAAAGCAATGCAGGCAACTCATCTATGCCACTAATTCAGTCGGAGATATTCACCTGAGATACGAATTCGAGTGGCCTACAAGAAACAGCGTACACGGACATAGCCCGCCTTCTAAAGCAACACAAGCGCAGGGTTATCGGTAACCTGCATTTCATTGAAAGATAAACGCGCTTCATTCCAACTGAAGAGCAATTAAATTCTTCACAAAATAACCATAAAAGCAATTTCGCAGAATGGCATAAAGAAAAAAACAAAGGATTTACCGAAACACATGCTCCATTCATACGCAGACTCACTATTTCTCTGGCAGGGTGGAGTGCCGCGTCCTTATAACAAACCAGTGAAATGCCATCCAAATTCACCAATCTCTCTCTCTCTCCCTCTCTCTCTTTCTGTGTGTTTGTGTCAGCGAGAGAGGGAGAGAGGGAGTTAACGCACAAACTGTCACGACGAATTTCATTTACAGTTACTGATAAACTAAAATATTAAATCAGCTAGACAAAATGTGGTCGCGCGTTGTTTGTGTGCGTGGGAGGCGGGAGGTTCATTATTATCAACAAAACCACTTCCAAAGGTATGATTGGTCCACATTGAAACCGCATTGTCTTCCGTTGTGTTACTCCAATAAGTACGACGTTCAATTGATCTGTCCTCATCTGAGATTTCAAGTACGATTTCTTCGGATGTGAAAAATATATATAGCCTACATACATATATACATAAATTACACAGATTATTGAACCGCGCTAGACACAAAAGTGTGTTTTCATATTGACTTCGTCTAAATACTGTAGCGTCGGCGGCGAAGAAAGACTCGGAAACGACATTAATTAGAATGGAAACGCTCTTTTATTTAACAATTGTAAAAACAGAGAAATGACTATGACGGGTAAAAAAAACTAAAAGACAAATACGACACAACGAGACTAAATCAAACACATATACTAAATTCAATTATTTAACAACACATTTCAAACATTAAATTGATCTACATGAAGTCTGCACAGAAGCATATGTTTCCATACCAACCCACAAAGCTTTCAGGCACACGACACATGATTCCTGTAGACAAGGGTCCAAACCGCTGTCTGTCCTGTCTAAGACAATTGTTTCTGAGGTGCCCCAATAGTCCACTCATCCTTCTGGTTAGTCTCAGTCTCTCAGTCATGGGGGCCTGTACGAATCCAACTGACATATGTGGACCACCCTGTGATCTGACTCTCCGTCTGGATTGAGTATACCACATTGCCTAGGTGTGCCTTCATGATGGAGGGGCAAGAGTGGCTGCTTTTGGCTTTTTAGTTTGCTTTTACAAACTGTCTGTCTCCTGCATGGTGCAGCAACATGCCAGCAGGACCACGACTAAGTGGCGGCCCACTCACCCTGCTGTTGGGTGGTGGCAATGACAAGATTCTGAGCATACAGTTGAAACTCTTCATGAGATGGTTGCTCTGTGGATGGAGAAGAGTGGTCCAAGTCTTGTGGACATCCAGTTGGTTGCAGACTCCAGCCATGAGGTCTGGTGCAATTCAACACTTTGGAGCACTCTTAAGGACATAGCGGTTGCCAGCATCAGTGGTAGGAATGGGGCATCCACATCCACGACCCTGCCCATAGGCACGCATAGGCACGCATGAGCCCATAGGCACGCATGAGAGGAATCATGCACTGGTTCTAGCAATGCACATCATCTACATCCACATCTGTGCGATAGCCTGACCAGCAGCTCTGCTGCAGCTGCATCTGCGTTTCGCCTGTGCCAAAGTGCGCCACGTCGGCTGGCCAGGCACTCTGCTCAGCACCGTCCTCCTGAAGCTGCGTGACACCAGCAGCTGCCACACACTGCACTCTCTGGGGATGCAGCTGTCCACTTGGCCCTGGGGCTCTCTGAATGCATGAGCCAAGTCAGTGAGGCATGATCAGTATGCGGGACAAAGTGTATGCTATTGGGTTAAAGGTGAAAATGGCATATTCCTGCAATGACGGTCAGCAGTTTCCTCCTCAACACCCAGTAGTTCCACTCTGGCTTGCTCAGGGCGCTGCCTGTAGTGGGTGATGAGCCTCTCAGCCCCATCCTGCACCTGTGAGATGACCACACTGATGCTCTGGTCACTGATGTCCATGTCCAGCAAGAGCTCGCTGCCTGCTCTGGGAAACTCCAGCACTGGGACTCGCACAGCCGAGCATGGAGAGCAGCAAATGCACAGCCTATTGGTCCCACTGGAAAACAGCCTCCTCTGCCATGAGCTGATATGGTGGTGTGGCTGTACTGGCAAACTAGAACTTTTTATAACATAAAAAATAACAAAGTTCTTAAACAGCAATATTTAAATTCACTTAGTTAATCAACAATTCATCACCATGTCTTACAATATTACATTAGTAATTAGGTTTTCCTTCCACAAATGCAGGGATTTGGTTTGAGTTAGGCTATCTTCAACTTTTTTTCACCAGGTGATTCTTACAACACTGAGTTTGTTAACATATTGCTACAAATGACTGATGACTAGACAACTATAATAGCAAAGGAGTGTTCTCTTGAAATATGCTCTGGATGTGATACTTGACCTTCATTATTACCAACAAAACCACCGCCAAACATTACGCCCCCTTGTAATACACCTGTCCCAGACCATGAAGGGCTTGATAAGCTGTGTGGTTGATCCAGGCGTGTTAGATTATGTAGAACATAATGTGCAGAGTCCCTGTGACTAGAATTTGAAGCCAGATGACATAAGAAGTAAAACATACAGGGTGGCACAGTTGTTAGAACTGATACACAGACCCAGGGCTAGATGCTGCCTATATAGCGTGTGCATGTTCTCCCATTGCTGTGGGTTTCTTCACACTCCAAAGACATGCACAGACATGTTAGGCATCTCTAAATTGGCCCTGGTTGTATGTGTGTGTGTGAGTTTATACAGGCACATGAAATTCATACTACTGTTGCGTAACTGAAAATCTAGCATGTATTGTTTGGTATTATTTGTTATTGTTTGTTATTGTGCTTATTGTTGTTTGATATAGAGCTTAGACTTAGTTTACACTTCTTGGTATCAGCACTGATTCCTGTATTTCAACAATTTTCTACTTCAACGGAATCTACTACCGGCTAGGATACATTTTATGAGTAGATGACAAAGCACTTTTGTGCTGTGCTGTGTTTGTGTGCGTGTGTGTATTTGTGCGTGTGTGTGTGTGTGTGCGTGCATGCGTATGTGTGTGTGTGTGTGTGTGTGTGGAGGGGATAAGATCCAGCCCCTTGCTACCCTAAATAGGATTAAGAATATAAGGATAAGAATAAACAACTGAATAACATATGCAATAATGACACCTTCCGGATAACACGAGTATTACGCATGTATTCCTTGTTTTGGTTCACTCGTTCTTCGCTTTGATATTGATTGTCTTGAAAATATCCAATTGTGATCATGACTCATCATGACATAAACAAATTCCGGTAGTTATGGCGTATAATCATTGCAATATCGCACGACCACACTCCTACTCAGTGACATGACGTCAAATGTACAGTACACACTGAACCAGGAACAATTCGCGTACAAAAAGGTTCTCAGAAGGAACTTGTTCACCACATCCGAAGACACTGCCTTTAGGCCGGTCTGGTAAGAGAATGTTATTATGTTACATAACCTATAGGACCGCGCTATGTTCATCACAGACATTAGCCAGCGAGCCAACAAGTTAGCTAGATTGGGGTTAAGTGTAGTTCATACGAAGGTCACATAAGATACTGTAACGCAAACGGTTATGAATTAGATGGCAAACTTTCCAGGTCTTTGTTTTATGGTAATTAGCATATAGTATGAGTAAATGTTAGTTATAATGGGTGTATTTCAGTAGCTAACCACACAATCGAATATTGTTGTGTGGCTGTACCGCAGCTGTAGTAACGTATCTTGTCTGAAGTTATGCTACTGAAAATATCGGAGTTAGCTAGCTAGCCAAGTTCTCAAATCCCTTGGATTTGCGCAACGCGCCTTAACGTGTATTTATCATTTTCCTCTTTGATAGCAGTACGGGACGATGGCGGCAGGCTTAATGTCACACCTGGCTCTCATTAGGAAAGGTAGCAGAGTGTTTTTCTCTGTTAACTGTCAAATGCACTTCAGCGGCGCCGCGGCGCCCAAGGAGCACTACAAAGTTGTTGTGCTTGGAGGTGGAAGTGGTGGTATCACAATGGGAGCCCGCATGAAGAGGAAGATTGGCGCAGATAATGTGGCCATAGTCGAACCAAGTGAGGTATACTCGATTTTGAGAAAGTTTTAAACTTGCTTAGTGTCTAATTCGAACCTGTTGGAAACATTATCTTAAAATCTAGAACCTCTCAAAATATATTAATTTTGTAGCATAATTTTGACGTTAATACTACTGATAGCCTGAGCTAGTTCGCAAACGGACATGCAAGTAAACACCCAAGGTGTTCTGGCCCTTTAAGAGATTTTAAGGGTTTCTTTTAAGGGACTAAGTTGTTGATTTTCTTTCATTCAAGCTGTTAATAAAGTTTCCTTCCTTGGGATTTTCTGATAAAGCGTCTCTCTGCCTCGGCGCCTCATTCCAAAACCCTCTTCAATTTAATGTTAAAAGAGAGTGCAGATGTTTTGCTGTAAATGAAAACCCAAGTTATTGTGAGAGAAACCATGTGAGTCTGGAAAAGCACGAATATGATATAAGGAAAAGGATAAAGTTCTTGTATGCCTGATAGTGTCTTCTGATTTAAGGTAAGCTAATACACCTTAAATACACATACCAGGTCAACATCCACTACAATACCACTGCCATATCATTGTCATTGTGGTAAGAAAGCACTGCCACCAAAATAATATGATCAGATCAGGAGTGGACCTTTGGTCACAAACAAACTATTGAATCCCATGACCAAACTACACAAGAGACTCAGTTGCAAGAGAGATCCAATGAGATATCTGATAGCCCAGTATATTTAGGTGCAACAAGGTTCAAGAGAGAACCATGATGCATTTAAGATTATATACATTTTTCTTAACCCTTGTTTACAATGTCTATATTTGACCATCATGACATAAAAGTGAACCAAAGATCACTTACATTGGTTGTTGTAATGTGGTAATTACACATTTTTTTATTATGAAGTCCAGCAATAATGTGTCTTAATTTGTTTCAGATGCATTATTACCAGCCCATATGGACTCTGGTTGGTGCAGGGGCTAAAGCCATTAACTCATCTGGACGTCCCACTGCCAGTGTGATACCCTCTGGAGTCAAATGGGTCAAGTCCAGGGCCATGAAGATTGACCCTAAAAACAATACTGTCTTCACAGACTCTGGGCAGGAGGTAAGGAAGTGGCAAATGCCTTATAGCAGTTAAACATATCACTATGGAGAAATGCTACTTGCAAGTGAAGCAGACACCTTATCTATGTGTCTAGCAATTTTCCAAACTGCAGTGGCTAAACAGTAAGGATTTTTCAATTGCTGCAATCACATTGGTGTGGCTTATAAGCAGGCTTTTCTTTCGTAGGGTGTGTTGAAAAGGAAATTAGGTCTGATTTCATACAATACTTTGAGGTAATTGAATATTGAAGATAGTGTTTTATGTTTTTATAGACAATTTAACACATGTAACTCATTGTGTCACATTAAAAAAGACAGGGGAGGATCCAAGCGCAAGGCACAGAGATAAAAAATCACAGGCTTGAAAACAGGCAAAGGTCAAAACCAGGTAGGCAGAAGTACAAGAAATTAGGTCCAAAAACACAGGCAGAGATCAGAAATCATAGTTACTAGAGGAAAACAGGGAATGCTCAGTATGAAGACCAAAAGTAAACAATACAAAGACACCAAGGAACATGAGTTTTTAATAAGGTGGTGGTGATAGATGACAGCTGAACAGAACTTGTACTCACGTGACAGTGGTCATTTTGGGTATGGTCTGCGCTTGTTAGCAATGATTGGGTGACTCGTTGTCATTATTATTTTTTAGATTTCCTATGACTATCTGATTGTTGCACTTGGTCTCCAGTTGCACTATGAGAAGGTACTTTTTAAATAAAATTTAATAGTCTAATTTATTTACTACTTCATTAATGCTATAAAATCACATCACTTGCATGTTTAAAAAACAATCATTAAAATGATTAAAACACTTTGTTACATTTATAACCATAACCATTTGGGTTTGATAGGGTAGTACATCTGTAAGAGCAATGTTCAAGTTATGTAATCAGTGTGTAATTTAGCAATAACATCAGCATGTAACAAAACTACTAAGCTAAAACGATTTTGCTTTTATTTAACTTAAGATCATAGGTCTACCAGAAGGGTTTGAACATCCAAATATTGGTTCCAACTACTCACTGCAAACAGTTGAGAAGACATGGAAGGCCTTGCAGAACTTCAAGGAGGGAAATGCTGTTTTTTCTTTTCCTAACACTCCTGTTAAATGTGCGGGTGCTCCTCAGAAGATCATGTACCTTTCAGAAGCCTACCTGAGAAAGGTGCTTATACTTCGGTGTATATGCTCTTGATTATTCACAATGTTATTTTACTGTTATTATCACTTAATTTTTTTTAATTGCCTAAGATAAATGACAACTGAAGTAGATAAGTAACATCGTCCTTACTTTAAATGTAACATCACATTTTTTACATTAAAAACTTGTCTTATTTATGGATATACAGTATGAATAGAGTGATTCAAACTGAAACTGCAATTCTTCCCTTGAGAAGACAGGAAAAAGGTCTAAAGCCAACTTTATCTACAACACATCGTTGCCAGTACTGTTTGGAGTTAAGAAGTATGCTGATGCATTGTGGGGAATTGTGAAAAGTCGTGACATCAGTGTGAACCTGAGATACAACCTTATAGAGGTCAGAGCAGACAGACGAGAGGCTGTGTTTGAGAACCTTGATCATCCTGGAGAAACAAAGGTTTTTGAGGTAGGAAGGGGCTTAATGCTTCATTCAGCTAAAGAGACATTTTGCATTGGCTCATTCACCTTTGTGATGTCATTTTCACAGTATGAAATGCTCCATGTTACCCCTCCCATGGGACCACCTGCAGTGCTAAAAGGCTCATCACTGGAAGATCAGGCTGGCTGGCTTGATGTAAATAAGCTTACACTTCAGCACACTAAGTTCGCTAATGTATTTGGAATTGGGGACTGCACCAATCTGCCGACTTCTAAAACTGGAGCAGCTGTGGGTAAGTCACAAATTAATTGCATACAAAAAAATCACATTCTTCTGCTATTGTAGTTTATTTCTGATTAACCAGTTATCTCAATTTGTAGGATCTTACTTTCTTGTCAACAATTACTAATGTTAAAAAAAACATATTGTGACAGTTTGATATTATGTAACTCTTTTATAGCTGCACAGTCTAGTGTACTTGAAAGGACCATTACTAAAGTGATGAAGAAAGACAAGCCTGACAAGGAGGTGATCTTTAATAGTTTAAATTATATGTGTCCTTTTAAGCAGTGTAAATACATTTTGTTTCCCAAATTTTGTTGTTCATTAAGGAAGATTCATGAGAATTTCAGTGCTTTTTAAAATGTGTTTGTCTCCGTCACAGTATGATGGTTACACCTCTTGCCCTCTGGTTACAAGTTACAACACCGTCATCTTGGCAGAATTTGACTATAGTGGACAACCTTTGGAGACCTTCCCCGTGGATCAGGGCAAAGAAAGCAGAATCATGTATCACATGAAAGCTGATATAATGCCCCACCTGTATTGGCATGGTCTTCTCAAGTAAGTATTGGTGATTGGTCTAGGCCAAAGAGACTTCAAATAGCCTTTACATATACAGTATATATACATTTAAATATAGCCTATACTTTATATGTTACATAGTTGTATGTTGGGTTTAGGTTCAGACATGATCTGCAGCATTTTCTACCTCTAATTTAAAATATTTTATTCTCAAAGGGGACTTTGGGGAGGCCCTGGACCATACAGAAAATTTTTGCATCTTGGGATGAAATAGAGTTGGCTGAAACACAACCAAAAGGAATCAGCATTGCTAATGTTTCCATTAACCACATTCTACTATCAAACAAAGTAGAATGTAGTTATATAGGCCAACAAGCTCTAACTATAGGTGGCCAAAGGATATTTAGGCTAATAAACCAAACCAAATACAATGAATTATAACATATGTACAATTTGTGTTATACATTTTTATTCTGGTATGTCCAATTTGCAGAATGTACATTTGTAAACAATATTTACTATATTTTGAAGAAATTGTGAGATGGTATTTAAAATTAGAAGCAAAGACAACACAAAGTACTCAAAGCTTACAGATTTGAACAGATTTGAACCTATGTTTAAAATTGACCTGTTGTTACCAAGATCCCCTTTGGCCTGTAATAAACTAAAACGTATTGGCTGTAAAGAGCAAAACATGATAAGTTGACATGTAGCCTATGGTTTCAGGGTACTTTTCTGGTTTACATAGAACAAATACATGTTTCCAAGCATCACCTCATGAAATTTGTATACGTCTATTTGTATATGTGGTCGTTATAAAACTTATACTAAAATTAAAATAAATGTTCGTATGTGATTCATGTGCTAAAATGGCAATGCACACCCTGTTCGGCATATAAAATCCGTACTTAAATATTATTAGTAAATAGCTGAGCTCTTCGGTGATGTTCTCAACGGTGCTACCGTTGAGCGGTGTGATCCTGTTTTGACTACACTGATCTTTGGAGATTGACACGTGAACTGCTATTTCTGGGTAGCTTATGGCGGACATCCTTGTTACCATGTCTCATTTGTCGCTGAGAAACCCAAAATTAGACGTTGGTTATTTTAATCAGCAATGAACTTCTCAAATAAACTTAGGGGTAGTTGTGGGCGTGTCCTCCAATAATTCCTGCTCATAATGTGTAAGGGTGGGAGTCTTGAGCAGTTCTCTTACAAAGCTTAAAAGAAACCCACGTTACTGCAGATAAGTATTCAAAACCACTTTCATTCGTTCTTTGTTCTAATAATAACATACAAGTAATTTTTCTGTATTCATTTATTGCAAAGTTTGCTACACAGTCCTTAATATATAACATAATAAAATTAAAATCTGCGCAGACTGTAATGCCAAACTTTTTCCGACAAGAGATTCTAACGTTGCACAGGTCAACGGACTTTAGAACTGAAACAATACATTTTATAAGAATAAAAGATTCCTGATGAGTAACTTGATGCGACATTAACCCCCACCCCCTCCCCCCTTTGGCGACGAAACTGCATTATTAACAACTTTTAAGTTGTGAATAAGTTGTGAATAAAGCTGAGGGCGAGCCTTCAGGTTGTCTTGTATTATCAGTTGCTCAAATGTTGTCAATAGGACAAAATCGTTTAGCAATCAATCATCCAAACATACCTCTATAAATTACTTACCGCAACAACCCAGCAAAATAATGGAGCGCTTGCTGAGATTTACTAGCCCGCCTTCTCACTGCGGTGACGTTTTGCATTTCACATGATCTGTCTGGCGTAAAGACAACTGTAAATTGTTTTTCCTTCCCCACCCACTGATCAGGCTTCATATGATTTGGCGGGAAGCCAGCTTCCAATGCCCACCCACTGAACATATCTTTCCCGTTCTTTAACTCTACCTCTGGGACGATGTTCGGCGGTAATCTTCAAAACAAACAAACAAAAACCTTTGCTTAGTTTCAATGGCCGTGTGTTCTTGGATTGCGTTGTCTTGCTTGACGTTTTGTAGAGGTTATACAGATTTCCTAACATCAAGATACTTTCACCACACGAAAGGCTTCATGCATTAATTGTAAAAACGTAATTAAGAAACATAAAGTATGTTTAATTGCAATACATTATATTAATATTAAATGCACCCTACTGCGATGTACTGTTTTGAAAACTACTGTACTGATAACATTACTTTTGACATTTGAAAAAGACAGCCAATAATAAAATGTATGCTTCTACACGAGTATAGGTGTCGGAGACGCTAATAAAATACGCGTCTTTTCTTTCCTTACACAGCCCCTAAACACAAAAAACGCTTTTTCGTAATCATATAATTGTCTGTGTTGACTATATACTATTTTTACTATGTACGTGTCACACAGTAATATGTTTCAGTTCGCTTACTTTTTTCCTTCCATATCCCTTTTTCTGTAGCAGCCCACGAAATGTAGGTTTTAATGTATTTGTATTTTGTATGTACAAGCTCTGCTTGTCCGCGCTAAAGCAAAGCTTTGCTCATGCGCAGGATGGTGCGTTCATTATCATCCGGGTTCTTTCAAGAGTGTCTCGGTGAGGAGGCGGGAAATGGCGTCCCAAGAAGCAGTAGGAAGGCTATCTGTCGTTCCGTGACTCATACTGGATAGACGAGTGAAGGACAGAGACTTTTGTAGCGGATTCCACCGTTGTGGCTACATCTACGGCCACCCCAGAATTGTATTGGTGTAACCATTGGCATGTAAGTCAAGTGTTAAATGTGTGTACAGTTTGTCAACATTCCGGCTATCATGTAAAAAAATGTAACCGTACGCCACGGTTGCAGTGTGGTTTTGGAATCTCGCGTCTTCACGCCTTTGCCTCGCAATGCTCATCTAACACAAGACAGCTTGGGTTTGGCATGATATATAGTCATCATATTCTGCATTGGGGAGTAAAATCCGACGGTGAAATGTACCATGTCTGTGACTGCATGTTGCTTCCCCCCCTTGTGAGATTGTAACATGGCAAAGCTGGTGCTAACGACGCAGCCCGCAGTGTCGCGAGACAGCTGGAATTTGAACAGCTAGCCAGTTAGCTATCTTAGCCAGTTAGCTTTAGCAACGCCGTTGATGGCAATTTGAGACACTGCCCGTGGTGCCTCCCTAATCGCATTGTCAAGTGATAATTTCCGTAGTGATTTGTTGCAGTACATGTCAGAACAATGAATTGGCGAGAGCGACGCAAATGCTTTGACGACTCTCGCCCACCACATAATGTCTTTGTTTTGATATCCCCAATGCAGCTAATGGCTAACAAGCTAATTACTCTGCGAGCTGTAGATGGCAAACTGGCTAGCTAAATAGCGCACAAGTCACATTCATTAATGTCTGTGGCTGGCGGAATCAGTTGCATACTTCTTATCATTCCTGTTTGTTGTTATTAGCAGCGTTGACTGGGCCTTGATTTCTTTTACGCTATGAAATTACCCACATTAAAGTGAGCTGGTCTTGGTTGCCTAGCTAAATACATAATTAGCTTTAGGTTCAGACGGGCAAGTGGCGAGCTAGATGCTATCCAAGGAGACATGTTTCACCCCGCCCACTTTGTTAGCGGTTCAAGTTCTAGTCGGTTGTTGGTCGCTTCTCTTGTTTTGCTGTAGTGTGTGTTAATAACAGTATGCGTCAGTAGTGTTATTAAAACTGTTCTGTTATTCTTTTTGGACGAGAAGTGTTATTTAGACTTTTAACAATATAACTGCAATAAAGACAATAAAGTGCGATAAAATATAGATTAATGCATCTTGCTGTTTTCTAGTCTTACATGTGACTTTTGGGACAATGAGGCTGAGAGTGCGCAAAGCATCTCAGCAGCCAAGCCCTAGCCCACCTGCCCGGACCACCAAGACCAAGAGGAAGTACTCCGAAGTGGAGCACACAAGGCCCTCAGGAGGAGCCAAGATGCAGAAGAGTGACACAGGCATCTTCTCCACCATCAAGAGATTCATTAGGGGCAATGCTGTTAAGGTCTGGTGCTGTTTTAATGACCTTTATTACAACTCTTGTACAACTAAATTCACAAATACAATTTATATGCTGGAACAAATATGGGGAAGTTTTTTGTTGTTCCATTAGTAAACCATCTAAATTTGATTAAAATAATTCAGTGAGTTTCCCTGTGTTCACTCATGTGTCCAAACTCTTTACACGTTAGGTGGAGCAGTGTACCCCTGCTAAGAGAAGCCGTGTCGACTGTGACTCGGACAGTAACTTGATCACATCCACCCCACCCTCTGGGATCCTGCCCAGCAGAGCTAACCCTAGAACTCGCAGGAAAGGTCCTGCCAATGGAGGTGAGTTGGAGGACAACCTGATAGCATTTGGCAAGTGTTGTCTTAAACATTGTTAAGAGTAATGTGAATCTGGCCTGAATGTTTTATTAGATCTATATATATAATATGAAAATAAAATTTTCTATTTAAAAAAATGTTTTTTTTTTAATCTAATGTCTTTGTATTGTCCATATATCTGTTTCATAGGGTCTCTGTGTATTTACAGGCTGCTGTCATAAGTTCTGACATTGTACCAGGTAATTTTTGCTGCCACTCAAAATGTGAACATGCTAAGTCTCATCTCTTTAGACACCATGGCATGTGAGAGTAAACTGGTGAAGCCCAATGGGAAGCTTGAGGTGCAGACTGAACCACCTAGCAGCCCACCACGCACCACTCTGTTGGGAACAATCTTCTCTCCTGTTTTCAATTTCTTCTCACCAGCCAACAAAAATGGTAAGTTTTATTATTAGTTTATTTCCAAAGGGTGTGGTGGGGGTGTGGCTTTCATAGTTAATGTTGTTACATGCAAATTCATGATGCAGTCAGCAGGCAACTCTTTTTCATATCAAGAGTGTTACATCATTGGTATGTGGCCTAAAAATGCGAATTCTGACACTAATTTCGGTATCGTTGCTTTTATAGATAATAAGAGATACGATACGTATAGATAATAAGAGATATGTGATTTTTGTTTATTTGTTTATTATTAGTTTTCCTGACTCTGACCAACTGCATAAGTCATTAACATATCAGTTGTCACTGTTGTTAAAATAAGACAGTAAAAAGTCTAGTCTGACTAGATATTAGCCACTTGTGGCATTATCTCATTATTTATTTATTTATTTTTCATCCTTTTTCCACTTGAATAGTTTGTTTTTTAGGTATTAAACAGTTTTGAATATTAACTGTGGGAGCTAAAAACCCCACAATTTATCTTTTTAATGTATAACCTAAGGCTGTTTTTATCATGGTGAGTCTACAGTTTAGTAATCAGGTTCTTTGTTTGCCGCTCTTTGACTCTTCATGGATAGCACTGTGGCACTGGTACTCCATCTCTCCCTTGTCCATTAGCTACGTCAGGCTCAGACTCTCCTGGGCAGGCAGTCGAGGCTGAGGAGATAGTGAAGCAGCTGGACATGGAACAGCTGGAGGAAACCCCTACTAGTACTACCACTGATGGTAGCAGAGACATCAGCTTTGATCCAGCACTAAACCCAAGACCTCTGCTACCCACAGACATGGCTGCAGAGGAGGGTGAAATTGTCACTGAGGGTGATATGCCACCTTTGACAGGTGAACATTTGCAAATAATTATCCCACCTGTTTCATTATTTTGTTTACTAGAGCATTCTGTCAGTGTTTAGGCCTTGTTGTGTTTATATATGATAAATTGAGTTAGAAATGAATTTCCCTGCTCCTCAAACGTTTGTGATAGCAGTTGGATCCAACAGCAATTACCCAGATGTTCCACCATCACCTCCTCCAGAGGGGACATACGAAGAAGACTGGGAGGTTTTTGATCCGTGAGTGGAAAATAAAAGCATAATCAACAGCGACTGTTATGATGTGCAGTAGTGTCCATCGCTGATGGTGTGTTTTCTTTTTCTCATAGTTACTTCTTCATTAAGCATGTGCCACCATTGACTGAGGAGCAGCTCACCCGTAAGCCAGCACTTCCACTCAAGACCAGGAGTACTCCAGAGTTCTCTCTTGTCCTTGATCTGGTGAGAACAGCCTTTGAAAAGTTGAAAATGTAAACTTTTTATTGTCATTTTTTTATTTCAATGATCAAATCCTAATTAAATAATCATTTTAAAACACTATTTAGACATGTACTATTTAGACATGTTATTGTTTTTTTGCAAGATATTTTAGTTCATGGTCCAGACTGATGTTTTTCATAAACTCTGGAAGTCTTTGGTTGGTCCACGATAAATATGAAGTATGTGTCAATATGGGACAACAAAAAAGTGTATGCATTTTTTTTGGGAGGTGAAATGGATGTTTTTAAAGATTGGATCCAAATAGCTATTTTATTTTAATATGAAGTAGCGTGTAGAGTAGGAATAATTTAAAATGCAGTCTGGATAACTTGTACATTTTCTTTGTGAAGAAATTAAAATCTTTAAACTTAATACAATTGTGCGATGTTTTGTATATGAACAATGACTTTTATATTTGTAAATATAGCAGCGAGTGCTTGAGTTGGCATTCCAAATCCTGAATTACAGCCTCATATTCTCCTTTGGTTTTAGGATGAGACATTGGTCCACTGCAGCCTGAATGAGCTGGAGGATGCAGCACTCACTTTTCCTGTGCTTTTCCAAGATGTCATCTACCAGGTAAAGATATCGAGCATTTATTGGCTGTCAGTATGTGAAGGGATACAGAGTGGCAGCTTCTCACACAAAGAACGACAGGACTACTCCATTCCAGGTTTATTTTGTGTCTCTCATGTGAGAAATCCCACTCCATGACCGCATCCACAATTGGGTAGAAGTAGCAAAGTGACTTAAAGCTGCAGGAAACTTGTTTTTTTTCTCTTTCCAATTTGTGTTCTCTTCTGAGCAAACAATGAGCAGATGCAAATACTATTCCAAAGTCCAATAAATTACCAGTTTATTTTGTCAGAATTTGTCCCTTCTCTGATGTGAAATGGTTCATCCTAATGCTGGGTAAAGATTACATAAACCTTGTCCAGCATATGTTACATTGACATTGGCTAGGTATCAGTGCTAGGTAATGTTGGTTTGCAGTCTATTAAACTTTTCACATCCACATAGTAGGCTATTTGTGTTCAGAATCTCATTTTCTCTTTGATAGAAAACACAAAAACCTGCTAATTGCTTGAAATATCATCATTAGTAGGTTTGCACATGTATAGTTATGATTTTGATTTCCCTTATTAACACCATTGTATTCAGCTCAGTAGTAGCAGTAGATTAGCACAGTGTGAGTCAATGACAGCAGGCTGTCAATCAAATCTATTGAAATGAAGACCACACCCAAACCATTCTCAGTTATGACTAATTTACTAAGTTGTAAGGATTTTGTGGCATGGTGTGGTGTGTTTTTTCTCTCATTTTCAGAATGTTAATTTTAAGACTAGGTTAGTCAAATAAAAAAGAAAATGTAAATGTAACCGTATGTTCTCTGGGTCTTTGCACCAGGTTGAGCAATAGAGACATGGTAATGTAAACCTAGTGGAGTAGTGTTGATAAATTTAACATATTTATGCATATAATTCATTTGAACAAATATAACACATGTCATTTAACCAGTTATTTATTGTAAATTGAAATGGGTCATGGAGGTTTCTGACAACTAGTAGGACCAAAGTGTCTGGAAACTTGCTTTGGTTCTTTTGTAAATAGCTGTAGCTTCCATGTAGCTAAGGTACTATAATCATGTGTCATGTTGGAGTTAACTAATGTTTCTCTAAAGGATGGTTTTAATTCGTGTGTGTGTTAGGCCATATGGTATCATAGCTAGTCTATAGTTTGACCAATGCTGTCCACTTCAAATTGGCATGGTCAATGGGCAACAAACATCACCATGAAATTGAAACCCTTCAAACATCAAGCCTCTACTTACTTTTTAGAGTAAAGTTTATCGTTTTATTGTAATGTTGAGGTAGAAGTACAGAGAATCCAGACACTTAGCATGCACACTTCTCTCTTGTACTTAAAGCAGCTTGCAACACAAGCTGTGTTAAATTCCACAATTTTACTATTTCATCTATTTTGCTGTGGAGTGGAATGAATACTGAGCAGTTATGCAATATCCAAAAAGAGAGCGATCATGTCTCCTGTTGTGCACGTTAGCCCCACCAATATTCCCAGCTTGTATTGTATTACTGGAAACATTTAAGGTACTTTTGAGGTAAGTACCTGTTCATTTGAGGACACAGTGAAATTTGCTTTGCAACAATGTTCCAGCTAATGGTGATCGTGCAATTTACAAAGGGTAAAACTGTGCTGAAATATACTAAAAATAATGTTGGCGTTAAGTTTTTTTTTTTTTAAGTATTTTTCTGTCCTTTAAGGACTTTATCCTTACTCACACAACCTTTTCATTTAGGTATATGTCCGGTTGCGGCCATTCTTCAGAGAATTCCTGGAACGCATGTCCCAAATTTATGAGGTTAGATTTTTTTACTTTTGAAGGTGTGCTTTTTCTTCATTTGTTCTTGGATGCTTCATTTTCCAAATTTTCTCAAATTGATACCATTTAGATTTGCATGATTATGTAAGCTGAATTCAGATTTGAGAAAGTAACACTTGAAAATGATTAAGTGTCTATTTTCTAGATAATCCTTTTTACTGCTTCCAAGAAGGTCTATGCTGACAAGTTGCTGAATATTCTGGATCCTAAGAAACAGCTGGTCAGGTCAGTGTTTTAATCAAGTTTTGGAGTTTGTTCATTTTGAGGTAAATTGATACTCTGACCATCTAACATTTTAAGACTTGAGTAGCTTTCTTGGTTTGTTGTAAAACTTACATACAATCTTTTTTTAATCAATCCTTGTTGTGTGGTCTCAGCTGTTAAATTCATTATGTATTTTAATATTATGTAGTTTTTGTTTCCCATCAATAGACATAGATTATTTCGCGAGCACTGTGTATGCGTCCAGGGAAACTACATCAAAGACCTAAACATACTTGGGAGGGATCTGTCCAAGACCATAATAATCGACAATTCGCCTCAAGCCTTCGCATACCAGGTTGGTTGGTTGGTTGGTTGGTTGGTTTGGCCTGTTTGTCCAAACTTGTGAGAATGTGAAATTCACACTGTTTTTCCCATTGCAGCTGTCTAATGGGATTCCCATTGAGAGCTGGTTTGTAGACAAGAATGACAATGAGCTTCTGAAGTTGGTCCCATTCTTGGAGAAGCTGGTGGAATTGGTATGTGATTAGTGTAAAACTTCATTAAGTTGCAAAATTGCAGGCCAGTATTTTGCACAGGGCATCTGTGACACATTACAAGCATGATAACAGACATAACAGTAACAATAATGTTTTTTTTTTTTTACATTTTGTACAAACTATCTTGTATAAGACCTTTTTATTTACATTATGACATCAATCTCGTGTCATAAAATAATTTTACATGTCTATCTGCTAAGTAAGTCCATATACAGGTAACTGACAGCTAACTGGCTTTATGTCAAACTCTTACACCTCACAAATAGTATACAGAATAACATAAGTTTAACATGAGTAACATTACTACTATGTTGTAGCTTTCTATGGGCTCCTGTAACATTTTGTAAATTGAAGCTACAGCTCTTATCTAGGTAGCTCCTAAGGTCAGGAAATGGTCATCACACATTAATTAGGCAATAAAAATACTTTTCATTTTGTGTGCTTTTAATGGATACAATTCTGTAGACTTTTCTCTTTCCTGTTTTAGCTTAGACTAAGTACCTGTATAGGATTTATTTTAGTGCACTTCAGCTTTTGTTAACCATCTAAAACTTCCCTTAAATCCATATTAGTGTTCAAGTGGAGTGATATTCCCAAGGGTGTCTGTGGAGTGTAAGTCCAGGAGAGATTGTCTTTTCTGGAATTAGAAAATCAGTCAGCTGTGGAGATCATTTTCATGGTCAGATAAAACCAAGAAGACTGTTGGTTTGCTTTATAATTCTTGTCTTATTTTTTCCTTGCAGAATGAGGATGTTCGGCCTCACATAAGAGAGAGATTTCGCTTGCATGACCTTTTACCCCCGGATTGAAGTTTCTGACTCTTTCAAAGCGACCCTGACTGTTTTAATAAATTGGAATTTTCAAAAAAACATGCATAACTACAAACTCTAATGAGGATTTCAACTACAGATTTACCTTTACTGGCAATGTTTTAGGTGGGGATGGGGTGGGTTGTCAACAAAGGTTTTAAAAGAATGACTTTCAAGTATGCATACATTTTATATAAACGTTTATGTGTAATTGTAATTGAAGGAAAGAACAAGATTCATCAATTTTGACTGCTTGGCCTCTCTACAGATATTTGTAAATCGTGGCTTGGCAACACTCTTGGAGTCGTTCCCCTCCCCTTATTTTGCCTAAATTGGACTTTACATGTGCTGTAGAGAAGAGGACTGATGTCACTCCTTTTGGTGCTCAAAGGGACACTCCTCCCTTACTAGCCATCGACTTTTCAACAGGAATGGCCAGTTAATTAAACTCATAGACATATAGATATATACATATTCAGTTATGTGTGTATATGTATATATAACATTTGTACATATGTATTTTCTTGTCAGGTTTGTAAAACGTTCCTTTTGCTCTTGAGTTCAACATGCATTCCTCTTGGTTGGACGGCTTGTTTGATAGATATGCTGACTTTTTTATTGATTTTTTTTTTGTCTATAGGTTTGAAGTTTTATTTTTAAATGGCTTCTCTCATGCTTTTATTTTCTACATGCTTGTCAGACTGGTTTAAAAAAAGGAAACAAAGTGAACATATCCAGTCATCTGTAAAATGCGTAGCATATTTGGGGGGGTGGGTGGTGGGAGGGTATGAAAATAATGTAAATTGCAATGTTTTTCCTGTTATCTTGCCTCCTGTGTATAGTTGGCTGACCTTGACGGATGAATCAAGACATTTTTGTTTCTGATTGCTTTTCAATATTGACTCTGTTTATATGTGTGGGTGGGGGGTAGGGTTAATGTTTTTATTCAATTGTTAGTTTGTTTTATATGCCAAGTATAGGTAAAATGTAAAATACGCTATGTGCTTTTGATTGCTTTTCTGTGAAAATTATGCTTGGTCTCTTTATGAAATGTCTGGTAATTGTAGCACCAGCACATGGACTAGCCTACTCGCTGCAAATGCGTCATATTCAGTGTTTTACCCTAGGCAATTCAATCTTGCGTTTGAACTCGGTCCACTGTTTTAGGAATCATGTACAATTCTACCTCTCTCTGAAGGGTAGACCCTGCATTTCATTCAGTGTTACCCCTATATTTGTTTTGTTTGTGTTTTCTTTTGGGGGGGGGGGGGGGTGTGGGGTTTTGGGTTTTTTTTTTTTCCCTATGGACATAATACATTATTTTTATGTATCAGTCAGACTGAAATGGGTGATTATTTTATTTTATGGCATTGTCACACAAGGCCTTGACTGTTATTTTTTTTCCTCCCCTTTGAAAATGAATGTAGCTTGTGGATAACTTGTTTCAAGGTGGCTCATCGTAATTTGAGTATATTTTCACATCATTTTGCACTAAAAAACAAATTCTTCAACCCGTTATAAATACCTGGATATCTTTTGATAAGAAATGCAGCAGTGTGAATCTTAAAATTGGTATTCATCACCTTTTGAAGCGGTTGATTTTTTGCTTGGGGATCAGCAGTAGCTTATTTTGGATCGAGATTTAAGCAGTCAGTAATGGCACTCTGGTATTATGGTGGTTGTGGAACGCTGCTTCTGGTAATGTTCTCAGTATCAGGTCTATATTGAAGGTATTCCTGTAAAATCAAGAGGGTGCAGATGTGTTCACATTGCTCAGTGAATTCTTGGATTGCAAGCAGTAATTGTAAAACGATACAACTGAAAATATTATGCAAGTCTTTTGTGCATCACTTGGTGCTATTGAGCAGGTGTGGCTCTAAAAGAGGGAATCTCTCCAGCACATTTTGAGCCAGTTTAGTTGAGCTGGTTTGAAATTGTATGCATAAATACCCAAAAGGTTTCAGGAACGTTGTATGATACAGAAATGATTGCTTTGGACAGTTGTGGCAAATAGGAGCACTGCATTCCTCCAAAAAATAACCCTCCTGTCACATCATCTACAGGCATGAAGAAACAAACCTGGTCCAGAAAAATGAGTGTTTTTGTTGAGACAATCTTCAGAGAGTATTGAGGCCCTGTTGAGTGCCGTGATCATTTTCACACATCACTGGCTTGTAATGATAACACCACACAGGATCCACAAACCTATATTGCCACAAATTCTGATTCATCAGTATGAACGGAACCTTCATTTATTATTTATATTTTTTTCTACTCATGACTGATCCTGTTGTAGTGGTTCTATTTACACTGGAGATGGAGATTTCCACTTTTTTGCTGATATTTACACCAGACAGTCTGACTTTTGTAGTCAAATTTGGAGATGACATTGAATTCTGATGCGATTTGATAGGTTATTGTACTGATTGTACTGTACTGCATTATTGTATTTTTGATTCCTCTATTCAAACTGTTTTTTATCAACAGGATTGCCCATCATAAAAGTGATGTAGTTTTCTTTTCACACTATCTCTCCAAGCCTTTAAAGCAGTTGTGCTTTAAATGCTTAGAATTGGAGTGATTTGGGAGACACTAGAGCTGGCGTGTTTAGTGCCAACTGTCACTGCAGATAATGGAACTAAATATATTTTTCCCCTGAATAAAGGGGTGGGGCAAGTTTGCAGTACAGTAGTATGTTAAGTTAAATGTTTTGTGGTTATGTTACGACATGAAATCACCATGTCCATATCAGCTTACTGACACAATTCTGGCATTAATATTTGGCACAATACTGAATGCTGCACTTTCCCTGCATCTTAGATTTCTCATAAAGATCCTTTTGTTTTTAATGTTTTAGCTAACTGCAGAGAATTATTTGAGATATCGCAGTAGTTCTTTACTCGTACTTTGTAAATGGCAAATGTTGAAAAGGAATAACCATAGACTTTTTCTGAACGGTCAAATAATCCACTCCCCTCGCTCTTCGTATTATACCTGATGCCCTCTAAAAGAAAATCTCACTGAATGATTTTATTACGGAGTGATTAGGTATCTGTTGATACTGCACACATCTTTCATGCAAGTTGTTTTTATATGATGGATTTTGTACATTTTCACAAATGTGCGCGCGGCGTGATTTATGAATTTTACTGAAAAGCAAAAACAAGGATATGGAAATTCCAGCAGGTCCCCGACTGTCACCGCCGTCTCCACACCAGTTGGTGGCGACAACGCACGATTTCGTGACTCGCAAACGTTAAGGGGCTGCAGAGAAGAACAAAAAGGGGGGGCCCTGTTCAATATTTCAACTGTTTCGCCGTTTAGTTACCATCAATCACTGAAATAGTTCAGGCTGTATTAATCGTAGGAAGTCAATGTCTAAAGACAGCCGCCACGATGGTCGTCGACGTGGCACTGCCCAGCACCGACTTGGGCCGAGGGCCAGTCAGAGCGGTGATGGGAGGGAAAGGTCCGGTAGCAATAGCTCTGGATCCTCGCATGGAGGAGGCAGAGGGAAGAACACGCCCGTAAACATTGCTCTGAAGGTAGGGGCTTCTGTTCACCTAGTGTGCTTCATAATAAGATTTTTGACCAATGGCAAAGACTAGCTGCGTAGCTTTGAACTATAACGATATTTTGACATTCACTAAAATATGACGCTTATTATAACCCTGTGTGTTAGGAAAGTAAAAAAAAAGACGCTGTCATCCAACTGGCTAGATGGCTAGTTTCCTAGCTAGCTAGCCAGACAGGTGCGTTATCTAGTCTCTGAGTAGAGTTTAGACAGCTCCGTTCGCTTTCTGTGTAATTGTTGTTCGTGATATGTGCAAGTCGTTAAAAATGTGTGACGTGAACGTTTCCCGCAAACTCCAACAGGTGTCAAATATTTATACAGCGCCCCTTTGGGTAAAAGCTCATTTGCTTGTAGAACATTACCTGAATGAACCTCTGAGATCTCAACGCGCCGATCCAGGGACGATCCTGTCAAGATATAAACACAGGGAGGGATTAATTAAGCAAGAATACATCCACACATTCCAATTAAAACAGCATCATTTTAAACATGAAATCTAATGCGTGGCATGAGAGTCTTCATGCTTCTCTCCATTACCAGTATGGATTATAGCACAAGGTCCTTGGCAGGCATCATATAATTCACCCCACAGTTTGCCTGTCTTGGAGACCCAAACAGCCCTAATATAGTGTTTGAATCATGGGTTCATGCTGTGTGTTCGTGAGGTGGTCCTAGTCACGCTGCTGCTGAGAGGTGACCATGACTAGACAAGTGGCAACTGTCCCATTTGAGTGGTGAATGCTCCACACAGTCCAGATCAGCCGGGCGGTCAGCCGGTTGCTGACCTGGTCCTGGTCTCTATGGATCTCCTTTCTGCTCCCAGATCAGCAGAAAAGACCTCCAGTTGCATCTTCTCTGCAGTCTGGAGTAGGCACTGGTAGGCCCTGAAGCAACGTGCGCTACCACAGCCCCTTCTGGCAGGGTCAAAGCAGCCGAGCCAGAACCACAGCAGCTTCAGTGTTCTGCCCACACGCCCCATGCCGACTGGACCAGCAGCTGCCGTGCCGGCTCCAGATCCTCCCACACACACTGCGGCCTCTGCTGTGCACCCGGAGGCCGTTCCAGCTAGCGCGATGTGCCTTGTGTGTGTCCATACAGTGTCGCATCTGCCCTGTCCGGCTTTCTTCCCGTTAGCCGCCGTGCTAACCCTAAATGTAGCAGCACTTCCACGGCTCACCATGGGCAGTGACGGCTGCATGCCTCACTTCAGCTGTGCACCGTGCTAAGCTCCTTCACCGGCACATGGGCCGTCAGGCAGGGCATCAGCATTACCACGCAGGCATCCAGCACACTGTTGGCTGGTGAGGCTGTACTCCCCTAGCACCATGGTCCACCGCTGGTCCTTCAGGTCTTCAGCTTGAGGTGAAAATGGCATATTCCTGCAACGACGGTCAGCAGCTTCCTCCTCAACACCCAGTAGTTCCACTCTGGCTTGCTCAGGCGCTGCCTGTAGTGGGTGATGAGCCTCTCAGCCCCATCCTGCACCTGTGAGATGACCACACTGATGCTCTGGTCACTGATGTCCATGTCCAGCAAGAGCTCGCTGCCTGCTCTGGGAAACTCCAGCACTGGGAAACTCGCACAGCCGAGCATGGAGAGCAGCAAATGCACAGCCTATTGGTCCCACTGGAAAACAGCCTCCTTCGCCAGAGTGGCTAAATCAGCAGACCTGTGCAAGAGAGTGTGATTTTCTCCTCCGTTGATGCCGATGTGTGCACCGCCCACAGCCCTTGGGGATCCACCAGTGTGCTAAGCTCCTCCAACACTGGCAGCTTCGCTTACGGCTCCTCTGATACGACGCTGTACCCGGTCCCTGGTGTCCCATCAGTGACCCTGACGGCATCTTCAGAGCCTCCAGAGTGAGCAGATGCCCTCGCAGAAAACGTGGCCAGGGAGATCAAGCTGAGCGTGCGTGTGTGCTGGAGAGGCGAAACCTCAGACCTCCCACCGCCACTCTCTTACTCCCCCCTCAGTAGCGGACCGTGACCTCTGCCCTCTCTGCCTCCACAGCTGCACCTGTCGTCTTAAGTGCTCTGAAGTTCTTTGAGTGCATTCAGGAACGCGTTGCTATTTCCTGCTGTGCATCTTTCTCAAATGCCCCATGCCCTGTCAATGCCACTGAACTCCTCCTGACCTAAGAAATAGCTAGCCTGCACCAGAGGTTTTGCAGATGTGTTATTACGTTAATGATTATCGGCTTTTCCAATATTATAACTAATCAGGATCAAGAATCATCAGAATCAAACGTGGCACCAACAGCCTGCGACTTCGTGCCTACGATCGAATCACCGCAGTGCTGTTACAGCATGACAGTGCTCAATACCCTGGGATGCTGCTTAAATAATGTTAGGTTTTGGTTAGGAGAAATGCCAACTCTTTTTAACTGACCTCTATGAAACACACGGTTGATGTGTGCCCTGTGATGTAATCACCGGTGTCCTTCGGCCTGGAGCTTCAGGCGTGGGGCCATTTCAGTGAAATGTACAAATCGTTTGTAATCGCAGTCAGTAATTGCAGTTGAGCATGATGGCTGCTCTGTTCGCTGGTTCGGTGAACACTGGACCTTCTTGCTTGTGCCCATCTTAATCATCAAGGAACTTGACCGAAATTTGTTGTTGATTTGCTGGGAACGAGAACACCGTGGATGGTGTGGTATAAAAAGATTATTGTGTGTGTATGTATGTATATGTGTGTATATATACATTTAATTGTAAAGACATTTTTTGGCAGCTGAGTTTGATTAGGTTATAGAGTAGTAGTAGAATTACACTATTGGGATATTCAGTACTATGTGGTGTAATGTTGGGTTTCCAGCTTTAAGGCCTGTTCTGCCCTGTGAAAAACCTGCATAAGGCTTTGTGCTTTGGTGTCTGTAAAGGGCAGATGAACAGGGTGGAAGTTGGATGATAACTAGAGTGGTCTGCTACATGTATACTGTATGTATATTATATGTATGTATGTTGCACATTGCACAGAGGTTGGTCTGGTGTTTGGTTAAGTCTATGTTCCAAGTCTCACTTAAGCGATTTTAGGCGGGAAGTCATCTTTTACTTTATCAGCCTTGGATTGATATCTCATTCGATGTCTCAATACATGATTAAACCAACTTTTCCCCTCAATTCTGCATGTGCACGCCTTTATTAAACTGACCTTTTCCTGCAACCTTATCTCCTGCCCTTCTCCTCAGAAGGCTCCGGTGCAGCTTGCCTATTGTCAGCATGGCTCTGTTTACATCCCTGGCCCAGGCTAGTACTGGGAGTGAGTCACACACTGCCTCGTCCAATCAGACGGCGAGGCCGTGTGCCAGCAGGCCCTCTGACACGCGCAGGCTGCAGCTGCCCGCGGCGACCAGGAGGTGGCTGAGTGCGCCTGCCTGCCGCACACATGACTGCACGCGGCAATCGCGGATAGGGGGAGGAGGGAGACCCGGCCAGCCGGAGGTGTTTTGAGCGGTTTGAAGAGCGGCGAGAGAGAGAGAGACGCGTGGGCAGCGCTGCAGGAGAGCGGCGGACGCACCGGAGCGGCTGAGGAGTGGGGATGGGAGTGATGGTGTGGGCTCAGCGGAGTAGAGCGCAGCGCCGGGTAGCTGCGCTGTGATTAGTCCTGGGAGCAGGCACGGCGAGCAGCTCTCTGCTAAGCAGTTCCCTCTCCCTTCCCGATTGGTCGGGAAGTTGACACGGCCGGACAAGTGGTGTTGGCTCCGAGGAGGCGACGCTTCGTGTCTATTTCGGTTCTGGTGTCAGACGACGATGTTGCGCCGTGCGCGCGGGGCTGCGATGCCGGGAGAGTGAAGCGCTCGGCGGAAGTATGTCGGGGCTGGAGAAGAACGAGGAACCTGCTTACCGACTCTACTTCTTCTCTGTATGTACCCTGTAATCTCCTCTCCCCCTCTCCCTCCTTCTCTCTCTGTCTGCCTGCTGTGCTGGGACCTGCTTGCGGACAGGGAACCCCTAGCCCTGTCACCTCCGGCCCACAGGCCCCCACGCCTCTCTGCGCGGGGTGCACGTGTACGGGGGGGGGGTCTTCCCCCTGCTCATACAGCAGTGCTCGGTGCTCAGGTCAACGGTGCTAGCCAGTATTTGAAGGCGGGGGGAAGCCTCTCGGGCTAATCCCCCACTGCTCCTGCGTCCGCGTTCCTTTGTGCGCTAGTCGCAGGGCGCTTAAAACGGCTCGGGTGCCCTGATGGACCTCCGCAGTCAGCTGCCGTCTGATGTCTGTCAGGGCCCAGGAAAGCGGGAGTAAATATTGACTGTGGGCACTCCAGTGGAAGGCAGCAAGACCCTGCTAGCCTGTGCGCACTTTTAATGTAATTATTACTTCAGGTTTTCAGTTTTTGGTTGATTAGATAATGGTTTTTGAAGAGAGAGAGAGGCTTGGACTGAAGACACTGTTTTGCTGCCCTAAAGTAGGTCACTGAAGTGTATATTAAGCCCAGGGCCATCAGACTAGCCAGGACAGTGTGTTGTTTATGCATGTGTGAAACCTAACGAACCTTTGGACGCAATCCCTCGCTCTGCAGTGGGCTGGAGTTTACATGCACAAGCAAACGTGGATTTAATGCTTTGTTCTTTAACCAGTCGACCGTTTTGATGTCTCTGTGTCTTAGCTCTGCGTAGCTCGTTTCACAATGACTTTAGGACGTTTAAATGCAGTGTGCCGTATTGATTGGTTGCCTGTCGGGTCAGTAAGGGATCGGTGGAGGAGGACTGTGCCATGTGGAGTGTCTGCTTCCCCCGAGCAGTGACGTCAGCGGCAGGAGTGATGACGTGAACCAGTCAGCACACGCGGGGAGACTGCTGTGGTCACGTCACCTTTCAGCCTGTGCTGTGAAGCTGCTTATTGTCCGATACAAGCGGACCGTTCTGGAGTTGTAGCTTTTAAAGTCCTTATAGGTTGTCTGAATATGTGGCAGTGCTGTCAAAACTGTGAAACGGAGAGGGCAGTTTGATGGAGCTTAAATGCCGCCTTGCGTTTGTAGCCCTGCTGGTAGTGGGACGCATTAACCAATGGTGAATACTAAAAGAAACATGAACAAAAGCTCATTCAGGAGTCTGGAAACACAACTTCTCTTTAAAAGGCATCTGAGTGGCTCTCTGTGCTGATGGAATGGACAGCAGACTGGCTTCTGGCATGTGTTCCTGGCTTCCTGACGCATGCTGAGAGATGACATTAGCAAGGAGTGAGAGAGAGAGCGAGAGAGAGAGGGAGAGAAAGAGAACTGGCATCATTGCAATCCACATGAGCCTTCCGTTGTCACATAAGGTGTCAAAACAAAAAAGGTGTAAACTAGATTGGGTTTCATGTCCCATTATAGCTCCCACGGTGCACCTATTATGTTACTAAGGCTGGAAGAAGCCACTGTGTAGTTATAGGCGGAGTGTTTTTAAAGTGTGAAGTGTCTGAAGTGTCCTTATCCAAAGCCTGAACGCGAGACGTGCCTGCTAAGGGCCGTCACCAGTGCTGCCAGGATCCGTCAATCCGCCTTGGCCTGGGTTAGCAGTTAGCTGAGCCGAGCAAAACTCCACTCCAGTGGCTACCACGCAGGGGTCTGCCGTGTAACGTGTGACATCTGAGCAGTGACTGCTGTGCGCAGGCTCCCAGAGCTTATGTGGTAAACGTGATGCTCACGTGACAGTTATTTACCCGCTCCCAGAGCTTATGTGGTAAACGTGATGCTCACGTGACTATTATTTGCCTGCTCCCAGCGCTTATGTGGTAAACGTGATGCTCACGTGACTATTATTTGCCTGCTCCCAGAGCTTACAGGAAAAACATGGTGTTCGCACGAGCTTACACGTTTAACACGGTGCTCATGTCATTGCGCAGGCCTCATTCCAGCGGTCCAACAGCCATGATAAAGTGAGGAAGATCGTGGCGGAGGAGGGGCGTGCTGCTCGCAACCTTATCGCCTGGAGCGTACCTCTGGAGAACAAAGAAGAGGAAGGCAAGTGCACGTTTGCACACACACACACACACACCGAAGCCACATCTACCTTACCTTGCTAGCTATTCCCCCTCACCTTAATGAGGTGTTAATGAGGTGTGGCAGGAGATGTGACATTTGCCGTTATCTGCTATTACAAGACGCTCCTCGTTCTCGAGTCTGTGCGCTCTTCTTGAGCCGCTATGCATGTTCAGACTGTGCCAGACCCGACGGCCTGTTTGCTCTGCTGGAGGTGCAGGGTCCTCCCAGGGGTCCTCGCAGGGGTCCTCCCAGGGGTCCTCGCAGGGGGTCCTCGCAGGGGTCCTCCCAGGGGTCCTCGCAGGGGTCCTCTCAGGGGTCCTCTCCCCGTTGGCTCAGCAGGCAGGCCTCTGTCGTTACAGATCATTCCAGCTTGCTAACCTGAGCACAGACGTGCCTTTGTGTTACTCCACACTGTGACCAGAGGAAGGCTGGTTCTGAGTAAGCGTAGCTGCTCTGACTTTGAGGACAGAGTTTCAGAGGGAAGCTTGGAAGCACTGGTACACATTATCTGTTTTTTGATTGATTTATTTTTTTACTGCCTCGAGTCTCCTGATGTACCTGCCAAATGTACTGATGTCAAGATTATCAGCTGATTTCATTCTGGAAGCCCACCAAACTGTGAATGTTACATAAGCTAACTCATTAAAACCAGCCAAGCATGTTTAAATAAGACTAAGCCATGGCACGTTGACACTAGCTGCAGTTTATGGTCAGTGACATTATGGAACAGTCCTGAGCACTTTAAAATCCCTTAAACTCTGCCAGCACTGCTACCTTCTACTCTGCTTTCCAGGTCACTTGTAGTTGGGGTTCTTGTCAGCCCATAACATAAGGGTAAAGGTGGTACATTGGTCACAGTTGGTGGTGTTATGTTTATTATGCAATACTGGAATTTCTAGAATGCCTTGTCAGAAAGAAAAAGTCTTTCCTGTCTGAGCTCTTCTTTTGTATTTGGCTGAACATGTAATTGACTTATTGTTTGCAGGAAAGTCAAAGGTACACAGCAACAGCAATGCAAGATCTCAGCGAATCAATTCCGGACAGCACAGGAACAAAAAACAGGTTTGAAGTCTTGGAGATGAGCTTCATCTGAGATTCTATATACATGTCCACCACTAGAGGGCACCAGAGACCAGACTTGTGGCTTCTTGGTTGTTGGCGCAGCCTGCAGGTCTGGAGTGTAAGGTGGCCGGCGGGGCCGTGCTGGAGAAGGCAGCAGAGAAGAGCCCCACCAAGGCCAGGCAGCCACGCAAGGTGGACCTGCGCGCGCGCTACTGGGCCTTCCTGTTCGACAACCTGCGCCGGGCCGTGGACGAGATCTACGTGACGTGCGAATCGGACCAGAGTGTGGTGGAGTGTAAGGTACGAGCTACTGCTCCACCTCTGCTTATGGTTTCAGTGTCATTATAAACATGGTTTTGTTTTCCATGACACACTCCAGACATTTTCCTAATTTCTCGCATATTTATGTGAAATTAGGGAAATATATAATGTTTGTGTCTAAGAATTAATATTAAAAACCTCAGTGAGCCTCTTCCTTACTAGAGCAAGCTGAGTCAGAAAATGGAACGATAATAGATCCCTCTGGTAAGATTTAGAGACGAGCTTTTTGTACATGCTCTACTGAAAGATCCATTACGTAACTGCAAATAACAAACACGTTAAAAGGATTTTGTTATATACCTCGCACATCTGTGTCTGGTCTTAGGACTAAGGCTAAAGACTGGATCAAAGGTTCAGGGAACAGCCTGTTGCTGGCCTGTGATCAGCTACACTGGTTTCATTGGCTGAGCTGGTCAGTGCAGATATATACAGTTCAGTATTTTATAATGGTATGTAAAAAGCTTAGTTTCTTTCCATGGCCTCTCAGGATTCAGTCTGCAACCATGGGGTTTATATCTTTCAAAATGTTTACATAGCGCACGCAACTCCTTAAAGTCACAGAGCCAAGGAACATCAAGTATTACACAGTGTGGCACCTTTAAAATATTGCCAGAGCATTTACTTAAAAGTTGTGCGTAGACTTACCAGCGTTGATCAGCCAAGAACGGCGTGTTGCCTAATTTCTTTGGCATTTCTTTCCTTCCAAATCCTGGTTCCTCACTCGGAGGACAGTCTGGCTGACCTCTCAGTAAAGACTGCTGATGACCCCGTCTCTGCTCTTCAGGAATGCGGACTGGGGTTTAGCAGTCGGTCAGATTTACTACTCCATCGTCACAGCGGAAATGATGTGAGAAACTAGAATAGCTCACAGGGCAGTGGTGTTGATGTGAGTTGCTTTTTTTTTGCTGCCGATCTGTGATCAGACTGGCACTGTGTTTCAGAGAATGACTAGAATTAAGGTATGAATCCTCCTGGTTTAAGAGAAGTATCAAAGTGGCATGTTGCGTTGCAGTGGCTGAGCTGTGTCACTCTTTAACCACAAGAGGGAAGTAAAGAGCTGGCATGGCTTTTTTCTGGAGTTCCCCTCCTCCTCCTCTCAGCATTCCTGTTGTTTTCTGGTTTGTGTCAGAGGAGGCTTTGAAGGTGTGCTGGTGAGAGAATTATCACTGGCCACTCTCTAGGGCTTCCTGGAGGGAGAGCAGATTGATGACAGTGTGTAAACAAATGCCCCCACCTCACACACACACTCTCCTCCCCCATGTTTGGGGGTGGGTGGTGGTAGGGGGGGGGGTCGTGGGAGGGTGGGTGAGTGTGAGAGAGGGAGGGGAGGTTGAGAGAGATGAAGAGAGAGTGAGAGAGATGGAGAGTGAGAGAGCTGGAGAGTGAGAGTGTGAGAGAGTGAGAGAGAGGTGGAAAGAGTGAAAGAGAGATAGAGCTCCAGCCTGGGGGCTTGGAGTGAGGGCTCCAAGATCATGGCTGATAAGCCTGTTTTAAACTGCACTGGAGCTCTTGGGCTCTTGCTCTGCATCCACTCCCCCAGGGCCCGGGGGGGTGGGTGGGGGTTGCCGCTGGGCTCCGTGTGCCAGCATCCCCATCCCTCCCAGGAGCTGCTCACAGGCAGCCGCGGGTGCGCAGCAGGCAGCAGGACGCTGGCGTGTGACGGCCGGGCAGGGCTGGTTGATGATCTGGGCTGATGACTGGGACTACACATCCCCCCCCCACACACACACACACACGAGGCCGTGATTGGCCCAGCTGCCTGATTTATGCTTGTATTTTAATAACGCCCACATCTTTAACCTGCAGCCCAAAGGCATAATTAGTTCTTATCAGGCCTTTCCACTGTTCCAAGCCTTGATTTATACCACTCCGGACTGCGGAGAAGACACCACTGTATGTGTGTGTGTGTCTGTGTGTGTGTGTGTTTGCATGCTTGCTCAGCAGTTATGACCATGCAAGCTATGAAAGTGGAACATTTTGGAGATTTTGAAGAAACATATTCCATATTCACCAAAACCTAAATGGTAGGACGTTTCGTAGAATGGTTTCACTGCCTTCCAGCTGTATTTCTACACTAACTGAGTGTGTGTTCGCGGCCCTGATCTGCCGGTCTCCTGCCAGACACATCTTTCACTAGCCTCACCTCCTCTATTAACGTAATGCACTGTGAACTTTCCTCTCCATCAGCCCTCCCTCCAGCCCACCCATCCGTCTCCCGCACGCCCGCTCCACCGCATCTCTGCCCTCGTCCCGGCCTGCCTGGCTGTCCTGCCCGGCGGGCACGTCAGCGCCTGAGCGCTCCCCGCTGCTCACCTGCACGGTCGGCGAGACACTCGCCGCCGCTGCCTCTGACAGGGGATTTGAGAGATGTAGAAGGAGGGCGGAGGAGCAGCGCTTGGCTGGGCGGTGTGGCGGGTCTGGTGGAGCCCCTGCGCTGGTGCTGGTGCTGGGCAGAAGGGGTGTGGGGGTGTGGGGGTCGGGGCTGTGTGCAAGCGGAGGGATTCCCCAGAGTCGCCCTCCCTCCGACAGATCGAATGTCAGGCAGACAATGAGATGCCGTCATCCACCTCCCTCTCTTTGCCAGTAACTAGAAATGATTAGAGGCCCAATCAGATTTGCCAGCCCCCTTTTGCTAAACTAATTGGTAATTTCAGCCGCGCCTCATGTGGGAGACCAGTGAGGCAGGGGAGGGTGGTAGTGGGGGGTTAGCTTGTGTTTTTTTTTTTTTCTTTTTACCCCCCTCCCCTAGCCACCCGCCTCCCCCTTTTGTCTTCTCTAGTTCTTTGTGAATGGAGTGACTCCCTAGCTGTGGCCGGGACGTGAGCTGGGCTCTGGTGGCATTGACCCTGCCCCTCTGCCCCAGCACGTTTTGTCTGCTGTAGGAGGAGGAGGAGGAGGGGGAGAAGGAGGGGGAGGTCTAGGGTTACGGGAGCCCCTCTGTTGGCTCGAGCAGCAGGAGCTCTGCTGGGACACAGCGCCTCGTCCCTCCAGACCGGCTGTTCTGAAAGGCCTTTCGGGCCGGCCTGACGGATGTGTTCTCCTGTCACACGGTGGGCTGAGCTCACCTTTAGCCAAGGCTGGAGGGAGGGGCAGAGCCCCGAGGGCTGAGGGGACAGTCAGCCTCGCTGGGGATTGTTTTGTGTTTGGGTCAGCTTACAATGTGTCTGCCTCTCAGAACTGCCCTCGCTCACTCACTAATACAGGCAGCGAATGAGAGTGAGCGGTTGTTTCGAAAGTATGTACGTTGTAACTCCTGAAAGATGAACTTTGACCTTTGAATCAATGTTAAAATGCTAACAGAGTTATCTGGTGTGTTATCTACATTGAAATCCTCGTTTCTGGCACTTGCTGTGTTCCAGGAGGTGCTGATGATGTTGGACAACTATGTACGGGACTTTAAAGCTCTCATTGACTGGATCCAACTGCAGGAGAAGCTGGAGAAAACTGATGCCCAGAACAGGTGATCTGTCCTACACACACACACACACACATGTTGTACACACACTCAGACTCATCATTACTCTGGGGACTCTCTCTCACTGGTGCTCCGGTTGTAGTGTCTTGGAGCCGATCAATAGGAAGAGCTGTAATTCAAGGGGATTCACAAGTTTATTGGTTTGTGTTTAAGCGAATGGCTGAATTACCACAACACTCGTCCATTGATTAAGGTATAAAGCTGAGCTTTTAAGTCGCCTCTCCATTCGCGCCGTTTAGCACGCGCTCCTTATTGATTAGCCCACCTTTGCCTGCACTCGTGGGTTTCCTAATACTGAGTGTAATGTATACTTTATTGGGAAGTGACGAATTCAACGCTACATGGATTTATGTAGCAGTACATTCTAGCGTTTAGAGGAGATGGTGTCAAGGCATGTTTTGTGATATTGTTGGTTTCATTTTAGATTCCAATCCTGAATGTTGGTTAAATGTTGACAGTGTGGATCTGCGATTCTTCCAGGCCTACGTCTTTGGCATGGGAGGTTCGCAAGATGTCCCCGGGACGTCATGTCATGTCCAGTCCTACAACGGACCGAATAGTTCCATCTCCAAATGTCCGCCGCTCTCTCAACTTTGGGTAGGCCTTTTTCCACATCTGCTGACCGTAGGGATCTGACCGCGGGTCTACGCTGGAAGCCCAGTCACTTGAGTGCGTGCACTGAACGTAGCCACAGTCCATTATCCCATCCTACAAGCCTCTAATTGAGAATGTTCTCGGTTAGCAAACAACCTCTAATGCCTGATGTGGGGAAACTCCACTTCCTACATTAACGCTTCATATTTGTCCCCTTCCATTTCCATTATGTTGTATTTTTTTATTTTTATTTTTTTTTTACTGGTAGTGTAAAAGGAACACAATGGCTAATTCAATTAAAAGGGCACTAAATGAGCAAATTAAGAAATCGATGGCAGATATGATGCATCGAGAAGCCCAGTCTAAGCCTAGAGAGAAGATATCCGCTGTCTGGAAGGGCTGGAGATCGATCTGTGAAGCCCAAGCGCTTGTTTAATGTGATTTTTGTCGGGTTTTTGCGTGGCTGCTCCCAGAGACGGCAGGAGGTGCTGATGCGAGTGTGGCTGAAGACTGCAGGAGCATGGGGCTCGATACCTGCATTACACTGTAATCGGATGCTTCCGGAAATGGGTATTGATCAGATGGGGCCCAGGGCCTGTTGGGCTGACCTGGGAGCTGCTGTCTGGATCCTCTATGCGCTGTGACGCGCCGTGCTGGGAGCGCTTGGTAGTCTGAGGGCGCGGGCTGTTCTAGGGTCGGATCGCACGGTTGCTTCTTCTCTTTGCCCTCTTATTATTGTCGTGAGCTGAGGGGAGTGATAACTGAAACTCATCATGGCATTGGACGGCATGTGTCTGGGGTTTGCTTGTGGTACTTGGCCCAGGCTGCGTTGCAGAAGGGCTGCAGCGGCCCGTCGGTGACGAGTGCGTTGCATGTGTGCGTTGCGTGTGTGCGTTGCGTGTGTGCGTTGCGTGTGTGTGCTGCGTGTGCGCTGCGTGCCTTCTTCAGGGGTCCTCCTCCCACCCTAGCAGCAGCACGTCTCTCCCACTCTGGGCCCAGCTGGGCTGACAGGGTGAGGTGCTCCCAGTCCCTGCCTGTGCCCAGCCAGACCGCAGGACCTACAGAGAAACCAGGTGAGTCACAGATCCATCACGCATCTGACACAGAGGCATGTACTGATCACAGAGCGTCTGTTTTAACCGTGCATTTGTGATTGATGTGTGTGTGTGTGTGTGTGTCTGCCTCTGCTTCTGGCATCAGGCAAAACGGACGCGGAGGGCTGGGAGACAGTCCACCGGGGCCGCTCCATGAGACCTCGCTCCGTTGCCATGGTGGCCAAGGTCAGCCCTGTCTTGGCCCACGTCTCTCCCAAAGATGGCGGCGAGACGGAGAACGGACGGCTCTCGGCCTCGTCTCAGGGCAAAGCGCGGGGGCCGGGGGCGGGGCAGGGGGCGGGGACTGACAAGCTCATCTCCCCAGAGCAGAAGTCTGAGTGTGAGAAGGCCTCAGCCATGGAGGTACTGACATCAGCCAGCAGCCCCCGTCCATCAATAATTCAGGAGCGGAGAGGGGACTCGAGGGCTCTGTAATGTTAGAGTGTTTTATCTGCTCATGCTGTTTGTGTTTTGGGGTGTATTCATAGACGCACAGTCCAGACAGGGCCGTATCAGTTGAACAGGCATCGATTTTGTACATATGTGGTGAGACTACACAGTTAGAAATATCATATGCAGTCTTATGAAATATGTATAGATTCTGCGTTCTTCGGTGCACTTACAAGAAGTGTTCTTGGTAGCGGATTAGCCGTATTCAGGGGACTGGTGAAAGATGCCATGTTTGCATGTCTGTAAATTTGACTATGCTGATACATGTTTGACGTGTATGGCATGTTCCTGCATTATCTCCAAGCATGTTGTGTTTACTCAGTGGTACAGTGTGTTTTGATGAATGTGTGTGTGGTCACTGATTGTGTTCGATCTTCTCATGTATGATGATCATCTTTCATCAAAGTGGCCAAGAACTTGCATGTTTGTAATTACATGTGTATAAATGTATGTGTATGTGTATGTTAATGCAGCCCCCATCAGACGGGGATCAAGAGCCCAGACAATGTGTCGCTACTCCCTCCGACCAATCACCGCCCCCCGTGTCCGAGTCCCCTCCTGCTTCTTCCTCACCCCGAACCCAAACTCCGGCTCCAGCCCCAGAGCCTCCTCCGCCCTGTCCCCAGCCGGAGGAGCCTGGGGCTGGGCCGGCTGTTGGGGGGCTGGAGCTGCCGGGGGCGGTGTGGCGGGTCACGGCACCATCTGCTGCTGGAGGAGGAGTAGCAGAAGCAGCAGTGGCCCATATTCCCCTGGCAGCCCTGAAACTGGAGAGCATGCTGGACCCCACAGAGCTGTCCACTGTGAGTGCTGAGAGACGCAGGCCGGGGTCACGGCTCCCGCCTAAACAACGTCAATCCCAAAAACCTCCAGCAACAGCAGGATAACCCCCCCCACTCCCCCACCCCGTTTACCGAACCCCCCATAGACAGAACTGTGTATGAATGATTACAAGGCTGATATTTGTCATTTGGAGTGTGAGGGACCCTTACAGTACAGTGTTTTTGATGATCCGCTTTTTATGTGTAGTGGCGTTGATTCGCCGTCCCGTGAGCAAGTTCATGTTTTAGGTCTTTTTCTGTAATTGGCTTTGTGTATGGCCCTCTGTCCACCTCTCCTATGTGCTGATTGGAGGTTTCACATTAAACAGACTCACCCACAAAAGCTCAGCTAGTGCTAAACAGCAGTAAAAGGGTTGCGTCCCATGCGCGTTCCTCGTTTTGACTGCTGAATGGCTCCACGTTGCCAATTCCTCGAATAGCCCTTCAAAGTGTTTTACTGTAATCTAGAGAAATCAGGTTCCTCCACCATGAGACGTGTTGAGTATTTGATGTGTAACTAGTCCTAGTCCTTTTAGACACAGGTTCCCTCCCACTAGCCCCTAGCCTTCCATTTCTGGCACGTATAACCTCTCAGGGGTTAATTAAGGCTAAGGCCTGCCTCCTCTCTGCCTGCGCTACTGTCATCCATTTCTCAACAGCACACCAAAGGCTGTCTGAAACTATAAAGATGGATGGAGCATAAATGACCTTGTGGGGAATGGGGGGGTGGGGGTGGTGCTATCTAAGCTCAGATCATGCAGGAACCTGTCGCTGGTTCTGCAGAGGTCCAGACACCGCCTTGCTGGGTGGCTGAGATAAGCAGCGCTCTGTTTAGACTCCTGCTTGAGACTAACAGGCGTGGTGTTGAGAGAAACCTCCTCCTCATTATGCTCATTAGGGTGAAGTGTTGCGCTGATCCCAGAGCTGCCGGGGCTCCGTCCTCCAGTGTGGCTGCACTGAACCTGACACTTGGCATACTGCTCACTCGCCAGTTTAAGAGGCAGCGGGGTCAAGTGCTATGGCCTGTAACGGTAGTAGCCAGGATTCCTTTTCAAAATATTTCAGTAATTCACTAGTCACCGGCGGCCATGGGGACTCACAGGTGCAAAAGCCGCCTTAGAGCGTCGAGCAAAAATACGTCGCCCTGCTGTAAATGGCCCCACCGACATGGTAACCCCCCCCGACAGTAAGTGCTGGGGCCTCTGTCCTCCATCTCCTCATGCTCATAGTGGATGTGTCCTGCATGACTTTGCTGTGCATCCCCTGCGTGGTTTTTGTGATTGATCGTGTTTATGCCGTGTGCCTGTACTCCGACTCTCTCTCTCTCTTTTTCTTTTTATTCTTCATCTCTCATTATGGCCGACAGGAGCAATGTCTGTTCTGCTCTTGCTTTAAACTCATATTGACTTTGGCGTTCTGGGAAAAACTTGATCCGCCAAGGATTTTGGCATTTCAGAACACAGCATTGCGTGGCCTAGATTCAGGGCGGGGCTGAAGGCGGGGCTGAAGGCGGTTCCCCGCCAGCCTCGGGCCAGGTTGAGTGCGTGTGCTTGTGGCATGGCTGACAGGCTGGGCGTGGCCGTTTTTGCCGCCGGCGCCCCGCGCTTCCCCCAAGGAGGAGGAGGCCTCGCACGGCTCTCCGCTGCGCGCGTCTGACCGTCTTTTGGCCTGTGTCCAGCCCCAGTCTATGGCCGAGGTCCTGGCCAAGAAGGAGGAGCTGGCTGACCGGTTGGAGAAGGCCAACGAGGAGGCCATCGCCAGCGCCATCGCCGAGGAGGAGCAGCTGACCCGTGAGATCCAAGCGGAGAACAACGAGCTAGAGCAGGACAACGAGAGCGACTTCGCCGTGAGGGAGAGCGCCAGCACGCCCGGGCTCCTGCCCCGGGTAACATCGCTCCAGTGCCCTTCAGGGGCACCTCAGAGTTCCTCACCGCTCTCCTCTGTGCCCTGCAGGTCAGCATCGGGGCCGGCGGCTGCGGACTGAACCTGGACTGGAGTGAGATGCTGGCTGACTATGACGGTAGCAGCTGCTCATGTGAACAGTATGACGCATGTGACTGCGTGGTGTGTGTGTGTGTGTGTGTGTGACTCTGCTTTCACCCTCCAGCGCGCGAGCCCTGGCGTCAGAGCACCTCCTGGGGGGACATGGTGGAGGAGGAGCCCGCACGCCCCCCCGGACACGGCATCCACATGCACGAGAAACTCTCCTCACCCTCCCGCAAGAGGTGCCACACACACCCCTGCCACGTCTGCGCTTTCCCTCACACACAATTTTACAAATTGTCATGTATTGTGTTGTCAGTGTACTTTACATGCCAGCTTAACAAGGAAGGAAAAAAAAGCTTTGGATATAGATCAGGCATTTTGTCTTTGTGCTGCTCTGACAGTTACATACACACCCCTTTAAGTAGAGTAAACAGTGTATTAATATTTGAAAGTCTTTGTGGTGCTCTGCAGGAGTCGTCTCCCGTAGCCACGCGCTCTTGAGCGAGAGCTCCGCTTTGAACTGTTCCGTTGTGCGTGAGGGGCTGAGGGGCTCTTAAACGTGAGGGTTTGTGTTGTTGGCAGAACCATCGCTGAGTCTAAGAAGAAACATGAAGAGAAGCAGCTGAAGGCTCAGCAGCTGCGGGACAAGCTGAGGGAGGAGAAGACGCACAAACTGCAGAAACTTCTAGAGAGAGTGAGTGAGTGAGAGAGTGAGTCCCTAACCCTCCACGCCGACCGCATCTCGCCCGGAGCCGTTTGGAGAGTGAGCGGCGGTTCTGTCAGAGGCAGACAGCCACTTAACATCCCGACAGCGTCGGCTTAGGTGGATGGGCCGGTGAAGCCGCAATGGCAAACAAGAACACGACGGCGACATAATTCTCAGCAGCCGCTCCCGGCCTGGTTTGTTTTCGTTCCCTCAGTTCCACATGAGATGAAGGAAACTTAAAACAGGCTTGTATATTTACACGCCCGTGCTCGAAGGTGAATGTTAGCATGTGATACGCTCTGTAGCGAGCAGGTGTTGGGAACTCAAGGAGGTGTTGAGTGAGGGGAGCTCGCGTGGCTCGGGGAGGGCCCGACTGGTCGTCCTCCGCCTTGTCCGTGTCCGCCTCGACCGTGCTCCTCCTCTCTCCCAGGAGAAGGAGGTAAGGAAGTGGAAGGAGGAGCTGCTGGATCAGAGGAGGAGGATGATGGAGGAGAAGCTCGTCCATGCCGAGTTCAAGCGAGAACTGCAGCTGCAGGCCATCGTGAAGAAGGCGCAGGAGGAGGAGGCCAAGGTAAGGAGCAGTGAAGCCCCTTCATCCTTCCTCAGGATGGGTGGGGGCCTCAGATCTAAAGGTGCTTTACTGCATGAAAACCACTGATGAAGGGATTCATTTAACATACTTGAAGTGCGATTAATGTTTCTGAAGTTTGAAGTTTCTGAACAATTGTGGTGAATAGTGATTAGTTAGACGTTATCCATTTGGTATCTTAAAACTACTTAAAAGTAGTATTAAAGTACTGTTAAAGTACTAATAAAAATACAGAAACGGCTGAAATGCCAACTTATGCCACTCGCCCAATCTACTAAAGAGACTGAAGCTGTGTGTATAACATTGATTCCTGCTCTTGATGGTCATTGATGCTGATTGGCAGTAAACACGCTAGCCAACTGCGCCGTCAGCACCGGCACGTTGGCTGTTCTGTGTTTTCGCATTAGCTGTGCCGCCGCTCGGCGTCTGAACAGGCGTGACCGCCACGTGGCGCGCCGGTTCTTCCTGCAGGTGAACGAGATCGCGTTCATCAACACCCTGGAGGCTCAGAATAAGAGACACGACGTGCTGGCCAAGCTGAACGAGTACGAGCAGCGCCTCACCGAGCTGCAGGAGGAGCGGCAGAGGAGGCAGGAGGAGAAGCAGGCCCGAGACGAAGCCGTGCAGGTGCGGCCCCGCCCCCGCCCCCATCCTGGCCCCGCCCCCATCCTGGCCCCGCCCCCGCCCCCATCCTGGCCCCCGCCCCATCCTGGCCACCGCCCCTGCGCCTCATCTCCTCCGGTCGGGGCCTGAGCAGACGGGCCGGGTTGCGTTTTATAACTCTCGGTTTGCCCGCCGCAGGAGCGCAAGAGGGCTCTGGAGGCGGAGCGACAGGCGCGGGTGGAGGAGCTGCTGGTGAAGAGGCGGGAGCAGGAGGCGCGCATCGAGCAGCAGCGGCAGGAGAAGGAGCGGGCGCGGGAGGACGCTGCGCGCGAGAGAGCCAGGTGTGTGGGGTGGAGCCAGGCAGCCGGCCAGACAGACCCTGGGGGGGGTGTGGGGGTTGGGTGGGGGCCTCCGTCAGCAAAACGCAAGGGCACAGGAACACAGACGACTCCCAGTACATTACAGATTACACATTACAGAAAAAAAAACATTTAGAAGGCTGGAGTAAAATAGGATGTTTTAATCGTGTAAAAAAAAAAAATAATCCAAGTTCAAATTCTTTCGTTGTTTAAGTAATGGATAGTAACAAAACCATGTCAGCGACACCAATGTATTTGAGGCTCAGGTTCCTCTCCTGTAGCGCGTGACGGCCGCTGACGTGCACTGAACGGCACTGTGTGGATGTGCAGGGAACGGGAGGAGCGCCTGGCTGCCCTCAGCGCCGCCCAGCAGGAGGCCATGGAGGAGCTGCAGAAGAAGATCCAGCTGAAGGCACTTCCTCCTCCCTCTGCTGACACACGAAGGCCCAGTCCCCTTCAGGCCTTGCCCATAATTCTAACCCTCTGTTTTCCGTTACTGTTAAAGTTACTGACAAGAGGGTTGTATAAGTGACTTCTGCATTAATATAGATAACAATAACGACAACCATATACAATGGAGTATCTATACAAAATATATAAAATTATTCTATACACTATAATTGTATAGAAAATTGTTAGTTGTAGGCATTTCGGATATCAGGGCCATTATTGCTGATTTGTCTCACATTTTGACATATTTCCATGTGTTTCCATCCCCTTTGAAGTCTTACATAAAACTGAGGTGTAGCAGTGAAGTTTGAACTTGACTGCTCCTCTCGTATCAGAGCAGACTGTCTGTCTGTCTACACACCCCACTAGTAGCCTGGTAGTGATTACATTTTTATTTATTTATTTATTTTTGGTGACCAATTGATAAGTGAAATTGCCATTGTTACTGACAGCTGCAGAGATGCCTGTAGCCTCCACAGTGGTGATCACCACAGCTGAGGGTGGTATGTTGGACTCAGTCCGTTTATGTCAAAACCATCGACTACAATACTGATGTCGTCCCATTTCATAGGGGAAGATTCCAACCATAACCCTTCCAAGGGGCAAGATGGCACTCAAAACCAAGGGGTTAGGGTAGTAAACAGAATAAGATTGGGCCAAACACCCCACGCTGAGATCAGGAGCCGGTGTTTTCAGTGCTGTTTCCCTCTCCCCTCCCCCGCCGCGGCCCACAGCACGACGAGAGCAGCCGACGACACATGGAGCAGATGGAGCAGAGGAAGGAGAAAGCGGCCGAGCTGAGCAGCGGCCGGCACGCCAACCCGGACTACGCGCCCAAGCTCACGCCCTACGAGCGCAAGAAGCAGTGCTCGCTCTGCAGCGTCATGGTGAGAACCGCCCGCACGCCACGCCCGCACGCCACGCCCGCACGCCACGCCGGTTAAACACGCCGTGTTTAGCCAGATTTGGCAGAGTAGGACGGTGTGCGAGTATAACATCAGAGAGGCTTCACTTCTGCACGAGGGCTTAGTTTGCCACTCGGGTGATCACGCCTGTGGAAATCCAGTAGCACCTGCATCCGCTGTGCTGCTCACGGCCCGTGGCTGCTTGGCTTTCCGTCTTGGCTGCCGCGCTCTCCGAGACTGCTGAGTAGAAGGCGATGTGGAGTGTTTTTGGATGAGGAAGCATTTAAATGAGCATTTAAGTGCATTAGTTAAAAAATTAACTATAGTTGTAGATTTGCAGGCAGGCGTGATCACTCTGGGTGACGGGCTACAAATAAGCAGCAGGTGTGTCCGCGCCCAGACGCCTCTGGCTCTCCCCGCGACGGGGCCAGAAACCTTGGAGCTTCAGGCGGGCATCAGATTAAGCACCGCGTGCAGTGAAATCTCGTTAAAATGTCAGATGACCTTGGCCGGCGGGTGACTCCAGCGATCATCTTTAGGTCAGCGGGAAGCACTCTCCTTAATAACATTACAGCCTGGCCACCGTGTCTGGTCCCTGCTCCAGAGCGCAGAGACAAACAACGCAGGCGTCCTGCAACACCTGCACCTCAGCTTGGGAGAGGATCCCTTCCCCATCCTCCACCCATCACCACCGCCCGCCTGGGAATTGGTGTGGAATTAATGGAATTATTGGTCGTGTTCCTCTGGTTGCTTTAGAATTGTATTTCTTCCACTAAAAATGGTGGTGATTGCTGGTGTCACTGAAACCAGAAGTGTTGATATTTGATCCAGTAATTAAGGAAAGGGACACAGGCCCAAGCTCGGGGTGTTGACCTCTGTGCCCGGCAGTTGAAAGTTGTAACTGTCTGGGACATTTTTGCCCATTATGACCAACCTGTTCTGATGTCCTGCCTTTTATTAGGAGGCGTCATGCTACTTAGCAGATGTCAGTCACGGTTTGCGGATCATATTTAACTTTGAAGCGAGCTTTCCGAAACCGCAACGTCCTCGTCATCCGAGAAGTCTGACGCGGGGAACAATGGCGTACAGCGAGGTCGACGCTGGTATGCAGAAGGCGTGGGTGTCTCCCTGGGCCTGTGTCCGTGTGACTGACCTTCCGCCCGTGTGTTTGTAGATCACCTCTGAGGTGCACCTGTTCAGCCACACTAAGGGCAAGAGGCACCAGCAGGCGGTGCGGGACAGCAGCAGTATCCAGGGGAGGGAGCTGTCTGACGAAGAGGTGGTGAGTAGAGTGGAGCCCCTCTCCTACCACACCAACCCACACCACACCAGCCCACACCACATGGGCACCACACCAACCCCCACAATACTGTCACCACACCAACCCCCACAATACTGTCACCACACCAACCCCCACCACATGGGCACCACACCAACCTCCACCACACCAACCCCCACCACACCAACCTTCACCACACCAACCCCCACCACACCAACCTCCACCACACAGGCATCACACCAACCGCCCCCCCATGTTACTTACTGAAAGCATAATCACACCTAGAGGTATCAAGCTATCCGATTCAAACGCTGAACTTTGATTTGTAACTTGTATCCATGTTGCCATGAGGCGGCGTGCGCTCGGCCTCCCTCGCCTTGTCCGTTCTGGTCCTGCCGTCCATTTGGGCTTGGGGACAGTAAATGAACGTGATCCACATCATGATGGGTTGAGATCCGGGGCATGGCTGAGGGGCGAGATCCACGTGAAGGGCGAGATCCTCTGCTGCGTGAGACTTTCGCTCCGGCTCTTTGTTTAGGTGACAGCTGTTCGTGCTATATGCTGCACCTTTGACCTCCTTCATCTGATCTGTTTTCTGCCCCTCTCAGGGGGTAATTCTTAACGTCTCCCCTCTCCTGAATCATGGGCCTGCTCCTGCTGCCTGATGGAGTGATAAACAAGGACCAAAGCAACTGCTTGATGGAGAACTAGAGCAGGGTTGACTGATACAGGAACCTGGCTCTAAATTAGATGGTGTATCGCATGAAATTGGCTTCAGTGTTGTTGTATATGATTTATTACATTAACCTACTCTAATCCGTTCTTTGATTTAGTTCTGTTACAAGAGTTATGGGGCACAATGTATAACAGTGAGAGAAATCTGCACTGGGAGAGAATTATTGCAGCAAGTTGGCACTGTAAAATTGTCCCTGTATTAATCAGCGCTGTCCTCTGTTCTAATTAGTAATGAAAACGTTACTCCAGGAACTCCAAGATTTCTCCTTCTTTTGAGTCCCCTCTCAGGGCCCGGGGCGACCTTGCCTTCGTGTGCAGCGGGAGAAGGCGGCCCTGCTGGGGGCTTTTGTTTGGACAGTTCTACCCAGGTCCTTCAGCCTTCCATATTTATGTCCGGTCCCATTCTGCTTCACCGTATTTCATTCACGCGAGCGCCAACTATTCTCCAGTCGAGACTTCCATAACTCTCTCCGTCATGAAAGATTTTTAATTAAAATGAAGGCGGCGGTGCTGCGGCGCGCGGAGGTCGCGGGGTCGTGTTCCTGCGGAAGCGCCGGCCCGGCCCGGATTTAGTCACATTCCGCCATTTTAAGGACTTGTGAATTAAATTGAAAATAAGGTGATTATCAACAGGGACGGATGGATGGGCGTGGACGGCTCGGGGCTTCGCTGACCACAGCTCGCCTCACTCTGCTTTATTGGTTGTCCTCTGTCGTGTGTTACTGAAATATGCAGGCCGCTCTGACCCCTGGGGTGTGACGCATGGCCGTTTGGATTTATGACTCACCCTTGACACCCGACCAAAAAACACTACTGACCTGTTGAACTGAAGATGCTCCTGCCTCTTCACTCCTCCCGCGGCGTGTGTCCGTGGTGAGTCCAGCACGCTGATGTGACACTGACATTTCATGAGGAGAGCAGAGAGTCCTCGTGGGTGGTACGTCGGTTGTCCCGTTTTTGTGGTACTTCTCTTTACGATTCTCTTTATGGGAATTGTTGCTTCGTGTGTGTGTGTGTGTGAGAGGGAGAGAGAGAGAGTGAGCGAGAGATCATGAGCGTGGCACTTGATACACTATATCTTCACCTTGAACCTGGATGACACGCAGCTGTCTGTCGGACTGCGGGGAGAAAGCCATTCTGTGCCTCCCTTTGTGCGACACAAAGGAGCAGAGCAGGGAGCTATCAGTGTGGCTGTGGGAGGACCCAGAGGTCCTGAGCAGGACAGGGGGTGTTTGGAGCAGTGTCCCCTTACTCCCATTACCTGCACAAACGCTGCATTGTCAGGCTGGTTTTGCCCCGGGGCCCTCTCTCCATCTCTCCCTCTCTCTCTCTCTCTCTCTCTCCCCTGTCTCTCTCTCCTTGTCTCTTTCTCCCTCTGTCTCTCTCTCTCTCTCTCTCTCCTTGTCTCTCTCTTTCCCTGTCTCTTTCTCCCTCTGTCTCTCTCATACTGTCTCTCTCTCATTGTCCCTCAGGTGCATGAAGACACCTGTCTGTCATACTGCTGTTACAGCTCTGCAAGGGCAACATGGACTAGAGGGTTTTGTTCCTGTTAATGTTGAGGTCTTCACTATAGTCTTCAAATGACATTGCATGTATAATTAAGTCTCATTGCGGTCTTACCAACATGTGAGGTATTTAATGGTTCACTGTTGGCCAAAATGAGAACCGCTGTGTGTGTGATATTGGTGTTCAGATTTGTTCTGACCTCCAGTCACTTGTAGTTTCCTGATCAGTGGCTCTTTAATTGATTTATTATGCATTTGTTAACCTGTATACGATGGGCTGTGTCCAGCAGTGAGTCTGCCACATCTCCAGACACCCCACTCTGGTATAATCTCAAGATGGTGCATGTCTTTGAGGTGTTACAGAAACAATCCCATTAAGCGGGTGGTAGGAGAAGTGGATCGCCTTTCAGAGAGATTACTCGCCAGATGCCTCTCTGTCCAAAGAGAGCCAATGGTTATAAGGCTCAACTCTTGCTCCCAGGAGGTTGAGGGGGTCCACACACACACATGGGTACTCACATTATGGTGGGTGTTGTGCTCCAGTTGATTTGTGGCTATTTAAACTTCTTATTTGTTCACTTCTGTCATCAGAATGAACAGTTCCTGAAACAATGTGTTATTGGAAAAGAAGACCCCCTAAACTAAGCAGAAAAGCAAATTGTTAAAACACGTTTTAGCACCATGAACTTACCATAGAATGCAAATCTGTGGGGAGAATAAATTACCATTAGAGTTACCAGTTGGTGCTTCTGTATGGACCACTCCATACAGCTGACTTTCAGCTCACCTTTTATGAAAACGATGATGATAAATGACGGGTCTGATATTCCGGCTGCCTTTCCCGAGTTTCCCCTCATACTGTGGAAGCAGCTCATTGCCTCCCGGAACAGCAGCCGCAGTCGTCCCGGGGCCCCCACCTCTGACTCCCCCCACCCCGGACCCCCCCCTCACCGTGGACCCTTATCTCACTCCCGGCTCTCCGCTGCCGTCCTCCGAGGGGCCGGATGACAGGGTAATGGGATAATTGCATTCTGGCACATGCATCATGCCGCTCAAATCAGGTTACATCCGTCTTGCTTGCCGTGGAGGCGCGGGTGTCACCGGAGAGGGGCCCGGCGCGTTTCAAACAGGAAGTTTAGCCCTCTCCCCTCGGAGCTTCCTGTGGCCCTCGCTCCCCTGCGCCGTCGAGCGGCTCGGACGCCCGCTAATTAGCGCACACAATGCCCCTGCCCAGAGCGATGAGCTCCAACACCTGTGCCTTCAATGGGCTCCCCTGCTCTTGTGCCTGCAGTGTCGCCGTTGTAAGGGTGCGTGTTACGCGGAGAGGCCTGTGAAACGCTCGCGGCGCTTTTGTCCTCGCCAGGCCACCCTGTTATTGTTAAGGACGCAAGCTGGAGTAATGTGCTGTTGTAGGGAACCTGTCGTGGTCTTCGAACTGGGGGACAGATCGGTGTGTGGGAAGTCTGGATGATGGGGGGGGGGGGGGATTAGTCCCGGATGGAGGGGCTCGCTCGGGCCGTCACTGCCGCGGGGTTTGGTCCTCAGTCCTCTAAACGATGCTCCTGAAGGTTGACTGGTTTCGCTGACGTTAATATAAAACACTTTATGACTGTTTATAATCTCTCACTTTAAGAGGTTTTTCTAATTGCGGTGTTCTTTGTCACAGGAGCACCTGTCTTTAAAGAAATACATCGTGGACATAGTGACAGACTGCACTTTGACCCCAGAGAGCACCAAAGACGGAGAGGAGAAGCAGAAAGCAAGGAAGAAGGCCAAGAAACTCCGCGCACGGATGAACTCAAGGTGATCGTCTCACCCTTCCCTTCTACCCCCTCATCTCTCTCTTTCTACCCCCTCATCTCTCTCTCTCTCTCTCTCTCTCTCTCTCTCTGTCTTTCCTCATGCGTGACAGTCGTTCATACGATGAAAGGACAGCATGGTGTATGTGTGAGAGCTTTATGAGTGACAGAGAGATGGAGAGCTTTGCGTGGTGCATCTCGTCTGTCTGCAGAGCAACACTGATGAGTTGAATTTATGGCCACTTTGTGTGATTGGGGAAGAAAAAGTGAGAATCGATCCACGGGGCTCCTTCACGTTCACCTGTTAAGAGCTTTTCTCCTAATTGGTTGCCACTATGCTGCCAAAACTGAAGCCTTCTCTGGTGTACAATAGTATGTTAAAGTATGTGTAAACCATGCCTGTTTGTCTTTCCCCCACCTATTGATTTTTAAATGAAGTATCAAAGAAAATCAATAGTAATCAACAAATAGGAGGCTGCGTGTCTCGGTGTCAAATCCTAGACCTGGGCACAATAAATTCTGCTTCCTGTCACAAGTGCAGTTTGTGTATGTTTTTACTCTGACAGGGATAGATGGACACACAAACACACACACACACTCCGTCATAGACACGCAGTTATTTTTCATGGCCTCTTGAAGAGGAGTCAGTGAGCCTTAAGCTGTTGTGGGTGTGGCTGAAACTCACTGCCGCTCCGCCCTACGGAGTCAGGAGCTTAAGGAGGGGAACAGGTCCAACTGGGTATTGAGATCTAAACTATAAATGATTTCAAAGTTGAAGTCTTGCTCAATTCATGTTCGTTTTGCCTCCAAATGAAACCTTCCCGCCCAGGGTCATGGGGGCCTGAGCCCTGTCCGCTGCCTCTCGCCGCGTGGGGCCAGGAGCGTGGAGGTGCAGGGAGATGGCGGGAGCCCCCGCTCATAAATCAGCAGCCTGGAGTGCCGAGGTTAGCGCCTCCGCCGCTGGGTGGAAATGAGGCATTTTATAGGAGCACAGGGTGGTGTTTGGAGGGGAAAAGGCAAGAGAGCTATTGCGGACCTCCCAGGTCACCGTGTCCTCCACGGTCCGCCTGTCCCGTGCGGTTCCCCAGCCGGGCCAGCCCCCAGCGTCCGAGCCTTCCCCCAGAATATGGCCTGGGTGTGGATTTTTCATTACTCCTCACCGCATACAAACATATATGGTTCTAATTACCATGAAAGTAGCATGTCCATCCATTGGCAGGGTCAGGCCTCCTGTGTCTGATGTTTGGTGTGGCGTGTAGCTCGTCTCTTCCCCAGGCAGAGGAACAGAGTCTTCAGTGTGTGGGTCTGCCTTCAAGAGAGGGCAGCATACAAAGGACCCCTGTTCAGAGCGCCATGTGCACTGCTCCGAGTCCTCCGAAAACCTCCCTCTGCTTGTAGCCGCGGAGAAGGGGGCGGGGCCTGGGACGGCCGCCCATACGAGAGCTTGGAGGTCCAGCGGACGCCGTGTTCTCCCTCGTTTCACTCCAGCTGGTCTATGCCCCTCTCGCTGTTCTCCTCCCACATCCCATGACTCCAGCGACCAGGTCGCATCTGCGTCCTCATGCTAAATGTGTAAAATTTATAGATGCATCCAGGTTTGTTCCTTTCCGTATGTTTTTTTTTTTTTTTTTTCCTGGCCAATTTTAATTGGTTTTAATTCTTTGCTTGTCGGGAGCAACGGCGTGTGATTGAAGGACTCTCAAACCCAGTGTAAAATATTACAGCAGAGCCCAGCCAAATGCTCCCTCGTATAGTGAATGCCAAACTCCTGAATTCTTGTTGCACCTTTTAAAATGGATACGGTGTATTTGTTTTTTGATTCGGAGGCATGGATGTTTTTATGGCCCGTGCTAGGGGGGCTGCTATCTCTCTCCAGAGTGGGTGGAGGTGAATGGCGGGGCAGGTTGTGATGAATTGATTATTAGTTCTGCATTGTAGCTGGGTAGCTTTCCCCCTCTCCTTATTGCTGATTACTAATATTTATAACCGGCCGGTCCATTTAACGGGCCCCGTCACGCACGGTGATTGATGGCTCAGCGATTGCTCCCCGGTTAACCCGTGTGGGCGTAAAGCTGTCAGAGATGAATATTGTAATATGGAGGATGACGGAGGGGCCAGGTACAGTTCAGGCACTCCGTCAGCACTCCGTCTTGTTCTTTACGCACGTTTCTCCAGGCTGGAGTAAATAATGCGGTACAGTGGTGGGCTCCGGCCCTCTCGACACTCATCGGGGCGGTCCGGGTGGCCGGAAACAACCCCCCCCCTCCCCAATGACCTTGAACTCCAGTCTTGCTTTCGCCTCCCTGTTTATCGACTCTGGAAAATGCTTCTTGTGCTTCGTATGCCGTCTGCCTTCATTTGTGCTTCCATTTCAAAATGCCTGTCTCCTCGGAAGCCGCCGTAGTCGACTCCTAACGTCTAGAACTGCCGTCAGGCTGTAATTTGTCCTTCGGCGTGTTTGTAGTGAAGACTCTTCCCACTCAGGTGGGATTGTTTCATTAAGCACTAGGCATGTTTCTGTGGCCCCTCTCCCGCTCTCCATCATACGGTGATGTGTGCTCAACTTCTCAGGCGGCTCACACAGACCTGAGGCTGATTTATTTCCCTCTTAAAGATCAGAACTAAGGCTTTCTAATCCTGCGTGAGCCAACAGCTGCTGACAGCTTTTGATTACCCTGTGATTCTTCTACTCGCTACCTTCCTTGGCCAGTAATTAAATGCTCAGTTTATCACTTATTAGTCTCACTAATACTTCAACCCTGGGTTGACGTACAGTAAATCTAAATGTATATTTGTGAATTGGTAAATGCAACCAATTTCATCATTTGAGAGCAGGGTATTGTTTATTTAATTTTAAACTGAGCCCTTGTAGGCAATTTTGCTGAGAGATCAAGCCTATTTTTGGATTAAATTACACTGGTAGTCCCACTTAAAATGCTTCATAATCCAAGATTAGATTTAAACTTTCTGTAGTGTATGTATTTATTTGCAAAACCCAACTTTACCATCTTATAGAATTTTATAATAACATTTTAAAGATAGACGCTTTCTGAGAAGTTCCAGCTTTCAGTCTGATCTTCGGGAAAGTGTGAGCGTTTATCATCTGATCTGCCCCTCAGCTGGTATGTCAGGGCCTGATCGATCAGTCTTATCAGCCACCCGTGGGATGGAGAGGAATTCGTTCTGCTGGTGGACCACGCATGCCTGTCGATCTCTACAGCTGGAGTGCTAGATATATGGCAGTGTTTACCAACAATCTTTAGCATTTATTTTCTAGATATGTAGAATGGACTCATTTCCTCAAGCTCTCGAAGTTGAGATAAAGTTTATCTGAATAATCTTATCCAAAAGATTTTTCTTTTATGACCGGCTGACAGACTGAGTAAACAGTCTGAAACACAGACTGACCTCCTGACCTTTGCTTTGTTCTCACTGTCGTCTTATCTTCTCATGTCTTCACATTGACAGTAGCTCTCCTCCTCTCTCTTCCTCTCTCTCTCTCTCTCTCTCTCACACACTCATATGTTCTCACTCATTATTGCTCTCTCTTGTGCTCTCCCATGCACTCTAATGGCCTTTTTTTGTCTTCTTTTCTTCTCAGGGCTAAGGAGTATGAGACATCCATGGAGTCTAAGATGCAGATTCCAGATTCCCCTTACAAGGCCAAGTAAGCTGAGATTTCAATAAGACCTCCAACCTCCACCTGGGCTGCTCTGTTGAGCATTCTGCATCTCAGAAATGTTTTTACATCCCACAACACTTAAGAGCATATTAAACGACTGTACACTTCAAAACTCAACGTACTCTTTAGACCGCGTGTGTGCGTGTGCGTGTGCGTGTGCGTGTGTGTGTGCGTGTGTGTGTGTGTGCGTGCGTGCTTCGGTGTGTGGCAGATGCATATGAAGCTCTGAAATCTTAAGCTGTCCTTCATTTTGTGTGTGTGTGTGTGTGTGTGTGTGTGTGTAGGTTGCAGCGCCTGGTGAAGGACCTGGGAAAGCAGTTGCAGGGTCAGGATAGTGGCCAGTGGGCCAACAACAGGGTGTCCGGCTTGGACAGAACCCTGGGGGACATCTCTCGCATTCTGGAAAAACAGGTACTTCGTGTGTGTCAGGTACAGGTAAACTGTCCTCACTCTTCAGGAATAAGTCTTAAGTGAAGGAAGCTACATATCTGTCTGATTCAGACTCTGATGTGTACAGTCCTTCCTCCTCCGCCTGATCTTCAGGAATGAAGTGAGTAATGAGTAGGAGGGGGGAGGGGCACCTCTCCAAATTAGGTTTTCTGGGACATGCATCTCAGCGCCCATTTGGCTGGTCAGTTTGTCAGTTCTGTAGGGGTGTTCTTGTCATAGGTCTTGTGGTGTGTGTGTGTGGTGAGGGGGAGGTGGGGGGGGGGGGTTACCGGGAGATAAGCCTCTTGGCTTCCCTGAACAGACTCCCCTCAACCACACAGCTTTGGCAGGAGTCCTCCCTGTCTCACAGTCTGCGTGGAGTATCACATTCCCTCCCCAAGTCTTTGCCCTCGGTTATTTGGTAACGAGGGCCAGATTAGTTGCGTGTTTTCATTGTGGCAGATGTTATTAATCCAGCAGCTACTCGTTCATTAGTCGGCCAAGTGTGCTTCCAGTGTTGGTCTGGCCTTTCCAGCCTGCTGGTCTGCATTGTGGCTTCATACAATAACTTCTTGGTTTTGACAAAGTAAATTGAATCAGAATGACTGAAAAGTGAAGGCGGGGAGACTCTGCGGGATGCAGTCCTAGGCTCTGCGGGATGCAGTCCTAGGCTCTGCGGGATGCAGTCCTAGGCTCTGCGGGATGTAGTCCTAGGCTTGTGAGAAGTCCAGTACTTGGTGCCAGGGGCTCTGTGCTCTCTGCTCTGTGCTACCTGTTTCAGAATGTATCTAAACCATATGCAGTTTTCTTCCACATTTCTTCAATTGCATTAAATCCTTTTGTAATTTTTTCATGTTTATCCCCAAAACTGCTTGAGCTACCTGACACTGATGAGTATTTACCAGTCTACATATGCAGTAATGTTTAATATTTTCAAAGACATTAGGTCATATAGTGCCTTTAGTAAACCAAGACCCAAATCTAATTACCTAAGGCTATGTGTTGACTTATAGCAGGATGTCTAGATGAGTCTCTCTTCTATGAATGGGATAAGAAGCCTTGTAAGTGGCATTCTGCAGGGCTCTTAATGAACTTGTTCGTTGGGGGGTGGGGGTTGGCTGGCTGTTGATTGTGTGTCTGCTCTAGCTGGTGGGAGGAGATACTAGATGTTAATGGCTGAAGGGATTTCTCCAGGGGGAGGAACAGGAGGGCTCTGCTGGGCGGGGCCCCACCTAGTAAAGCAGAGCTAATGGAAGGGGGTGGGGCCCTAACTAGTAAAGCAGAGCTAATGGAAGTGGGTGGGGCCCCAACTAGTAAAGCAGAGCTAATGGAAGTGGGTGGGTCCCCAACTAGTAAAATTGAGCTAATGCAACAGGGGTGGAGCCCAGCCTAGTTAAGTGGACATGGGGGAGGAGCTAATCCTGCTCTAGCAGGAGTAATGGAACAGGGGTGGAGCCCAGCCTGGCAGAGCAGAGCTAATGCAGGGGGGTGGAGCCCAGCCTGGCAGAGCAGAGCTAATGGGAGGAGGGTGGAGCCCAGCCTGGCAGAGCAGAGCTAATGGGAGGAGGGTGGAGCCCAGCCTGGCAGAGCAGAGCTAATGCAGGGGGGTGGAGCCCAGCCTGGCAGAGCAGAGCTAATGCAGGGGGGTGGAGCCCAGCCTGGCAGAGCAGAGCTAATGCAGGGGGGTGGAGCCCAGCCTGGCAGAGCAGAGCTAATGCAGGGGGGTGGAGCCCAGCCTGGCAGAGCAGAGCTAATGCAGGGGGGTGGAGCCCAGCCTGGCAGAGCAGAGCTAATGCAGGGGGTGGAGCCCAGCCTGGCAGAGCAGAGCTAATGCAGGGGGTGGAGCCCAGCCTGGCAGAGCAGAGCTAATGCAGGGGGTGGAGCCCAGCCTGGCAGAGCAGAGCTAATGCAGGGGGTGGAGCCCAGCCTGGCAGAGCAGAGCTAATGCAGGGGGGTGGAGCCCAGCCTGGCAGAGCAGAGCTAATGCAGGGGGGTGGAGCCCAGCCTGGCAGAGCAGAGCTATTGCAGGGGGGTGGAGCCCAGTCGCAACCACAAAAGTGGAGGAGAGGCCCAAATTACCTTTAGAAATAAATACTTTTAGACATTTTATATTAAAATATTATAACTTGAGTAATATAGAGTTCACAAGAATTGAAAAATGGAAAGTGTGATGGCTAACAACTTTGCAGCATATTTGACAGCAGCATTATATACCATTTGAGTCTCATATGTTTAAAATCATGTTAAAAGTTTGGAAGGTAAGTCTTCTCAGTCAGACATAATTAAACACTTTCATTTCATCCTTTCTTCCCAGACCCACTGTTATTTAGTTTGAAGCCTTTCAAGATGGCAGATACACTCTTGAGCACAAGTATGTTCTCGTGTGCTATCCCAGAGGTCTTGTGGTCTCTCCCATACCGACTGGTTCTGGAGTTTTCCACTGAGACGTGCCTTTGAAGATTCTTCTGTTGCTGTTTTCCTAAGTCAGCGGAATAGTGAAGGGCTTGAGGAAATGTCAGTTCTTCAAGCTTTTCCTTGTGGGGATGGGGGTCCCTCAGTGTAGTATCTGGACTTCATTTGAGCTGTCCATCAAAGTGCAGATTCCTGGAGCACCAGCTGAGGCAGGCGTGGTGTGGAGCGTTGCTGAGGGCCAGGGCAGCGTCGCTGGGCGAGCGTGTGTGTGTGTGTGTGGGGGTGTGTGAACCACACTGCTTAGGCACTTCCTCCTCTAATCCCTGGACAAAGTCAAATAAATATCTGTCTCCTTCAGTGGGGGCGTCTGCCCCCACTCCCACCAGCTCCGGCCGCGTTGGGAGCGTTTAGATTATTTGACCTAACAAGCATCTCTCATGTCACGGAATCACCTACAGATTTGTTTTTTTCTCAGTCACCGTATCTGATTCAGTCTCCACTTTCTCCCCTAATTCCTTGAACAACACCCGACCCCCCCCCCCCCCCATGCCGCCTCTTGTTGGACGTGGTCGCCGACCTAGGGCCGCCTCTCCCTCCGAGGCAGCTAATGGTTTATTTTGTGTCAAACCAGGTTTCTTTTCGTCTCGGCAGGGAAGTGACGGATAGAAGCAAATTCTTTCCCCCCCCCCATTGCTGTTGTTTTAAGAGTATTCTGGAGAGTCCCTTATTCCACTGGCCTTCCAGGTCTTACCTTTGCTGCAGTGAGCTCACATATTTACATTCTGCCAGCGAATGTTTGTCACTGCTTTCAAATAAAGGGCTGGCAGAGACGAACGGCGTTTATGACACTTCGGGGACTGTCAGGAACACCAGTGGAGGCACTGGGCCGCTGTCTGCAGACGCTGTTTACATTTTCATTTGCCTGCTGTCAGAAGCTGGCTCCCCTTGGTGGACAACTGTTGGGATGCTGTACCTGATCAGGAGGCCCCAGTTTGGGGGGGTGTCCGTGGGGGATGGGGTGGGGGGGGGGGGGGTGCTCATACGACCCAGTGCCTTCCAACTCAAGCTCATAGCAGATGACCCAGGACTGGAAGGGTCCGAATTACACTGACCGAGTCCAAAAACGTCAGTGGAGTTTCAAAAGATAAAAATTGCTGCTGCTATATTTTTGACGTGGTCACTGCTGATTGATGAGTCTACTCAAGTGAGCTGACTAAGGTGAAGTGCTTCGTAATGTCCACTAGGTGGCAAATACTCTGAATAATAAACCGTTGGAAACACCTCCTCCATTTAAATGCTTTTGGCATGAGGATTTTAATTCACCAGCTAACCTGAATCAAATTACACAAATATTTTACACTGTAAAGATCCTTTAACGGTAATAGCGGGAGTGAATGTGAGAGTCTTGTGTGTTCTGGGAAGGAGTTCTCTCTCCCTGTCCGGCCTGATTGGCAAGCTGAGCCAGAAGGGATTAGGTGTAGAGAAAGACGCTGGACATATTATGGCATTCTCTCACAGTGTGCTGTCAGTAAGGTCATTTTCTAGCCCTAATTCCAGGGCTGTTTCTTTTGTTCCACTTGGCTGTGTTTAAGTGTGTTAGTAGGTTCTTGTTTCTTCCCTTTAGGTACACGTCTGAGTTAGCAGTTAAGCATTCTGACGACTAGAAAGTCACAATGGCTAGAAATGTCCTTTTATGCCATTGTCTTTATCACAAGGTATGAGATACTAAAGTTTTGTACCCTTTAAATATTAAGGAGAACATTAAAATAATCTATTTTATCAAATTTGTGTGGAAATGCAACATGAGAAAACTGGTCAGAGGTTAACACTTCCTACGTGCTGTATTTTGGTTAGCAATCTAGATTGTGGCTTCTCGCATAAAGTTCTATATGTACTGTGGCTAAAGTTTGTAACCTGTCACAGAATTTAACAGGGAAATACAAACAGTACAACTGGCTTCTTCGATGTTCGTTCCTTTGAACACAGCCATCCTGTGGTTCCTGTGGTTCCTTTGATTTTGTGCCTCGCGTGTCACTAATGAATGGTAGTCCTCTTTGTGACATAAACCCAACTTCTAACTGTTTCTCATTTGAGATGAAGCGTCACAAATCATCCTCTACTGTATACTTAACTCCACGCCATTAAGCCCTGTAAACATACAAACTTTTACTCTGTTGGCTGGGGAGCTCTTGTTGTGGTTTACGGTTTAGTCCCTTTCTCTCTGATTCTAGCCCAGCCGTCTGCAATAAATGGGGGACTTTGTTTACTCCACTTGTGCATTTCAATATTTCGTTGCGAGGCTGAGGCCTAGTCTGCGTTTGTCTGTCCTTTCCTTCATTTATAGCGGTCACTGTAAAATGTTTCTGTTTACCTTCTCGCCCTGGCTGCCCAAAGACGGACGGCCCTGGGATGCCTGGGTGGACCTCAGCATCCAGCTTTCAGCCAGTTGTTCTCCATCTGTTGTTGTACAGAGGAGGGTGTGGCATTGGAGAAGGGGTGGGGGGGCGTCCTCTCCTCCCTTCCCTCTGGCTTTATGGAGGCTAATTCGTGTGATGTCTAGGAGTCGAGCGCCCAGACGTGTCCGTCCCAACCTGCCTTCTCGGCCACAGCGCAGGCCGTGGTCGGCCCCTCCATCCTGGCCAGGGCGAGGAGCAGCTGCCGGCCCCTCTGATTAGCCTGGGCTAAAGTGGACACAGGATAATAATTGGATAAGGTTTCCAAGCAGTATAATTCAGGATCCCAATCCCCTCCCACCATCCCACCCCCCGTCCCTTCCCTCTTGCCCTCTCATCTGTCTTCAAGTCTTTTGTACGAGGCTGCTGTTTGTGAAAAAGAGCCTCTCATCCTATTATTTCATCACTGGAGTGTCTGGCAGGAAAGGGTGAGCGTGAGCTAAATTAGGCAGCGCGTCTCCTCCGTAGAGTGAGGGATCAGCTGGAGCTTTGTGCTTCACTCACGAGCCCCGTTTCCAGCTCACCGTGGGAGGGCTTTAGCTCGGCCCCGCCCGGTTGTCGCGGCTTCGTGCCATTGGACGAGAGGAGAACCCGCTGTTTATGGCTGAGTGGAGCATTCGTTACCATGTCGAATGATTAGCTTTCGAGCTGAATGAAGACTGTTTTGCTAACAACACAAAGGCTTACTATTAGAACTCGACTTAAAACCGCATTTTTGGCAGACAACTTGTGTTATCAGGGAGATGGAAAAAAAAAAAAAGTTTGCTAACTGTTTAGACCAAAACATAATGTTAACACCTCATACATGCTTTTTGGAAAAATGTTGGTGGCACGTTGGCTACAAACAAACGGTCAGGTTGTTTTGCTGACATGGCTGTTTTTTATTTAATAAGCGCCATAAAAGCCAGATGTTTGGAGAGAGACCCGTGTGTAGGCTATGAAGACATTTGGTAACAGTGGACAGTATGGCACACATCTCCTGCAGGCCTGCGATCATGTGTTGCGCTGCAGAGTGTGTTTTGGGGTGATATAATGAAACACAGATCCTCTTTCCCCTTTGTGTTTCCTTGTAATCAGAGTTTACCTAGAGCTGTCAGGATCTGACATTTTCCTAAATATGGCATGAAATGGGATTTTTCAGCTTGTATGATGTGTAATGTTATACTAATTTTCACTTTACCTTCTTTTTGTTTTGTTTTTTTCCTTCTTTAAAAAAATAAAAATAAAAAAAACAAATAAGACTCCTGCCTCAGAGTGCTGCTTCAGACCGAAGGTAAGCTCTTCATGCGGGCGTCTGTCAGTAAGGCCAGCGTAGGCATTGCAAGACCTCTCTCTCTGATCTAAGCTCCAGGATCACACAGGCCCCATCTAACCATCCCACCTTCCTAAACAGGCCACCAGGAGAGGACCCCACCCGCCCTCTCGCCCTCCCCGTGGCCCCGACGCCCAGCTCCGTGCTGACGTGGGAGTTGGAGCAGCCTCTGCGGGCAAGACCCGGCCGGGGCAATAGCAGCGTGGGGAGTCTCTGCCTGACGGAGCCGCCAATGAGATCTCCCTAATCCCGCCCCCCCCCCCTACCAGCTTTGCTGTAACTGACGGTCTGCTTGTTCAGTCTCTTAACCCTGCCAGGGTTCACTCTTCTTTTGCCACCGGATCTTCAGGAATTGCTCTTTGGCGGCACTCCTGATTGACAGGAGAGGAGCTTATGTGTAATTTTTGCAAAGCGCCTCCAATGTTTGGCGCTCAATATGTCCAGGCTTGTTGGTGGCCGCGCCATCCCGTGAACAAAACCAGCCTGAAGTGCCTGACTGTGGGTGCTGTCACTCAGCGCAGGATGTGTTGACCTCATTAAGAAGTGGGAGGGGTCTGAAGTGGGAGGGGTCTGAGGTGGGAGGGGTTTGCGGTGCGCCCCCCGAAAACACTGGCCCCGTCACAGCTGGGCTAGTGTTCACCAGCCTTTTCACAAGAAAACCTCTTCAGTCAGGTCAAAGATAATAAATATTGTCCCTTGACCAGAAAGTTTTTCGTATTGTAGTGAGGTTTTTTTTAGGAGAGTGGGGGGTATGTGGGGCCAGTGCCAGTTTGTGAGACACTTCCTTCCTCAGCTCAAAGCCCTGCAGATCTGGGGATCTGTGTCTTAAAACACATGACTCACTTAAAGGGGTCCCACTTTGAACTTGAAGGAATTTTATGATGCAAGTAAAAATGTCACGTTTGTAAACAGTTTGATTTGAAAAGCACGTCAGTTAAATGACTGGTTTATGTCCTCTTTTAGTCAAGGACACTCAGCCACACCATATGAGTTTCAGGCACAGTTTGGTTGACCCCCCTCTTAAAACTTTTATGGCTGTTATCTATGATAACAACGACTGCACGTTGCATTTGAAACAAGCCGGCTTTGTACTTTTTGGCTAATCTCAGCATGACGTTAAGGGTGCATTTTCTCTTTCCTTTGGTTTTAGAGTGTATTGTTTTTTACGTGCTGTTTCCCCCCCCCCCGCCTGCATGCGTTTCTGCTCCCCGAGCTCTGCTTTGTGGAGGCAGACCACCCTGGGGTTGTGTGCAGGCCTGCGCATTGGTTGTCCTGTGTCGGGGTTTGGTGGCGAGGGCGGGGGAGGGGTTGTGCACTTTTGAGATTTAGCAGGAATTCTTTGGGGATCACTTTGTTTCACATTTCACTCTCTGTCCCGTTTGGAAAGCGGGAGGTGGGGAGTGGACGAGTGGATCCCTCCTCTGCCAGCGCAACGCGATACCTCGACCTGCTCGGCCCTACGTGCATGTTCACGACTGACTCTCTCTCTCTCTCTCTCGCAGAATAACGCAGATCAGGTGGCCTTCCAGGTGGGAGGGGGTCTGTCCGCCCTGGAGCAGATCTTGCAGGTAGTCGCGGCAGCCTCCACTCCTTCAGCCGTCCCACGTGTTCCCATCAGGTGAGTAGCAGCTCTCCTGAAGCTCCTTAAACCTCTCTCCTCTCACACACCCGCTGCCTCTCCAGCAGAGCAGACCTGTACCTGTGCGCAGTACGCCTGCCTCTCAGTACATACTGATGTTCACAGCTGTTTATCGCACATTTCTGCCTCTCAGCTGAATGCCGTGTTGTATTATGCTTCACAACCAGATAAACCATATACCATTATTACCAGATATTTTAATGCCTTGTTGACCTTTTTGCCATGGTCCACAAACGCCATGTTTACATTAGGGAAATGCGCACTTTAAAGGTTTCCGTGCCTTTAACCAAAGCCACACTATACAAAGATTTAGTGGCCTGAATCCCTTGTAGTTGTCTTCATAACCTAGATAAACACTGTTCTCCCAGGCTGGGATTGGTGGTCATATTCTACTTCCAGAGTTATTCTATCTTAACCGTTCAGACAGTTCCTCACTTTCTACTACCCCTCAATGCCATAAATACTTACAAATGTCTAATGAATAAGAATGCACACTGTTTAGAAAATAAAAAAGGGCCTCGATTGTGTCATCCATTTCTCCTTTGCTTGCGTACAAAAGGCACATTTGTCCAGTGCGTCACTGGGAAATGGGAGTGGGGTTTGAGTAGTGGCTGTGGAGGCTGTGGGCCTGGCCACTAGATAACCTCTGTTTCCACCACAGAGGGCCCTTAATGGACTCCAATGGCCTCTCGTGCTCTCATTAGCATTTGCTTTTTTCCAAATCTCCCCTAATGGAGGAATGCTACTTATATTTATAATGCTTTTACAGGCCATCTAGTGTTTATTGATTTTTTTTTCTTTCCCTCTGACTCTCACCCTTTCTCTCCGGCTCTCTCTTAATCAGTCATTCATTTCAGAAAATTTGAAAAGTTTAAGACTGTAATGGATTTTTATGAACTTGACTAAAGTTTTTGAGGAGGGTAGAGCCATTTTGCACTTGAAGAACCTGTGCGTTGGGTGGTGTGTGCGTGATTGCGCGCGTGTGCGTGCATACATGCATGTGTTTTTACCATAGCCTCTGCATTGGCTGTGTGTTTTTGTTTGTGCATGTGTGTATCACACTGGCATTGTCCGTCGAACGCGTGCCAGATTCTCGTTGATCTCCCCCTATTCTCGTTGTATCAGCTCGATGTGCTCACAAGAAAGCGCAGATGTCTGAGGCACGTCTGTCTGTCTGTCTGTGCTTTTTCCAGTCAGACACTCGAGTGGCCCTTCAGTGTAGGATTAAAGCACATCCTGTTGCTCTGAGTCACTGCCCTGTCTCAGCCTGTTGGCACTAGCAGTCTGCACGCAGTCAGGGAGCAAGGCCAATCAAATATGTGTGGAGGGCCTGGACTTCCACTCTCTCAAGTGTCTTCCTCCAAAGTCTGCTACAATTGTCATAAAGTAGTAACCCTGCGAAAGGTTCGGTCTGCAGTCTGTCGTATCGCCCTTGGTCCGTGTGTCTGAGTGGCTTGTGGAGGTTGGTAGTGTGAAAGGGACACAGCCACTTCTGTTTCCTCTACGAGCAGAGGAGCAGAGATTAGGACAGGAAGACTGGCTGTGTGATCACTGGGGCCTCTTGCCCACCTCATTTACACTCTCAGGCCGAGTCTCTCTCGTCCACACCCCCCACCACACACACACCTCCCTCTCCTCCTTACCCTGAGGTTAGAAGGTGCTGAACCTCTGATAACCTTTGCAGTCTTGCATTAATCCACTACGTGTCCCAGCTCCCCAAAGACCTGGGCCAGGGTCCTGGGAGCTCTGAAGCCAAACCGCCTGGGTGCCATTAGTGTGCTCTGGCCTCTGTCTCTGTATAACTGCTGCAGAGAGAGTTTTGAATGGGCCATTTCGTGAGGACTTCAAGCTATTTTAATAGTTTGTCCATTGTTACCAGGTCTTTGCCTGTGGAGTCAATGACGAGATGCTGCACTTCTCTCTGTTGGAACATGGCATGAACCGAGGCGGCATGTGCTAATCACCCCCCCTCATCTCTGCTCCATAATGGGCCGTAGCCGAGGCCCCACCCCACCCCACCCCAAACCTCTGCAGTAGCGCTAGTTTATCTGTTTACTGTAATGCTGGCATATCGATCGCCTCCTTTCAGATAAGCTGAGTGATTTACAAAAAAAGAACAACTGTGCAGATGCTGCTGGAATATTATGCCCCAGGGAGGAGAATTCCATCTTGTTAGCATTACATTAATGGGCTAATTCCACTGCGAGGCTCCGTTAATGTCCCTGTGCGCTCCGCTGTGGCTCGGCGCAGAGAGCTTGGCGGCTGGGGAGGAAACCGGCCTCGTACGTCTGGAGCAGGAGTGTCGATGCGCTCGCCTGAGTAACGGGGTCAGTCAGTTGCCGGGGAGTGGCCCTCAACAACCCGCACGTTAACCTGCACGTGTCCCGCTAGACCCAAACACGACGGGGACGTAAAAGCACACGTGAAACGGTCACTCTCGCGCCGCTAACGCCAGTGATTTACTTACTGACCGTCATAAAACTGATTTACAAGCAAATGTTCATCAAACTTGTTTAGCTTTGCGATGTTTTAGCAAACTGGTGTTGATCTCTGCAATTAAAAAAAAAATCCTTTTTTAATCCTGTTTCCTGGTTAAAAATATATAGAACGTTACTGAACATTCTAATTTCCAAATGGACAAATGCTAATATAAGGTTAAATGTGTCTGTCTAAGCTGCATTTGAGCTGCATTTGAGCTGTATTTGAGCTGTATTTGAGCAGTATTTGAGCTGTATTTGAGCAGTATTTGAACTGTGGAGTGGAAATGGGATCTCTGTTTTATGTGTATCCAGTTCTCGCAGCCACTTATGTGCCACGGAGAGTCCTGGTTCCCCAGAGAACAGACGCAGCAGAGCACATGGATTCAGCTGTAAAGTGTTTTTTTGTCTTTTCTCTCTCTCCCCCCTTGGGATGAAGATTGTTAGGCACTTGGAGGTGTGTCTGAGTCGGGAATGTGTCTGTGAGGGCATGAAAGTATATCCTCCTGTCTCCCAGTAGGGGTCACTAATGAGGAAAAGAAAAAGACGGTGATGTGGGGAGGGGGTGCAAGTAATGAATTAGGTTCAGGAACAGACTGCTGTCAGCACACTGACTGCTCATTCAGAGAGCTGAGCATGATTCAGACACGCGCGCACACACACGGTGATGCAGGAGCACACTTCTAAATGATTTCCACAATGGCTTTTAGGAAATCAGTCCTTTCACGTAGAGTGGGGACACTTGAAACCTCCGCGGGGTGCCATAGGTCGGGGAGGAGAGGATGGTGTGCCCGCTGGAAGGACGTCCCGTCCCGAGTCCCGGCGTCCCGCGCTGTCTCACTCGGGGGCAGTGGTATGCGGCTTGCCTGTCACCTCACCTCCATGACACTCGATGACTAAATGTACCCAATGAAAGCTTCTAACAAGTGCTTTCCAAGTGGTTTCATTTCAGGATGCCATTATGCTGTGTGTGTGTGTGTGTGTGTGTGTGTGCGCGTGTGTGTGTGCGCGCGTGTGTGTATGCATGCATGAACATATGGCGCGGTGTGTGACGGCTCACCCGGGACTTATGCCCTGGCTAATGTCGAACTGTTCGTGGGCCGCCGGGCAGAATGGATGTCTTGGAAGCATTTGCCATATCGGAAAAGATCAACGGCAGAATCAAATTAAATGTCATTTGGACTGCAGTGAATGAGAGGCTTGTTTGACATGCGCTAGGTGAGGCACTCGCTCGCCACCTTTGCCTTCTGGCTCTGGATGCGTCTTCTGTCCCTCCGGGCTCCTGCTTTCCCAGCTTCCTGTGCAAGGGCAGCTCGCTGACGCTCGCGACTTGCTCACGTTTCCGTGCTGCGCGTGCGTCGAGCCTGAGCGCACGTATAGGAGAGCAGGCGAGATTATAGAGAGAGATTGGGGAAACCTGAGCCTCCGGCCCGGGTCAGGCTATTTCCTGCTTGATAACCCGGTTACAAGGAGGTGCGGAAAAAGATCTTTACATGTTGCTGCTGGTGCTGCTTTATCCGCCACATCTACATCTCTGGTTCTGGTTCTGGTGCCCCAAAATATGCTTGCCGTGTTTTTTCTCCTTGCATAGGAAAGTGTTTACGTTCCCTCGTGTACCTTTTTAAAGCTTACAGCCCCCCCCACCCACCCACCCCTGTCATTTTGACCATCTGCCTCTTACCCCTGGGATGTCCCATAGATTTCAGTATGGGTTAGTGGAGGTTTACTGGGACCCAGAGGTCAGTTCAGTGCCCTCTAGGCAGCAGGCCACCCAGGCTGGACGTCTGAGTTGGGGAGATGGTGCGCAGGCGTGATGAAGGGAGTGGGCGTCCCCACCTTAAGCAGGTCCTCACTGTTTGTGCCGGTGGCCTAATCAGATGGCCAGTCTATTCAGGTGTCTAAGGTTAAGCTGGTTAGAGAAGGTGAGCAGATTACAGTGCTTATTATCTGCATCTCTCTCTCTCTCTCTCTCTCTCTCTCTCTCAACCCTGCATTCTTTATCTCTTCCTCTTTATCTCTCTCCATCTTTCTAAAATCTCTCTCCGTCTGTCTCTGTCTCAATCTCTCTCTCACTCTCTTGCTCTCTCACTCTCACCCACACTTTCCAATCCCTCCTCTGTTTCCTCTACCCAAAGCTCCGTCAAGTATAGGCTACCTCTGGAACTTAATCCCATGTCTACGAGATAAGGCTTCATTATGGCCAGATTAACAATGCCCCTGTTGTTTGGCCGAGCAGACCCCATCCCGGAGGTGGAATGGCCGCGGGGCAGACGCCGCTGTCTCGGCTCTGTCCTGCCGGGACGTCCCAGGGCCGCTCTGCTCCAGGGAGGCGAACCCTGCGCCCATCTGGCCACGGGGCTCGCTGCTACACGCCCCTCGAGGAACACAAGCAGGGGCACGACGGCACGGCCAAATTGCCCCTGAAAATCTTTGCCGCTGCCCGTCATCGTGAGGGAGAAGGGGCCCAGGAGTCGGTCCGCAGACCTGGTGTTGGGTGTCGTGCTAATCATGCTCAATTAGCGCAGGGGAAGCTGAATAAGGCCTGAGATACAGCTGCCTACAGCAGGAGCAGGATGATCTCAGTCAGCAAGACATGGACAGCTACAAGACATGGACAGCTACAAGTCCCCTGGTGGGGATTACTCCCTGATGGACTGCCTCAAAAGTTCGGCTTACTGTATAAGCAGCAGAGCAGGGTGTTGAGTGGCAGCGAGGAGTCTCTGTCAGGACCAGTCAGTGAAGACGTGAGTCCAGACAGCAGGTGTCCAGCAGCGATGTGGTGCTCCTTCCTGACTGGGCCTGCCGGGCTGAACCGGCTCAGTTTTAGTGCTCTCTTTGTTCTGCACTAGTGAACTACAGAGTGCATCGAGTTAGCCCGTTACCTACTGCCTATCCATCACGCCTTGGGACTAAATCTGCATAGTATAGTGGGCTTCTTAAAGGCTCTGAACATTTGCTGCTCATTTCCATAAATACTATTGTTTGCTGCATGTTGAGGGGCTGAGTGCTGGGATTTGGACAGTAGACGGCCGTTTCGCCCTTTAATAAGATTAAAGAGCGCACGACTCATCTCTCCACTCTAATCTACTGCTTAACCGTGCGAGCCACCTGGGGCTGCCCTGATACATCCTGCTGCATTCCTCCCCTTGCACGATCCTGTAGGCATCAGATAACCTGCTCCTCCGGATCCCTGCAAACACCTACCTAGATCAGGTTCATCATGCATTTTGCATGCGTTTTAGTATGTCAGTCCTATGTAATACTTGCATTAGTCCAAGCTAAGCGTGAACAGTTACCGTCTATGGGAAGTGCATTTTTGTTTGTTTATAATTGTATTACTTAAAGTAGTTTTACAAACAGTGATTTATACAAACCCCTCTGTCAGTTTAGCACGTTTATAAATGGTAAAAAAGTATGCATACTCAGTGACCTGAAAGGCAGATGTATGAAAAAGGGTCATTTGTGCTGTTTTCAGAGCCTCCTGTCAGTGCCAGATAAACCACTAATAGTTTTAATCTTCAGTTTAAGCTTTCAATCCAGTGTTTATGCTTGAGAACCTATGGTGAACCCTGACACTCTGAAGCCCGTCATTCAATCCTAGCCTTGTCATTTGACACCCCTGCCCCCCTTAAAATGCAGCCTAGAAACAATATGGATACCTCAAATTCTGTGTGAAGGGGGCAGACGTGATCCTTACCTGAAGCTCAGACCTGAACACAGGGACTCCTTTCTCCCGCAGCGCGTGATCTTACAGGTGCACCACCTCCTTCTGCTCCAGTCCAGAATCTTTTTTTTTTTTTTTAAGTTTGAGGACTGAAGTCGATCTGAAGTTGACGTCCACAATCGGGGCCTTTTTTCCAGTGGAAAAATCAGTGAGTCACAGGCAGTGCTGGTCGGCTGCCCAGAGTGCACAGTTCGGAGGGGAGCTCACGTTTCTCTCCCCCGTTTACTGAACAGAGCCTGCAGTATCACTCCACTCACCCATAACCATCCTCCCCCCCCTTCCCCCACCTCCCCCCGCCTGTCCCCACGGCTCTGTTTCACTCCTCTACAGATAGCCTTCTATCAGTGCGGAGGAAACCCAATCCTGGCCATGCTCTCGCCAATCAATGTTCCTTGGCCTTACTGAGCGAGTGATTTTTAAACATCGCACATAAATTGCGCCGGACCTCTCTGTGCTGTGTCCTGGACGTTTAACGTCGGTTTGCCAGAGGTGAAAACGTGCCGATTGATGACGGCACGCGTTAAAATGGGCGCACGAACGAACGAGCGGCGGAGGAGCTGGTGAGTGAGCGCGAGGTTCGTAACGCCGTGGCGCCGTCCCTGGGGCCCCCTGTCCTGCGTGCCCGACAGATCTCCGCGGCAATGCCGCTCTCTCCCTCATCTTCCCGCCAGACACACCGGCACTCTCACGGCGCTGGACGGCATCGCCAGTCCGGGCCGCGCGTCTCCCCGCGCCGGTCCTCGGTACGCACGCCAGTACGGTTTGGTCTAAAACGGCGAGCAGATGGAGACGGTTGCAGTCGATATCAAAATGTTTACGGCTCAGAGTAAACACGGCCTACTTTAAACCAGGATCGTCGGATTCCTTTCGCCCACACTGCAGATAGGACCCCGCCACTCCGCTCTGGGTTAAAATATACAGTTGTCAGAAAATATTAACTGATGAAAGGCGGGAGTGGGGTAGGTGGAGGTGCTGGCGTGGTCGGAGCAGAGGGACTGGCCACTTATCAGCAGCATTAATCTTCTCTGAGGCCAGTGTGCAGCAGACATAATACAGAGGACTTGCCTGCCTACTGCCCGGCCCACAGGCGCTGACGGCTGGGCTCTTATCTCTGCACGCTGAGGTAGAGACACGTACGCTGACCGAGGAGGACTGAAGGGGTGGGGGGCAGAGGGGACAGGACAGAGGGCTGGAGGGGGAAGGGCAAGGTGGGGGTGAGATGGAGGAGGAACTGATGGACAGATTGAGCTGTCTCCCTCCCTGGTCTCTCCTGTTGAGCTGGTTGGAGGGAGTGCGTATTGGCCTTACCTTGAGGGGGCAGTTGATGGACGGGCGGGGGGTTGGGGGAAGCTGCGCGGAGAAATGTCGGTTTGTGTTGCTAGGCAGCTCGTGTTGTGCGTGTAATGTTCACACCCTTTGCAGTGTCCATTTCCTCTGATAACCTTACCGTGTTACTCCAGAAGATTACGCTCATCTGATTGGCTGTGTGTGAAGCGAAAAAAGTGGAAGTTGCCTTGTTAAATTGAGGCTGGCGTCTCCTGTTCAAATCCTTATCTCTAATGGGGAAGTAAAACACAAGAAATGGTGGGCCTTTTCCAAACTCTGTGTGTGTTTCAGGTCTCTCTCTCTGTGTGTGTGTGTGTGTGTGTGTGTGTGTGTTTCAGGTCTCTGTGTGCCGCTGTAAACGTGTATTACCTGGCCTGCTCTCACTGTTCCACCAACTGCTCGTACGTTTTCTACAGCAGCAAAATCGGCCCACTGCTGGACCTTCTCCTGCACCAGTTAACGGTAGGCTACTGGCACCAGTTAACGGTAGGCCACTGGCACCAGTTAACGGTAGGCCACTGGCACCAGTCATATTGTTTCCACTCTTTATTATGCCATTTCCATTTACTCATCATAATGCCAAAGTCTTCCAGCCTTCTCTGGCTTTCATGTTAAGCTCTTTAATTTGGTGGTATAATATGGTTAAAAGGTTGTTTCTGTTTTTACTCTGTTTTACTCGAGCAAATGCGACCCATCGAGCAGCGTGAGATCTGAGCCAAAAGAAACCCAAAAGCATACACCACTGATCTAGTTTACATGATCCACTGCATCATCTGGAGCTGGGAAAGCCCTGGTGCCAAACGGCTCTTCTTTCTGTCTGAAGCCCCCTGCTCTGTAGTGTGGTGGACCCGGCCTTGCAGATCCCTTCTGGGTGCTCTCGTGAGCAGAGGCAGGCGGAGTAAAGGGAGTGTTGTGCTCAGACTGTATACACCATGCTTTCCTGGCAGAGACGGAGAGACTGACTATGGAAAGACACAGCACAGGCGCTATGGCCGCGAGAACACGTGACCGTGCGTCTCGGTGCAGAGCCAACACTTCCTTGAGCCGAAAACACGCAGCCTAATACAAGCCGAGATCCTACGAGGACAGGGTGTGTGTGGGTGGGGGTATGTTTAGTGTGGGGGTGTGAGTGGGTGTGTATGATTCTAAACAAATAATGTTGGCAAATCCATCAGCCGAAGTGAGTCTAGTCTGGAAGTTCCAGTTTGGAGAAGTCATATTTCCTGAGGGTGTAGTAGGGGAGGGGGTTGTCTCTAAGCATTTATTTACATCTGAACTTGCCCAGCAGCTATTGGGAGCACTTACTGAGTTTCTATGAATGGCAGATTTCAGAATTTCTTGTTACACACACAAAATTAAAAAAATTAGCAGTCAGCAGTCATTACTTGTGTTGTTAAAGTGTGTGTGTGTGAGAGAGAGAAACAGAAAAAAAACATTTATTCTGACATTGTGGGAACATTTTCCTTTTCTCCATGAGGATTTTGTCTGCGCGAAACGTAGCGTTTTCTTGAGTAACTGGTAGTCTTTGGGTTACTGAGGTTGGAGTTAGGGTTAGGTGTAGGGATAGTAACATTTAGCTAACAGAAAAACATGGTTCTATGGTAAATCTCATAAAGATAGTGTTACCATAGTGGGTGTGTGCAGGGCAGGCAGGCCTGGCGTCTTCCCCCTTCCTCTCCTGTAATTAGATTTGTGGAGAATGTAGAGGCTCTGCCTGCTCAACGTTCCTCTCCAGCCCAGCCGACATCCCAACATTGGCTTTACTTGTGCTACAACAAGCTTTTACTTCCTCCTTCAGAGTGAGTGGCCCACAGCTAATCAGACACCCCTCTCACCAGCTGTTTATCTGGAAATCAGACATCCACCTTCTCCATTTAACCGTCCGGTCCGAATGATCAGCGTTTCGCCAAAATGACGGAGTGATACGGTTGGACAGATAAAGTGCCCGTGTGTACGCGTAGCGTAAGTGTTTCTGAAGGGCTAGACGAGGACGGCAAAAATAAATCCAGCTGCCGCTCCTGGACGTAACAAAATGGGGAGCTGTGGAGAGTCCATATGTGCTGCTCCCCCAGTCCAGCTTACCCAACGCCCTGGAGGCCCGGAGCACTGGTTCCATGCCCCGCCGGGCGTCTCCCGCCCGCGAGGGAATACCCTGGAGGCTTCTCATGTGCCTACCACTGGCATGCCACCAGTGACAGTGTCACTCTGAGTTTAACCACCAGTTTATAGCCCAGAGCCCATAAATAATAAATAACAACGCTTGTTGTTCTTTATGTCTTGGCGGATCAGGATTCAAACCAAAGACTAATGGCATGTGCGTGGAAACAAAGAGGCAGGGATCACACCCTGAGACTTAATTGGACAGGCTTTAAAATGCATGCTTAGGTTTAAATATCCTGCGCTATTGTGCCATTGCACTCGGGGTTGATATCGAGGCTGACGGAGCCACCGTTGAGCAAGGTCAGGGACGTAGTTTTGGCTTCAGTGGACTACACGTCCCTGTAAGCACTTGGGCTAGATTTCCCTCAGATTACAGCGAATTGGCATTGGACAAGTAATGATATAAAACCAATGCATTGTGTTTTGGTTTCTATATGTCCGTGGCAACTGGGGCAGTTTAGAAATATTAAGGCTGCTGTTCCTACATACGGCATAAAGGATGTATCGGATGTTGCACGGCCCTATAGAAGGTGGTGTCTGCAAGAAATGACGTCTAGCTGTGGCCGAATTGATTGGCTATCGATCATGTCTGGAGGCATTGTGTCATGACTCTCGGTTCAGCCCAGTAACCACAGCACCTCTCAGCCGTCCCTCTTCTTACGTAAATCCTCTCGCCCTGCTCTCTATCCTGCTCTCTTCTGCCGCCTCCCTCTCTCTCTCTCTCTCCTTCCCTCATCCCCCTCTCTTATCCTGCGCGTCTAGCTCTACGTTCCCGACGAGGACAAGTCCATCTTTGGCCGCAGTGTGAACAAGCAGGTGTTTGAGGGCCTGACCACGGGCCTCCTCCAGACCACGACGGCCGTGCTGACTCTCGTGCAGCCATCGGGGCCCGAGGCGGGAAGCAGCTGGCCACGCGGCGTCTCCCCGGACACCCAGAGCAAGCCTGTCCCCAGCGAGAACTTCAGCACCCGCACTCAAGACCTGCTCAGGTCTGTTTATGCTCTGTGTCTTGGCTTTGGACGCTAACGGGGAGTGTGGGACCCTTAGCAAAGGAACATCTACATCTCATCTGGAGTTCAGTTTTACAAGAACGTTTTGATCACCTGCTCTTCTAGCACCCACCTGAGGTCCTCTGCTCCTGCCTCTGTGACTCTTTGTTACCATCTTTTATGTTACAGGTATCTGCAGTTGATATGAGAGCAAAGCCATTTCTGAAGCTCGTGCATTGCTTCTCACATACCCATGTGTAGTGTGAGGATTGGAAAGGGGTTTAGTGTGCTGGGAAAACTCGCTCGGGCAGAAGGCGGGGGTTTCGGTTTTCCTGTACCTAGCTTAGCCACTGGCCTGGACAAGATTCCAGCATTTCATGACCTCCCTCCCCCCTCCATCATCCACCACCTCATGGCCAAGACGAACTGCATCCAAAATCCGCTTCTGGAACTGCACGACTTCCAGTTGAACTTGGTCTGAGAGCAGAAGGGCGTGGAGGAGGGACCAGGCTCATGGTTGCATGCTTTCCTGTGCGGTCAGGCAGACTGTCTCAGAGTCATGCCCGAACTTCCCAGAATTCCTTTCTTCCTTTCTCCCATGATTCATCTGATCAGAACTGCCCTGGGAACCTAGTGCGTAGTGACCGTACCGTGACCTGCCAGACAGTGTGTCTAGACCGGGGCCGGCAGGTTTACGTTAAGACTGCTCCTGCGCAAGTGAGGAATCGTTAAAACAGTCACAATTGAAAATGAATGCTGGGAATAAAATGAATAAAATGCCGTTAAACAAAAGTTGCTGTTTCAGATTACGTGTTGCTCTGAAGTCGTGTGTTTCCAGCGTTCGGCGTTCCCGGCCCCCACAGTCGGGGCCAGAGTGCTCTCAGACGCCCTCCCAGAATGGGAGCCAACACTTCATCTCTCGTCCTCTCTTAGACACAGGCCTGGGAAGGCTGCACAAAGGAGTGTGTTAAAGCTCCATTCAGCTCCAGCCAAGCCCGAGAAAAGGATAAAGTATTAACAAGGGGCTTTTTGCTTGGAGTGACAGGTGACCTGTAGAGGCGGGTGGGGCCTGAGGAATCATAATTACCTGAGAGATCCGCGCTTTCAGTGTCCTGCGCTGCACGTTAAAATGCGCCTGTGTGAGGGAGAGATGGAAGGAGCAACTTTGGGGAAAATAGTCCTGGAAAAGAAACGAGAGGAGACCGGGAAGCAGAGAGATGGAGTGAGTAGAAAAGGAGAGAGGGAGGAGCAGGAGCGTGACGTGTCATGTCGTTGCAGTTGTGCGGGCTCTAAGCAAACACTGGCCCTGCTCCTCTGGGAGGTCTGCTGATTGACAGCTTGGAGCCTCCAGGCAGTGCAGGAGGTGGATGGGGGAGGAGGCCATACCTGAGCTGTGAGGCAGGGCTGTGGGTCAGGCAGAGGAGGACAAGACCCCCCTCCTCTGCCTGGGCTGGCACACCGAGGCCCAGCATGCCCTGTAATGCTGTAATTAGGGCCTGATTTGTAGCCAGGAGGGTGGGGATGGACGCCATCGCGAGACCCGTCATTTGGCCCAGACGGACGAGAGATGCGAGGGTAATGGGGCGGAGTGCCAGCCTGGGACGAGGGCTCACATTTCCACTTGTTGGAGGACTTGTGTACGTCCAGCCCCTCTGAGACCCAAGCCTGCTGCCGCTGTCAATAGTATAACATGCTGCCTTTTGTTTCTTATGAGTTGTAGTCAGTCTCAAAAGAATATGACAGAAGCCTGGGGTTAGTTCACAACTCGTCAGGGGCCTTTGTGTAACGTCTCGGCATGCTGCTTTGGATCTGAATTAGAGTTTTTTCCCTTTATTCCAGTGGACTATGATTACATGGACAGAGTTAAGATGAACTGTTGTCTTATTCTGAAAGGCCGTATCCAAGTGTGTAGGGTTTGTCTGTTTGGTCCTGGATTGTTTGAACTGACTGCTGGTCTGTCTTTTTGCTCCTCAGCTATGTGGTGAACATGGGCTTGATTGACAAGCTGTACGGCTGCTTCCTGTCAGTGCAAGGCCCGATCGATGAGAGTCCTAAAATGTCTGCCTTTCTGGAGCAGGCTACAGCTCTTCTCCATGCAATGTGCAAACTGTGCTTTGCTGTGATGGGCCGGTGAGTGGTATCTCTCTCTCTCTCTCTCTCTCTCTCTCTCTCTTTGGTATCTCTGTCTCTTTTTTTCTCCTTTCTGTCTCTTCTGTCTCTTTGGTCTCTCTCGCTCTCTCTTTTTCTCCTTTATGTCTCTCTCCTCCCTCTCTTTGGTCTCTCCCCCTCTCTCCCTCTTTTCCTCCTTTCCTCTTTTCCTCGCTTTCATTTCAGCATATGTTGTTACAGATACCAGTGTGTCATCAGTCATTAGCTGTTCATCTAGCGGTCCAGCATATCCGCATCGCTCACTGTAAACGTCTCCAGCCCACCCACGTGTCCGTGTCTGTCTGCGTGCGTGTGTACGCGTGCGTGTGCGCGCGCATGTCTGCGTGCGTGTGCGTACGTTCGTTGACAGAGACTAACCATACAGTCCCAGTCACTACCATTTCTGCCTATGATCTTGAGCTGTGACTAGAGCCCCATGGTGACTCAGCAGTGCTCAGACTCACCCCCCCCCCCCACACACACACACATCCCCCCCACCCGCTCGAACCCTCTTGATGTCTGCACTCCGGTTCCTGGTGTCTGCATGTTTATTGATGTTGTGTTGCGTCTCGGCCGCTCTGCGTGCGTCCAGCCCTGGACGTCTCCAGCTGCCGTGTGCTGAAACGCTGCCCATCTGTGCACCGCTGCTCTCTCTCCCCCTCTCCCCAACCCCCTGTTACCAAATACCTGTGAGAACCCCAGGGCCCTGCAGCCCTCTGCTTGACCAGCTCGATTCCCAGCAGCCCTCTCTTACAATCATCTGCCTAATCCAGCCCCCTGTACCTTCATTCTTCACCGTTCTTCTGGGCCGAGTGTGCAGACCTGGGGATATGCGTGCTGGGTGCGTGTGTGTGTGTGTGTGGGGGGGGGGGTTCTGTGGTTACAGAGCTACTGATCTCCACACTCCACGCTTGGCCTCCTTCGAGCAACCTCACGCACAGTGGCGTGGCATCCAGAGGGCAGGCAAGCCCCTGCTCCGCAGATATGCTGCGCTAATAATTACCTGTCATGAGCTGAACTGAACCTGGTGATGGATTCTGAGTCATGTCTCTTGTGTAAGATTGTGCAGATGTTTTTGAGAATTGTAATACTTCTTTTTTGCCGTTCATTTTAATAGCATGGTATATATGTCTAGTTCATTTGATTATGCATTTAACATTGTCTTTATTATAGGCACTGGATAATATTTATTTAGAAATAAGTTCTATACATGTTACATAATATATATACATAATATATACATGTACATATCTTCTAAATTCATTAGTGTTCTAGGAAAGTAACTACATAGAGGTTTGGGTTTTATATGATTTCTGATTTTGGCACAGTTCAATTTTTATTATTTAAAAAATATGGATTTATTATATGTAATATTTATTGTAAATAAACGTGATTATGAAGTGTAGTTCAGGTGTAAGCAACGCCCAATGCTAAACTGCCACCTAAGCAAACATTAAATAGCATATGAGGAAACCTCAAAAGAATTCACAGGCACTATTTTGACATTTATTCATTTCTGGTTTTGAGGTGAAATTGTCACACACAATCTGTTTATCAGTCAAGCAGTGTGTGCATGTGCACAGGGTTGGTGCTGCCCCTAAGGCCTGGGCACAGGGTTGGCTGCTGCCCCTAAGGCCTGGGCACAGGGATGGCTGCTGCCCCTAAGGCCTGGGCACAGGGTTGGCTGCTGCCCCTAAGGCCTGGGCACAGGGTTGGCTGCTGCCCCTAAGGCCTGGGCACAGGGATGGCTGCTGCCCTAGAGGCCTGGCCCAGGCTCCTTTGGTGTTGGTGAGCAGGTCTGGGTTCCAGTGACACGGCCTTCACCTTCACCACACACTGCGGCTCCTGTTTCCTCATCAGTGGCTGGGGAGCCTGTCATGTCACAGTGGGAGAACCCAGCCTTTGTTCCCTCACGCCGATGCTAATCCTGAATGTCCGCGTGAGCTGTGCTGACCCGAGTTCAGTTTTAGGACGTTGTTTGTAATATTCAGGGTTGGGATTTGGGTTTAAAGTAACCGATCTTGCATCAGCTTTAAATGCTGGGCCAGTGTTCTTCTACAGCTGGTTGTTTTCCCCCCAGACCCTTCATTACTGCATTCAGGCCTCTGTCATTGCCTGGAATAACACTAAAGCTTTGTGCTGATCTTGGAAAAGCTCCACCTACCCAAACACTGACCTTTACCATTCACAGTCTGGCACAACTGACCTCAGATCATTGTCGAAACGCACTGCTGTCTCCCCAGTTTGTGACTGGAGTGTGAAGTTCCCCAGCCTGTTAATCCACCTGGTGTTGTCCCGACTGATAAACACAAACAAGCTGTCTTAAATCCTATAAGATGTGCTGTAATTAAATGTGCTGGAGCATGAAGGGGCCCTAGACAGTAGTTTGCATTGTAGATGGGGTCCTGCTGGCTGTCAGAATGCCTTCCAGGATCCAGGAGCTCCTTCACTGAAGCTCCTGTTGGGCCTGAGTGGTCGTGCTGCTCTGGATGTTTGGAATGAAAACCGGATTACTGAGAGGCTGAACCAATCCAAGTCCTGGACAGTTGGTCATTGCTGTGTCAAATTAAAAGTCTAAATTATTTATTTGTTCACACCCCCCTCCCCCTCTTGTCCTGGACCCTGGCTGTGGATGTGTAAAATTCCTCCTCTCTCTCTCTCTCTCTCTCTCTGTCTTGGACCCGGCCGAATCCACTCTCACACTATGTCTGTGTTGAGCCCTGTGTCCTCTGGGACTCCACGTGAGCTGTTCCGCCCCTCTGCCCCTCTGCCCCACGGGTGTGCTGTGCAGACAGGGGCTGCCCCTGTTATTTATATGCAAGCGGACAGGCCCTGGCCCAGCAAGTAAATCTAGACGCCACTGGGACCAGACTCCCCTCACTCCACACATCCTGGGTCTCTGCTCTGTGCGGTTAAGAGAGCAGCCAGCACCACGTTGGGTTCTGACACCCTGAGCCGCTCGTCAGAGTCTCCCCATCCTGCCTCAGCGTGGCTGCCTCGTGCTGTACACTTTGTTTGAAAAGCCTCTGATTCAGATGGAGTGGTACATAAACACGGGCAAGTCGGTTTCACTTACCTAGACATCCTGGTACGGCGAAGAACACCTCAGCTGGGGGAATGACAATATGTCTGCCCCCACTGTATTTCTCATCCAAAATGTGTCAGTCATAAGCCAAACGTTTACTACTGCCTTTTCATGTAACCGAAGCCTGTGTGTATCTGTGCACGAGTGCATGCTTCAGCACATTTCTGCCTGCATATCTGTCTGGCACTGTCTGTTCCATGCTTGTCTGGGCTCTGTGTAATATTGAGGTGTGTGTATGCCAGTCACTTCTCCTTCACTCAGCTGCCATGTTCAACTCTCTCACCCCCAACAGCTCGACAAGCATCTTCGACAACAAGCGTCAGGACGTGACTGGTCTGACGTCTCTGCTGCAAAGCCTGGACCTGGTGGGCGTGCTGCACATGCTCTACTGCGTCCTGCTGCACGGCGGGCTGCCCGAGCCCCAGAGCACGGGACCCGCCTCGCCCCCGGAGCCCTACGGCCCCGCCGTGGTGCAGGTGGCCCTGCAGGCCCTGCGCTTCCTCAACTGCTACGCCCTGCTCAACCTCACCGCCTTCCAGGTACCGGCTGACTGCTCGGGCTGACCGGAACGACCGGTGTCAGTCCTGCCGTCTGAGCGGAGTTATGTCGAAGGGCTTGTTTTCCTGAGGTGCAGGAGTTGGCTCCGGCCGGCCCTTCGGTTAGCTGCAGGTATGTTATGTGGGGCCCATCCCTCGAATAGACATTCCAAACGGTGGAGGGAATAAAAAGGTCACGCCGATGTTGAAGCTCCCAGGGCCTCATTAGCAGGGAGGCACGTGTACCTGCGGCCGGGAATGTGCCGGCATGCAGACAGACCCTGGAGCGGCCGTGGCCCACACAGCTAATGACCCTGCCCGCCTCGCCGGCCTACCCGCCTCGCCGGCCTGGCCCTCAGCCCTGCAGCCGCCGGGGGATCGGTATTTCTTCCTAGAACAAAGTTGACCCAGTTGACATAAACATGCTCGACCCCCTGACCCTGGGCTGCTGACGCTCAAGGCTTGGGGTCAGCAATGCGGATGGGGAGCAGCTTTAAGCCCGGCTTGTCCGGTCGTACGTTAGCCGGGTTGATGAAGAGAAGGGGACAGCTTCACGGTGCTAAATCAACGCATGAACACGGAGGCGTGAGGAAGGAAACGCGGGAACTGTATGAATTATTTTAATGCGTTCTTGTAATTGTGTGTGTGTGTGTGCGTGTGCACACACGCCCTCTGTTGGGTACACACATTCTACCTCTTCCTTGTTCTTTCTCTATTTAAAACAGCTGGGAGTCAAAGCGATACACTGCCAGAGTTTTATGAACATTTTAAATAATGCTGTTTTGGGGCTATAGTTGTAATCACCTTGTGGTTTGTATTAGCACACAGAGCTGGCTAATAGCTTGATCAGAATAGCCCATCTCTCTGGCCTTTTTACCCCGCCCCCCCCTCCACCGGGTCCACTGCTGTATCCGCGGCCAGGAACCAGGGCTGGAGTGTCTGCCCCAAGCTCGGGACCGCACTGCCGTGCACACAGCCGGGTCCGGTAGTGGTGTTTAGCTGGTCTTGCTCCAGCTGAGTGTAGTGTGAGGCAATGGAAATGATGTGAGCCAGGTCTTTTAGCGGAGGGTGTGAACTCCACCCAGCAGCACTGCTGGCCCAGTGCAGGTTCAGACTGCTCAGGAGGACCACCAGGGTTCAATTACACACGGATTACACATGGATCGCACGTTAATTACTCATTGACACGTTGATTGATGGGTGTTTGCTGCTCTCCTGTTGCACATAGGAGCGTAAGGCCCCACCCACTGCATAGAGAGTAGCAGATAAAGAAGACAAGATCCTCATGGGAGTCAACCACAAACGTTCTCTTCCCTGTGGCCTTCTGGGCCAGGTTTCACAAAAGCATTGCAGAGTTGAGATCCTCTTAAATGGGAGAGAGAGGGTTCAGCGTAACACTTGCTTTACCACTTAAAGGTGCCTTTGGAAAACACAGCCCTGATCATTTCAATAGTCCTGTGGCTTCTTCTAAAAAAGAAGCCCCCTCCCCCCCCCCCACCGGGTTACTGCATAGGCACTGACGCTGCTCTGTTTTGTCGAACACCGGCTTCCCAGTGAGAGCAGCGCTGGCCCACGGAGCAGCCTGCTGTACCGCCCCACCGTGGCTCTTTGGCTCTTTGGTCTGTGGCTGCCTGCCTGGGTCCTCCAAGCCCGGACTCTCCCACACCCCACAGCTAATGTCAGTAGTCTCAGTGCTGACCCCGAGGCGCTCAGTCATACTGACATGTTTAATAAATACTGTCTGTGGGTCAGCCGATAGCATCTCTATAGGGAGGCTGGGGGAACCCGTGGAACCCGTCTCTGCTGAGCTAAGGAGACCCTCACGGGTTCTCCACAACAACCCACCTTATGCACTCCCGTGCACTAGGCATAAAGAGAGCTATTGTCTTTTGTTTCTTTGTGCTTTAAGATGTATTTTGTCATTCAGTTAGTTAGTGTTTTCAATGCTAATGGCCAGAAAGCCTGTTTACTGTGGCCCTTTGATTTGTGCGATTTGATCTGTCTTGTGTATGTGACACTCACCTGGGAATGTTGCACTAACTAATGTATAATATATTTTCTTTGTGCTGCAGTCTGTTCTGGGAGCAGAGGGTCTGTCTCTGGCCTTCAGACACATCGTCAGCTCCCTGCTGTGGTACTGTTCCCAGAACAGCTCTGAGGAGCTGCTGCACGAGGTCATCATCTGCGTGGGCTACTTCACTATAAACCACCCTGACAACCAGGTGAACTTCCTGCTCTTTAAATATTACACTGTAGATCATGTGCAACATGTTTGTTTGTTTTTTGCTTTACAAAAGAAAACCATCAGTTGCCTTTGGGGATTTTCTATACATGCACACACACGGTTTATGGGGTTTTCAATTATTTATAACCATATCATTTGAAACAGCAGTGAGCAGTATGCATTGTTAAATATTTGTTCTCTGTGTTTGACAATTACGGAGTTAAGCGTTTGTAAGCTGTTCGTTAGATAATAAGCCAGGTGTAGCTTCTCCTTACAAGCCACCAGTTCAAAAGCAACAAAAGGCGGGTGGTGAATAATTCAGTATCCATGGTGGCCCTGTGATCTGCCCCGCCCACCCAGCCCCGCTGCAGGGCCAGTCCAGGGGGCCGGGCCGTGGACCTGCTCTCTACTGCTGCTGGTGCTGGAGCCGTGGGCCTGCTCTCTGCTGGTGCTGGAGCCGTGGGCCTGCTCTCTGCTGGTGCTGGTGCCATGGGTCTCTGGTGGTGCTGGTGCCGTGGGCCTGCTCTCTGCTGGTGTCGGGCCGTGGGTCTGCTCTCTGGTGGTGCCGTGCCGTAGGCTGGAGTGGCAGGCGCAGGCCGCACGTGGGCGTGGTACAACGTGTGTATTCTGCATGCTCCGCCTCTCCACCCCCGTCTTTCTTCATGGCCTGTGGCAACTCCCCTCAGCCAGACTTTAGTAGTATTAGTCTCCTGAGGATCCACCGCTGCGACGCCTCCATGTCCTCATGGGAGGGTCACAATACCAGAAATTTATGGGCTTATTATGGATTCTAATTTAAAACATTTTTGCTGTTAATTAAAGAAACGGCCTCTGTTTTTATTGCAGTTCAGTTCTCCTCTGCTGCTCCAATCCAATTTAATTATTTTGATGTACGTAATTAGCATTTGTTGGCCATTGTTGGTCTGATTTGCATATTATATTGGATAATTGAATGGGGGCTGATGATTGAATTAGGGGCGAGTGACAGATGATTGGGCTTTGTGCTCACATAAGGGAAAGTTAACGCAATGACCAGGCTGGGAATTACACCTTTTGCATATTCATTTATCCCCAGTCCACTTTGCTAATTTGAAAACTGGTCTGTAAAACCGTCTTTAAACTTGTGGCTTCTTCCCAGGACACAAGACAGTTTTTTATGTGACCATTTGGCAGAGCTTCAGTTTCTGTTAATAAAAACAATAGCAGCAGAACACATCTAAGGAAGTAGTGGAACACACACACACACACACACTTTCTCCCGCCCAAGATAGTTGTTAGGCATGTGATTTGAAAGTTCTCAGAAACAGTTTCAAAACAGTTCGGTGTTCAATTCAAGACGCTGACACTAAGAAATCTAGGTTGCCTTTATTGCTCCTAAAAAGCCATCGTTTGGTTGACCTCGAGCAGGGCCGCTCTGCTGGCTAGGGGCCCGGGCCCTGTGTGTGTGTCGGCGGGCTGCTGGTGATCGCTGACGGCTGGAGTGGGACCCTCTGGCTCAGGCTAATGGAAGCCCAGGCGGTGCTGACCTCAGCCCTGCCTCCTGACACAGTCTGCTGATTCAGTGCTGGCACACCAGTCTGTGTTTACACGTGTGTGTCCTGAGAAATAATACAGCTCATAAAGGCAGAACAGGCTTTGAAGAGAGAGAGAGTAGGCTGTAGAGAGAGAGCTGCCTGAGAGAGAGAGAGAGAGGGGAGAGAGAGGAGAGAGAGAGAGGGGAGAGAGAGGGAGAGAGAGAGAGGAGAGAGAGAGAGAGAGAGAGAGAGAGAGAGAGAGAGAGAGAGAGAGAGAGAGAGAGAGAGAGAGAGAGAGAGAGAGAGAGAGAGAGAGAGAGAGAGAGAGAGAGAGAGAGAGAGAGAGAGAGGGTGTGTGTGTGTCTGTGCGTGTGCACCACACATAAGCTGCCACACACAGGTTATTGGTAGAGTGACATATGCTTCGTGGTGGTGCCTGTGAAGTGTGTTTGTACTCAGGGGGCATAATGGCTTGTGTCTGATTGTTTCGCTGCTATAAAAGACATATCGTATGAGAGCTTGCCTTCTGGCAGGGCTGAAAACATTCCTCATATCCTAATTGTAGTTCCTTCTTCAGTAGTTCAGGTCAGCTCTTAAATTGTACATTTTTGAAATACAATGTTTTTGTCTTCCTAGTGTGTAAGACGCATGACGTAGATTTATGGGTCACTTGTAAGCTATTCTAAAGGTCCTTTGTGAAACTAGAGACTGTTCCTAACTGACCCATCCACTGCACTGTTAGTACTGACTTACTCTTGCCTGCTCTACGCTGAGCATATTAAAAAGAACGTGAGTATATGAGAGTCTTCATAAAACTGGTTCCACATTTCCTACATCTCTGGAGAGCAGCCAGACAACCTCACTTATTGCTCCATGCAGGCGAAGTGGAGAGGAGCAGATCTCTCTTTTCTTTCCCCCCCCCCCCACTACCGAGGGATTACGTGATGATGGTGAACAAGCCGTTTCACGCACGCAGACACCTTTCACCACGGCACCTCCATATAGCTGCAGCAGTCCACCACGCTCTGGCCCCCTTATCTCCTCCCCCCCCCCCCTTCAGCTCTGTTGCCCCCCCCCCCACCAATGTACAGCTATCTGCAAAGCCCCGGAACTCCAGCCTCCGTCCTTGCCCTGTAATCCTCCGGCGAACTGATGTTAAAACGCCGCCTTCAACAGCCCATTACGGCGGAGATAACCCAACCCTTTGTGCCTGGGTGACGCGGCGAATCCAGGATGGGCCGGCTGGAGTCCGGGAACGCTTCCTCTGTAGTAAACACAGGCGTGGGGGGGCCCGTCGTGCACTCCGGAGTAGAGGCAGAGGGGGAAGGAGGACTGTGAAATGATTTACGCACTCCATCCACGGTAAACTGAGGTTTAACACACTCAAGCATTCTGTGTTCGCCTGCCTCTCTTTTTTTTTTTTTTTTCCCTCTCTGAGCTCTTCTTTCGTTTTTTGTTTGTTTCCTCATAAATCTTTGAGAATTTAGGGCCTCATTTGGGTCTAATGCTGTGTGTGAGTTCAGTCCAGGTCAGATGGGCTCCTGCGGAAGATCCACAAAAGAGATGATCTTTCAAAGGATCGAAGATGATGCTTGATTTAGTCAGGCAGCGGTAGTAAATCACAGATCATTTGCCGTTTTTTCAAACAAACACAGCTCTTAATGCTGTTTCAGGAGGAGAAATGCTGACAAACGGGTCTCTCTTCATTACGTCTGCGTGCTTCAGTCCCCCCTGCCGCCGCCCGTAATAGTTACGCACACAGTGGCCTCAGATTGCCTGGACACAGAGGTTTTGTAATGTTTTTTTTTGTGGATAGTGTCTGTGGGTGGCAGCCATTGTTCTGTAAGCTCCAGTGGCTGTAATCCCTCTGTCTCCAGTGTCACTTCAGCACCATCTCAAGCCGTTTACCCTCTGCCCTTATCAGTTGAGTTGTCTGCACCTCCTCCTTCTCCACCTTTGCTTTTGGACACCCTGAATTGCACTGTCCACAGCAGCATCTCCGTTCCGTTTCTTTACCTTGTGTTTTTGTTTTATGACTGTTGCGTGTATGGAGGGGGAGAGGGAGGGGGGTGTGTTGGGTCTGGGCTGCGCGCTGCCCCGTGGCCCCTGGACCGGGCCCTTTAGTGCCGGCTCCAATGTCTCCTCAGGCTTATCACCAGCCCATCACAGAGCCAGCCTGCCTCCGCTCTGCTCTCTTCCCCTTCACCGCCGCCTATTCAGAGCTGGTGTTTGCGTTTCGGAGCATTAACTTTACACTCCTTTTGTTTTTAGTGGACAGGCCAGGAATTATGTAATAGTCTGGCCATAAAACTGTGGCCCTGTTTGAAAACACCAGTGCAGTCCCTCTCAGGGCCTTCTTTATGGCCATCAGTGGGGGGAGGGGCCACAAATTCAAATTCCCACCTGTTGTGATGTCAGGGGCTGATACCTGGCCACAGCGGTAGGACTTGGCAGAACAGGGTGCTGCCTTCTGTGTGGCAGTGTGGGCAGTGTGGCCTCCTGCTCGCCCCTGGTTGCCCCTGCTCACTCCTGCTCGCCCCTGGTTGCCCCTGCTCACTCCTGGTTGCCCCTGCTCACTCCTGCTCGCCCCATGCTGGCTGCTCCACAGGGGGCTTTTTTGAAGAGTGCTGTGAGCTGGGGGATTATGAGATGGCCGTTTGATTTGTGGACAGACCGTGCTGACTTACCAACCAACTCTCATGCTCACACATGCTTCCACACACCCAAACGCCCACACAGCTCCCCTTCTGAAGTTTTGAATTTATGTAAAGTGAACGACAGGGTCTGCTAAGTAATTTGGGCAGCCGGTTCTTTAGACACGTTTCAAATTCGTATCGGTCACCTAACAAACAAGGACGCGGCCAGCGCGTCTGTGCGTCTCCCTGTTTTAGCGCAGAAGTGATGGGAGAGATTTGGTCAGTACTCCTGCGGCCGTGCGTGGACAAGACCTTCTCAGTCGTGCCCTCCACCCTGACACTGCACAGCTCTTCTGCTGAAAACAACCAGATCTGTGGAACTGTTGCTTCATTGAGCCAAGCTGCTGTGGGGCTGCAGGAAATCTACTTTTTTTTCTGCATTCCTGAGGGAAGCAGTCATTAATTCTAAGATTGAGAGAAGCCACTGGACCACGGAGTTTGTCCGCACAGGCCCGCTGGGTCCTCTGGCCTGTTCCGAGCGGCTCAGACCTTCTTGTACCATTAAAAGGTCTCAATAGTGGTTTGTTTTAGCTACTCGGTATTGAAGCTTTAAACAGTCCCTAATACAGATCAACATTAGCCGAAATCCTTTGAACACTGCTGTAGGACTTCAGTGTAAGAGGCCTTCACCTTGAAATGATAAATGAAGTGAATTATCACTTTGTTTATCATGCTCTTAAACCCTTTAAAGTGCATTATTAAAGGACAGAATGCATTGGAAAAGGTATTGCTAAGAGTATTTTTACAAATCTTGTAAATCTTGGTAATTTATGTCACCTAGTGCTCTGGGAATTTCACCCCACCCTTCTGGTTTGCATTTAAGGTTGTGCTGCCATGGAAGGGTGTATGTGTATGTGTGTGTGTGTGTGTGTACGTGTACGAGAAAAAGCACTCTTCTCACCCTCCCCCCACATCCCCTTCTTCTTTCTCTCGCTCCACCTCACCTGCGGATTCACCGGAGCAGCTTCCCAGCTCTCTGCTCCCTTCTCAGAGAGGTTAGGGCCTTCTGAAGGGCCCGGGCCCGGAGTCCTCCAGCAGCAGGGCTGGGCCCATGGCCCCCTGGCCGGAGTCTCTCCTTTAATCAGCCCTGCCTGGGAGGGTTTTGGCTTTAATGTCGGGGGACCGGATGTGACGGGGTGATTGACTGTCGCTGTGAAGGGGAGAGGGATATGGGAGGTGGGAAGCTCCATTAATGGTATTACTTCATCTCTTAAAGTGGCAGAGGTTGTGTGAGTGTGTGTGTGTGTGTGTGGGGGGGGGGGGTCTACCCACACCCAACAAACCCCTTTCTGTGCTCCGCTCACCCAGTGATCCCTGGCCACACGCATGCGCACACGTCTAGAGGCGCCCCGTCGTGTTACCTCTGTGTGAACTTGAGCGGCACATTGATCGCTCGGGGCATGAGCCCTGTTATCATGCACTTCAGAGTGAGTCAGTTCCCTCTGTTCCTGTGAGTGGAGAGAGATGGAGTGAGGTGGGGTCGGTCTGACAGTGGAGTGACTCCTCTCAAAGGGAGGTGTCCAGCAGGCACTCGTGCCACAGCAGGAGGTGCACAGGCATCCCTGCCTGGGTTTATGGTGCGTAATTGTGTACTGGGAGGCTGTGCCCTCTACTTCTCCTCTTAATGGCTGTTTGTGTGTTGTTTTAGTGGCAGATTTATGTGGGGGTGAGGCTGTGATTTATTGCTGGATGTGGCATTTGCTTCATGTATGTGTGTGTGTGTGTCTCTCTCTGTGTGTCTATGTGTGTGTGTGTGTTTTCCAGGTGATCGTGCAGTCTGGCCGGCAGCCCAGTGTGCTACAGAAACTGTGTCAGCTGCCGTTCCAGTACTTCAGCCACCCGCGCCTCATCAGGGTGCTCTTCCCCTCCCTCATCAGCGCCTGCTACAACAACCCGCACAACAAGGTCATCCTGCAGCAGGAGATGAGCTGCGTGCTGCTGGCCACCTTCATACAGGTGAAGCCCCAGGGACACGTCCGCTCCACTCGCTCGTGCACGCTCACGCTCGTGCACGTTAACTCACACTCGTGCTCTGCGCTGCACCCTGATCTTTCATATTCGGCACATCTTGCTCTTTCTCATCAGTCTTACTTCTCCGTACCAAATGAGGGTTTTGGGACTGGAGCGTTTTAACCGTAGTTGTACATACAAAACCTACATTGACACCTCTCTATCTGGCTTCCACGTTCGACTGGTATTGGACACCTCCATCCTAGCCATCTCCTGTCCTCACCTGCTGCATGTTGGCTAACCTATACAGGCTTCCCTTCCTCGTCCATCAACCACTCCAGGGCTCCTGGACAGTGTCAACGTTGGACTCTTATCTCTCCAGCTCCACCTTTTGTCTCCGTTTCTGGCCTTTTGTGTTTCGCCGCTCTCCCCCACTCTGTCTAAAGGAGCAGCCTCCACTGTCCAGATGGATGGCTTCCTTTGTCGATTCGAGTGGATTTACCTGCCACCGGTTAAGCCTCTTGTAAACAGGCCGACCCCTTCATCTCCCCCCTGACAAGCTCCCTCACACTGGCCTGCTACTAGGATTATTTATGGGGAGATTATCTCTCACTCTGACATGGACAGGCAGTTGTCATTTCCTTCAAACAAAGGAAAGATCCATGACGTCCTGTACCTGGGCTTCAGTGGAACGGGCACAGTCAGCCTCTGTGTGGTACTATGTGTATGTGTGTATGGAAGTTCAGGCTCTCTGTGTGGTACTACAGTCTGTTTATGGAGGTTCAGGTTGTCTGTGTGGTACTACAGTCCGTGTATGGAGGTTCATGCTCTCTGTGGTACTGCAGTCTGTGTATGGAGGTTCAGGCTGCCTGTGTGGCATTACAGGCTGTGTGTGCTACTTCAGTCAGTGTGTGTGGTAGATCTATTTGTACCTCGCAAATCATAAAAATAGAAAGGGAAGTTACTATCTCAGTTTGGGGGAAAAGCAACAGGATGAAGTGTCTTTTTTGCTGCTGCTCCCAGGTTTGCTTTTCACCAGTAAACCTGAGTCTATATAAAAGAACATTTTTCTAATGATAAACTGTTAAATAAAACTGATCGTTTTAATTTTGTACAGAAACTAATTTTCCTTTCAATGGACAGTCCACCTTTAATAGTGATGTTTATGGGTTTCTTGATTTCTCTATCTCTCTCCCTCCATCGCTCTCTCCAACCTCTATCATGCTCTCTCTCTCTCTCTCTCCCCCTCTCTCCCTCTCCTTCTCTCCCCCCTCTCCTCTCTTTATGCAGGACTGTGCCTCAGGCGACAGTCCGACAGACAGCAGGCCCGCACAAGGTGCGTCTCCTCCTGCACAATGACTGATCTTTATTTTTCCCCATCATGCTGCTCCCTTGCTTGTTACACAAGGACCATTCATTCAATTATCCAGATAAAATCTTTGCGTATAAAGAAATGCGCTTCAGTCTCATACAAGTACCTTTCTTTTGGTTGATTATTATGGGCTGTTCACTTAAAAATGAAAAATGGCAAGGAAAATCTCCCTTGTTTTTGTTCAACACTCTTTTTTTCCCAGTTTGTGTGTGTATGAAACCTCTCTGCCTTCTGTCTCCCTGCAGAAAAGAGCTCTGCAGTGCTGGATTACTGCGAGCTCCCCAACCGCTTCCCCAGAGAGCAGTGGGACTCTGCTCTGCACTTCTTCCTCAGCAAGCAGGAGGAGTGAGGAGTGGTGTCCAGAGTGGAGCACACGCGCGCACACACACACACACACACACACACACACACACACAGCGCCTGCTCCAGGAGACCACAGGAGCACACACCCTAGAGTACACGCGCTGCCACCCAGCCATCCCTACCAGCACGTTCACACGTAACACTACATCAGAAAACGGGGACGTTCACGTTCCATTTTCCTTCGTCATAAATGGGCTTTTTGCCAAGTCTAACAAATATGACCCCTATGTGTAGCCGATGATGCTTGGTTCCATGTTGTTAGCTCTCCTTAATGACGGTGCTCTAAGAAAATACTGACACCTTAAATGCAGCTTAACTTTGGAAGTGCAGTGTTAACATCGCTGTAATAACACACTGGTTATACAATGAAGGCACTTAAGGGAAGTATTACGTTTATGAAGTTTCTTGAATGTATGAACATGTTTCTTATGTAAATATATATTATTAGGGGCCGTCGGTGTAAAATGTCATCTGTTTTCTTCTGGACGAGTTGATCTGTTGGTTTCCTGAACGGACAGTAGTTTCTCTTATTTGTTTGTCTATTTTTTAATCAATTTTAAGGTTTGTGTTTTGTTTTGTAAATAAAATGTTAGAAAAATATTCCTGCAGTCATCACCAGGACCCACAGTGTTCAGAGTCCCGTGGTACTGCTGGGTTTAGGAAATTGCAGCACATAACGAGGACCCATGAAGATTGTTCGCTGGAGTTGATATGAGGGTCGATTTCTTAACTGTTTCCATATGTATAATTTATACAGACTGAGTATTGGGATATCTGTATGAATATAATTAATTTTGCACAAACCCTCATGCCAGTTTTTTGTTGTTTCTATTTCTTGTTGTCTTTGCACCTTCCACTGAGGTGAAGCACCTATAATTTAAGGAATTGATTTTTTTTTCCACATTTAATAAAATATTTAAAGCATATTTGTACGTGTGGTGTCGCTTTAAATAATGATACCTAAGAAGTACAGTATAAGAACTTTGCAATTTGCATGGATAGGAAATTAAAATGAGGAGTGTTATTTGGAGTTCTTTCTGAATGAACTTTCTTAACAAAAATGTTCCTATGGACCAGATTATTTCCTAATTAGCTATTGAATCGACCCCGACCTTGAGAAAGGCACTTTGCCAGTAAATAGTAGATTGAAATGGTAGCACTTTAGCTACTACATGTCATTTAACCTTACAAATGTAATGGTATCATTTATGTATATGTAACACAAATCTGATATTTAACAGTATTCCTGCTTGCTGAGGTAGAAATGAACTGGCCTTTTGTTGTAAGCTGTGTTACACTAATTCTAATTGAAAACTCGGTTTGAGTTGTCTGTCTTTTGGATGAGACACAGAGAGATGGGAATGTGGGACACACTGCCCAGTGAGAGGGCGAGGGCTTCCAGTCCAGATTCATGCCCCTACTGGCCTCGGGGCACAGCAAGCATACAACTGTTCTCTGTCTGTCTGTCTGTCTGTCTTTCTTTCTTCGTCTCCGTCTTCGTCTTTTTTATTTTTTTTTTCTACCTGTGTACTCACACCAGCTACACACCACTGCCTCTGAGTCACTTTATTCATTAGTGTGTCAACATGTGCTGGAGCCTTTCGGGTCAGATACTCCTACATAGTCTCTCTCTCTCTCTCTCTCTTGCGCACACATACAAACTGATCACTCCATTCACTGTCTCCACAACAATAAATCTGTGTCAAGTGTGTGAAGACAGCGGAGTGAAAGAACAGTGTAAAGAAACGTTAGGTGCTGGTTGTGGGCGGACGTTCTAGATGTTTTGTTGATGTACAGACTTGCTGAATGCAAATGTGATCTTTACTGTGGTCAAAAAATGGGAACATTCTGTATGTTTAATATTTTCGTCTGTGGTTTTATCTTTAATACAGTGGATATCATTACACACTCTAGTTTTGGCATATTTTTCTCTAAAGTTGTTTCAAACACTCGGTTTAATGCTTTACTAACCATTCAGAAGAAGGCTTGTCCAGTGGAAGTCAATTTTAGTTTCCTCAGTGCCGTCGTTGACGTCTGAACATGATGTGTACTCACTCCTAATTTTGTCACTTTGTATTGTTCGATTCTGAGTGAAAATTACGCCGTCTGTTCTCATAAATTGATCAGGACAAATAATGGGAAATGAATATGGGGTCTGCGCTGTTTACTTTTGTGGGGATGGATATTAGGCTTAGACGCACCTAATTTACATCGGTGATATTGATTATTTGGAGTTTGTATCGTCTCTACAACACATTCTAAAATGAAAGCGACTTGACAAAATAGATATAATCATTCAAGTGTTAAGACACTTTCCGCGAGATCATATCGAATCATTGCCCCACATCTTTGGAGAAAATAGACCCTGTTTTTCTTCTGGTCATTTTCTCTGTTTACGTTTAAATAAATCAGCAGTCAGTAGCTCCGAAGCACTGAAGTAGACTATTTATTTGGAATTTAAGGTAGACGTCTAATAACATTTTTAATCTGCGTGTTAACCTGCTCAGAGGCAAAAGCATTTTTGCACGTTGTTTTTAATCATATGTGTAGCCCAATTATCTACGCTAGTATATACTAATCAGAAATATAGTCGTTCGGTTGACTACTCGTATATAATATTGAACAAACATTTAATATAATATTTCGTTCATCAAAGTCCACACATAAAAGGCAGAAAGTGACGAAGCGTAAAAGAAATATTGTCCACATGCTATACTGACATAGTTAATAATTAACACATACTGTGTTATTTGTAGATTTAGCTAGATATTTTTACTTTCTTTTATTCATTTAGCTCGTTGATTGATTAGGCATTCGGAATTATTGCGCGACGCAAAGAACGATCGAATAAGTTTACTTAGTACAAGACTGGAGCATATACGGATATTTCACAAATTTGGCAAATTTAGGCTTTGGCTTGCATTGGGCGAAAATACGTGACACCTTTTAAAGGTAATTTTATTTGTTATAGTACTATATTGTAATAGTGATTGACTAAATGTAATAGCACTACTTGGTATAAACACGTGTAATTTATTGAAATGTGCTTTCGTTTAATTCCTCCATTGTAATTAAATTAAGAAAGGAATTTGAACTAAAATTCAGTTTCTGACCTCTCTTTAGGCGAGGCTGGATTCCCATGTAAATTAACTCCACAAACCAACTGTCCACAAAATTTTAATCGCTGATAGATTAAAGAAATACATAGTGCTTGAAATGTAATGTTTTCAGCGACTTCGTAGTCCCAGTAATTGTAATGTATCGTATATGCTACTATATATCGTTTACACAGTTAAATTGTAAACAGGTTTGGCTCTACTTTACGGATTAAAAGGGGAAATAACGAATGAAATGCATTTGGTGTGGGTTTTTCTTTACCTTCCATGCACTTGTTTATTTATTCAATTCTGAATTTGTTTAGGCTACTTGTTTATTCATTTATTTAGCATTTGTCTGTTTGTGTGTTTATTCCGATAATGAAAATGCTGTCGTTTCATTTTGCGAAGCTCTAAAAGTTTTAACTATCACATTTTCCACTTTTCCTTTCCTGCATCAGTAAAAAGTGTGATTTAATAACTTGTCGGTTGTAGGTTGACCTAACCTCCATATCCAGCGGCTATCCGCAGCCTGGATACTCGGGTCGGAAAGAAAATAAACCCTAGGACAAGCAATGGTGCGTTCACTGAGAGGGAGTTCCCTTCAGCTCACAGAGAGGTGCGTTTGTTGTGGCTCCATCCAATGTATCATTTGCAGGTGATGCCAAGCGCAGATAAGAGGTCGCCGATCCTTGTCCTCTGTCTAGACTCATGGCTTTACAAGCAAAACTAAACTGATCACAAGTCCGAGGTTAAAAGATTCGGTCAATATCCGGTTTACACGAGATACGTACACTGATATGCTGCAGTTGGCATCTATAAAGGCATCTAGAAAAAACTGTCGTTCCAGATTGAAGATCTATTAATGTGTTTAAAGTTTTTTGGTTCAAGCCCAAGATGTTAGTAGCCTATAGTTGTTGTAAAACAGCCAAACGGAGGTTCGGCACTACCGAAGTTCGAAAACGCTACTTAAGCAAGCATGCTTTTCTTTTTTTCCCTTTCTTTCTTTCTTTTTTCCTTTCTTTCTTTTTTTTCTTTTTTTGCAAATCACATTTCCAGTGAATTAAAACATTCAGCGTGTTAGCGAAGCAATGCCTACATGTTATGGATATTTTTGCACCCTGTTTTCCGTATTCCTCACACATCTGAAGGAGGCCTAACGATTAGTGACAATGACATCTAACAAGATGATCAACTGCATATGCTTATTATGCTATTTAATATGTAGACTTACTCATACGCAAAATCTCTCACAGCAAAATCCGTTGTTGAACCCGTTGTTTGTGACCAGCTGGGCCAAAATAAACAATCTTGATTTCAATAATACACGAGTGAATTTCCTATGTTCTGACTTTTCGATTTAGTTATATGCCTAATTATTTCCTATTTATTCCACGCCTATAAATCAGACTATTACGATAACTCTGTTTTGTTTAAATTGTCAGCAATAGCCTATAATTTGACTACATGACTGCAACTCATATCATGCTTAATCTTTTCTTTCACTAGAGTGAATTTCCTATCAGGACAGCTAACGCCTTTCACCATTATTTAATTCTATACAAGTTGTTCCGGTTTGCCATATTTGGTGTGAGGCTTGTCTGTGCTGTATGCTGTAGAGTAATAGATGCCCACTTACAAAATCTTGGGATGTAACACGTTTAAGGATATAGAGGCCTTTGCATGCAGACGTCCTCAGACATAAACACATAGTTTATTAAGATACTTTCTAAATTCTTGCACGGACGGTTGTCCTGACAATAAATAACAATAACTTACTTTTTCTCGAGAAGTTCAAACAATCTGTCCTCCATCCGTAAAGATAAAATATTTTACATATCAGTTTTATACATCATCTTCGGAGATCATGCGCTTTAAGACAAACGTGGCTTTCTTGTCTCAATGAATTAGGGAAATATCACGTGTTGATAAACCTACATAACGTTAACCTTGAATGAATACTGGTAAGACACTATTATAAAAAATTGTTGACAGTGGCTCAACTTGTTCATATTCCTCGGGACATTGGTTTCGGTTGGATCCACGTAGGCCTATCTTGGAAAAAAAGTGTTCTGTAATACGTCTGGAAACTTAGTGTCGCTCGGACAGGTTCCTTCGTTTGGCAAACCATTTCTTCAGTTAAATCCATTGTTACTGTGTTTTCCATTAATCCCTTGTCTCCGACTGAGGCTGTGAGGTGATCTGTGTTCATGCAGGGCGCGCGGGAGCATGCTGGGGCGGGAGATGGCAGTTGCAGTTGGTTCTCACGTCTCCACGGGACTAGACACCATGCTGTTGGGGGTGTCGGGTAGCTGCGATGACAGAGAAGTCACATCACTACCCGAAGAGTTGCCGAGGGAACCCGACTCAGAAAACGACACCTACAAAAAAAGGGGGAAGTGGGAAACATGGAATCAGCAAGAGTTCTGTTGATTTCCGTAAGCATTCTAGCCAATATAGGCCTAAAACGTTTTTATTTACCTTATACTTGTTGCGGTTGGCAATTAGAGTTTTACAAAAAGCAAACCTATTATCTGAGGCTGATCTCGCAAACAATCAGTTTAGATCTAATAAACATGTTAATAATTTCTTTGGATGCATGACTTGAGAAAACGTGCCTAAAAATGAAGCTGCCAGATGTGTCTGTAATCTGTGTCTCTCTTCCAGTGGGCGAGGCAAACTCAGTAAAAACGTTTTTCCAAATAAAAATAGCGTAGGGTTACTGATGTTTCGTCATCAACTGAAAAGATAAATATAGTATGGTAAATAATTATACTACATAGGTAAATGTAGAATAGTAAGTAAACAAAACGATTCGCAGGTGCTTTAGCTTTGTCTTTGGGAGTGAGAGTGTTATCTGAATGCGCATGCACCGGAGGTAGCCCCGGAATGCCACTTCTTACCAGCTGTTGGAAAGCGGGTTGGTCCAGGTCACTCTGCAAGGCAAATTCGCTTAAGGCTTTCCAGGGGGGCTGATACGTCTGAACTTCTACAGGATTTCCCTGGACTGTGTTGTCATGCCTAATCGGACTTCCTGCCACCAGAGGTGTCCCTGTTAGTCCTTGAAGATTCTGTAGGCGATAGAAAAGTGGTTTTATGTCGACAAGTAATCAGTGTATAATATATTGAAAATATTAATTCCGATGTCAGGTAGCATTCACGTATTATCACTAGCATATGCAATTCACCTTATAGTTACTACAATTTATGCACGTAAATTTGTCAGTTTGCCCTCTTATTAAAAAAAATATACAAATAGTTTTTTATGCTGATTCTAACAGTCATTGATGGAAATCTTACAGTTTTATCGCTGTGCTGTTGTTGTTGTAGTTGCTTCATGAGCATTGACCTCTTCTTGTCTTTGCAGCGTTTGTTTTGAAACCACACTCGAATGACGCGTGGACTAAGGCCCGTCATTTCCACGAGTTGCTCTTTCATTAGTGCATCCGGCCTAGGGTTTGCGTTGTAACAGGTCCGAAGAGTGTGCAACTGCTTCTCGTTCAGTACTGTCCGCACACGAGTAGTTTTTTCAGACTGCTTATGGACGTGGTTCCGATGCGGTGGCTGTCGTACTGGCACGGGTTCTGCGAACAAACCGAATATACTTTTGCTTTTAAGAATATCATTATTCATCTAACACATCTACAGCATTATCCGTAACCGAGCCCCAAAATGTGCACACACATTCAACAATGTAATACTGATTTAAAACGTACTTGGGCTAGCATATAAATTGAGTTTGCCATCAGCATTTTTGTGCGAAGTCGTGGAGTTCATTGCTACATTTTATGTGAGGCTAAGTGGTTAAGTTACAAGAAGAAATAAAATATCTTCACCACCATGGTAAACAACCATGGCTTACGGACTTAACCAAAAATATGACATTGGCGCAAATAATGCTGGACAACAATTTTCAGATCTACTTACGCATATCACAGGGGACTAAATAATAAGTATTTCACAACATGCCTTCAGTTTTAGCCTTAGATTTGTTTAAATAGAATCCAATCACAACGTGCAAAGTTATGAAGTGTTCTTTATTTCTCTGTTCTACATACGTTTTACTTGTCGATAACGATTCAACCGTTAGACCAACCGATTTTTATACGTTTTGTTGCATTTTAAGAAACACAGAATCTGATCACTTCAAATGTTACAGACTTATAATTAATTATAGTTTTGAGTTCAAAAGACAAATCAAAGTCAGCAACAACTAAGCTTAAACATCAGCGAGGTTCGGCTCTGTTAGCTCATGTACTTTTGCACAAGCTGTATTGTTGCAGTTCTGCTGTCTCGATTAAATATAAAAATCTGTGTATCATTATCGAATTGACCTAAAGCCACCATAAATTATCATCACATTTGCCACATCTTCGTTCATACCTATTATAAATATCTAGTAATAATAACAACAACAATAATAATAACAACAATAATATAATAATAATAATTCGAATTATTATTGTTATTGTTATTATTATTATGGTTGTTGATGTTGTTCAAAACAACGACTCACCTGACATATGCAGTGACCTGCTCGAGTGAATATTTCCCGGACTAATGGGGCTTCCTGCTGAGGCACGCTCCATCAACAGACCGTGGTCGGCCCGGCAAAGGAGCTCCTCTTCCCGCAGAGAAAACTCGTCTCCAGGAAGGAGATGTCTGCTACAGACCGAACACCTAAAACACTCCATGTGATAGACGTTTTCCCGGGCCCTCATCACTAGGTCACTGCTGCAGAAACCGATGTTACATTTTGCACATTTGATCCCGAATAATCTGCAATGATCAAAATAAACAACCACGCTTCACATTTAAACCACAATATCGGAAAATAAATCTATACAGTCTTGATTTTAACGTGACACATAAATGCAAAACTGTATAGAGGGAGGCCTAACTGAAATTAACCATATTATTGAACACATTGCTAGTAAACATTAGGACTGTCCGTTAGGCTATAGAATTGCTGGCCATTTAATAATACTTTGGGGGAAATATTTTATTTAATTTGTGATTTCAGCTTTCAGTGAAATGTGTTCCACTGCCCAGACAACTACCGAAATACAGAGTTATAGTGGAGTCAGATATTTTTGCCGAATAGAGCACTCGAAAAAAAAAAGTTACTTTTAACTAGTCCTGCTCGTATTTGTTTCCAAATTTTATTCATTACACTGACAAAAGCACTTGTAAATGCACTTATAAATCACGTTCTTAATCCACAAATGTGGAAAATCCAAGATATTTCTACCTTACGTAATCTCGCTTGCAATATGTTTTGCCATCTCGGACGAAGCAAGTGCACGTCTCATCCAGGTACTGACTGCATTCCGCGCACTTCAGACAGGCTGCGTGCCACTCCAGGTCCGGGGAGACTCTCAGGATGTATTGGTCATGGATTTGACTTCCACAGCCTACACACATGGCGATTCCGGGCTTCTCTGCACGGAACGCACGAATCAATGCCACCACCTGCACCTCGATTAATCTCCAGACATTCTCGTTGAATCCATTGCATTCAAGCTACATTTAAAGTATAGGGTCAGCGCATGTATGTCCACAAGTCCACGCACGCCACTCCACCTACATTTTCCCCATTTTTGTGGCATTATCGCTGCCATTTCCCCACTAGTTAGTGATGCTATCGTAAGCCTTAAACAATGCAAGCAATACTGCCCAAAGAAAGCCATGGATCAACACAAATGTTTGGAGATTATTTTCTCTTTTAGACTTATTCTACGCAAATGTACAAATAGCAAAACAAAAAAAATATATGTGTGTGTACATATATTTATACATACGTGCGCTAAAGAACAATTGGTTAAAATGTACTTATTGGGCTATGCCAAAACCGTAAACTAAACTACATGCAAAACAACTTTCAAAGGCCGTGAATTACAGAATTCCTTTGCAAACAAACACATGACTTACTTTTTGAATGATCCCCCATATCACCCAAGAAAGAAGATTGGAGTAGAATATCCACCATACAGGATGGCTGGCGCAATGGGCAACAGATGAGGAAACAGAGCGGGAGTCTGCACCGTCCCGAGCAGACTAATAACTTGTAGCCGATCAGCTAGTAGCCTAGTGGGAAGAGCAACGGCCGACACGCAGTGTGACGTCACATGCAAACTTGGAACATATTATGGCCGAGTCTAGGGAGGAGGTCCCAGAATAGTTAACATGGGTTGCACTTAACAAGGGATTTTGATTAATAAAACACATACCTCTGACATATTGCTAAAATGAATTGGAATCCGTATGATTATTCCAAAATAATGGCCCAGAAATAATAACTAATGGATAATTTATCCTACCATAATTAAATAGCTTATAGCGTAGTTAATATCTAAATACCTAAATCCATTTAAGAATTGATTTATATTAATCAAATTAGTTGCGTATAGAAGTATTAAAACGTATAAAACATTAAGAAATATAGTGAATGAAACATGTCTATGTTTCTATTTAACAACATCGAGCCTCAGGCTTATTTTTCCGAGCATTTTGTAGAGAAAACGAGATTCCACGAAACATCACCAGCATTCTTTCTTTCTAGTCTACAGCACGTGCACGGCTGTCAGTACGTTCTAGTGGAGAGCCTCCTGCTGGACTCAGAATATAATTACATACGCAGGCTCTAGGTTTAAGCGTTAATTAAAAACCAGCCTTTCTACATTTCTCTTTCCTTACAATTATTATTTTGGCCATTCACAATAACTGCAATATAATTTATACCACAAACTTTGAAAATTTATATTTTTGATAAACCATATGATAAACCACTTCAAAGCATATAGAGCCTACAACGTGTTCAGAGCTTGAGCAGTTTTTTTTACAACGTCTTCCTCTCGCCGCTCGTTTACTCGAAAAAAGATCGTCTTGTACTTCCAGCACACAAAGTCTGACCCACTATTTGCTGGTGTAAAGCTTTCAAGATCTTATGAGTCTATATTAAATGTACATTTTGTCAAAGATTTGTAGTAAGACTTACTGATTTGCAAGTGTGTGTTTTGAAAAATAAATACAATTTGTAATTTAAACTAGACAAGTTTTGCGCGATGTCATTGTCGTTGTGTCTAACAGTACTCCCCCACTAAAAAGTATAGGTCGCTTCATTCACTAATGTCTGACCGTCTGACCATTATAATGTCTGACCATTCATCCATCCGGGCATCCATTTATCTATCAGAAATATAACTGTAGGTGATGTAACATATTAGACAACATAAATAAAATAAACCAATCAATAATTATTTAATTTAGCAAGATAAACCCCTTTTCTTTATTTTTAAATAGGCTAGAAAATATCTGAAATAGCACTAATACTGACAACATAACAGCATACTTTGCCATTTTTAATATGACCGAGCAATTAGTAATCTATGTTCACACAAAACTATATAATCCATCAGAACAAAAGACAACTCGGATTCTGTACTAACGAATGCCAAAAAGCTATTGCGGTGAAGAGAGCGCTTGTCATACTAGCCTGTTCCAAGCACATTACTCACCACATTAAAGTAGGTGGACTAGAATAGGAGGGAAAAACAAACAAACAAACAAACAAAACATAGGCTCTGGCTGTGTCTATGAATTACCACACATTGGAAAACGTACATATTCACCACGTATGTGCGAGTTTATATAAGACAGCTTAGTTCATGTTTGAAATGTGCCAGCTATCGTTAATTACTTAAGTTTCCCTGTCATGAGTCATGTGCTTAAAGTACATTTCATTAAAATGGAATTTAACCACACAGGCCTATTTCTTAATGACGGTCCTAAATCGGATCTAGGCCTACTTCGGAGATTAGTGATGAGTAGGTTATATATTCTGATAAACATACCAAAATAGTCTTTGCAGTTTCAGAGACATCAATACTTTATGGGGTAATTTAAATACTTATATACTTGTATAATGAAGAGTACTCTGATTAATAGTCCATAGTACGCGGTTTGGGACGCTAAATGTTTTTTTTCTAGAATAAGAGAACAGAAGAGACAAAACGAGGAGAAACGAAGAATAAACACAGACATAAATTATGATAAAGTGTTGAGAAATACACATAATACGTATGCGCACGTGTGTTAATAAAGACATTATTTTTATTACGCCAGTGGCAACGCCTGCATATCAGCAAGGCGTGATGCGCACTTCTCTCAGACGGAAGTAGTTGTAGTTATTACACGAGACCGTTAACGCTTTGTCTCGCGGTACTTTTTCTTCCACTGGGCAGACTTTGTAGGTCAGTCGTGGATTGTGTGGGAGAGTACTGGTATAATCATGCTCAAATCAATTCAGAAGACAAATCTTAGGACATTGGTAAGTTGCAAATGTGGTGGCTAAACCGATTGTTATCGTAAGCGGAGTCTCCATTACATTCTTACGAGGTCGGAAGCAGTTGTTTGCAAGACGGTTTGCACAAGCAAGACACCAGGGTTAGTTAGCGAGCGTTTGTTTGTTAGTTAGCTAGCTGGCTAACTTATTTAGAGCCAACATGTAGCTGCCCAGCTAAGATAGCATAGCACGCGCAACGTCAATCGCCTCCCTGTTTCCCCTGTGTTATATTCCATGGTGCGAGCTAACCTACTAGGCTTATTGTGACTTTAGATGTATAGCAAAACGAGTGACGTAGCCGGCTAACCCAGCTAGCCAGCTAACGTACTAACGGTAGGTAATCCATTTAGCATAGCATAGCCAGCCAATGAACCACTTTAACCTTAATCTCTCGATTTGACAAACCATAAGCAGCTTTTGGTTTGGTTGCTGTTTAATAAAAAATAGCTGTCAGGGTTCATGCCTTTCATGAAGTTAAACCGCATTATTGTAAGTACAGATGATAGGATTGTCCTGTTCGAGAATGCAAGTTCGCTAGCTATATAGCTGTTAGCCATATTTCAAGGTTATGGTTCATCAATACCTTGTTACTAAACCCAGTCAACGCTGGTGGTATTTATTAGTTTTTTTTCTCTGTTGCTTTGGACGATTTCTCTAAATAGTCTTGAAGACCTCTCAGTTGCTTGTGTAGTCCTTAAAACAGTACACTACAGTACAATAATTTAGATAACCAGCAAAATTAAGATGTTTAAAAAATGTTTAGTCAATAACTCCAAAATCTGAAATCTCAAAATAATATCCCAGAGACACACACACACACACACAAACTACCTCCATGCTGAAAATAATTGTTGTGTAGGATTCAGGAATGGAAAATAAGGTGGAAGATACTCCATATGCATCCTCTGGAGGGCATCATCATTCCCTTACTGCATTTGAGCAGTGGAGGCTTACATGATCCCGTACTAAAACATAATTGGGCAAGTCAGGTTTTACTAAGCCCCTCTCATTTTCAGGAACGCAATCTCTGAAGAGAGTGTAGAGTAGATACTGGGTATTGTAGGGCCCAATTACAATGTGTGCACACACATCATCAGATTCAGATTCCTGGCGCACAGTTTTATTCTGCTAACATTTCCCAGGGACAAACAATGTAGCTCTGACCACAGCACCTACAGGTTGAAATAAGTCTCTACCACAGACACCAGTATGGAAGCATTTGACCTCAGTTCCGTCTCTCTAAAGTAAACATCAGTCATCGATGATTAAAAAATCAACGATGCACATCTTGCAGCACAAGTCCATCTCTACAACTAATGTATTATGTTCAATAACATCACATTATTGTATACACTAAAATATAACCAGTAATAAATACATATATTAAAATGGTGTACTGGGGAGATCAGATACTTTGAAGAACCTGCACGTATTTGTACCTCAGTTACACTGTCACTGCTTCTTTTGAACAGACGCCTGTACAGTTGTTTCACTGATGAGAGATTTCTCTTCAGTGCTACGTCTGTCATTGCGAGACTGACAGAACCAGAGTTTTGGATGATGTATAGATGTCTGCTGTAATGGCATTCTCTCTTAGTCTGAGCTTTGGCTCTTGTTAAAGTCATGTACACAAAAGGGCTTAGTGCATGTACACTGATGAATTCTCAGATGTTTTATGCAATGCAAATAAATACATCACATTATCATACTGCCTTCTTAAAAGTAATTTGGACTACATAGTAAGAATTTTGTAAGATTGCACACGTTTTCTATTCTGAATATTTGGACACTGTTGAGTAGGCGACATTAGCCTGTACTCTCTGTCCGGCCTCTGCCATTGTATGACATGGTCTGTTAATATTGTCCTTATTTTATCTGTCATAGGGCCGTATCTTTGTTCTCTTCTGGCTTTTCCTCTTCCCCTTTCAACTTAACCTTCTTTCATACAGAGGCATTAACCTCTGGTTTGTTTTTTCAGAATTTCAGCATCCCTAATTTCCCATTTCAGGAGCCAATTATATGCTTGGATGTGTTATGAGTTGCACATATATGGGATATTTGACATGTGGTTGGTTGATCACTTGGTTGACACTTTGAACCTCTTCTTTCATAAATTAAGTTCAGGATTTCCCTGGCAAACGGATTCTAATTTAACCATGCAGTGATGTCTCAAAAAAGTTTTTATTCTGTTTTAACTATTTCCCTTTAGGGGAAATACCATTGATGGAACCATTGAGGCAACTGAATTAACATTTTTTTTTTTTTGCATGTGATGACTTGTACTGTGCACATGTCTAAATATTTTGCAGAGCAGAACTAAACAAATGGGAAGTGTTTAATTCATTTTGGCAATATGACTAATGCAACTGATTTTTGGTCTTATTCAAAGTGAGTGTACCTTATCCCGTAATAAACAAAACTAAATAATTTGACAGTGAATAAAAATTATGATAACTGACATTATCTTGTGACTGGCTTAGAGATGTGAAGGTTTATACATGTGCTTATGTAAAGTACCATTTTCTTTTGAGAGTTTGTCCAAAGCAACTGAGAAAAATGTAAAACTATGTGAACTATCTATGTGAACAGTAGATAATGTACATTTTGTTATTGACGCAGTGCAGTGCATGCCATCTTTTTCATCTCATAGCAGTGTAATTGAAGTTACATTATTTATTTTATGTATGGCACATTGTACTAGCTTTACTCACTCCCAATTCCTTATTTAATGCAACACACAAATTCATATTGGACAATACATGCCTTATTTAATTTGGTTTTGATTGATCCTTTGTTATTTATTTGCAAAAGGTTTTATCACATATATGTGGTAGAAGCTCCATGTCTGTGTGAAAGCAATGTATGCGATGTTAAATGGACTGTTGAGTGCCATGTATAATGTATTCTAACCCAGTACTGACTGTAGCCTTTTTCTCCATCAGTCAGGTCTCATCCGGAGGTTTCAGAGCACACTAGTTGTTGCAGAGCACAGCAATGACACGCTAACTCCAGTCACTCTCAGTGCCATCACAGCAGCCAGCAGACTCGGTGGTGAGGTGTCCTGTTTGGTTGCTGGAACAAACTGTGCTAAGGTACAATGACTGCAGCTATTTAAATGATTTACTGGCAGTTGTTTGAAGATCTGTGTTTAAATATTAAAATGGATTTGTGGGCAGGTAGCGGAGCAACTTTCTCAAGTTCAGGGAGTCAAAAAGGTGCTGGTTGCTCAGCATGATGCCTACAAAGGGTCATTAGCAGGTAAACATTTGTGTCTTTATTGTATGTGATACTCAGTTTTATCTCCCCATTATATTGCTCTGTAATTGGTAAAGAGCATTTTGAGCCCTGTCCGTTTAATTAGTCATAATGTAAACATTGGAAGTTTTATTTCTGAATGGTCAATATCAAAATTATGGATACCTATATATTAATTGGCAATTTTTCATGTTTGTCTTACAATTTGTATTACTGACCATGTCACAAGTTTTATAGTTGGCCAGTCTTGATAGAATGCAACATAACAAAGCTCACAGAGTCTCTTCCTTTACAGAGGAGTTGACACCTCTCATCTTGGCAACCCAGAAACAGTTTAATTTCACACACATCTGTGCTGGAGCATCTGCCTTTGGAAAGGTATATTTAAACGTAACTAGTTTCAAAATGTTTAACTGAATCTTTGGATCTTGTTTTTGTAATCTAAATAACTTTTAATATAAGATATCAGTTAAGGCTGAGACAAGTGGAAGAAATGTATATTTGTTTTGACAAACATGCCTTGCTGGTTATTACATTTATATTTAACCGTACATTTCCAAACAATCACAAGAGGAAGTGATAAACTTGGACAATTTAAAAGTAATTTTAAGATAAAGGAAAGAGTATTGTCTTGGCTTGCCATGATACCAGAATTATGACTTAGATACTGATACCATGTGTAGTATTACTAGTATTAGTAACACATATCTTTAGTAATTCTTGATACCAAAATGTTTCCTTGGAATAAAAACCCCTCAAAAATATAAAATCAGAAAATGTTTATTAGATTGAACACGGAAAACGTTTGAATTTTAAATGAAAGTGTCCTAAATAGAGCCAGTAAAATTGGAAGCTCAGGATGTTTACCTTGTTTCAAACTTTAATAGGATTTAAAGAAGGTGCATTAAAGAAGATATATTACCTATTACACTGTCCAACAAAATAAAAAAAATTCTAAATTCTCAAATCTCAGAACTTTGTCTGACAAACCTTGGACCTTGTATTACTTGAACACAGAAAATTTCTAAAGACACACTTAAATTCAATCAGGCGTGGCTTTTAAGTTACAGAGCTATTACATTTTTATAACTTGTATGTTACTTATTAATAATGCTGTGACTTTATTGTACATAAGACATACTACTGAGGAGCAGATTTGTATCTCTCCCCTTTATATATATATATATATATATATATATATATATATATATATATATGAATGAAATGTATGTACATTTACATTTTGATTAGCATGCCCAAATACTGAGAACCTGACTTTTCCTACCATAAAAATGTTGTGCCCTGAGTCATGAAAATACTATTGAGGCATAACATTTAGATAAACATTTAAAGTATAAAACATAATATAAATTTACTACCAAGATAAAAAAAAACTCAATACAAAGATATACACTTTTACATTTACATAAATATTTGCACATCTTAGGTGTAATAGTTGCATTACATAGGTGTAAACACACATATACTAGGTGTAATAGTGAGGTAGGTCAGTGAGAAACAAACATCTTTATGTTCTTCTAGGTGTGATATTGAGGTAGGTCAGTGAGAAACAAACATCTTTATGTTCTGCTAGGTGTGATAGGGAGGTAGGTCAGTGAGAAAGATCTTCATGTTCTACTAGGTGTGATGGGGAGGTAGGTAATTGAGGAACATCTTCATGTTCTGCTAGGAGTGATGGGGAGGTAGGTCAATGAGCAACATCTGTACATCCTCTTACTCTAGTCAGCTCTTGTGCTGCAGGTTTTTTTTGCCACGAACACTCATCTGTCCACAGCCTCTGGCTTTATTGATGCTCTTTTGCATATCACAATGTGCTATAAACCTCCTGTCCTAAAAACACATTCTGTTGGAGAACCCAGTGCTCCTGTCACAACATCCTTGGACACATAATTTTTTATGAATGACAATAAAGTGGCACCAGCAAGCATTTCAAAGTTAGCGAGTATTTCAGTGGTGAATTAGGCAAAACATTTTAGATTCAGTTGTTAGTGCAAGGCCAGGAACAAGTCTGTGCATGTGTGCACCATCTCCACCAGCACTGGACATCTAATCACTCATGTTTGTTTGTCTTACCACTGTAACTTATAATTCATCATTCTCACTGATCTTTTACACTGTACAAAACTGCAAACTCTGTGGTATATTTACAAGTGTAACATGTATTTTAGGTTTTGGATAAATATGTGAGTTTTTGAGTTTTACATATGAAGTAAATTAACTGTTAGAAGAACTGTTGAATTATTTGTTTATTTGATATTACAACAATTCTAAGTGATACTGGGATGGTTTAAGACTGCACATATAGAGTTGCATGAATGATTTGCATTAGTTATTGATATGTGGCATTTCTTATAATGTTTCAGTGGTGTCTCTTTAAGCACTTTAAAGAAATGGAAGTAATAGTTTTCGCTTTAGTTTGTGAATTGATGCTCGTCCCATGGGTTGCTAGGGAACCAGAGATTCATTCTTTCTGCTTAAATGCCAGAATGATCCTTTACATTTCATTGTCGTGATGTCAGCATATACCATGCTGTCTGTTCTTAAGTAAGAGGCCTATTCGTTTTCTATACATGTTTGTTTTTTCCTCTTTTTTGGTACTTTTCAAGTTTTTAATGTGCCTCTCCTATCCACTCTTAAGAGAGTTATAAAATGTAGAATGTAGCATTCACTCAGCAGTTCTACTTCTTTTCAGTTTTTATTATTGCTATGAAACAGAAAGGGTAGCCTAAATGAATCATGTCTGACACTCCAGAGCTCGTGTGTATGCGACTCCTTACTTTTTGAATTGTTTGGGAAGTCCGTCTACAATAAGTGAAGCTCGGCCCACCATTATATGCATGGCTATTTGTCATTCTGCAACTAAACTGTCAGCCAGCCGATCTAATGGTATTTAAATTCAATTGTAATACATTTAACAGTATCTTGTGTAGCGTAACCCCAGACCAAATAGATGTATTAGTCTCAAATTCCTCACTAGCTAGATGTATTTTATATGATGGATTTTTAAGTGGTAGATTTGGTTTCATTATGTCACTATATAAAACCCTTGAATTACCAATATACGATATATTTTACATCCAGACATTTTTTCTCCCAGACAGGATGTTTGTATTCTGTCTAAGGTTCAAGATCACAGAAGTTTTTAGACACTGCAGACAACTAAATTTTTCAACTATTAAAACTAAATACTTCATAATACCAAATGAAATCTCCAGCAAACGTATATAGATTTTGATAACGAGCTGTTACAGCCACTCCATCTTGCCTTTTATTACTTGGATTAAGAAGTATGTGTTGTTGTTGTTTAGAATCTGCTTCCCAGAGTGGCTGCAAAGCTGGATGTTGCTCCTGTCTCAGACATCATTGAGATCAAATCCCCAGATACTTTTGTAAGGACTATTTATGCAGGTAACCGAGTTGATTTTTGCCTGTGGCAATGTTTTTATTTAACTGTTGTACAATGTCTGCGTTTAATGTGTTCTCGGATAGCTGGAGGAAATTTCTTTTGTCCTTCTGACATGAGCACTTGATTGATTGCTCTGATGGTTTACTGCTGGTGGATGGCTACACATCCAATACTTCACACTCATATGTATCAAATGTGATGTTAAATCTCTTCTCACGTTGCCTTTGCCCACAGGGAATGCCCTTAGTACTGTCAAGTGTAACGAGAAGATCAAGGTGTTCACGGTGAGAGGGACAGCGTTTGAAGCTGCTGCTAAAGGGTGTGGAAGTGCTACTTCAGAACAAGGTTCTCCGCTCACGCTGACCCAGTAGAGTGCACTAGACCGCACAGTAGTGTTCTCCTACGTCCATTCAAACCGCTACACTCTTCCAAAGCATTTTGATTCAGTGTAGAGAATTTTCTAAATGTAATTTTCAATTTTAGTGAGGGATTTGGTTGCAAGATTTTGTAGAAGTGTTAAATAACACACACACACACACAAAAGTGTAGAATGCAAAGATGTCAGTTTACATGATCTGGAGATGATACGACTTGAATGCTGCTGCAGTCTCTCCGTCATCGCCTGCTGGGATATCCGAGTGGCTAGAGCAGAACCTGACTAAGACCGATCGCCCTGAGCTCACCAGCGCCAAGGTGGTCGTGTCTGGAGGTAGGAGCCACTACAGGAGGACATGCAGGGTCTGATGACAATCTTAGATTTGCCTGAGGTGCAGTAAGATGTCTGTGTTTGACTTAGACTTAATCCCTTAAAATTACCCGATGCTAAACGTTGCTTGTGTGACTTTAACATAACAAATCAATAAGGTGAAAAGCAAGCTGGTATTGATTTGACAAGGGTCGCTGTCTTGTCAGTAATGCTATACTATAACCATATCTCCTCTCTGTCATAACAGGCAGAGGCCTGAAGAGTGGTGAGAACTTCAAGCTGCTTTATGACCTTGCTGACAAGTTAAATGCTGCAGGTTGGTAAAACTTTCTTACTAAAGACAAGATTTACAAAACGTAACAGAACGATAAAACAGAGAAACGCTCTCAAACATCTCGGCGTTCTCCCTGGGCATCAACCCCGTGGAACCCTTCATTTCCCCAGTCGGAGCCTCCCGAGCTGCCGTGGATGCCGGCTATGTCCCCAATGACATGCAGGTCGGACAGACAGGAAAGATCGTGGCTCCTGTAAGTAACACGTCTGTTTGCCAGTGAAACTGCAGTGCGAACCGCTTCCTACTTATTGATCTCCAAATGACTCCAACTTCTAATGCTGATGCAAACTGTTTATAAACAGGATAGATAATTCACCAAAGTCCATCAGAAGTCACTTATGGTTTATATCTGCTGTACTGTCAGAAGTATTTGATAAATGTCTTTATCAAAAGTCTTTTTTTGCAGTCAGATATAGATGGATCCTTGTTGCCCTTTACAAAAGGTTAATTTTCCATTATCCAGTTCAAGTGGGACCTCCCAACTGTCATTATCCACACATTAGAGGAGCTTGGACCTGCTGTAATGTAGTTAATGGCACATTCAGACTCCTAAATGATTTACCAGAGCCATTAGTGGAGCAGACCGCTGTGAATGTCCGCCCTGAGCTCAAATCAGACAGCCCAGCTCCAAACCCAATCCTCCAAATGTTTTGACAAGCTTGTCAGACAGTCTGTGATCATTGTGTATTCCTAATTATGTTGAAGGAATAAATAGAATAATGCTTAAGCATAAATGGAAATGAAGCAAAGTCTAGATGTCTAAGTATTCTTTGCGATTGGCTGAGTGTTTGTAGTGATATTTCACCTCAAGCATTTTGCAAAATGGTTCTTTTGCCTTTGTCTTACAAGCTGCTGTTCACAGCCATGTGATCTCAATCGCATAAAGAGCTAGTTCGGTTTGCATGAAGAGCCAGTGTAGGTTCCCTTAAGCTACTGGATTCAAACTTTGGAGAAGGCTGTATGTACTGCGTCTGTATGTTTTGTTCTTAACTAAGTAAACTCTGTGAACCTTCAGTTCTGGATAATGCGCTTTCGCAAATATTTAGCAAAATCAGAATCACCCATCAGCCATCCACCGAAAAGTTCCTTCCTCTCTGATCGTGCTCTTTTGAACCCACCCACAGATGCTTGTGTGCTGCACCCTTGGAGTGAAGCCTCGTGTGTGTCAGCCTGCCCCTCTTACAGTAATATGCAGCCTGGCTTTTAGGACTCGGACTGGCTGCATGTTCACAAATTGATGCTGTGCTCCTGGGAGAGCACGGCAGCCACATTAAACAGCACTGAAATATTCATAGGGCAGTGCATTAAGCTGAGAGCCAGTGCTGGACTCCTCCCTAGGGGATGGGGTTGGGCAGCAAGGCCAGAGCAGTGGATGGCAGAGCCTCCATGTTCCTCCAACCACTCCTCCTTTGAGGCATTACTTGGATAAGCTTCTCTCGCTCTTATGGCAAGCAGACGGGGATGTGTGGCATATTGGACGAGGTGATGTGTGGCGTATGTGTGAATTATTCCTTGAATGATGCTTGCACAGTTAAAATTCTAGTCAAAGGTTAGTAGATTGATGTGTATAATCATCGAATTCAATCTGTTTCTTATTCAGTCTCAATCTGTTCAATTTCCATTCCTGCTAATTGGAGGCAGTGGCTTCATTTGTTTTCTGTATGTGAACAGCACATTTGTACCTGTCATAATGGTGCCTGAGGCATCATCCAATTAGGGAAGAGCTCAGCAGGCCCAGAGAGCATATTAAACGAGTTGTCCTGTTCTCCAACGATTCATTACTGTGACAATTTACAGAACAAGAAATAATAGTGATTTAATTCAGTAGGTGAATTGGGTTAGTGTTGAAGATGATGAGATTAATGGCAGATAAACGGAAAGCAATTTGTCAGTATTTTACCATTTATCAACTACACCTGCTTAGCTGAAGAGGAATTAATGAGGGTAGGTATGTGCACTAGAATGTCTGGTGTTTTCATTATGACTATCCAGCAATATCAGTATGTAACATTTATTTAAATCTAGATGTTAATAGTTTTCATTTCAAATATGTAATGGTGAAACCTTTTCAAACCATTATTGGAAAAAATGGTATTTGTGCATATCTAATTTGCTGCATCATGGAGGTGTTCCTCTGGTGTTCCTCCGTGAAGGTAACTGGTGTCTCCAATTCCTTTGTTCTCCCCACAGGAACTGTACATTGCAGTTGGCATTTCTGGAGCCATTCAGCATCTTGCTGGAATGAAGGACAGTAAGGTATGGTCATTCATGATCAACTATCCACGCAAGTCCTGACGAGCCGGCCATTAGACTGAGCTATTGACCAATACAAACCCATGATGGGGGAATCTCACTGTTGCCATGCCTACAGTCATCTCTGGATTTCACAGAATAACCCTCTCGAGAGTGGCTGTGTATTCAAATGGAAAGAGTTCCAGGTGTGATCTGGAGTAGCTTTTACTTCCATGTATAATTCACACACCTTTTCCGCCTGTTCTGTGTCTTGTCAGTGCAGTTCTTTGTGGCACCACTTCAGAACCTACTAGACCATGCACATCTCTCCCGTGATTCCCCTGCCTCATTACCATATGCACCCCAAAGGGTGCTTTGCTATGATGTAGATTAGACGTTTTACTGGAGCCGTATGGTGGAAAGTGTGTTGGGATCAGATGTTCACTGTTTTATAGCAGTAGAAAACAGTCAGAAGCCCTTTTTGCTGGGTTTTTACTTCAAACGTTTTCAGATTCTAATTACATCTGCTTGTGTGCTACTTTATTAGGAACACAAACTCCTACAAGCCCTTCTGCCATGTGTAAAACATGCTATATCTTTTGTCTTTTATAGACTATAGTTGCCATCAACAAGGATCCTGAGGCCCCCATCTTCCAGGTCGCAGATTATGGTTTGGTAGCAGACCTGTTCAAGGTAGGACACCAGCGTGGCGTGTGCATCACCACGTCAAAGCAGGAGAGCGTCAGAAATCTTCACAATTAGGATTAACTTGAATACTTTATTCACGAACAATTATACATTGGTCTAAATGTATTTTTATTATGATGTCTGTACATGTGGAAATCATGACAGATGGTGACCACGTTTATCAGGTGGCACGTTCGATCCTTAGTAATGGAACAGAGGATGGAAATGCAAATAAGCTGAATCATCATTAATAATAATAATAATAAATAAAAAAAACAGAAATGAAAGGCCTTTTTTTTTTTCTCTCTCCGATAAATTTTGCAGCACACATTATTCCAGCTAATGGCAATGTCCATCTGATGAATAATTGAGCACCCGCATTAATCAGAAGTGTTCAGGCCTGAACTGGAGCCCTCATGGTACTGAGCGGGAAGCAAGAATTTCCCACCAGAAGCGGGACTGTAGGTTGACACGGGTGTGCTGTGCGCAGGCCTTCAGCCCTGCTCTAGGTGTCCCTTGCTTCTCGTGGCCTGCTGGGTCCTGTGGTTTTACGGTGGCGTACACACTTTGAATGCCAGGGGGTTGCCACACACTCCAGTGCTCATGTGTGTTGCTGGTGTTTAGCGCCTGGAGCCCTGGCAGCCTTTATTTCCCTGTGTTTACCCTGTCATTCATGTTTTATTCATGCTGTGTGGTACCTGGTGCAGGTATGTGAGTAAACTCTGTAAAAGTGATTGGTAATGATAGACAGCAGCTCCTCGGCCAGAGCTGCTCTCAGATCAGCTTACATGTGATCACTCCTCAGATAGCTGATTAAAATGGATGGGCTTTCTCCCCTTCCTTAACTAGAAAGGTGATCTGGAGGGATATATTCAGGTGATGATATAGTTTTTCAACTGCTTTGCATCACATGGAAACCCCTGTTTTGACCTAACGGGATAGCCACATGCTGATCGGCCTACATCAGAAACTTGGCTCTAAAAGATGATGTGCAAACTCTTTGATTCCATCTTTGGTTTTAACCTCTGAAGCTTGGATAAATGTTGCTTGCTTTCAAGAGAACAGTTGAAACCGATGGAAACTGTGCTAAATAGTATAACAATCATTGTGTAGGTTTATCTATAAATGTTTCATTGTTTACAAAACTAAATGCCATAATTATTTATTAACCCACAGGCAGTCCCAGAGATGACTGAGGCTCTGAAGAAGTGATCCTCATCGCTCACCTCATCAGTATGTACCCGGGAACCTCGGCCAATCCTGGGCTCTCTACACATGCCGTTCACCGGTCCTGCAGAGGTTATGGTGAAGCTGTGTTCTTTCCACAGTTAAAGAACGCACTGGTCCTGCTACACACATCGGTTCTTTCTGATTCTAATAAAGCATTCAAGATGTTCAACATGTCTTGTTGCTTACTGTTTGATAACATAATTTTAGGGTTATTAATTCTTATGACGGCTAATCTACAAATGGCATTATTTTGGTTTTTAATTCATTGATTAAAAGTCAGACTATACCACGGACAAAACAGAAAATAAGTAGCACAGTATGTAGCATTACACAAATGTCATCTGTCAATTGCTAAGGCTTGAATGATATTTATTTGAAGACCACTTGAACTTGGAAAAACCTTTTGTTAATTATCCATTCTTCAACCTTTTCAATGCAAAGTAAGCTAAGCAAAAGTTGACCGATCTGAACTTTTATATTCTGGCCTATAATAAAAAGCTTTGCAAAAGAACTAGTTAGTGTAGTTTTCTGTTCTGCTTTTATGTGACAAAGAATAGCAGATTTGAATATTTTAAGACTCCAAATGATTTGAAGAAAATAAGAAAAACACGTTCCTTAATTTGCCAACTTTTATTTGCTTGACTGTTTCTCTTATCAGTTTATAAAATGCCTTAATCAACATCTGATTAATTATCCTCAATCAAATCTCAGAGATCTCATGCTGTAAGGGTGGCATTAAGGTTAGGGGTTGTCACATTCTCCCCGATGTTTTCCATAAAAACCCTTGAACTGTATTCCTGAATTTCCCACCCTCTAAATCATCAGCAGGTTTTAAAAATACTTGAGTTCAGCATTTTTTTTTTCCTGTCATAGAATGTTGAATACAAACAATAGCATCAGTAAGAAAGGCAAAGGTAAGAAATTTGGCTGAGTAACACAGCATGATCCATTTGAACACAGATCAAACGTAACCCTGCAGCAGTCAGATCAGTAGGACTGTACATTGTGTTATTCATACAAATAAAACCAATGAGATGTTACCTCACTGCCTGGCCACCCAACCAAACCCTGAAGTGAGAATACACGATTCACGAGTCCAGCCTCATTTCAATACTGCACGGCTGTCGGAAAGCTTCAGTCCCTTTGCTGGTTTCATACGGTCACCCAACACAAACACACTGAAATGGGAAATTCCTGATAAATGTTCTAGTGATGGCTCCCAAAGTGCCTCTCTCTGGGCTCCGGACGGTTGTGCAATTTTGGCAGGAGTGACACGTTAAGAGTTCAAGTGCTTTTGCTGAGAGGGATAGTAGAGGGGCTGTGCGCCAAGATCTCCTCGTCATAAGTGGGGAAACCCCTCTGGAGAAGGCAACGGAGAGCAATGTCCTCAGTGTCACTCGGTGAGCCACTCGGGGAGAGTCCGAGTCAGTGGTGCTGGCTGACGGTGTGAGAGGGAGCGAGGAAGAGGATCAGCGAGACGGAGGAAGAGGCTACTTCAGTTGCTGCTGGTGGCCACTGTGCTGTCCTCTATGTCCTAACGTGCTGGGGGCCACTGCGCCGTCCTCCGTGTCCTACGTATCGGGCATACGGCTCAGCGGAGCGTCCATGGGCTCCATGAGCCTGTACTTGTCATCCAGCGACGGCTCGGTCCCCTGCAGGTGGATGAGTGGCTTGGTCTGGAGGACCCCCACGCCCTCCTGGTTACGCTTGTTGTAAATCTTCACCCTGTGCTCCAGCTCCGGGCTGGCCTGCCCCGAGCTGGAAGGGCTGGGCAGCTTCAGGTTGAGCGGGTTCACCCGGCCCTTCTGGGCCAGGCAGGAGTCCTCAGACAGGGACGAAAGCAGCTCCTTCACCACCACGCTGGGGTCGCGGCCCGTGGTGGACTGGCCGCCCAGCGCTAGCGGGCTGCAGTATGGGGGCGGGCAACAGTGCTCGCCGCTGTAGTCGGACGTGGAGGCCTCGCGCACGGTGGAGCTGCAGTCGCCGGTGGAGGCCAGCGTGTGGGTGCTGATGCTGTGCTGGCGTGCTGTGAAGCTACAACTGGAGCGCGATACCGTCGTGGTGGAGGCCTCGCTCACGGAGCTGCCCGCCTGCTCCATCCAGCTCACAGGTCCGTCTGTGCTCACCAGAGACGGGGGCAGCTGGCTGGGGTTGGTGGGTAGGTGCACGTCTATGGCTGCAGTAGTTATGATGCGTGCACCTGGGTCTGGAACTCCAATGTCTACAGTAACAACAAGAACACCGCTATCGTAGTCCTGATGGTTAAGTATGAGCGCAGCACGTGCTGTGTGCTAACAGAAGTCTACCATAAGTCTAATGTAAGTCTACCATAAGTGCAATGTAAGTCTACAATAAGTCTACCATAAGTCTAATGTAAGTCTACCATAAGTGCAATGTAAGTCTACAATAAGTCTACCATAAGTCTAATGTAAGTCTACCATAAGTGCAATGTAAGTCTACAATAAGTCTACCATAAGTCTAATGTAAGTCTACCATAAGTCTAACGGGAGGCTCTTACCACTACTTGGCTCGCTGTAATACTGGCTGATGTAATTGTTCATGTCATCTTGAACAATGTTCTCTGGAATGAAGAAAAGAAGCCTTCATTCATACAGCATGACAAAGTCAGATCATACCACTACCTTATTCAGTGCTAGATTATCACTCTGCGGCACTTTTATTTGAAGTGGTATTGTCTTTGATCATGAGCTATATGTGGGTGTAAGTCCTGCACTGATGAAGAAACCGGGCTTATTCGTGCAGAGGGCCAATCAGAAAGCCTCTCTGTGTGTAGCTAGGGCAAGACAGGGGCTTGGGCTCCAGACACTGGCTGGGTGAAAGAGTTTATGATCCACTTGGCAGAGCGGAAAAGCTGCCCTCTCTAAGTGCCATTCCTTCATCCCCAGAGACACAAGCATTCCTATCTCACAGGGGCTTCATTTTCATTTATTTTTTACTGTTTAAAATATTCATTATGACAGTGGCCCTGGAGGAGAGTCACAACAGGCCAAAGCTCCAGGAAGACAATCACTGTGGGATGAATAACACATGAGCAGAGCAAGGCGCACGCATGGCTAAAAGCCGTCTACTTTTATTTTATGCTCAGTCTGGACAGAGAGGGAGAGAGGGAAGGAGAGTGAGAAATACAGAGAGAGAGGGAGGAAAGGAGGGGAGTGAGAGATATAGAGGAGGAGAGTAGGGAATGAGCCAGGGAGCAGAGGCACTGGTAGGTGATTTACAGCCCCTCAGCATCGTGTGGTGTTGCTCCCAGCTCTGACCTCACTGCCTGACAGCCGGCGCTGTTCGCTTGGCTTCGAATTTTATGTGCTGTCCGAACCTGATCATGTTATCGCGTTGCTTTATTTACTTTTGCTATCTCCTTGAGCAATGCCAGAAATGTGTGGAAGTAAAGGGACATCTAAAGCAATGATTTAGATGTGGAGACCTTAGAGGATCTCCCGGACAAGATGCGAGGCAATAAATACCACAGCAGTGCCATAACACAGCCAGTCCTGAAAAGACACTCCCAAAACTGATGATGTCACTGGGAACCACTGCCTGACATCAGAATTGGGTCTTTGTTTTTTGGAACGCCGCATCGCTCTTGAGTGAATCTGAACTGGCCTGTGAAACACATGCCCCCAGGCAAGGCGTGCTCTCCCTCTCACTATGGGCCTTCCCCCGAGGTCAGGAACCGCTTTGACAGCCCTTTCTGTCCAAACGCACATCTGAGGAGTAGAAGCCACAGGCGGGTTCCCGCTCCCACAATCCTCTGAGGGCTGGAGTGTGGTTTGCTGCGAGCCCATTGTGTAATTTTTAGGTGAAAGGAACAGATGTTTGTGACATAGCTGAATACCCTGTTTGGAGGAACACGGCCCAATGCACAGAGCGCTGAGCGTGTGTCAGCTGTGGAAGGCTGTGCAGATCCCAGGCCAGTGTGATGGGACACAAAGAGCAGAGCAGTCTGACTATATACTGTGGGATCTGTGGGAACTACGGTTTGCTACACTGTGTGTGTGTGTGTGTGTATATATATATATATATAGGGCATGTGCTGATCGTTTCATGTGCAGCATGAAAGACTGTTCACTACTGTTCAGAAATGTACTGTTATACTTGATGACTGTCATTCTATTCTATCCCATAATGCCATCAGCCTACTGAACCAGACTGTAGCCTCCTGGTCGCAGGGCCACATACCTGCTGGGCCCCCTGCCTCTCGGGCCTTGGCACGGGCCTCGGGGTTGGCGCAGGCGGGCCGAAGGCCGTCCACCTCCTGGAAGCTGCTGCTCTGCTTGCCCCAAGCGTGGTGGATCTGCATAGCCGCCTCCCGCTCGGCCGCCAGGTCCAGGTCCTGCTGGGCCAGGTGGGCCCGAAGCTGCCTGATCTCGAACTGCCCAGACACACACGGGAGACGGGAGGGCCGGTGAGACGGCCCCCTCCTCCGCACTCACCTGCAGCTCTCGCTGGCTCTCTGTCGTCAGGACTTACTTGCATTGTCATAAACGCACCGTCCGCAGCACAGGTGTAATGGAGCCTGAAATCAACCCGGGTGGATTTTCACGCTAATTTGGTCCATGAAACACCATGTTCTGCAACTGATTAATTGTGTAATTACATTTGTCCCAGATATGGATGTAGATATTGACAGGCCATAGGTCAGGTAAACAACCCCAAGGGAAGAACAAACATTCCCATAATGCACAAGGCTGGTCCTTTTCACTAGCTCGGAGCGGATGGGGCTTCAGCTCTTCTCTAATCGGGAGCGCGTGACATATTTTAGGTAAATCAGCATCTTCCACTGTATCTTAAATGAATTCTATTGCATTTTAGAATTACAGTTCAAGCAAACACAACAGACACAATACAGAAGAGCTATATCCGCTGAATTATGAAAATGGAATTTCACTGACAAGCTCTGTCAAAAGCATTGTACATCAATTTTACATAAATAAGTCACTATTAAACAATATCATATATTACATATATTTCTTTTTGTATACTAAACCAATGTGTTGCAAAAAAACCCACTAAATACAAATGAACACCCTTTCTTGTGCAGTAATGTGCTTTGTTTATGTGTGCCACTGCTGCCCTCTGTTGGTGAAAGTACATATCTCATATTTGGTGTTTAATGATGTAGAGCAGAGGTTCTCAATCTCAGTCTTGGAGACCTCATGTACATTTTTCATTTCTATAGCTGTAACTACTATAACTATACTATAAGTGAATGACTTGACAATGGTCTGGGTCATTTGGCCAGGGCCCCCAGGCCTGATTGAGTGCACCTGTGTGTGCAGAGGGAGGAGTGTGAGGGGAAAGTTGGTGGTGTGAGGAGTGTGAGGGGGAGGAGTGTGAGAGTGAGGAGTGTGAGGGGGAGGTTGTTGGTGTGAGGAGTGTGAGGGGGAGGTTGTTGGTGTGAGGAGTGTGAGGGGGAGGAGTGTGAGGGGAAAGTTGTTGGTGTGAGGAGTGTGAGGGAAAGGTTGTTCGTGTGAGGTGTGTGAGGGGAAGGTTGTTGGTGTGAGGAGGGGGGGAGGTTGTTGGTGTGAGGAGTGTGAGGGGAAGGTTGTTGGTGTGAGGAGTGTGAGGGGAAGGTTGTTGGTGTGAGGAGTGTGAGGGGGAGGTTGTTGGTGTGAGGAGTGTGAGGGGGAGGTTGTTGGTGTGAGGAGTGTGAAGGGGAGGTTGTTGGTGTGAGGAGTGCTGAGTGTTATTTACCGCCTGTTCCTGGCAGATCTGAGTGAGTCTCTCTAGCTGCTCCTCCTGTACCGCTTTAGCCTTCTCATACTGTTGGAGCTCCAGTTCCATCTCCACCTTCATCTGCAGCACATACGCTACAGCCACACGCAGGCACCAGCACCACACACCACCGTTATACGCTTCTGACATACAGCAGTGATGAGCCAATCACAGGCCATGCTCTTGTCTTAAACACTGGTAGAAAAGCTGCATCCACTCTAGACTGCACTTTTTTATACGAGGCACCTCACTAACTTTGTTTAAAGCTCGATTACTTAATTATTCAGTTATTCACACACTCCTTCACTCACTCGCTCACTTTGGCATGTTTAAGATTAACCACAAGGGGGTAGCAGCATTAAAAGAGAAGAACCTGACATGATCCCATCCAGCCATGAACAGTAATAAGGCCCAAAACAAACCCTGTGCAGCTACACTACCAGTCAAAGGTTTGGACACAGCCGACTGAATGTTGATGGCTTATATATGATTTTTTCCCCCAAAACAACGTACAGTATATAATTAAAATAATAATAATGACCTTTTAAATGAAGTAAAATTGCCTAAAAAATGTATACATGTATGCAAAAAATGTATACATTTTGCCCCTCATCCTACAAAGTGCTCAGCATACATGAGAATGTGATCAGGGCATCATAGGTAGGTGCCTCATGAAGTTGGTTAAGAAGACCAAGACCAATTAGAGCCATCAAACCAAAGTGCCCAGGAATGGGTGGCTCTGAAGAACTTTACAACTTTCAACTTTACAGAAGAACTTTAAGCTTTACAGCTTAAACTATTATGGTTTAAGCATAGCATAGTCATGTGTTATTTCATTATTTTGATACCTTCACTATTTTTTTTCAAATGTAGAATACATTAAAAAGAAATAAACTAGGAGTGTCCAAACGTTTGCCTAGTAGCGTATATGAACTCAGGGGTTAATTCGATGTCCCCGCCATTGCAGAATCTTACAGTATATTAATAGTCCACTAATATCAGAAACACTGATTCGCTCAGACAGGAAGTAGGAGAAAAAAGAGGATCCGGCAGGTGCTGTGGAGCTTCACATCAGTGACACTGCGGGGCCTTGTCACTTAACGAGGAGCCATTTCCACCCAGCGAGCAGGAGCTAATACAATGCGAGTCTACCTGTGGGCAGTCTCGCGCGCTGTGTCAGCGCTCTGCGGGGTGGACGGAAAGTTTCTATTAGAGTTCGTGCCAGTCTCTGCTGGACTGCTTCTTCTAATTTCATATCTCAATTAGGCTGGGCCTGCTCAGCCGTGACGCTCCCCACGGGCGGCTCCCACGGTCCTCCCTGCCGCTCTCACTGGCCTTCTACTGCAGCCGCAGCTGGGTCTGTCCTGCCCTTCCATTCACGTTTATTACTGCCATGAAAGTAAACAATAAAAGTGGGCAGGTGTAAGGCGTGAAAGTGGAGTATGAGTCTTAAAACGTTCTTTTTCATATTTGTCGTCATGACTGAGCTTGTTTGCTTTTGCCTTTACGAACATGTGACAAGTGACCACATTTCTCTTTAATCTGGCCGTTTCACATTTCATAAACTGACTGTACTTGGAATCACAGGCATTATTTACATATTATGTTATGTGTGCATAAAAAGGAGTTTTTAAGAGTTTTACCTACAGGCTATAAGGCTACTGAACCTGCTGTAGCTCATTCCGTAATGCCCTTGTAGGTCATTAACCCCTCAAGAACAATATTGTTTTTTTTTGTGATTTTAGTGCCACTAGGTTAAAATTTTCACTTCCCAGCGTGGCCATGGAAACAGAACAGGCTCGGCTACTCCAGCCTCTCAGGATTTTTGTCACAGATTATTATTATTATTATTATTATTATTATTATTATATTCCACTTTGATGAGTTAGTGATCCTAACCCTGAGGATCAGCTATGGTCTGTCACAAAGCCTTTAACACACTGACTCCTCATTTGTTGAACCATCACTGCTGCTGTCTGTTAGCAAAACACGCTAGAGGTCACAGTCCAAAGGTTAGGGCTCAGCCACATGCAGCGCCTGCAGCAGCCACCGGGGGGCGTACCGCTGAGGCCCCGTGCAGGTGGCAGAGCCTTAAGCGTTCAAGCCGGGAGCACTCAGGTCAACTGCTGCTCTACATCTCTCTTTCTGCTCCCCATCACTGCGCTTTTACATTAACGTCTTTAAGAGCAAGAAAGCACAAAGTGGAAAGATTTTTCTAAATCTTGATTCTTTTGTTTTAATCAACTCAATGGTAAAATAGATCCATGTGTGTGGATGTTGGTACTTGAAAATACACAGTCTGTGAGTTACCGAAAGGTTTGGGAGAGCATTAGCGTGTTTCTCACACCTTTTATGCTGACTGCACACTCTAACAGATCCAATAACTCAGACCTATGAAAGTGAGCGAGAGACGATGTGTTTAGAGGACGGAGTGAATGAACAGTGCTGATGGAAATGCACTTTCACGTCACCACGCAGGATTTACGGGAATGCAGAAGAAGCCGGCTTGAATATCTCCTGACTGATAAACTCACTGTCTGTGTGAAGTTAGATAAATAAGTAAATGAAATCCGTGTTGGTAAAGCACACACTATACAGAATACTGATGGAGAGGCCAGGACATGGGGTGAATGCAAATGAACAGTCAGCAGAAAGTGTCTATGTGCTTCCCGGCACATAAGAGGCACGCCTGTTGATTCTGATTATATGATAGGTTTGTGTATTTGTTGTTATTTTTTTTTAAATCAAATAGTTTTTGACACTTTTATGGCAAGGGTTAGGGTTAGGGTTAACCCTAACCCTAACCCTAACCCTAACCCTAACCCTACTACTTTGATGATTGGGTGCCTGACTCAAAGTAAAAATAGAAGTTGTCAGAAGGTACCTTGTGCAAGAAATAAAGTTCTGTCAAAGAAATATGTATCTGAGTTTCACCACAACCTACAAATGCAGTCACTTGCATGTTTTGCGGTACACTACAATAAAGGGCTGTGCCACAACCATCTATTAGCCTGATAGCTTCTTCCATTCTGATGAAAGCTGAGGGGAAGTGCATGTCTGCCAACACTGTTAAGCTTCCTGATTATTCTGATAACAGATTGGGCAGAGTGCCTTGGGAGAGGGGGCGGGGCAGGGCATGGGGCGGGGCCACTGACCATGCATACGCATGCATTAATAGATCTGCTTAAGCAGTATGGGTATTATACTCCTTTCAGCACCTGCAGCAGGTCAGCATGAATTTTAATGGGAGGGATGCGGGCCAAGCTGCCCTAGAAGCCCTTACTGATCGAAGAACAAATAGACTTATAATGACTACCTGTCACAACGGCAACCATCCTCTCTGCCTCTTTATGGAAGCTGAACAATTCCTTTTTATTAACGCGCATATCAGTAAATCTACTTTAAATCACTCAATACTTTCACCCATCACAAAACACTAACAGCATCTCGAGTGTCCAACTAGTGTAAATACCAAAACAAGGAATAAAACAAATCACCATCGATGATCCTCTTGACCCTCCAGATGCGGAGGGTGATGATGAGGCTGATGGCGTCCCAAGGGCTGCTGGGGCCGTTGGCCACAGTGGAGGCCACCATCGGAGCCAGCGAGAGCACGATCACAGCGCCGTCGAATACCTGCAGCCAGTGCACAAACACACCTCCAGTCCTGGTCTCGTCAAACGGAAGGGACGAGTTCAACAGGGATAAGGAGCAGTATGTCCTGAAGTAGCTGATTCAAGACATTATCGAATTCCCTCCAATCAGTCACTAAAATGGAATCATGCATCACAGACCATAGATATTTCTAGAAAGTAAAAATCCATGCAATTTCATAATGTGGAAAAATCAGTGGAAAAATCCATGAAATTTCATAATGCTCACTCAGGTAACCGAACACTGAGCGTTTGAATGCTTAACTTTTTTCACTATGTGTTTATACAGTTCTTAGCTGTACATTACTGGTCATATGACTCAGGAGGAGCACGCCAGTACTGTGAGCAGAGCAGCCAGCAGAGAGCCTCTCCTACCGCTCCACAGCTATGACCCTGAGAGCATGACACTGCAGCAGGGAAACTATTGCCTCTCGTCTCCTTTCAAGGTGTCCTCTCTCTATCTCCCTCTCTCTTTTCTCTCCTCTCTTTCTCTCTCTCTCTCTCTCTCTCTCTCTCTCTCTCCTTTCTTCCTGTCCCAAAAGACCCCTGGGGAGCTTACCTCAACTTTGTTCTCTATGTAATCCCATATCCCCAGTACCACAATCCTGAAGACAGTCTGAGAGAGAGAGAGAAAGAGGCAGAGACAGAGAGACAAGGAGAAAAAGTAGGAAGAGCAAATAGTAGGGAAGGATTCACAGAAAGTCACAGAAAGTGGAAGAGAAACAGATTCACTGGAAAAAATGTCAGGATAAAATTTTGTGACAGGTCCGCACATTTGTGTCTCCGTTATCGAGGTGCTGGGCTGCTGAGCCCTTGATTTAAAGCAGAATGTGTGCATAAAATACAGAAGGAGATTCATAAGGATGAGAGACAGAGAGGGTCTTCTGGCCAAGTCCATGCAGCAGAGCTAAAGAATGGGTTTGCAGAGGAAAAGCAGACATTCCGTAATTCAGAACCTAAAGGATTTGGAGCAGCAGTAGCGATAGTGTTGATACCCCCACTGCTTGTAAACGTCTATGAATCCTAGGAACCTGAATACCTCACCAAAACCTAATTCCAACCTTAAATCTAGCTTTCTTTCATCTTTTCGTAAAATGCTACCCATAAATCATCATTGACAATGTGATATATTCATAGACTCCACAACAACAGGAATTCATCCAGATAACTGGAGGAGGTGTATAAGGGAGGTGTATAAGGGTTGCTGACACAGAAGGCTGAAGCCCCCTGGTCAGCCTTCCGACATTTCAGTTTTGGGCGTGCGCACACACACACATACATACCTCGTTGAAGAAATATTAGACAAACAGCCAGACACACACACCTCAGTGAAGAAGAGTGCGAGAATGACCAGGCTGATCCAGTGGATGATGCCAGCGAACTGGAACGCATTGGTAACTGAGGAGATGAAAAACATGAAACACCCTCAGCAGAATGGAAAGCTCTTTATTCAAAGCCTTACAGCGGTCTGGCACAACCCAAAGAACAAGCACACATGCATACAGCATAAAAGTCGCATTACTGTTTTAATTTCGAACAAACATTAAGGCTTCTTAAATTGAACTTTTGACGTGTATAATACAAACAGCTCCAATAAACACCTGCCTTGCAAACTGCCTTGCAATTATCACTGATTCATTGCAACCCGTGAAGCCGCAGTCAGGTTGGTATTGCCCCGTGCCTCCAATCCTTCCAGGGTGACTAAGTTCATGGGAAGACAATTCCCTCAAAGAGAGTGACCTCAGAATCCCTCCCATTCCGACAACCTGAGAGTCACCCTTGTTATGTGGAAGCATATTTCCCACGCACACCCATGTCAAATTCAGGTGACGTGAAAAGTGCCATTTCCCATTACGGCAGCCGTCTGAACTGGAAGCACGTAAGGTATTTGCGCTATTCAGATCCGCCCGTCCACTCCCGCAGGGCCGGCTGGGCTATGATGCCTGCAGCAGCTTCCTCTGCCCGCCTGCCTATTTATCAGCCCAATTATGGCTAATCACTGTGCTGCATTCAGCTGTCACCCTGCTGTCTCCCCCTTCACACACACGCCCTCCTGGCCCATCTGTCTTTGTTTGTCTCGTTCACCCGTCCGTCCGTCCGTCCGTCCGTCGCTCCATTCATCTCCCTCCATCCATCAATCCCAGCACCCGTGCTGCTCTGCTTCCACTCCTCCGCTAATCTCGCGCTCTGAATTTGTCTTCCTCCACCCCCCTCACTCATCCTCGACACGTCTATCGGGGACTTTTTAAAAAGGCCAGACGGGATGAGGAGATGGAGGTAAATAGTAAATAGTGAAGATGCTATTTTTATGAACACTTCATTCATGATTGAAAGGTATGTTATAACCAAATATGAATATTTTGCCAAGATCATCACACTTCCCAAAGGTCAACAAAGAACCATGACTTGTAACAGGCTTCTGACTTGGCAGGGGTATTTTTGAGAGGAAACTATCATTGGGGTAGTTGAGGCTGAGTAGTTATTTAGATGTAGGGGTAACTATAGTAGAAGGCTATGAGAATGACAATGGTAGTTCTTGTTTTAGATGCATTTGGCTGGGTGGGTTAATTTGATCTTAGAGGTAATTAGTCACTGTGCTTAAAGGCTGTTTTATGCAGGGGGTTATTGTTGAAGGTCATTTGGTAGTGAGAGTTCATTTTAGCTGAGGGATGATTAGCTGTGGGGTAATTGTGTTTGAAGGGTATTTGGCTGTGATGCATAATTCTGGAGGAGGAGTATTTGGCTGACAGGGATCATTTTAGTTGAGTTTTTAGCTATGGGTTGAATGGTGTTTGGTAGTTTATGGGCAGTTGGTTGAGGGGCAGTTATCTGTAGTTGAAATTGAAGGATTATTTAAGTGTTGGTATATTTGTGCATGAAGGCTATTACATTGACAGGGTAGTTGCTGTTGAGGGGGCCGATCAAGGGTATTTTGGCAATTGGGGCAATTGACTGGGGGGTAGTTGAGTCTGAAAGTTTATTTAGATTACACTGCTTACACTGCTTACACTTCCAGTTCCTTCACAGTTGCTCTCTTTCATTCCAATCATTAATTTGTTTTAATTTGTCCTTCCTCAACCTGCTGTTTCCACCTCTGTCTCTCCTGGTTTAGAAATGCCTCCTTTAATTCTGGCAGTGTGCTGTTCTCTGCGCATTCTGTCAGTACTCTCTGCTCCTCTTCCTACGCTTCTCTGCTCGGAGACTTTGCCTAACCATGCTGCACTGAAACACACAGAAGCACCAGGCCTTTCAGATCTTCACAACGTAATAAAAACGAAGAACAACAGAGCCCTACCCAGCTCTCCCATGTTTTCAGTATCTATGTTTGAAAATCAATATCAGTAATGTTGTTGATCATAATAACCTATCCTACACCAGAGGGGAGCTGCTCTGTGTTCCCTAACCCTATTCCCTCGAGCCCTACGCTCCCTCAGCCTTATGCGCCATCACCTCTGTGTTCTCCCATACCCATAATCCTCACCTCTTACTCCAAACTAAACCCAGCCCTAAGCCCTAACCACGCTGGAGTTAATATACGCTGTCATGCAGCATTTAGAGTGTTTACATTATTAGAAGTAGTAAACACTATTACTATATTTAACCACACTGACTGTCAAGTCTGTCTGACAACTGTCAACAACATCAGAGAGAACATGGCTGACATCTGGCAGTGTTGACAAATTAGGTTTTATTTTCACAAAACAAATGAGTAGTGTAGTTTGTGTAGTAGCCATTTAGTATTTTTCTGTTGATGTTAGTTGCTAACAGAAACGACAAATGTAAAATCTTTCTTCAGAAATATCAATACCATGTTGGCATCATGGTTGTGACATTGGACATATTAACATTAAGATTTAAAATATTCAAAAACTATAAAACATACCAGAGAACGTCTGACACTGATATATTCTGCAGAAGGGAAATGTGGCACGGGATCCTTCAGAGTGACAGCTGCCCTTGATGCTGCCTAATTGTATGACATTTTAATGAAAGTTTGACAGTGTTGACAAAATGTGGGCACTTAACTTTGAAACCTTACAAAAGTGTGTCATTGAACAATAAGCTTGCTCATATGAGATCTTTTTGAACATTGCTTTTAAAGTCTTTTAAAAGATTTACATTTGAAAAACATTTAAATATATTTAATTACTTATGACAGTGTGAGCCCTCTGTGGACACACTGTTTTAGTTGTAATTGTAGTGACACATTTGATATCATAACGACTTTTATGTTGTTATTACAATTGAGGAGGACAATTGTGGTAAATGTATTCTCCTAAAATCCTTCATAACACTTTCAGTTAAAAATATGTTCATCACTAAACATGATCGCAGTTACAAGTGCAGGGCAGGCTTTATCCCATTTCTCAAGAATTAGTGAACTATGATTCAAATGTTTCCTATTAGCATACCTGCATTTCTTTCATAATTTTTTACTTATAATAAATAACTTTCAGTTAATTATAACTTCAATGATTCGAAAGCTAAACATCTGAACAAGTCAGTGTGTACAGGTTCAGACATTATTGTTTGAATGAGATATGTAACCGGCAGTATGCAAATGGTGGTTCTTTCACACTGCTCTAATTCACTGTGGTAAATAAGCTGATTCATTCTAATAGTTATTAAACTGAGCTGACCAAACACAAGCATGAATGAATATGTACCAATGCACACCCAGAAGTCAGGAATCACCCCCTGAGCAGCAGCACGAACATGTTGCAAAAGTCGCTTTGGCCAATCTGTCACAAATCTGCACAATGACATAGACTCATAACTGGGGAAAACTGTAACCCAATTTAAGCACTGGGTTCTCATATGTGTAAGAATCCACCAGCGTTGCGATCAAACCGATCCCTCCGATCCCTTCCTGTGCTTAGCGAAGCTCTGGGGCGGGGCTGTGTGACGGTGGTGCTCAGGGGGGGCTTACACTGCAGCAGCCTGGTGTCGACGAGCAGCTCCACACACAGCAGGACCACCACCAGGATGACGCAGGCTACCAGGAAGCAGTTGAAACCTGCGCTCAGCAAGCAGACCTGCCACAGGGCCGCCCGCCTCCCACAGCAGGGCTTCAGCCAGTTGGACCTGAAGGACACACAGAGTAGAGCTGCCACAGTCACCACGCTGCCCAAATACGCCCAGTGCTACCAGCTTACACAGTTTTTATATTCAACCTTGACTTTTTTTTTTTTAAATAAACGTTTTATTTTTACATTTTGATGCATCAGTGCACATGCTGTACAGCAAGGGCTGTCCTCTCCAGTCCTGGGGCTCCCCCCACACACACTGTTTCAAATGGACCGTGGCCCGGTAGATCTGCTGGGAATACGTCCAGCGGCGCAGGGCAGCTGGGACCCAGGACAGGAGCTGAAACCCCTGGTCTACAGACATCAAGCATGATTGGAAATCAATTTCTTTAAGTATGCAGACATTCTACCTTGTAGGGGGCATCATTTTGTAAAAATGTAAATGTAAAATCTCACATTTCACAGAAAACCATAAACATATAGAAGAAACTATTAGTGCACATACTGTATTCTATAGCACATTACATTTCTATCACTCAGCATCTGCCAGACAGAGAGGGAATCACACCTTCACACATTGTGTTTCCTTCTTTTAATAAATGACCAATAGTAAGGACCCTTCTGGACCGGCTGAAAGTGATCCATTCGCTGTTTAATCATAATACACACATTTCTTAAGCATTTATTGTCTTTTTGCTGAGTAAAATTCTATTGGATTAATCACTTATGTGCTCTTCGTTGCTCTCCCTCACACACCACACCATCCCCCAGTGCTCCCCTCTTTCCTATAAAGATTGACTAATTGAATTGCCCTGTTGATGGCCTTATTCACGCCTATGCTCTCTGTATTCTTGTCACTCTCCTGCTCCTGCATTCTCCCTCTCCCTCTCTCCCTCTCTTTCCCTCTCTCTCTCTCTCTCTCTCTCTCCTTCTCTCTCTCTCCCTCTCTCTCTCTCTCTCTCCCACCTTCTGCTGCTGTACCTTTGCCATCAACAATCACCGTCTTGGCACTTAACAGGAATGCAGGGATATTCATTATCAGGAACATATGCTATTATCTGCATTCCATAATCATATAAATGCTTCAGAGACTATATGCTGCAACTTGGCAAGCCAAACATTTGTATCCAGGAGCTTTCTGGAATGCATCCCATTTCAATGTCTCTCTCTCTCGATTAAATACTGTGAGACCAACGTAACAAATCTGATGGTCCGTATTGGAATGCTGGAGAGCAGTCATGAGCATAGAATTTTCCAGCGCAAGCTTCAAGCTCCTGCTATGCATCGCAATGCATCCCAAAGGATCCTGGCAGGACGGGATGGACCGTTTGTTCAGCCAGTCTAACCTCATCCTGTAGTCCTATCCCAACACACACACACACACACACACACACATGCGCGCGCACACACACATACACACACACACACACACACATCTGGAGGCCACAGACTCCATCCCTCATAAGCAGCCAAAAAGATGATTGCTTAACAGCATGGCTGTGCCTACATTTGATTAGCCAGACTATGTTTACATGCTTTAGGCTTTGCCCTTGTGCTGAGTGAGCGGGAAGGGCAGAGAAGACAGTGGCACGGTGTGGGTAGCTGAGGGGCGATGCTGCTCATACCCTCCTAGCACTCTCCAGTGCTGCGGCCTTCTTACAGGACTTACTGCAAAGCCCAGATGGGCTGCTTTGCCGTGGATGCTCTGGGCCACTGATACCACACTGGCGCACTGACTGCAAACAGAAGTTTGCTGAATGTGGTCGCATGTCTTCATAGGCGTCTCGACTACAGTGGGAACGGAGACGCATGGCTGGAGACGAAGCGCTTCTCCCCGCTGTGCTTGAGAGCAAAGGCCGCCCTAAATCTCTCTAAACCTAATATGTCCCTCCACTCTGGCAGGGTGAGTGATAGGGTGAGGGTGAGATTTGTGGACAATAAATAATTGAGAATAAAAGAGCGGTTGTCAGCAGAGGAGGCAGGCGAGCTGATTTAGGCAGGGTCCACGTCTCCTCAGGAGGGTCCCAACAGCACTGTAAGCTATAGAGGACCCATGAAACCTCAAACACAGCTATCAGAAGGCCAGGACACAGCTCACGGCCTGGACACAGCTCATGGCCTGGACACGGCCAGGGAATAAGTCTCCAGAGTCAGTGCAAAGCCCAGAAACATCCGGAGGAATCCTGCTCAGATAACGTTTCAGAAGTGCAGCAGTGCAGGGCAATCAAGGCAAGACTGGGAGGCGCTAATGAACGGTCCCTTGGGTTGGATTACTCTGATTAAATGCTAACCATCACAGAGATGGCATTCATGAAATGTCAGCTATACCACAACAGGATGACACTGTCCTCTTTATACAAGCACCAACCTTAGAAAAGACACAGGCCACCCTGCAAAACGGAAATCACTCATGTCATGAAAGTGTTAGATGATTTTTACAGCTGGCTCCACTGTGCTGTAATGAAACCTTTGGCAATAACTTAAAAAAATCAGTGGCAGGATCAGTCAGTGGACGCACTCTGGGTTCGAGAAGAAGACACAGCTCCAGCATGTTAGGCAAAACTATGGAACACAGGAAGTAAACTTCATACGGAGACCATTCTTTTGGATAAATTGTTTGGTGTTTGGGTGGGAGGGGTAAAAAGATGCAGGGTGGGAAAATGAGAGAGAGAAAGAGACAGTTTGAGAGAGAAAAGAGAGAAAGGAAAGAAGAGAGAGAGAGAAAGGAAGATGAGATGAGGTGAGTATGGACAAGAGGGCAATATATGTGTGTAATTCTGACAGGAACTCTGATAGGGGGTTCTATCTTGCTCTGCTGTCTGAATACAAGGTGAGCTAGAGGTCTGAGACTGATAGACTAGATTGTACAGAGGAGCCCCTGCTGAAGTGACTGCTACAGCAGAGGTGTAAGTCAGAACTGCCCTCTCCACACCACGAAATGAATGAGAGCCTTCGGCTGGATGACTGAGCAACACATGGAGCAGAAACCAGTCACAGAGCTAACCTGCAAACACACACGTTTCTCTTTGCCCTCTTTTCTTTAAAGCCTGCTTCAAATTGCCCCTGTGGAGGGCAAAACTGTTTCCTAATGTTACTGTAAGCTTGTTCATCTTAATTTGATGTGTTTGTGAATTATGACATAGGGCTTTCACAAATTTCACCTAATATTCTAACTAAATGTGATGAAAACCACATTTTGAGTGAAATGCATTTTGAGTAAAACAGTAAGAGACACAGAAGATAATGTAACTTGGTGTACAACTTGATTGTCAATTTAAGGGGTATTTGGGAATAGACAAAAGTACATTTCTAAAAAGTAACTGTATATGTATGTGTATTGTGTATAAATAAGCTGAAGAATCAGACACATATCTGCTGTTGTGCTGAGTGAAAAGGTGATACCTACCTAACCAATGTTACAATTTCTTTATTCAAAAGACTATACTTCAAAAGAGCTTAGTCTCTACAACGTATTTTTCAAAATAGTTGTTAAATAACTTTTAATGTATTTTTACTGTGCCACTGTGATCCAGATAGCAGCGATGACAGTATCAGTAGTGAATGACCTCTGCCCTGTCCCCGTCTGGTCTTCACAAGGCCACTGGATGGCACATGGCACAGAGCCAGCTTCTGCACCGCTGGGCTCCCTGGCATAGGACACAGTGCTTTCACCAAGGCCCTCACATATATATATATACACACAAGTTAGCTAGAGGTCTAGAGGAAAGAGAAAACAATTAATAATCTACAATGAAGATGGGTATTTTAGATATTTTAAATAATTCCATTCTACTGCCAGAGTACCAAATATTAATTGACATAAATATCTCAACGTAATATAAAAAGGCTTTTCATGAGGCAAAAACATAGAAGACGAACATGAAAGAAGGCATAGGAAGGCTGAATTGGGAGAGAGGCAGCAGTGCTATATTCCAGATTAAAGTATGTGTCTAAACGTATACAGTTTCATATTTCATTTAAACCAGTTCCCTCCAGCAAAGCAGAGAGGGTATTAATCTAATAAAGCATTAAAGGAGTCCTGAGTGGGTGGTGGTGGAAATGGGGGTGATGGATTAGAGAAAGATGGGAAACTTAATTTGGGGCAAACAGCATTAAACTCCTGCCTACTGCAGTACTTATGGCAAGGTGAGGCTCTGATCACCAGTATTTGTGTTAAGGTGAGGCTGTGATTGGCAGTATTTTATTAGGAGGTGAGGCTGTGATCAGCAGACAAAGAAGAGGAATGGCTTGTCAGGTTACACTGATAAGGGAGCCTGAGTTTTTTTGCCACTGAGATGAGCGCTCGCATCTCCGGGCTGGAGTCTATGTAAAGTAAGGTCATCAGGCCACCGTCGTTGCAGACAGCTCTGGTAACTGAATAACAGTCCTTCAGACATGAACAGGCCTTGCTGTGCCAGACAACGAGGCTCCAGTGTAGCCGATGACCCGCGATGAGAAACTCAGGAAACAGGTGTCTAATATTAGTGGACTATATTTAAAAACAACAGCATCAACGGACACTGCTTGAAACACACGAAAACCTCAAACAACGTGAAACACAATCGCTCCGAAGAAACCAATGTGATGCATAAACGAGTGTGGACAAAAGTACTTCAATATTCTGAATGGTTGCTGGCACACTTCCCCTCTTCCAGGCTGAGGTCATGAAGCAGAGCACTAGGGTTAGTGTGTGGAGACAGCACCTGCATGCCCTGCCATACCCAGTGGAGCTGTTGTGCTTAATGTGCTCTGTATGGCAACAACGATAAAGATTTTACTGCCTAAGCAGCTTCTCTTTGATTTTCAGGGCATTTGATCAGACAAGCACTATGATTTACATAATGCTTGAAACTAGTGTGAGCCAAAGGGAGGAGTGTCCCAAAGGTGGCATCTGTGGAACTGTGAAGCTTTGAACCCAGAGATGATCTGCAGCATAAGGTCACTGACAAGGGTTAAGGAGATCTAAAGCTCTTCTCATGGGAAACCGCTTTGAGGAAAACCCTAACCCTAACCCTAACCCTAACCCTAACCCTAACCCTAACCCTAACCCTAACCCTAACCCTAACCCTAACCCTAACCCTAACTCTAACCCTAACCCTAACCCTAACCCTAACTCTAACCCTAACCCTAACCCTAACCCTAACCCTAACCCTAACCCTAACCCTAACCCTAACTCTCACCATAACTCTAACCCTAACTCTAACCCTAACCATAACTCTAACTCTAACCCCAACCCTAACCCTAACTGTAACCCTAACTCTAACCCTAACCCTAACCCTAACAACTCAATCGAAAGTGCAGTAAGTGCGTATACTTGGTTCTGACTGATGCAAATGGCATCACATTTAAAAACTTCATACAATTTCCAAGACAGCGCACGGAACAGAAGGAACCAGTCGCAGATGAAAGTCAGCCTTCTGAAAAACCCAAAGCATTAGTTATCAGACCTATAGCAGCAATGACATTACCGGCATTGAAAAAAATCAATCATGCAGTAGGTCTGTGGAAAATGGATTTGGCCAAACTACATTGAGCAGACTGCTGTACCTGCACCTGTTCAATCACTGCTCCGCCAAAGCTAGAAAGTCATCTGCAGCATGATAAGGTAAAGGAAACTTCAGCTTCTTCAAAATCAAGGAAAAGATATATTGAAATGTTCAATGATAGCTGTTTATTAGGTGCAAAAAGGTGCCTTTGTAACCTACTTTTTGAGTATTGATAAGCGCTCAGAAGAATGGTTTTACTATGTACAAAGCCTGACTTATTCATACCTTCCATCTGACCTATACCCAAATGAAGAAATCATGAAATGGCATTGTACTGCAGGATGTGTAAACGTGTGTGTGTGTGTGTGTATGTGTGTCACTTCTCAGACTTACAGTACATAGAAGCGAAGCTCAGTGTTTTTAATAAGCAATTAATGTTAGATTATGTGTAAATTAAAATTTAATCAGTACTGAATTAAAATGTAATATTCTTTTTTGGAGTGTAACTGGGGTATGATATAGGCTGGGAACGTTAGGTAATATGTTAGACCTTTGTAACTACAACACGAGTACATTCATAAGGTAATTAGCTTCATGCACACAACCACAAACGACCACAAAGTGGTTTCAGTTCAACATGATGTCTGACTCTCCTGATTCAGCACAAATCTTCCCAGTTGCAGAAGAGAGAAACAATGAGGAATGCAATTCCAGGCCAAGCTTCCTAACCCACTTATAAACCTCAACACTTCAGCAAGCACTGAGAAACGGAAAACCAACTAAGCACTAAATATATGCTGAATGGAGCTTTTGCTGCTGTTATCACAGCTAATCAATTTAACATCTGAGAGGTTCCTTATTAGAAATGCCACTGCACACCATTAATCTCCTGACTTACCTTAAGAAGAAGTGGGAAAAAGTGGATTGTTTATTGAATCATATACAATGTGCAAATTTATCACAGGAATGAGAATGCACTAAACTACATCTTTTAACACTAGAATTGCTATGAGGTAATTTTAACTCCTGTCACTTAATGACAAATTATACACATTAACACATTATAGCACATTATCACACATTATAAATAATATGTTTTATATTATTTGACTTATCACGTAATTGACTTGTTGTTGATATTAACATTTTGGTTTAATTAAATTAAATTGTTTTAAAAATCCATTTGTACCCATGTTAGTAAATAAATAGCTACATCTTTGGAACTGCAGATCTTTGCATCATATTAAGGGGAGCGTAGCAATATGGAGGCTGTGTATTAATTGTAAGGTATTTATATATTTAATTATGAGGCTGTGCAATATCTTCAGGACTGGCTGGTGTGTTAGATTGTGGTGATTGTATAGGATTGTATGCCAATTAGGGGGTTTTGAAGCAACACGATAAGAATGTGACTGTGTAATAATTATGGGACTAATCATTAAAGAACTGTGCAATAATTACTGAACTGTGTATTAATTGCATGTCTTCAAATAATCGGAGAGATTACTTTTCTTAAAGGCTTGTAGGCTGTGAAACATTATCATTTTAAACTAAAAAATTACACTACTTCATATGATTGAAAATTCTCTGTATTAAGTCCAGGGAAAAATTCCCTGAAGGGATAGAAAATATATCATAACATTGCATGGCATATAGTACTCACAGAAAAAAAACTATTAGTGATTACATCTTGAATTATAATTAAGCCAAGAAAAATGTAACTTCTGGTAGAGGATCCATTGCTTGAAGCAGTTATTTCTTGATCTTTGATGATTAGCAGTGCTTTTCACTAAAATCTTACTCTTAAAAGAATTGTTTTTTGATTATTGTATGCATTAATATATTGACACATTGAAACACAAAATAATTATAATTATTATGGTTTGAATTTATGTTTGACAGATAACATCTATCATCTGATAATTTGGTATCTTGGGAGAAAATATATATAACAAAAATACAACCAGCCCTCCTGACCTGTCCTGATTCATCCAAAGCAACCGAGCCAAACTTGGAGACTTCTAACCGTGGGGTTGGGGATGGGAGGATGGCTGAACACTGATATAAACCAACCAATAACAAATCAACTGAACAGCTTCTCTAATCACACTTTATCTTACTTAATGGACTCAGAGGTTCAGTATCTTTGTTTCAGTGTTTCTCTCTCATGGAGCACTTAGCACATGTGGAGAACCACGCAGTCAAGTTCCAGAATCAGGCAGAGAATTCAGGTCCGCTCTTTGGGAGAGGGAAACTATTTTGTAATTCACAGAAAATGGAGACAGCTCTAGCCTGCATCTGCCCAGCAGTGGACCAGCTGTTGCCCATTAAGTGTTCTTGCCCTTGTTTTTTTCTTATCAGGACACTTCTCCCTCTCAGTTAGAAAAGCAATCTCAGTGTATGCATGTCCATGAATATTAACAAATCCTCATCTATCCAAAAACATCACCTCTGTTGAGTGGCCAGGAGTGGCATAGGTTTTGAATGCTGTCAAACCATATGAAGCTTTCTGCACTTGCTATACAGGCTGAGACACAAGACTGTGCTTCCGGTCCTTAGACATGAGGGAACATGGTAGCCAAGAGTATCTTTCAGACCACAGCAAACATACCCCTGCCAAGTGTTATTTATTCAGGCTCAAAATGACTCAGGGTTAAAATGAGCTACACATGCCCCAGCTGAATGAAATCATTTGCTGAACAGAACCATTAGAATGGTAATAGAGCTTCTAGCAAGTAAGTCAACACATTAAATAACCAATACACTAGAAGCAGGTCATCTGTAGGCTTAGGGCCTCATATACACAGAAGCAAATCTTCACATGCTGCACTCTTGGGGTGTTCTGACTGAGGATGCACATATTGGTAAGAACTGCCCTTTTGCACTGATCCAAGCCCACTCCAGATGTCCCTCTTACACTAGTGTTAGAAGCAGGATGCTGATTTAGCTCCTAGAAAAGACCATGCACCCAGATCTCAGATCAGCAGGGCGCAAAGCCATCTTCATCTTATCGCTAAGTCATGCTTAATACAATATTCTGTACAAAGATTGTTGCAACATTTTCACAGATAATCTGGGCGTACTAATCTTGAGAGCAGAGACATTCAAATTCCAGACGTCCGGGTCCTACTTGTTGTCCACCCTCCCTTTACCCGGGAGTCAGGTGAGATGACAAAGTGGCTAACCAAGTGGTCAACCTGTTACATTAATCATTTAATCAACTATAAGGGATTTACAAATTCCAGGACCAGATTTGGATACCACTGAATTCCACTGCTACAGAGCTTTAGAAGCCAATGAAAAGATTTGTGCATTTAAAAGTGATGGTAAAATCCATACCACTACCAGGAAGAGTCAGTATTGAAATGATCTTGTGTTGTGTTCTTAAAGCTACGATAGTAAGATGAACCAATTCATAGCCATATTTGTGATTTTATGAACTTCAGGCTGTCGCAAAAATTCTGGATATTTCACAAAGAATAATTAATCAAATGCAGTTTAAATGCAGGTATTAAAGTATATTTATCATGTAGGATTCTCATGTTTAAGAGGCAACCACTTTATTCAGTCCACCAATACCACAAAGATTTAAATAAATAAAAAAATAATAATAAAGTCAAACTGGTCAGAGATGAGGAACAGAAGACCTGACAGTGCTGGACAATCCCACACACCCTGTTGTCATGGTTTCTTGCACATTCTGCTCATGGAGCCCAGTTGCCAGAAAACACTAATAATACTGTGCAATACTAATAATACTGTGCAATACTAATAATACGCTGTTAGCTTTAACCCTGCACCAAATCTGCAAGCACTGCAAATGGACCATGAAGGTAACAAGAACAAGCACCTTCCTACACCACTTCCCACTCTTCCTCAATATTTAGACTACTTTAGGGACTGGCGCAGGAGGACCTGCATTCTCTGGCCTTTTCTGGCATGTTCCATGGAAGTGGTACAATACCAATGTGAATGTGTAAAGTTCTATGATGGATGCTAACAGGTCTTGGATCAGCATACTGCAGACTGAAACCTGCCAAAGATAAGCTTTAACTGGAAAAACAGCTAAAATGACAGCACTGCTTGTGTTCCTAGCATCAGGAATGTGTAACCTGTTATTTAAAGCGACAGGCAGGTATGGGTAAACCTGTCGCAGCACTGCTCCAGTGACAGAGCTGAGCGTACAGAGATCATGGCGAATGTACACATTGGACAATCCAGCGGAGAATGAATAGGCATGATTGATGTGTGTTCTTTGCATAATTATCAAGAACAACATGGAAGGGCATTCTTTTTCAACAGATTACTTCAGATACGTTTCGGTCACATTTTGAAGCTTCCACAGAATTAAAATACAATGCAACTTCCTTGAAATCTTTTAAACTGCACCCAATATCTGTGGAATACCAAACATTTTGTACATGCCATTTTATCGTAGTGTGTGTTCCTAAAGGCATCTGAAAAATAAAACTGGAGAACTCTAGGAGCTCAACAGAGGAAAGTACAAACAGCTGCTTAAAAATGTCGTGGAGATATTCATCTACTCGCATGAAAACCCAGAGAACACTCCTCATTTATACAGATGTAGTGGCCAGTTAAACCAAAGACCTAGGTAGGGGATTCAGCTGTGAAATGCAGCAGTGTCTATGCTGAGCTTTAGATTAGCTGGGACTTGGTAACTGTAGAGCCTGTTTAGCTCATGATGTATGTGTCTCTCAGTCTTTGGCTATAAACATCAGCAATTTTGTTGCTACTTCAATAAACCAATTAAGAGTTGAATGCCAGTGAATGAACCCATAAAGGTTCCCTACAATGTAAATGCTATTTGGAGCAAAAGAAATGTGATTTCAGGGGAACCCCATTTTTATCATGGACTCACAGCAGCTTTGCAAACAATTAGTTTTACCTTCGTTTCTGGTTGGTTAGAATCAAATTCAGTAAACCAGCGATTATTTCACCCGTGTATATGTTGCTTTGTTAAACGTAAGGAGACAAAGCCTACCGCAGGCCCACTATCTGATCTAGATGTAAAACAATCTATCCTATATGATCATATATTGAAATGACTTCAAAGGCAAACAACAAAGACATACAAACAATTACGATTTTTATACAAACAAATGAAGTTTAACGAATCCAAAACGCCTTACTAAATTTAGACAGGGACTATTGTACTACTAATAATAGAGCTTCAGTTGGCATTAGAAGACACAATGAAACTATTCATATGTACTGCCCGTGAGATTAGTGATCCCATGGTTATTAATTAACCACAAACAATGGCAATCCAACTCAGTTACCATTCCATTCGTGCTGAGGATATGAGTCACAAAAGCAGCCGTCAGTGAACCACGACATGCCCACATTCTTTCTTGAGTTAAGAAACAAAAATACATCAGCCTACTCATTTCTCTCATGGAATCTTCATGACTGGCATGTCCTGGAATGAATGTGACTTGAAAATCAGGAATTTTGATCTGTAAGGTCAGAATGTATCCAACATAGTTTCAGTATTGCCCTGTTGTCACTGGCTGTCAGAAGATGACAGTAGGTTTCGCTGTATCATAATTTGATCTACAATCAACATCGGAAACTGCAGTCAGCAGAGTTGTATGAAGGAGGGTTTAGCCATATTTAACGTAAAAATGCCAAGTCGTGTGATATGATTAGCCAATCGTGCTGAGAGAATATAAAAACATACACTGAGCCTTATGCAAGAAGCACACATATGGACATATCCATCCTTAAATGGCTGGTGTTACACTGGAATCTGTAGCCACCGATTTATGTTACTGTAATCTGCTCTTAAACTATTTATCTATCATTTCCATGCACTATTCAATGAACGCTTTTACAGATTTTACCATAAGGAAACATGAACAGTAATTGAATACCCATGAGAATATGTGACGCCACTGTACATTCATAAGAAATGAGTTAAACACCACCCAAAATGTTTTCAGGTGATGGGTTATCCTCTCATATCCATTTACACAAAGGTATGCATGTCTGGGACCAGCATCACAACATCTAGAAACATTCTGCTGTGTGTTTAACCCATTTATTATGACGGCACAGAGGGGTCACGTATTCTGAAGACCAACAGAAATGGTGATCTGTGGGCTGCAGCACACAGCAAATTCTGCTACAGTCAGAATTTGGTGGTCACAGATTTTTGTGTAACACTGGCACAAGCAATTTAAGGGGACATGTCATATCAGTTAATTTTCTCGCATTTGTTCTAGTAGATAGCAAACTTCACCAACGATCCAGATGTGTCAAACAGGAAAAACAAAAACAACACAAATACATTAACACACCTTTATGGAATAGGTTGATGTTGATCTTGACCGGCGCTGTTGTGACATCCCTCATTCCCCAGTGCTCCACTCCAACATCACCCCCATCACGCATATTTGGTGCTCTGTCCTGCTCTTGGTTTGAAATTATACTCATGTATGTACTGCCTTACTCTGGTGAGATGTTTATCTAATTTCATAGCAAACTAGCTCTTCTGTGACTATACAGACTCTTATGTCACAGAGCAAATAACAAGAGTGACTTATATTGTTCGACTTAATTCGGTATAGATATGTTTTTCTTTACTGATCTCTGAAATGAGCTTTTTAAATATTTTCAAACTTAGTTTTTTTCATTTCATCCTTAGTTCTCTCCTTAGATGGCCTATTTTACATATAAAAAGCATATATGGACAAAGCGTACAGGGCATTTTAACGTTATATATCATTAGTCCTACTAAATCTTGTTAGAAACATGACAATTTTCTAGCATGTAACATCACTTATAAGCACCATTTCCCATTATTATAATTACGAATGTTTGTGAGTCTAACATGGCACAGCCGTATAAATGTAGGAGAAAATTAGGATAAGGACATGAAAATATTCTAGAATGATGTCCAATGATCAAAGATGAGCTGACCCCTGAGGGAATTTTACTTTCGTGACGTAAGACATGCGCATACCCACACCCACACATACAGGGTAGGCCCAAATCTGGCCTGTGAAGTCTTGCTCAGTAAGATTCTTGCCCTGCCCATAGTTATGGGTGTTTGTGTTATGGGGATGCTTCTACCATGTGGTCACTTTTTATTCTTTAAAGTCTGTTCAAGGAGCAATATGTAAATTTTTACCACCAAAAAGTAAAAAAAGCAAACAACATTTACATGAAATGAAGAATGAAATTGTTTTGTAGCTCTCAGATGAACCAGTTTATGCTCCACAGACAAGGCCGCCCACATAGAGGTGGCCATGTTTAGTACAGAATCTCTGAAACATCCAAGGTTATTTAATAACATGAATTAGAATCATTGGAAAATGACTTATTGCTCCTTTAACCCCTTTAGTACAGTTACAAAGCTTAGTACTGAACAATTAAAAAACCTTGCTCAGTGTGAGAGTTCTCTTTGCTCAGATTTCAGATGTTTGATCACCAAAGAGATCTGGAAATTCCCAGTGTTGTATGTCCACTACAATAATGGAACTGGCCTTTGTATAGTTACATTATTCACCTCATCTGTAATATGTAATGTTTCACATTTGCATTTACATCCTTACTCATCTGTGTTACTTTCAAATGAAGGAAGCCTGTTTGCTATCTAGCAATTAGGAATGGACAACATCTGAATTGCTAAATGCTAATGCTGCTTTGAGTTTAATACTACATTACTACATTTAAGAAGTAACAATGTTCAGTCATATATACCTGTAGTGCATTTGGTTTTAAAAAGCATCACAATTGTAGGTGTATAGTTAACAAATACACACACACACACATACACTTAGGACTAAGAATATGCAAAGACCATCTGTCTTGTGCTCACACACACACACACACACACACACACACACGCACGCACACACACACACACTTCCACGCAAGCACTCAGGCAGGTGTGGCCTGTGGAAGCCGTGACGCTTGCCATAATGAAGCTTATGGTGTTTGTCTTTTTCCTCAGCATGGAGCAGAGCATGGCTCAGCGCCTGTCCGGCGTGAGTCACGCTACCCAGACGGGACGGCAGCAGCCCAAAAGCCACCAGAGAGGCCCAGGCCTTCTCCACTTCCAGCAGGACGTACACCCCAGCAACAGAGCAACTTTACCATCCCAGCAGAACTCAAATACACACCTCTCACCAGCACTTGAGAGGTGCTACTCAGTCACTGTTATATGGTGCTAAACAGTTTCAGCTTTGTGTTATAAATATATATCTCCACAGGACTTCAAGATCCTATTAGAGACCATGTAGGAAAGAACATGTCTGAAATTTTTCAAAAAACATTATATTAAAATAAGGAATCCAATATATGCTATATATAAACTGCGAAAGTGCACATTTGTGTTTTGTATTTGGGAACTTGACAGCTACTCATTATTTAGTTTCTTTATTGATTTACTTACTTTAACAGATATGATCTACAAGATGTCCACTGTGAAGTAACCTCAGGATAGTGTATCTTGGCTGAAAGTAAAGAGAATGAGGAGACTCTTGTTTTGGCATGTACACTGTTGGAAACTGTTTCACAATCTAAAAAAAAATGAAAAGGATTCTTCCACTTTTCTTCCACATTAACATACAGTTTTAGTGTATGTCAAGTATGATAGAGCACTCCGATAGAGGTAGAGCGCACCAGTAAGGGTAGAGCACACCAATAAGGGTAGAGCACTCCAACAAGGGTAGAGCACTCCAATAAGGACAGAGCTCTCCAATAAGAATAGAGCACATCAACAAGGGTAGAGCACTCCAATAAGGACAGAGCTCTCCAATAAGAATAGAGCACATCAACAAGGGTAGAGCACTCCAATAAGGACAGAGCTCTCCAATAAGAATAGAGCACATCAACAAGGGTAGAGCACTCCAATAAGGACAGAGCTCTCCAATAAGAATAGAGCACATCAATAAGGGTAGAGCACTCCAATAAGGATAGAGCGGTCCAATAAGAATAGAGCACATCAATAAGGGTAGAGCACTCCAATAAGGACAGAGCTCTCCAATAAGAATAGAGCACATCAACAAGGGTAGAGCACTCCAATAAGGACAGAGCTCTCCAATAAGAATAGAGCACATCAACAAGGGTAGAGCACTCCAATAAGGACAGAGCTCTCCAATAAGAATAGAGCACATCAACAAGGGTAGAGCACTCCAATAAGGACAGAGCTCTCCAATAAGAATAGAGCACATCAATAAGGGTAGAGCACTCCAATAAGGATAGAGCGGTCCAATAAGAATAGAGCACATCAATAAGGGTAGAGCACTCCAATAAGAATAGAGCGCTCCAATAAGGGTAGAACACTCCAATAAGCGTAGAGTGCTCCTATAAGGGTAGAGCGCTCCTAAAAGGGAAGAATGCTCCAATAAGGGTAGAGTGGTCCAATAAGGGTAGAACACTCCAATAAGCGTAGAGTGCTCCAATAAGGGTAGAGCGCTCCAATAAGGGTAGAGCGCTCCTAAAAGGGTAGAATGCTCCAATAAGGGTAGAACGCTCCAATAAGGGTAGAGCGCTCCTAAAAGGGTAGAATGCTCCAATAAGGGTAGAACGCTCCAATAAGGGTAGAGTGTTCCAATAAGGGTAGAAGGCTCCAACAAGGGTAGAGCACTCCAATAAGGACAGAGCTCTCCAATAAGAATAGAGCACATCAATAAGGGTAGAGCACTCCAATAAGGATAGAGTTCTCCAAAGGACAGAGCTAAAGAATAGAGCACATCAATAAGGGTAGAGCACTCCAATAAGGACAGAGCTCTCCAATAAGAATAGAGCACATCAATAAGGGTAGAGCACTCCAATAAGGATAGAGTTCTCCAATAAGAATAGAGCACATCAATAAGGGTAGAGCACTCCAATAAGGATAGAGCTCTCCAATAAGAATAGAGCACATCAATAAGGGTAGAGCACTCCAATAAGGACAGAGCTCTCCAATAAGAATAGAGCACATCAATAAGGGTAGAGCACTCCAATAAGGATAGAGCTCTCCAATAAGAATAGAGCACATCAATAAGGGTAGAGCACTCCAATAAGGATAGAGCTCTCCAATAAGAATAGAGCACATCAATAAGGGTAGAGCACTCCAATAAGGATAGAGCTCTCCAATAAGGGTAGAGCACTCCAATAAGGGTAGAGCACTCCAATAAGGACAGAGCTCTCCAATAAGAATAGAGCACATCAATAAGGGTAGAGCACTCCAATAAGGATAGAGCTCTCCAATAAGAATAGAGCACATCAATAGAGCACTCCAATAAGGGTAGAGCACTCCAATAAGGACAGAGCTCTCCAATAAGAATAGAGCACATCAATAAGGGTAGAGCACTCCAATAAGGATAGAGCTCTCCAATAAGAATAGAGCACATCAATAAGGATAGAGCACTCCAATAAGGACAGAGCTCTCCAATAAGAATAGAGCACATCAATAAGGATAGAGCGCTCCAATAAGGGTAGTGCTCCAATAAGGGTAGAGTGGTCCAAAAAGGGTAGAATGCTCCATTAAGGGTAGAGCGCTCCATTAAGGGTGAGGATTATAGAGTGAGGGTTAACATAATTTTAAATGTCCTTCATTATGTTTATCATTGTATGTTCACATTTGTCATGTGGCCATCAGGGTATGAAGCAATGTACACGCTGACCTAACCACTTGGGAGCATAGACTTATCATTACCACAGAACGCATCACACCTATTATTTTTCTAATTATTGAATGAATTATATTTCCTTTCCTAACAGATTCAACAGAGAATTGGTTTCTCATGAAACTCAGTAGGATCTCTCAATACAACCCTAATGCTCATCACTAATTATCATGGGAAAATGTTAAGACATTAGAGTTGGACCTGTGTAATTCTGCAGGATGTCATGCATAATAACATGGCCTGTAGCTGGCGTTAATACTGAAGACAGAAACGCACTGTCAGCTCACATTATGTATTGTATCTCATCCGGAGTCAATTATGGTAATGGTCCACCATGCCAAGCAAGTCTAAGATTTCAGGAGTTGGGTTTCAGTAATAATCGAGCATAATGATGGAGAACCTTTGATGAAATGCTCTATATTATAAATGGATTTTATCTCAGTACTTTTCATTATCCGTATTCAGGCATCACACCGGCTGACAACGCCAGGAGTGACAGGAGTATACTGCAGGTGTAATGTGATAAATATACCATAGCCTGATGTTTGTGACATGTCTTGGCAGACGGTAAACAAATAATTTCTTTCATCCATTTTTTTTCCCCGTTCTTGCAGGTCAGTGAAACTCAAGCAGTGATCATTTCGGATGCAAACAATACAAGCCATTTTTTAGCACACCTCGTACAAAACATTCAGTGAATTCCAGAAATACCATGTACGACAGAGCAGGGCTCTAGAGCAGGGCTCACACATACAGGTGCTGCTCAACGTGACGTTCTTCCTGATGTTTGGGATTGTTTGCGCTGCACTCTCTGCTCACTGTTGTGGATCCTGAGTTTCACACGACCTTAAGGAGTCATCTTGATCAAATGATTATGAGTGACAGAATAAAATCTAGACCAATTCTAGAAAAAAAAAAACAATAAAAAGTGTTGGTTTAATTAATTGAATCATCCAAGCCAGCACTCAATGTACTTTACAGAAGATGAATTGTTCTCATTGTTATCATTTCATACTGTAGTAGCATAAAGGTCCAAATAAAATACCAGATATAGTGACTAGAATGGAACACAATGACAGGGGGAGCTTCTCTGTATGTGTGTGTCTCTGTGTGTGTGTGTCTGTCTGTGTGTACAAGTAAATAGCGACTGTGGTATGAAATGCAAAGCGATGGTTGTGAGGTATTATCCTACCCTTCTCTGTTGTCCTCCTCGTCCAGGTTGGAGATCAGCTGAGATCCAGCCAGTGAGATGTCCAGAGCGCCCAGAGGCAGGTCCCTGTAGGCGAAGCTGACCAGCTGCACTGGAGCCATGCCCTGGCCCTCGTCCTCCACCTGCTGCGAGATCACTTCCAGGTCGGGCGCAGTGGCTGGCTGAGAGGGCCTACACACACAGGGGTGTCAGTCACACACAGCGAGTTCCTGGGAGGTGCTGGCGAACCCTAACACCAGTGAGTGGCGCTATAGAGCAAAGCCATTCTGACCTGAGCAATCGTTACCATGGTACTCTGGACTATGGAGATGGACTATAACGTAACAATACTAGTGCTACAGAACGTTTGCAAGAGGCTACAGATGAAAATCTACGTTTTCCAGATAACTGCTAGACTAAAATATAGTCTGTGTTTTAAAGACATTCAGGCTTTTTTTCCTCCCATATTGATTTCTGTAACTCTACACTGGAGTCTCCAAACTGTCACATTTGCAGCTGGTTCAGAAAGCGCAAAGGACTCGTGACTGGGATGAGGAAGAAATAGCATCTCTCCTGTGTTAGCTTCTCTCCACTCGCTATCTCTCGAATACATTTACTCGTTCTATTTGATAGGTTTTATTCGTTTTATTACACTTCTGTTTATAACTACGTTTTAAGTCATTCTTTCTTTTCTTTTATCTTATATTCTTGAAATCATTTAACTGGGCTGACAGTGGTTGTCTTTTAATCTGTAATGCTCTGTAAAATCAATGGCTTGGCTTGTTTTGCCATGGTACAATTTTGATTTGTAAGTCTGTTATATTAATGGAGCGACCTGATTCCTCTCAGTAATATATGAACAATAGGATTAAAACATCTACAAATGTCACAGTTCTAATTTATGAAATATTCTCAATAGATAAAGTAATGGTTGGCTGTTGCAATAAAAACTGTACAGCAATTACAATAATTTTTCATCTCTGACCAAAAGCAGTGGGGAAAATGTTTCATAGACTTTCGATATTTTCATAATGTGGACCAGTGGATGTACAATGAATCAAAAGAATTACATTGCAGTTTTAAAAAATTATGCACGAGTCAAAATCAGATTAACATTAACATTCTTTCCGAATAATAAAGACAGTAAAACCAGAACTGATGTAGTGCTATTACAAAGTTAGGCCAATTAAAGAGAAAAAGATAAATATATTCCTTTCATCTGGTCCTGACCACAGACAGTGGAAGATTTCAGCCAGGAGACAGACCCAGTCTATCTGACCACTGTGCTGCATCTGCGTTTGTTATTCAGGGGCCCTGGAATTGCAAACTACTGCAAATAACAGCAGTTACTCAAAAAATGACAACATGTAAGAAAACATAAGCAAACAGATAAATACCAGTCCTGGACAAATGGTAAACACCCACTTCAGCCCTCAGTGGTGACCTCGTTAAGCTGGAGAAGAGGGCGTGCTGGGTTAAAGTATTAAGGAAACTCAAATAACGTGATCAGGAAATAAGAATGCACGCCTGTCACATCAGCAGAGGGCTGAGACGAGGAGCACGTCTTCGTCTCTCAACATGGGATGCAGAAAAGATGAAAATCAACAGAAGACGAGTAGAAGAGGACAACCAGGAGAGGAGAGGACACTGCAGCGCACAGCCGAAACAGAGGTGCCGTCCCACTCCCAGCCATTCACTCTTATTACATGACAAGGCACAGACCCAGAGCAGGACAGAGATCAGACACAAAGCAGGACAGAGATCAGACTCAGAGCAGGACAGAGATCTGACACAAAGCAGGACAGAGATCAGACACAAAGCAGGACAGAGATCAGACCCAGAGCAGGACAGAGATTAGACACAAAGCAGGACAGAGATCAGACTCAGAGCAGGACAGAGATCAGACACAAAGCAGGACAGATATCAGACTCAGAGCAAAACCCAGAGTGAGCACAACACTCTGTGAACAAATGGTATGACGACACACTGAAAATGCCAATACAAGAACTCTAATAGATGCATGAAGTGTGTGTGAGAGTGAACACATGCACTTCAGCAAATATTCTAAATCTGGCCTGTATGCTTTTATTTAGTTTTTTTTTTTTTTTTTTTTATAAATCAATGTTATTTAATAAAAGAACAAATAATAAATAATAAAGAAGAAACAAAAGCCTTGCACAGAGTCAGGTTTGCCCTTGATTGATCGGAAGAGGTGTGTGGATTCGTCTCACGTTCTCAGTTTGCAATCGCTTCTTCAATCTCGGCACAAACAATGCAGTTAATGTACACCTCCTGCAAACTCCACACACAGGTCTTTGCTCTGTGAACACCCTTGACATTGTACATTACTTGCGTACAATACTATGCACACCACCGTCAACCAAAAATACCAGAGGGAGGCGTCGGCAGGCTGAGACGCAGCTAGCTTTAGCGTGAGGGCTAGCGTGAGGGCTAGCACCAGCACAATGGCGAGGTCACCTGACTTCACTGCCCTCATAAATGAAATCAATACATGCATTCCTTAAAATGGCTCAATCAAGGTCAGGGGAAAGACAGAAGCAAACGGGAGCTGCTGCCTGGCACTTATCCCAGCCTGCTCCGACAGAGGACATCAATAACGCCTCTGTGCAGGACAAGGCTGGCGGGAGGGGTTGATTAAAAGTAAGAAGGAACAAAAGAAAATCAAGAAGTATGTGAAGAGGTAGGAGGAAATGAGCAGGTTAAGGAAATCATACTGCCTTTCTGGTAGAGGGGGTGTGAGAGAGAGAGAAATTAATGAGAAATGAGAGAGAGAGAGAGAGAGAGAGGGAGAGAGAGAGGGAGAGAGAAAGAGACTGTTCAGCAGCATAGTTATGTGTGGGGCTTCAGCAGCTCTGTGAAATGTTAATGTAGTCAGAATTACAGAGTATGCATATGCTTCTCGCCTAATTCCTACTTTACATGTGCTGCTCAAAGGTTGCGTTCTAATTTTTTGACCCTGGTGTTCCGTGTGTCTTGTCTCTTGTTGTGTGTTTTTGTCTGTGTTTTCAGGTACTGGCTTCATGCTCTAAAAATGTTCATCACGATTTCAAATCAAATGCAGCATCTCTGATCCAAATCGTTCTATCAGATCTGAAAGGAAATCTGTTCAAATCAAGTATTAGTTCCAAATGAACAATGGTCCCCATGCCTGGCACCACAGCAGAACAGAACCGAGTCCTGGAGCACTGCTGCTTGCCCAGTACCAGCCTCCCTGGAGCTGAGTTCTGCCTGCGCCTCCCACTGCCTGCGCCGTGGCGACCAGTGTGCGGGCCCCGGCGTGTGCGGGCCCTGGCGTGTGCGGGCCCTGGCGTGTGCGGGCCCCGGCGTGTGCGCCGCCGTCCCCTCTGATTTTATCTGCATGCTTGGCACCCCTCACCAGCAACTGCCAGCAGAGTTCTAATCACGCCCGACTGTTCCGAGTGTCACAATCACATTTCCGAATAATCATATGCGGAGGCTCAATGGTGCCAGGCGCCCGTGAGGCTTTGCTATTGGCCCGATGGCGTCCTACCAGCACTGGGAGAGGCTGACAGGCCGAGGCTGAGCAGACGGACCTGAAGGAAATCTATGCTGATACCATTTCTCAAGAAGTATCAGAAAGACTCAAACTCACATAGCCACAACATTTGACAGGGAAGGGATATCAAGCAGAAGAGATGTATGTCCTTACGAAGGCCCTATGTCTGGGTGAAATATGATATAATATAAACCACTGAAGATGCTAGTCTGACAAAAACACAAATAAAAGTGTTTTTAAAGCATCTTCTTTAACAATGCTCATTCACATGACCCAGCCCAAACAGTGGACTGCCCCTGGTGACTTCACACACCACGGTCATTCATCAGCAAAGCAGGATCGATAGAAATAGAAAAACAAAGCTAGCTACAGAGACTAACTTCTAGCCCTTGCTCAGCACTAAGACAGATTTTCACAGACCTCAACTTTAAAGTGCAACGCACACAGTAAACACGCAACTTTCTTTTTTATCTTAACTAATAAATAAACCCCAGATTCAGAAGAGCAAACACTGCATAAACTGCTGGAGTGTAGTGACAGGGAGGGCGGCCCACCTGCTTCACAGGCTGCCTAGTAAAATGTTACATCTGACACGTAAAACAGGACAGGCATCACATTAATGATGTGGAGTTATACAAAGCCATCAGGACTGCCCAAACGACTTAGGTTCACGTAAGCCGGAAGGACAATGTCACCTAGTGCTTTGAGTGGCAACTTTGAGTGCTATATTTGAGTGGTATGTTTGAAATATAAATGCTATAAATGTGGACGCCTCTGCGCCGGGTATGATACATAAATATAAATACTATAAATGTGTATGATGCATAAATCCTGGTGGTTATATGAAGAGAGGTTTTCAAATGACCATTATTGACTTTCCAAAGATGAAGCTTTAATTTGACCTGAGGCAAAGCAATCATGAAAAGGAGATTCCTTAAATGTGAATGCAATCAAAGCCATGGAGTGAGCGTGACCGTGGAGTGAGCATGACTGTGGAGTGAGCGTGACTGTGGAGTGAGCATGACTGTGGAGTGAGCGTGACTGTGGAGTGAGCGTGACTGTGGAGTGAGCATGACTGTGGTTCAAGACCATATGTGGATTGAGAGTGTCTGTGTACCAAGAGTGAACGCTAAATGAGCACATCTATAGTGTCTGTGGAATGAAAGTATCTGTGGAATGAGAGTGTCTGTGGAATGAAAGTGTGGAATGAATGTGTCTGTGGAATGAGAGTGTCTGTGGAATGAGAGTGTCTGTGTAATGAGAGTGTCAGTGGAATGAAAGTGTCTGTGGAATGAGAGTGTCTGTGGAATGAAAGTGTGGAATGAAAGTGTCTGTGGAATGAGAGTGTCTGTGGAATGAAAGTGTGGAATGAAAGTGTCTGTGGAATGAGAGTGTCTGTGGAATGAGAGTGTCAGTGGAATGAAAGTGTCTGTGGAATGTAAGTCTGTGGAATTAGAGAGTCAGTAGAATGAGAATGTCTGTGTGATTAGAGCATCTGTAGAATGAGAGTGTAGAATGAGAGCGTCTGTGGAATGAGATTGTCTGTAGAATGAGAGCGTCTGTGGAATGAGATTGTCTGTAGAATGAGAGCGTCTGTGGAATGAGACTGTCTGTAGGACGAGAGCGTCTGTGGAATGACAGTGTCTATGGTTTGAGAGCCACTGTAGGACAAGAGCGTCTGTGGATCATAAGCATCTGCTGAATGTGAGAGTCCGTGGAATGAGAGGGTCTGTGTATGGAGAGCATCTGTGGAGCAGCTGGCAATTCCTCCTCGCTGTGAACACCAACACAAGCGTCTGGGGAGCAAAGCTACACTGCCAGCTGAGCAAAAGTGGCAGCCTGGGCTGAAGATGAAGCTGAATCTGCTAGCAGGAGGACTGAATCTCACTGACATACTGAGAATGCCCTATAGTGCAAAGGTGGCTAAATAAGTTCCCACGGTGACACTCAAACGGTCTCACTTAGCCTGGTGGTGAGAATGAGAATAAAGAAAAAGGTACTCATGAAACCTTTCTAATAAATATAAATAAACAAGGACAAAGGTCCTTAGCGGGCCAAAATTAGGATGATTGCGATGTATCATGGAAAAATGACCTCAACAATATTGCATGTTGGAATCCAGAGATGAAATTAGAGAGGTTACACTAGTTTCACTCACTCTTAAATATTATATAATGCTTTGCTCAACTGAGCACAGTTCTCTTGAGGAATGAAAAATGCATAAACGCCATCTTAATATCCAGAGAACACACGTTTTTGAACACTCTGTTGTAAAACCATAAACAAGTTATATTGCTTAGGGTTACAAGTAAGTGTCACCTTGTAAGGTGGTGAAATGCGATTTCAGCACGGCGTTTCAGATGAGGAGGGCATCTGGGGTTTTGCCCTTCTAGCTGCTTACTGCCAATCTGCATCCACAGCTGCATGAGAATCTCTCTCTCTTTTGCTTTCTCTGTCTATGTCTATGTGTGTGTGTGTGTGTGTGTGTGTGCATGTGTGTGTGAGCAGTGAGGTCTCACATACAGGAGTTGACTGCATGTCTAACATGTTCTTACATGCGTGCTCTCAGTATAACTCATTATACTGGAGTAGGGCCTGGTTTCTAGGCTACTGATCTGCCCATGGCATAAAGTCTTAAGCACACACTCATACACAATTACACACTTCTCACAACTCACTTAAGTATCACTTAAGCCATAATTAGCAGTATGCAAATTGAAACTCATGTTTAGAGAAACACAATGACCGATTGCTTAATTAGGTGGCCGTTCTCTTTAGCTCTATCTAAAGGCCACTAATAGTCAGTCTAGCGTTCTGAGAAGTTAACTAACTTGGTTCTTTGGGATCTAGTTCTCTGCACAACTGTGCCATGTTTGCGCTGGCCTCTTTCATGAATGTCCTGTTTTAATAAAAGGCAGACAATGTCTGGATATTTTGTTTTTGGCTGTACACCAGCTCATCTAGTCTTTATCTAATCTTATGATGCATACCTATGTGTTTCTTCTGTATAAATAAATAATAATCTAAATGTATATTAAAAGCTGACACATGCTCTTATGTCAAAATCAGGTCACTCAAAAAAGAGGCCAGGTGATATATACTGGATAGTTAGTCAACTGACTAACTTTGACAGTTTGACAGTGGTACCAGAGGCGATGGATGACAATTTACAATTGACTATGACATGTATGTATGGCAGCTATAGAGTAGGTGTGTAGAATAAAGTGAATATTACTCCAAAAGACAATTACTCCAAAATTCCACAATAAACTAATACTTCCCTGGTTTGGACCGACGTAATGAATTTCCACGGCTCAAACTGCTGCATTGCTGAGCATGGCATTCTATCAGGTATCATTAATTTAAAATGGCGTATAAAACAGAAGGATATGCTGAACGTCTGTAGGTCATGTTCATCGATGTGCGGCGCGGTCATGAAGACACCGTCAGCCCTTTTGTGTTCGTCGGGGCACTCCCGCCTGCAGGGCACTACCGCCTGCAGGGCACTCCAGCCTACAGGGCACTACCACCTGAAGGGCACTACCTCCTGCAGGGCACTACCACCTGCAGGGCACTACCTTCAGGGCACTCCTGCCTGCAGGTCTCTCCGAGTCTTCAGTGAGCAGAATTAAAAGCACACAAACCAGCAGCAGACGCGTCTCTCGGAAGCCTGCGAGCCTCGCCGCACAAGCTAAGGGGAGCTTGCGGAAGCGGCAGGCGCGAGCGTCACGTGTGTGGCGTCACACGGACGCCCTGCGAGAACAGCAGAGCGGCACTCTCCAGATGAGCCGGCCGTGGCTCAGAGCACCAGGCGTGAGAGCCCAGGGCCTGCTTCTGCAGCCACTCCCCCCACAGAGTGCACAGAGCAGATCAGACCACTGCTGTACTGGTGTCGCATATTGATTTTAGAAGATGAGTGGGACAATAGAGCCTAAAAACAGTCTGAAAAGCCGAGGTGCTCGGAAAACGATGCCCTTCGGCTATGATGCACCTTTGACCAGTTTAAAGTGAGGCCTACGGGGCACATCACCAGTTCACTTGTCTTTGTAGAAAAAATAAGACTGTGGTGTATGTTTGAGGAATGTCCTAGAAATATGCATTTCTTCAGCAAAGAACTTATGTAATGTAATGTAACATAGCTGTCGCGTGGGCGGGAACTGCTTCGGCTTCCCCAGCAGAGCAGTCAGGGGGAGTTGATTTGAAAATGGCTAACACTGCAACAAGCCAACCTTCAGAGTACCACTGCAACAGGAGACGCCTTACTAGATATGGGAGAGGAGGGTCAATGTGAGCCGATCCATTTCACAAAAGCACAACGGCTTCTTCATAGTGTGTGGAAGTGTGTGGAAGCATGTGTGTGAATGTCAGTAAATGGTGCACACACACACACAAACACACACACAAACACACATTTGCTTGGATCTGAGCAATTAAGAAGCTTCTGTTCTCTTCAGAATTCATCCTGCTACATCTTGTCAAATCATCAATAACACCAAGTGAGCCAGGTCCACTGGCAGCCATGCGTATCTGAGCCACCGTGTTTTACTGATGAGGACATGTGCTTGACTGATGAGGTCATGTGCTTGACTGATGAGGTCATGTGCTTGACTGATGAGGTCATGTGCTTTGGCTGTGGTGTACTCAGGGTAGTGATCCTGATTGCTTCAACAATTTTGAAAGTATTATTTCAAAATGAAATGACTGAACGCATTATTTAGTCATTCACTACCATGTTCTTCTGCCAGGTTGTTCACTCTTGGCAAGTTAGCTAGTGTTTCTTTGCTTTTCAGCAATGTACCAAACAGTTGGCTTTGACACACCTAATGCTAACTCTGTGTCTCTGAATGAATGACTCTGATTTTTCAGCCTCATGATGGATTGCTTCACTGACATTAAAATGACTTAAGTAGTTATTCAACAACAACAGGCATAGTGCACATCTCAAATCAACCTGAGACGTTTCGATTTTGCAGTGGTACAAAGCGAGCAGGGCAATGGTTGAATAGTACCTGCACAACCATGTATAAAAACGTCATTTCTGTTTGCTTTATCCAATGATCACCCATAATTAACATTCTGCAATGTAAGCGTATAGTTAGTGTTTTATATTGAATCGTATGGCCTACACACACACACACACACACACACACACACACACAAATGCTTACACTTTTCAGGACACGCAACGTATGCTGATAAGATCTGGTCAGCACTGAGACCACTTTCACAATGTCCTACTCAATATACTCCTGCAGGGTGTATCCAATGATAAACTCAGTCTAGGAGGGAAAGGGTAAGGCAGGTTTATTTGTGTAGCACTATTCATACACAACGGCCAATCAAAGTGCATAGAGTTATACTGAATATCGTTTTATTTGGGTCAAAATATGTACGTTTTTTGGAATATTAAATAAGCATGGATTTTGGAAACTAATGCAATTTGTTTGTGCCTACCATGAAATCATAGCTCGAATAGAAAGCATCTGCAGTAGCCATGACAAATTCTCAGTTCTCAGATCTCAGATTCGTATTGTCTAGTTTTGGAATCTAGTCGCAAAGATGAAATACCACCTTCACAAAAACTATGTTCAGAAAGGTGGAAAACTTTTGAAGTAGTGGGTATTTCTCAACAGTGACTTGGCGACACTAAATACAAGTAGTGCTCCATCCATCAGAGAAAGAGGGAGAAAGAAAGTGAGGATGAAGGAAAGAGTGATGAGAGAGGGAAGGAAAGAGAGAATCTGTCCTCCTTTACACCAAGATGCACTATGTCAGCACAGAAATAGCTGGGCAAAGATAACACCGGAGGAGAATGTCTCATGTGTTTTCATACAGGATCTCCACGGAGGAAGCAAAGTTCAACAACATAAACTGCATCAATTCACAGCTCAATCAACCAGGGAGGACATTATCATGGCTTTCATCATTCACTAGAGAGTGTTTCTCCTCTTCCTGATAATTTGTCACTCACATCCTTGCTGAATTACATCATTAGGTCACGACTGCACCAGCCATGGAGACGAGCATCAGAAGGCAAGAGGGACCATACACACCACAGCAAATCAAACACGCCAAACAGCACCTAATACAACCACCGAAGAACCATCTGAGTGATGCTTGAGGTTCCCTTTTTCTACAGATCAGAGATCAGTTTTTTGGACCTGCTTTTACTGACTAAGGTTAACCTGACTATTGGATGCTGACCTGGGAGAAGGGGGTGACTTCTATAGCTGAGCTAGTCATGCCAGAAGCTGGAAGAGCACAGAGCCTTATTCCCAGCTGGGCGGTCAGCCGCTGCAAGGACACGGGAGGGGCAGAGTGCCAGCTAAACTCCACACGGCCCACACGGCACACCGAGCGGCGGACAGCACATCAGTGTGTGGCTGTAAACGATGATGTCAGCTCCTCCCGGGGGAGTCCAAGGAGGAGCTGACGCTGGAGAGCAGGGCTAAGGGCGCAGGAGCTCCTTGCAGCCAGGCCTCTCCTCACAAAAGGCTGCACGCCGCTTTGACCTGGTCCTTAACTGTACACGTTGCAAAGCATGCTAAAATAGTCGGTTGCAATTGAAAAGTAGGTCCATAACCACTTCCTCTATTTAAGCGCAATGTGAAATTAACTTAAAATTAAGACGATTGGATTGTTTGGGAAAATAAGGTTGTAAAATTCTTTACATTGAACAAGCACTTTTGTTACACATAGCAATTTGGCAAAGGTCAGCAGACTGCAGAGTTCACTGGAGTGACTCCAAGACTCCAGAACGTTTGCTGGAGCAGACCTTGGTACTACTGAACGTTTGCTGGAGCAGACCTTGGTACAACCGAATGTTTGCTGGAGCAGACCTTGGTACAACCGCACGTTTGCTGGAGCAGACCTTGGTACAACCGCACGTTTGCTGGAGCAGACCTTGGTACAACCGCACGTTTGCTGGAGCAGACCTTGGTACAACCAAATAAAGGGAGCAAATTCTCAAACACAACTGCTGAGTGCTAACATACCACATGAAAGCAGAAGGACAAATGACCTTTTATTTTCAAAGACAACAACTTCTAGCCAGTGACACAATTGCAGAAACACACACTCTAACACACACCCTCACACACATGCACACGTATGCTCGTACACTCCAGTCCGCAAGTGCACAGTGCAGCCATCGCTTATATTACCTTGCTCTCGGTTGTCTACTCAACATATTTCTTCATCCAGTAGATGGTACAAACTGTGGTCTACTTACTGGGGATGGCTCATGGCGCAGGCTGCAGGAGACAAGGACTGGACTTCCACTGTAAAATCTCTTAAATTCAAGACTCTTCTAGATGGGGATGATATCAGTCATACCAAACCTATGAAGAGAGCGTGATACAAAATGAGTCATTTGCTGTATATATGAAACTGAAATGGTTACCAAAAAAAAAAAAAGAAACAAAACATATCAGCAATATATGAGTGTGCTGGTTCATTGTGTAACCAAGTCCACATAGTCAGATGCTAAAATGCATTTGTGCCGTGGATTATTAAATCACTGAAGGGAAATACAGTATCAGCTTGTAAAACTGAAATATCTATATAATTAAATGATTTTCCCCTCACAACTAAGATTATTATACAGTCAGTTATAGTAGCCTCAGGCTGAAACTCTGCTATTTCATTGACTTAAATGTCATTTCTGGAATTTACTTGATTCTACAAATGTGCATAACATTGCAAATTTACTGCCCCACTTTTACATAATTATGAGATGTTCTGCTAAGGCAGCTGATATTTCTGCAGAGTTCTGAAATAAATAAATAAGTACCGTAAACCACCTGGTTCACTGCAGTTATAAATCTTGCTAAAGCCAATGGCGTTGCCTTTAGCACTCATTGAGATATCCTAACCAAGTCAGCTCTGGCCAAGCTGTCTTCTGAACAACTGCTCATACTACCGCCTCTCACAAGGCTGAATATAGCATGCGTGTGTAAGCACTGGTCAAATACATAAGGTTTCTTTCACATTTGGTCAGGGATGTGGCCTGAAGGGACAGTTCTATAATTGACCAAACAGCCACGCTTCTGGCACGTCTGGCTTCATGGTTCATAGCTCTAGTCTCATGTGCGTCACTTTGTCTTTGAGGTGCAGTGTAGCCGTCGACCTCAGTGTGGACGGCCATCAGTTAGCACGGCAGCCTGCGGGGCTCGTTTACCACCCGTTTCAATCGTTTAAGTGCCGTGATGAAACGTTCATTTACTGAGCTGTGAACACTGAGCTGTAGGACAGCCCACCACTGGGTGATAGTGACCCAGGTGGTGGAACTAGCGCAGAAGACACATCAAATTAGTTCACGTAAATGTGGGCTATGACCTTTCATTGGTGTAACACACAAGTCATTGACTGAAGATCTAAAATAATTAATGACTTGATAAACCAGCTGTGTGTGAAATGTAACCAACCATTAAACATACGTGAGCTAAACTCCTCATTGTCCACTGGCCATGTTTAAATTTAAGTCTGAAATGGTGTATTGGCAGTGTTCTAGCTGAAGGGATCATAGTGGAATGGAGAAAATAGATCTTAGAGACGGGAGCAGCCATTTCACCAGGAGCTGGATACCAAACATTTCTTCTGTCTGTTACACCCTTAGAACAGCACACATGCAAAAGTTTGTTTTTTTATTTTAGGTTTAAGGTTTCTGGTACGGGCTATATTATAAATCATTTATGTTCCAACTTACATCCGTGTCCATTTTCATAGGTGTTGACTGTTCACAAAGTTTGTTTCTGCACATCGAAAATGTACTGGATACCTATAAAGAGACGAATATAAGGCTTTTAGCAATGGCACCATCAAGTCGGTGCAGTACGCTAGCACTGAACCCCGTCCCTCCTCTACATCACACTGAAACTTCAGCTGATCATCGCACCACACAGCGTCACGCTCGGACGGGCACAATTTATACTAAAGATCATACGACGCCTTAATGTGTCGATGCAACCATTTACGCTACTATTTTGACTTGCCTTTCCTAACAGACTTTTCACAATAAAGCTTTAGCGTGCTGCGAAGACCTACTCTCAAGTTTTTGTGAAACATAAATTTAGTTTACACCTGATGTGTATTCAAAACATGAAGGCAGGTCGTGATTTCTTTTTATTTTACGAGGCCTAGAGGATCTAACGGTTGAAGTGTGTCTCCTGATTAAAAGCATTAGCCACGACATGAAACAGGATATGTAGCTGTTAAAGGCCGGGCTTTCTGAGGCTCTCTCAGTTTAGGAAAGCCATCGATAATGCGATTACTGAAATAACAAGATGACAAACGCACACTGATTAAACCAATAATTGGTAAAATAAGAGGGGGAGGGAGAGAAGGAGGAGTAATTATAATACTCGGTGGCTGGTAGTATCTTAAAATAATTGTCTAGATGTTTATTTCTAAAATAAATAAATAAACATAAATAATTACAAAAACAAACAAACCTACCTTTTTTTACATTGTTGAAAGTTTAATCGTGCCTCTTTCGCGCTCGTAATGATGATAATGTCTCCCTAGCCGAGCATCAGAGCGAGCGGAGCTCAGGGCTTGCTGCGTGTAGGCTGCTATCCTTGGCACGTTCACATTTGCTAAGCATACGATCTCGTGCTGCTGCTTCTTCGAAAAAAGGGCACAGTGAACAAGCCAGATCCGTAATGCAATCATCGTTCACCAAGATGCTATAACGAGTTCGCCACCAAATATCCAAGCATCCTTGAGACCGGAGGAGGGCATTCTGCACACCGCGCCTGCTCAGCTCACAGAGGGCATCCCCCTACAATCACGCCAGGGACTCCATGTGCCTGATGTAGGTTACAGCCAGGAGCTGTCCAGCTGCTGAAAATATGATTCTATCGTCTGTGGGTACGAAGCACTTACAACGCTGTGAACTGGGTTAAGACTACATGTGAAAACAAATATATAATAAATGTCGTCATGTGTAAATGCGCTCTATTATGTCAGGGCTTTTGGGTTACGTAGAGAAAGCGTCTTTCCATTGGCTCCCAAACCTAATCGGCGGTGAAATGTTCACCAGGATAACCTCAAGTGGGAACATCTATCAAAACACCTTCTTGTTGCTTGAAATGTGAGGAGAGTACTCTGCGTTTTAAACATTTCTCTCTCGTGCTTCCAATGGGAATAACGTGACAATGTTCTCCTCTGGATGGCAATTGGTGGAAGGATTTGTCATTAAACACCAATTACTTCTCCATGGCTAAACCATGTATCAATCACTTTAAGTAGCTATACCTACGTTTAAAATGTTATGATTTAACTTCCTTCCATGTTACACACTGTCTATATGCTACATCAAAAATTTATAAGGGCCGTCATGATTTGTGGGTGTGTGTAAATAAAAAGATATTCTGTTGGAGACATAACATATAATTCCCTTAGTGTTTATAAATACCTAAATATATTAATAGAATTAACAAACGAAACTAAATAAATATTTAGAATAAGAAAGAAACATCAACAGACTGTACTGGGTATAGTAACACATCATTGATGTCCGTCTTACTGGACAAGAATATCATGTTGTGCTATGGTGCAGTACATAGTCAAGTTCTCTAATCTTCTTTACTGTTCTCTAATGCCAGAATCTCGGCACACAGTTATTGTATATGCTTCTTCTTTACACATTAACTTGTACTAGTAGAGATTACAAGCGCATATGCTGCCCGTCTTGTACTCGATGACCACAGTTCTGTCAGTCACACTTTTGATTGCATAAATGACTAATTGTTGAATGTCTCTTTTTTGTTGTTGCAACAGTTCTCTGAAAAAAGACAAGACAGAGTAAATATTTTAAGATCAAGAACATCATAATATCTGCTATGACTGATCTAATAACTACTTTATTTCTTACTGTCATGTTAGTTGGCTTTCTCTTTGCATTTTAATTTATAGCAAAGTACTACATAACTATGAATTCACAATTTTATGAATGTTTAAAAATGCATATACACTTCTTCTTCTTCTTCTTCTTCTTCTTATTATTATTATTATTATTATTACACAAGAGAAGTCGGTTAATAGGCCTAGGGTTCTTGCTAACGGTTTTCAGCTAGTAAATCCCCTTTGTTCAGTCCCTGGTGTTCCCCAGAAGTTGGAATGTAAACATAGCAGCAAGAGAAAACAAAGTTCCTACAATTCCACACATACCTGTGGTGCACACTTTCTTTTAGACATGCCAATCATAGCTGAGTCTGACACCAGATGCTGTCAGCTAATACAAAGCTTGAATTACTGTCTCAATAAAAGCAGTTCTACATTGGGGAGGTCCAATATGAGCAGTTCATCTCTAGCCACACTGGGGAGGTCCAATATGAGCAGTTCATCTCTAGCCACACTGGGGAGGTCCAATATGAGCAGTTCATCTCTAGCCACACTGGGGAGGTCCAATATGAGCAGTTCATCTCTAGCCACATTGGGGAGGTCCAATACAAAAAGTTCATCTCTAACCACACTGGGGAGGTCCAATGTGAACAGTTAATCTCTAACTACATTGGGGAGATCCAATATGAACAGTTCATCTCTAAGCACACTGGGGAGGCCCAATATGAACAGTTCATGACTAACCACACTGGGCTTTAGGAAGAGCTTCAAAATGACCCGTGACCTTTGTTGAAATCACAGAGGAAGTATATAGCATGTTACATTTTAAATGATACAGCACATCTCCGATCCATACCTAAAACATCCAGTATAAACAGGTAGATTTGTAAAAGTAGAAATTATGATGTTTTTATGGTCTTATGAAATGTATAATGATTCCTCTCAGTTGGACTTTTATTCAGCTCTGTAGCTGGAATAGCCAGAGCGCTGGTGAGAGTTGTATCATATGCAATGTGGACGAACAGCAAACACAACATTTCTGTGCTCAAAGGTATCCGCCCATGGCATGCCTGCGTGTGCCTTAATGACTTTCCTCTCATAAGTGGCTTTAACAAGACAGACTGACGCACCGTGACAAGCCGAGACACCTTACTTCCCGACGGGTTAGCAGCTCTGGTAAGTAATATTCAACCTTTCAGCAATCTCCAATATAGCAATCTCAGCAAGACAGTTTGAAAGAAGCTCAGGAAAGAATATTGCACAATATATGCAGAGGTTTACTGTCAGAAAGGAAATAGAAATTGCCAAGATTACCCAATAAAAATGTAGAGTTGAGAACAAGCTGAGTAGTTTATGAAAACACAATGAATATCTGATGGCGTAACTGTAATTGTCATAAGAAAACCTCGTAACTCTATTTTGGGATTTTTTATTTTACCACTGAAACAACGTCAGCTGCTCTTTACATAGTGAACCAACTGAAAGGTCCATATTTATTGGAACAAAACTTCATTGGTTCAATGGCAGATTGTCTTTCTTCTCCTATAAAGTTTAATTTTTCTGAGATAAAGGTTTTCTCATGACAGTAACAACATATGATACATTCCTACAATACAAACTGTCAAATGCTTAGAGACACATCTGAACAAAAGCAGGCTACCGTCATAATTTGCTAACGAGATAGGAATCTTGCAATAGGACCCTTGAATCACCAATTGTATAAATCATGCTGTATATGTATATTTAAAGACCCAAGTATTGAAATATTGTGACTTTCTGAGCACTGTGATAGTGAACTTTAGTGACATATGCTTTGGTGAAATATGCTTTATTGTCACAAGGAAGCGAAGGATAAATCAGTCAAAAACAATCCCCTACAGTGCCACAGTGTACTTCAGCAGTTCTCATGATGGCAGGTAAAGGTAAACCAACGCGTGACTTCACTACTCACCATGGAAACACACTTAAATATCAATGTTGTGGAACTAGGTATAAAGATTCTCTAAAGATAATGTAAGATGTATTAACTAAAAAAAACAAGGCACACAAACGCTGTTATGTGTGTCAGTGTAATGTCAGTGAACCGTGTCAGTCTACAGTCAGTGCCAGTCAGTGACACAAAGCCATGCAGGCAGATCGTTTTCTGTTTTGTCATCGCCTTTTTTTTTTTTTTTTTTTTTTTTTAGAACACGGTGACCCTTGCACAGGGTCAGACGCATCCTACTGCATGAATGGAGGAAAGTGCTTTAAAATCCCCTCCGTCTCCACACCCAACTGTATGTAAGTGTCTGTGCATATTGTCATGGCCTGTTCTGTAAATAGCTGAGTGAATGATAGGAAACCCTGTAGGGAAATGACTGCAAACAGGACAGTGGAGCTGGGTGCAAATGAGAGTCAAACAAGGCTTTGAAATATTTCAGTCTTGCCCAGTAGAAATGCAGGACATTGCTGGAACAACTTAAAATAAGTCAACCGCCAATAATAGCTGGTCCTCTGGACTTAATTAGCCATGTTAGTGCATTTTAAGTTCTCTGCTGATCAGCTGCAGTATTAACTGCAGTGCACTGAAGCCAAAGCAAAGCTGGTCCTGTATGACAAACATATTTAACACACACACACACACACACATATATGTATTCATATATATGTCTGTTAAACATAGTTCCATATATCTCCAATCATAACCATTATATGCCACATTACATAGATTTCAAATCAACTTAATTTAGGGTGTACGGTCTGTTACAGCTGCTCACAATACAAAACACCAGGTGGACCTTATGCTTCTTTTACAGATGCAATGAGAACTATAAAGGCAGCAGGTGTGAGCAGTTCCAGCTATTGATCACTGCGAACAACAAGGAGGAGACGGGCATGATGGCTGGTGTGATCCTCCTCCTCATCCTCATCGTGCTCGCGCTGGCCGGGATCATATACTACATTTACAAGTGAGTGAAAAAGCAGCCATGCCACTGGCTCTGTCGTGAATCAGAAAGTGGAACAGCACGTCCACCCCTGACCTGTGTTCCAGGAGTGGTTTTTTTTCCAGAGCGTTTCTTTTAAAGCCGTCCGTCCTGAATCGATTAGGTGTTCAGTTGTGCTCTTTTTGTACAGAATGAAAAGGACTGCAGTCCAAAGCCAACCAAAACAAGCTGAACCGTACTGGAAAGTGCAGCAGAGGAACTCCAGGGACTCGCCCGCGTGATGCCTGCGTTAAGCATTTCTGCAGAAGAAACTGATCTTAGTTGAAATAATTGACCCACATGCATAAGTGGGTGTGAATTTCGGAATCCCACCCTCTTGTGGAAGCACTGCATAAAGCACAGTGACTCTGGTAGTTATTCATACGCGTGTCTACGTCCCAGCTTTCTAATTATTTAAGTAAAAACATGTAAATAGTTATTTTTCAAGACTTTGCAGTGAGAGTAAATGTTAAAGTTTAATATAAGATGAGCAAGAGAAGATACTTATGAACATGAACAATGGATTTTATTATACCAAAAAACAGTATAATTATGTAATACATTTCAAATCAATACTCTTCCCGTCATTCGTTACCTGCAGTACTGCCAATATACAAAAACACATCCAATGTGTATTAGAGGAACATTAATGCTGGGAATTACTTTTGTACTGACAAAATCTGATGTAACAAACATGTCTGTATTCTTCTTCTTGGTTTTGCATTCATTGTGACTAGGATGTTCGGATACACCTCCAAAGCCAACAAAACATAAACAGGACATGACCATAATAAACCAAGTGTGGAATACTGTCAAATACAATGAGTTTGTAATAAACTGTACAGTTTTTATTTTATAAAGAAAATAAAAGTCCAGCAGTATTAAACTACAAGATACAAGCCTGTTTACTGCTGAAGTTGTTTAAACACAATACATAGAGTGAATGTTAATGAAAGCATAAAGTGTATATCAGCAATCAGAACGGATTAGAGAGCAAATTGAGTGTGTAGAATGTAAGAGCATAAGGTTTTGTTCTGTGAAGACAACAAAGCACTTCTGTACGTTGCTCTAGACAAGAGCATTACTAAATACTGCAAATGTAAATGTATATTAAAGAATGGAGTGGATTTTAATGAATTAGGAAACTGTTGCTTTGCTAGCACTGTTAAAAGAACTTACTGAATTAAAAAACTGTTTTGCACTGAAAGTTTGGTTAATCACAGTCCATAGTAGATGTCAATAGAATCATACTATACCTTGTGAAGTCTTGTCAAGATTTGTCATGAAACTTTTCAGTAAGCAGTTAACTGATTATCTAAATGACATTATGTTTGGTGTACAGTCAGAAATTTGATCAGGCTATGGTTGTGTCATGGGAGTATTAAATGATGTTCTGTCTGCATTGGATCTATATACATACATACACACACAGACGCTGGCCACTTTATTAGGTACACCTGTTCAACTGCTCATTAATGCAATGTTGAATCAGCCAATCACATGGCAGCAACTCAATGCATTTATGCATGTAGACATGGCCAAGACGATCTGCTGCAGTTCAAACTGAGCATCAGAATGGGGAAGAAAGGTGAATTAAGTGACTTTGAACGTGGCATGCTGGTGCCAGACAGGCTGGTCTGAGTATTTCAGAAACTGCTGATCTACTGGGATTTTCACACACAACCATCACTAGGGTTTACAGAGAATTGTTCGAAAAAGAGAAAATATCCAGTGAACGGCAGTTCTGTGGGCGCAAATGCCTTGTTGATGCCAGAGGTCAGAGGAGATGATGGCCAGACTGGTTCGAGCTGATAGAACGGCAACAGTAACCCAAATAACCAGTCGTTACAACTGAGACATGCAGATGAGCATCTCTGAATGCACAACATGTCGAACCTTGAGGCAGATGGGCTACAGCAGAAGACCATACCGGGTGCCACTCCTGTCAGCTATTTTCCTGGCACACTTTGGGCCCATTAGCACCAACTGAGCATCGTGTCAATGCCACAGCCTACCTGAGTATTGTTGCTGACCATCTCCATCCCTTTACGACCACAGTGCACCCATCTTCTGATGGCTACTTCCAGCAGGATAACGCGTCATGTCATAAAGCGCAAATCATCTCAGATTGGTTTCTTGAACACGACAACGAGTTCACTGTACTCAGTCACCGGATCTCAATCCATTAGAGCACCTTTGGGATGTGTTGGAATGGGAGAAATGCCCCTTTTACAACACAGCACTACCCTGTTTTCACATTGGTTATTATATAAACTGGTTTACACTAATTTATGAGACTCTTTGAGGTCTGACTCTACTGTACTTACGAACTTTGGTAAAGCCAGTATCTGTTGGCTCTAGGCCTTACCTTCATGTTTAATTGAAGGTTCCAAACACAGTCTTAGGTCTCCTCTACATTTCAGTCTGCTGCTGTCCATAGAACACACTGGAAAACACTCAACTGGAGTCATTCATTAGTTTCTTATACTACAAATTGTTTAAAAGCCCTTTTAACTGATATCTATGTTTTTCTGTTAATTATATAATTTTTGACTCTTACTACTTGTCAGGCCTTAGCAAATATAAATATGCTCTTTATGACCTGAATGACAGAATGAAGAAAAAAAAAGTCTGATTTAGCACATAGCATCTCACTCATCTGTTATTTAGCAGTTGACAACTGCAAATAACTTTGGATGAATGTCACAGTGCAAATTTATACAAAGAAAAAATGGGCATCTGAAAACAAGATTTAAATTTGATCACCATCAATAGTTTGCATCTGATCCCAAGTGATAGAACCACTTTCAGCCAGCTGATCTAATAGTTTTTCTGTTGCTCTAGAAACATTTACTGCAAATTCTTATGCAGAGAAAACCTTCTTGAAAGGTGCTTACAAGGAAAGCACTAAGAAGAGAGTCGCCATCTAGTGGACACAATTACACACTGATATTTTGAAGGGGAAAGTCCAGCTTGTTTTTGTTTTTTTAGAGTGAACTTCTCAATGTTATTTATGACTTCATTTCATTTAAACAGTAACCAACTGAATGAATATCAGTGTATATTTAAAAGAGACACAACCTATCAACCTACAGGCCAATAAAAGAATGAATGATTTTTTAAATAATCAATTTATTCATCACAAGGCAAACAATATATAAAAATATTCAAATAAATTTGACATACAAACAGATGGCACCAAAATGTAATTTAAGATACGTGTACGGTTTCTGTTGACATTCATAGCTCAGCACTATAAATACAGCACACAGGGTTGATACATATTCCATAAATTCTTTTTGAAACATTACACCGAAGATTATGAATGTGTGCATCCTAAATCAGACATCAGAACTGTACCCGATCCACTTCACCGACCCCTGACCTTCTCGAACTCATAGGCAATCTTAAGCGCAGTGGTATTAAGACCGACAGACTGCATGTTTGTGATGATGGTCACCACTACTCCCTGAGGAGGCACTGCCCTTTGTTCAGCAGCATGTAATGTCTCACTGGGTAAGACCAGAAGCACGCTGCTTGCCCCCACAGCGCCCCCTGTGTGTGAGATATAGTGCCTGCGGGTGCGACACTGCCCATACTTCTGTTGCTTTTCTACAACCAGCCAGCCCTGGGCGTACTGGCCATCCTTATCCCATGAAGGCTCTGTCTGGTCCACAGGCGTCCACATGGCTTTAGCTGTGATGGGTTTGAGGAAGCCTGGCAGGAAGCCGTCTGCGTGCTTAAGCTGGCCTACCTGGTAGCTGTAGAGCAGAGCATTCCCGAAGAGGAGCAGATCACCCACGGTGGACAGGAAGCCGCCTCCAGCCCACTTGTAGGAGTTGTCCACATAGGGGCAGTTCACAATACGCCCCTTTTTGTTGAAATGATAAAACCTGGAGGAGGAAAGCACGCACAAAATGCAAAATGAGAGCGAATTAGTTCCATCTTCCTCTGGCAGGGTGGATGAGAAGAAACGCAAGCCGTAATGTTGGTAACTATATTGGACAAAAGTATCACTCGATGCCATGCTGATCTTGTGGATCTCCAAATCAGTTTTAAACCCCGAAACATGCCAGCAAGTTCAAGGAACACCACAAGGAATCATCAAACAGTGCTTCCCCACTGCCGCAGATCACCTGGAACGGTTGTAGATGATGGGATCATTCTCGTCTGGCACCGTGTTGAGCATTCCAAGTTCACGGAACATCTTCTGCATGACGTCCAGGAAATGTTGGCCTGCTGCTCTCTCCAGCACAGCACTTAACAGGGTAAAGGCGTGTGTTGAGTACAGGAACGTGGTGCCTAAAGACAGACAACAGATCAGCCATGTTCAGTGAGGACTAAAAAAGCTGGTAGGGCCACATGGTTTTAGTTTGTCATAGTTCTTCTGTTACTGTATTATGAATCAGGATGTTCACTGTGGAAAAGCTGGATTCCTAAAGACTGTTTCAATGACAGCTGTGAAAGTAAGAATGACACGTTTCTGCAAAGTGACGATGGGAAATCTCAACATAGAAATGTGTAAGCAATTCTAAAAGAAACTATTCATTAGTTCATCTTACAACTGATGCATTCTGCATTTAGAAGCTCTACCATAATATTAGAAACAATGCTTAAAAATTATGGCAATTCACCACAGTGAAACAAAAGGTGAGAAGTAGAGGGTAACAAATTCTAGGTGGTGGCTATAATGCAGTTATTTAAAGAGATGTGATCCTGAATGCTAATTAGGGTGAACAGTTATTGCTATACTTAAACATGCAGTACAAGCAAATGCAGAGGGATGGGTATTTGATCCACTGGCATGCTGGAAAGCTGTAATATATCTAAAGACTCAAATACACATTTGGAAATATCTGGAACAGGCTGTTGGCAATGATTGTCTGTGATGCATGGAGTATTATATTAAAGTTAATAATGCATACAGTGTTTCGTGATTCATTTGTGCGCCAAACCACTATTTATGATCTGATCATGTGACCCTATTTAAAAGCTTACCGGGTTTGAAAATAAGTGGATCATCTTTGAACAAGTCCAAGGCCTGAATGATGTTGTCAAAGCTGTCTTTGAGGTAGTATTCTTCTTGCTCAAACTCTCTCTTTCTTTTGCCTGAGGAATTCTTGCCCTTATTACTCTTCTCGTCTAGCTTTTCTTTGCGTTTGTTCTCAGCAGAATTCGTTTCTTTTTTCTCTGCGGGCTTAAGAAGGCGCTTTGCTTTCTCCTTGTCTTCCCTCACTTTTTTGGGGTCTTTTTCATAGTGCCGGATGCCGCTCAGGTGGGAAAGAAGCATTCGCGGTGTTATCGTGACCTAATTTAAGAAAACAAGAAAACAAACCCCACCCAGCCAACCATTTCATCAGCCTGAAAGAAATACCCATGTTTACAGATACACCTGAACTGTTTATGGAATTGTTTGTGCTTTAATAAATGCTGGGTTAACAAAAAATATATATTTTCCCAAATCGAGATATATTCTTACATCCTTCCCCTCAAACTGCTTTTGTGGGAACTCAGGAACGTATGTTTGAACAGCAGCATCCAGATCCAACTTGCCCTCTTCACACATTCGAGCAACAGCTGCTGCAGTCAGGGGCTTGCTGATGCTTGCGATCCTCATCACAGTGTCTGGATTACAAGGGACTCTGTTCTCCAAATCAGCATACCCTAATCCTACAAAAAAGATATTAGCCTCAAATGTAATATCAAACACTGCATATTGACATAAGAAAACAAAGACGAGCCAACGCAGGATACCTTCACACCATACTTGGGTACCATCCACAGCCACACCAACGACCATACCGGGTGCTCCAACTTCATCCTGTTGTTAAACAGCAAAACGTTGTTATTAATTTAGGAAGGACAGTGTAACATATTCTTATTATGTCTGGGTTTAACATACAATAAAAAGCATGAAGTAAGGTCATGTGATAAATTATGTAAATGTAGCACAAAGTCGTTCTAATACCTGTACCTTTATCCGCTGAACAAAGTCTCGGCAGATTTCTATCGCAGCACAGTATTTTGAAGTAAGGTGCTGTTTCTCTCTTTTCTCGGAATCACACTCACAACGTTCATGATCGTAAACATATTGTCTTAAACCGATAGCTAAGAGAAAACCTGCTCCGACGCCTAATAACCACAACTTTGATTGTCCACCGTTATAGTTGTGAAAAACACGTCGGGGTGCTATCAAAGACCTTCGTTGTTGAGCTCTTCCAAGTATCAGATTACTATTACGTTGGGACGTAAACAAAGACGAGAATGAACCAAATTTCTGTGGGCAGTATTTACACCTGTAGCAGACGAGACCTGATGACATATACAACAACCGTGACATTTCTATTCTTTGACAAAAGCAAAATCTGAGACATACACGTAGACATACCCGTTTAGCCCGCTAGCTCGATTTTTTTATAGGTAGATATCTACCACCGAGATTAGAGTACCTGAAGTTAGCGGCAACAAATATTGTCGAAATGACTCATGGGTAATCTATATTCTAGTATAAATGTCTTTGAATAGTATATAAGTTATGAACTCTTAAATAGAATACAAATACGTTATATTACAGATCTATTTAAGGATGCCCATAATATTTTCTTTAATGCATTTAATTTTACTGTTGTGTCAAAAATAGGCTAGGTTTCATGCATTCAGCAGGACCTTTATTTTGAAAAATGCCTCTATTCGACAAAAACAGAATCTTTTCGTGACTTGCAACATTAGCTTCGTTAAATCCAGTGGGTGGTCCAAAGTTGTATTTCATTTATTCACTTGGCAATGATAGGCTCTCAATAAAAGCAAAAATGAAAGACATAGAGAGAATAATTAATTTGTTTAATAATTTAAGTGTTTACAAAAAGAAATTGAAAAGTGAAATAAATCGTTTTAAAATATTAATACCAAACTACAAACACAGAAACTGGACTTGAATTAGACAGTCAAAATCTATTACATGAAGATTCGTTACTTACAGTCAAGCTACTGTTGTAAAGACCGATTCAGCTATTTCAAATATAAAATAATTTTAATACCTAAATTAAATATATCTACATAATTTAAAAGGCTCATTCTCTTTTGCCGCACAAGCAATAACAGCGTTTTAATGTCTCTCTTTATACGCTTCTACCCTAAGGAAGTTTTGCCAGTCATTACATTCATTTTTAAAATGCCAACTGCCAAAACGAGTTGTTTGCATTTTGTTCTGGTGACTTGGAGCAATAGTAGGTAAGTCAAAATACTGATAAGCAGGCATGTTTACTGACTCAGCTAGTCCTACAGAACTGTGACCTTGAAGCATATAAACTAGCACCGTGTGCCACGTTTTCTGTTTTTTTTTAGACATGCTCAATTCAAGAATCCATAACTTTGACAGCATAGAGTGGATCACAAAATATCTGCAAAATTACAAAAGGTCAACTAACGCTATTCAGTGTAAATGCATTTTACCCACTCAATTCAAATGTTTAAAATTATAAATTGATAGTCACTTCTGCAACAGAAATGTCACTGTCTTTCCTTGGTTAGGCTGCCTAAAGGTCCATAAAGTGATTCAGTAATACAGCAGGTCTATATTCCAATCCGGACAACTTTTTTTTCAGCACACACATGTAATAAAAGGAGCAGATGGACAGATTAGCATTTGTTGTTAGGCAACAATCACTCTGCTGAGACCTGACCATCAATGGTACAGACCACAGGGTGAAAGATAAAGACTCTGTGTGAAGGACATGGAAGTGAACGGGATCTCAGAGATCAGGAGCTTAATGCATTACACACCAGAGGTAAAGACATCTTCCACTGACAATCCTACAAACTAATCCCAGGCGTTAGAAAATCTGCAAGGTTTTTATTTATATTTATTTAGCTTTGTACATTTTAGATATGACATACATTTAATACATCTACATTTATTGACTTGAATGAGGCACAACCAAATATGATTGAATCATATTTTTCAATTTAAAATAGACATTTTGAACCATACAGATTTTGTGGGCAAACAGAAAACCCCAAAATGCATTTGCAAAGATAATGCTGCCTGACATTTTGCATGGAGTATTAGTTGAAAAAGGAAAATAAATAGATTCGATAGACAGGTCCCTTTCTGGCCAGGGCTACTACTGGCACAAGTAAAATATAATCCAAATTACTAATGCATACAGTCTAAGAGTTACTATCTAAAAGCTACAAACTGTTAGACCTTTGTCTTCACAGTAGCACCAGTGTACATACAGGCATGTACACGTTGGAAATTTGGATTACTAAAACCATCTTTTTAAAGAATTCTATTTAAACTTGGTTTAAGACTCAACCTTGTCCGCCATTACAATTATGTGCAGAAATTGTGGATTAAGTGCAATTTTTGCAAACTTTGCCATTTCTGATGAAAATGACAAAGTGCGTGCATAACCAGAGTAAAACAAATATGTACCAGAACATTATCTTAAAAAAAGCAGAAAACTAAACATTTTGTAACAAATGGCACACGTTATGTAATCTGATAACTTATCAGAAAAGAAAAATCACTCAAAAGTTACAAAATGCAGACATTATTGTGTGACCAGGCCTTTCACATATTATTCAACTCCAATAGAGTCTGCTCCAACATCTGGTTCATATCGAGGTTCTCTTCTTTAGCTTGTGACAGTTTTTCTGTTAGAACATCAAGTGTTAGAGAACAACATTAATATCCCCAGTGATCACATGTAGCAAACATGCAGAGGTATCTGAAGTACTTTGAACAAATACAATCCAGGCCTGATTTAAGTGTTGCCACAAACATTTCATTTGACTAAACAGTGATTCACAACAAATTAAGACTTGCTCCCCTCAAAGATACAGATGAGGAACTCTGAGCTGGAATCTCAGACCATGCAGCTCTGTTAAAATCAAGGTATACCTCAAACAACAGATTTGCATTGCATTAGCAATACTAGACTTCACAATAATATTAATGAAATGGTAGAGCGCAGACATTTTTATGCAAAAGCTTGTGAGTATCAACATTATTTTTGATCATTTTCAACATAATGCATGTTACACTTGTTACACTTATGGAGATCATATTTTTGTTATTAAAAGAGAAAACCAAAAGCACACTACTCTCAGTCCTCATTCAAGGCCACTCTTAGTTCATTAGAGAGAAGGCGGTTTTTCTCAAGCTGTTGGTAGAGGCAGTCTGTGCAGTCAGGCAGCAGGTTAGGGGAAAGAGAAAGACAGAGAATGAAACGGAGCAGGTGGGAGACAACAGAAAAGTTAGCTCATATTCGATGGACCGTCTGACGAGACCAGAACACTTACAGAATGGACAGAGGTGAAATACATTCCACTGTGTAAGAAAATGACTAATGAAATAGAAGCATCAGCTGGATTCCATGGCACTCACTTGTAGTACCAAACATATAATACAGGCAAGATCATGTATAAACTTCAGGAAAAATTAATTATGGAGGATATAATCTTATGCATTTGCCTTAATGCACTCTAATGACACATTGTGCTTGGAAAGCCATGTTACTCCAGCAGATCTTCACTCTTTTTGTAGTCTTACCTTCAGTATTTCACAGTGTTGTGAAAATAAAAGCATTAAGAACTTCATATTTAGTTATGGAAGTAATCCAAGTGGCACATTTCCCCCCTCGTAGGTCATACATCCAGAGAACTACTTAGTTATTCTATGAAAGCATAATTAAAATAAAGTGACCAAGCTGATTGGAAACAAATTCCCAAGCCTGCCACAACGTGGTGGACAAGGTCCCATTAGCACATCACACTGTCAGGCACTTTAAATACACAGTCATGTGATGAATATATCTAAATGAAACGAGGGAAAATTCATCAAAGTAACTTCTTAATACTTACATTCTTTCAAAATTAATATTCTGCCAATTATATATAATCTTTTCAACACTGAGGCAAAATTATGCATTCAGTAAGTCTAATTAAGATTACACATGAAGACAATTCCTGTCTACAGCTTTAACGTTTGCATACTAGCAAATGCTATTTGAAGGGATAATATTCAAGATGGGTGTGTAACCAACATTCCAACACAGCTTGCTGAGAGGAAGAAAACACTTTTAACTAATCTTGTAAGTTCCGCTATAAGCGTTTCATATGCATTTGTTGCAGCTGAATGTAAGGGCTCAATTCTAATCTCTACAACAAACCATTATAAAGATGCTCCTCTGCCTTTTGGAAAGGCTGTTATGACCTCAGACATTTGAATATCAGGTAAATTTGCCTACATGTAAAAAGGAACATTGCAGTCATTTCCCCATATAAATAGAAACTGACTAAAAAACCTTCAATTACAACTGCAAAGACAGAATTATTGTATGAACTTTACCACAGGTAGCAAAAAATAAAATGCATGAGGTATGAGCTGGGCATCTCGATTTTATTATAGCCACTCAAAAATAAATTAAAGCACACAGAAATGAAAAGACAACATAAAAAAGAAAAAAGGACAAAACGTGAGGGGAGATAGTTTTACATAGAAGGAAGAATGTTTATTTTTACACAAAGCAGAAAGAATCGAAGGTTCTGTACAAGAGAGTTGGAAGCCAACCAACCACATAGGATAGGGCTTGACAGAGACAGAGCAGGGAGGGGACAAGGATGGGGAAGGTAGGGAGGAGGGACAGGGAGGGCAGGAGGGAGAGGGGCAATGAGGGGAGGAGGGGGGGGGTTGGGGGAAGGGGCAGAAGGCTGGAGAGAGCGGAGCGGGTTCGCTCAGCTGGCAGGAGGCGTCTTTCATGAGGTGTAAACAATTTATCTGTGCAGGGAGAAGGAGCAGAGAGAACGGTGATGAAGGGCCTCACTGTGTGCGAGAGGACGCACAGCACACATCAGAGGGGAGGGACAGGGGAGCACTGCACACAGGAGCCACAATGCCCACTATAGAGACATTGCCAGGAAGGGATACTGGTGCCAGTCAGTCCCACACACACAGCCACACACATCAGTCTCAATCCTCAATGGAAACACAATGAGTCGATGATCTTGGTGGGGGGCGGGGCATATAAAGTCCATTTTCTATAATGCAGAAATCAAACTGCTACGGTAAACACAAGCTGTTTTTCAACCTCAGTACTTGTGTCCTGTGAGTGTATGAACTCACACCCAAGGGCCCGGTAGATGTTTACTATGGTGATGGAGCATACGTCAGCTCTCAGATTCTCGTTTGTGGTGACAGAGCCTGTATTAGCTCATGGATACATTAGCCTAGATATGCTGAGCCCACATTGCAAATGGCTGAATTCAATTACAAAATATGGAATATGGAAAAGCAATGAAAGAGATGTTTGTGGTCTTACTTGCACACATGAATGTGTGATTCTGTTCTTATATTGCACTGCATGTCAAATGGAGGATCAACATCTAAACTTGTGCTGCGTTATAAATTGGAGCAATCGCATCTGCACAATATCTGAGCACTCTACAACGTAGACACTTAAAATCTTCCCCAGCAGCTGTGCCACGTCTGCAGGAGAGGAAAGTTGTGAGGATGTCCCCAAGATCACCAGACGGTTACTGAACACAAACACCTAGTTCTGAAGAACAGCTTCAGTGCAGGCAACATACCCTTAATGGCCGAGCCCAAAATCACCTGGCTGACTTACCCAACAGCACACAGGTCAACTATAAAGCAGCCCACTGCACACAGTGCACTACAGTCTCAAGTGTGATGCTGAACTGAGCTGCAGAGAGCACACTTCCTACAGAAAGGTAGCGGGAGCAGGCCAGGTTAGTAAGAGAGGAGGCATCCTGAACACAACAGCCAGGACCAATCAGATCAATCCCCTTGGCCAAACTGGCTGCACTTCAGTTCACATGCTGTATGGCACACTTAACAGTGCATTATGTTTGTACATGATCAAACAAACAGAGCCTTTTTGGGGCTTGGTGCAATTAATTAGAATGTATTACTTTTGTGAAAAAGTAATACAGTGGTTCTATAAAACACTACAAACTGATGGCACTGCTGTATACTGCTTCAATTGGGCTGCACTGTTTTCTCCAGTGTAGTGTGTCTAATATATATATATATATATATATATATATATATATATATATATATATATATATATATATATATATATATATATATATATATATATATATAAACAGAGGAAACAACCATAAAGTCATGGACATGCCCCAGACTGCTAAATGTCTTCAATAGACAGGGGCATTAACAGGCGCCATCGATCTTGCTGAGTAACAGAGTACTTAAAAAAAAAAAAAAATTGAAAAGAACCAGGCAGGACAGACTAAAAAAACAATGTAGTGATGGTTTGGGGGTGGAGTTAAGCAGGGTGGGGGTGGGTGGGTGGCAGTCACAGGCACAAGCAGACACAGCAAATAAATTACATTGAAGTCATGTCGTTGAGGGCGTGGTCCAGCTCCTCGCTGACGGCTTTGTACTTCAGTTTCTGGGCATACAATTCATCTATGGGGGTGAGGGGTGGGTATAGGAAAGGAAAGTGGAATGGGGGTGTGGAGGAAGAAGGGTGATAGGGAGGTGTAGGGCAGCGGTGAAGAATCCAGTCCAGCAGCAAGACAGGCCCCAGGGAGAAAGACAGGAAGAAAGCAGCGAAAAGGGAAAACAGAACTTTTAGAATGAAGGTGGAGAACCATGTGGTGGAATAAAAACATGCAACGTGCCAGCAAACATCTGGCTCCTTCACTGAAAATAACTCAACAGACAACCTAATGAGGGAGTTCTGCACTTACTCCACTGCAGTGAAATTGTTTTAATCCATGCCTTCCTATCATCAGAGTGCAAATATTCCTTTCTGTTCATGTGCCATAATTATGATAATGATACTGGATGCATAAAGAACCAAATGAATTGGACAAAGAGAGCCAATGGTAGATCAATACTAAGACTCCATAAACTCCTAATCACTGTGCATAATCACATTAGAGGAAATGCTCTAGTGTCTGCAGGGCCACAAGAAACTCGGCCAAGGTTGGAACAATGACGGCACTTGTTAAATAACGCAGGTCTAAAGTCCATCAGAGAGGAGATAAAGAAACTGAATGGAGGTAAGAGACAGTTTCATAGAAAGGAAAGATTACAAAAGTCGCAATTATAGGAGAAGCAATAGTATTCACTGCACTGTGTGAAAGTATATAGCAACATAAATGAAGTCCAGATATGAAACAGCACAACTATAATAAACGCCCACTGAAATGAAGCCATACCTTCCAGGTCATCAATGGTCTTCTCAAGCTTGGCTACTGTTCTCTCGGCAAACTCAGCACGAGTTTCAGCCTGGGGTAGGAGGACATGATTATGGAATCCCTTCAGAGCAAAAACACACCCACCCAACACTACACAGTGGTAAAGTTATCTGATAATTGCTATAAAAACTTCACCTCCTTCAGTTTGTCAGTGAGGACCTTGATCTCCTCCTCATATTTGTCTTCCTTCAGTGAGTACTGCAGAGGTCAAACAAGAACAAAAGGTCATGACCAACTCTCAAATGCATTTATACCAATTTTTCAACCCTCATTAGTAAACGAAATAACCAGACCGATGCCATGGGGCTGTTTGATGTATGCTACACCTATTCAAGGGTATGAAGTCTTAAAATCAGACTCATTTATTCTCAAGTTCAGTTGCATGAAGTAGTTCAACAATCACATGACAAATTCATATCATCTTGGTACTGTGTGCCAGAGAAGCTAATGATAAATGACCTAAAGCAGGTCAGGAGAGTTAATGTCCAGATGATAACGTTGGGTTGGCTGGGAGCGGTCACGTAGCCACTGCCAGCACACCTACCTTCTCAGCCTGGGCCTCCAGAGACTTCAGGTTGTTGGTCACAGTTTTCAACTCCTCCTCAAGTTCATTGCATTTGCTATGTTTTACATAAGAGGGTGCAGAGGAGAGGGAGATGAGGGGCGGAGGACGTAGCAAAAAGGAGGGAGAGGAGAATGGATGTGTGGTGGAGTGAGAGAGGAAGAACAGGTTGGATATCAGGAAAGCAAAAAGGCAAGAAGAGGGACAGGTAAAGGGAAAAACAGAAAAAAAGAACAAAACAAATGAAACTACAGGGAATATATCAGGGAGAACCACAACGCACCCCCACCAAAGCAGGAATACTTCACAAGCACCAGCCAAAGCCAAACGTGAAAAGGGCTGGACTCCATGATATTTTTTTTTTTTTGCATGCATGTCTTGAGTGTCCTGCATTTGACTTACAGCCTTCCTGCTAGGTTAGACGGGCCACAGAGAGGACAAAAATTAAAACAATTAAACAAACAAAAGTAAAAACAAGCAAACGAAAGCGAGGCAGAGCAGGAATGAAACAGAGGAAGCATGTCCTACAGGAGGGGCCGTGACTCGCCGAGGACATTAGTGTGGGTGGACGCAATCAAACGTATTAGCGTGCAGTACCTGATCTTCTGTTGCTTTTAACGACTTAAAGGTTTGGTCCAACACTTTGAGCTCGTCCTGATATCCTCGCACACGCCTGTTAGTGCGTTTGCATAGCACAAGGCCATACCAAACCGGGAACACATGCAGGTTAATGGTGCATGCAAAAACAAAACGAAAGCTAGTGTTAGGAAATTGCAATGAGACTTCTGTAGACAAGAGATGAAGTGACAGGCTGTGTGGTGCTGGCAAACATGCATGTGACCAGTGGGGTTAAGTGGAGGGCCTGTGGCAAGCAGGCAGGAAGCTCACCTCTCAGACAGCTCAGCGCGCTCCTCTGTACGCTCCAGCTCAGCCTCAACAATCACCAGCTTACGGGCCACCTGCATAAACAGGCCACACAGGATTGGCCGTCAGTGTTACAGCACATGAGCCTCCAACATGCAAAAAAATTCAAGCATCTGAAATAGGGGTAGCAAACATTTGTGTAACTATGAGCGTGCACTATAATGCATTTGAAACCGTTTTGTGTGTATGCAAAACAGCTGCCCTCAGACGCATGTCCCAGTAGGGCTGGAAAGCAGTGACGTGCGTGTGACCGAAGAACGTTCTCCTGAAGAACTCGCCTCCTCATATTTGCGGTCGGCCTCCTCAGCAATGTGCTTGGCCTCTTTGAGCTGGATCTCCTGGATCTCCATCTTCTCCTCATCCTTCAGGGCCCTGTTCTCAATGACCTTCATGCCTCTGTTGAGCGAAAGAGTGGATGAGAGGAGCAGACGTGAGGCGCACAGAGAGGGAGGGAGGAATCCACAGCCAGGGGAAGATGAAGACCTGAGCAATTGTGTAACTCAACCCACACCAGTAACCACATCTGGTGGACACCAGCGCGCTTGCGTGGAAACGCTTGTTTAAGTCACACGTCATATCTCACCGCTGACTTCAGCCACTCATCACCAGACCTGGTTGGAGAATGTCAGCTGTGAGGTGTGTGAATGGGTGCGAAGTGTGAAGCACTGCTAGTTGAACTCAGATCTCTGCACGTAGCAACTGAGCACGAGGCCCTGACCCAGGCTGCACAGAGGGGCTGTGTGTGAGGCCAACAAAGAAAGGGAAACACCGCCTTGTGCCCCTGTGAATTGCCACTTATTCAGGGCCATGTTGCCACTGCACAAACAGCTCATGTCTGTTGTTCAGGCCAAGAAATGGCATCACCAGAAACATGGGCGTTGTAGCCACAACACCCTCGGGCTTCCCGACATCAAGAGATTCGACACTGAAAGCCTTTTCAATGAGAAGCACTATATATATTTTTGAAACACCATTTAAACTGAGAAATTGTTGTTCATATTTCAGAAAAGGGTGTAATAACGGGGAGAGAATCTATCCTCACTACACTAACAAGCAAGCTAGGAGAGGAAGCCATGCAGCCACATCTACAGAGGAGCCAACGGCAGTGCACACAGTGACCTCAGCAGCAGGGAGGGGCAGTGTGCAACTCATCTGCTCAACTTCCCTCCCACAGCCTCTTGGAGCCTTCTGAACACCCCACCTTGCAAAATGGTTATAGATGATTCTGAACCACAGTTCATCTGTACAAAACGGTACAAAAGAAATAAAAAGAAGAAGCACTAGCGCAGTAGATGTTCTAGGCGACCGTGGCTGTCCTTTGGTGCGGTCAGTGAGAGGACTCCGCTCACCTCTCGCTCTCATCTGCAGCCTTCTCAGCCTCCTCCAGCTTCTGCAGTGCAGTGGTAAGACGCTCCTGGGCGCGATCCAACTCCTCCTCAACCAGCTGGATGCGTCTGTTCAGAGAAGCTACATCACCCTCGGCCTGGGAGAGAGCGGCAGAGGAACCGAAGTGAGTGGGAGCGCACGGAGAGCAGAGTACCGCACACAAAAGTACAAAAAATCAGACAAACGAACGCTGATGATTACTAGGAAACAATAGTGAAGATAACATGCATGTTCCTGAACAGGCCAGTGAGGGGCATGAAGACCTCCCTGAGGAAGAGGCAGAGTACTGAGAGTATCCCTTACACAGCGTCTTACTGTGTGAGCTAGCAATAGTGATGATGAGAGATCAAGAGAGGGTTGGGTTAATCAATGGAGCTTTGAAAGATATGATTGTGTTATGAGCATTCTTTATTAGACTGACACTAATGGAGAGATAATTTCCTTGCAGTTGTCATGTCTTACCCTTTGCTACTGGATTTTGCTGTTGTAATGGCTACACTTTTGTAAAACAGGACCAAATATTCTCACTTTCTCCAGCCACAACCTTTCAAAACTAAGGAGGACACGCACTTGAAATAATAACAGAAGGGCAAAGTGCATCATGGGGTGTCAATGAAGCCACACGCAACCCAAAGTTCCGCTTGCAAAACTTCCTGTATTTGTACATTTTGTTTTATGTATTTCAAGAGACTTCCCCTTTCAGTCACGTTTTTGATTCAAATGAGCTAAACTACATTCACTACCAAAAGATTCAATATATTGTGATCTCCCATTGTTAGCAACGTATCTAAAGACTGCTTGAAACTGCTTCCTGTCTATATAACTTGGGTTGAGGCTCTGAGTGCGAAGGTGGGTCCTCTAGCTTTTTTACTATGGCGTGCAAACACGCAACCTGCCCTTATAAGGCAATCTGCTTGTAAATCGTTAGTTTGCAAAAGTACTTCCACACAGAGCTAGCAACACTTACTGCTTTCAGCAAGGTTAAGCCGTTACGCACTCTGACCTGAAATGTTTATTAATTCATCTCTTAAATTGGTGCCAAACTTACATATCTGTCTCGTTTAACATATCAATTAATACTTTTGTATGTTTTGTGTTTATAATCAATTCATATGCAAATTTCTGCATATTATGAACAATAATATTTTTTTCAAAATGGAAACAATACATGTCCGGTATCGATTCTTCATCGTTATTAAAGTAATAGCAATGTTACAATGTTTTAAAGTTTGATGAGATTTAAACGAGAGCCCAAAAAATGGATGTCTAAAAAGGCCTGTCTCTACAAACCCGTCTGATGTTCTCCGTTAACAAGTGTCCATGTGCACACCTTGGCAATTACCTTATTAACTTTTCATGCTCGTAATCTGGAGAAGCCAGCAAATGTCAAACAACCGTCATGATTATATTTAGCTCGGTCTGAAACTGGCGTACCGCAGAGCGGGCTTTAAGAGAAATTCCGCTAGGTTAGACCTGCCCATCACTTGCCGTCTTTTCCCTTTCAAAGATGCGCCTCCTTAACCAGTCCACTGCTGGTCATCCTAAGACATTTTGCTACAATGTTACAACGAACTATCGCACGTAGGAGTAACTGTGACTGTAACATTCGCACGCTTACTGTTTCCCTGGCTTTCCTCTCCAGGATCAATTCCTTCTGCAGTTTCTCCGCTCTCTCTTCAGCACCGTCTGCCTGCTCTTGCAGTAATTTTATTTTCCGTTTTACTGCTTCCAGCGACGTTAATCCAGCCATTATTTTAATTAGCAACTAAAACGATGATTTGGTATTGCTTCTATTAAAATCGCCACAGAGCGTTGAAACGCCTTGGATTGTGAGGCACAGAAAAAAAACCTGCTCAGTTCAACGTTTGTCTGAAAAAGCACAGCAACGTCTACATGCCACACCGGAAGTAACCATGTTTTCATAGCCAAACCCCAAACGCAAACGTCACTGGGCTGCCAAACGGCGGGTAGCAAGAATGGGTAGTTCTAATTATAACGGTGGCGTCTGAAAATAATTGCGAATCATAATATTTGATACATTTAATATCTTTATAATTTCTCCAGTACAGCTTTCTGCTGATATTTCAATCTGACATTCCAGTCAGCCCATCCCAAGGTTTTAGAGCTTCACCCATAAAAACTGCTCGCCACCTTATACACACCTGCAGCAATCAAGTTGGTACCTGATGACAGCCTCTGTGCTGTCGAGAATGCGTGGATTTGTGGATGGGTTAAACGGAAAGCTGAACGGCAACAAACGGCTATAAATTGTAAGGTTTGTTAACGAATACACAGCACACTCTACTGGCGAACTAATCAAGTAGTTAATTGTTTTCCGTGTACGAGACCAGTATCCTAATCTGAGCAGTGATTGGCCATGTTTTTAATTCTCATGCATATGACGTACATCACCATAGTAATTATACTGGACTTAATTGAGCTTTATTTATATTAATTTAATTTTAGGCACAGCGGAAACAAGTGTAATTATTCCACTAGACCGAAAGGTGGCTCTCTGTGAATGTACTAGGAACCACGAAGCTCCGTATCTAACGTAATACTGCGTATAAAAGAAAATGGATGTTAAAAACACTTAGTATTAGGATTTCTCCTAAAAAATCAAGTTATGGGGAAAAATACTTAATAATAAACATTAACCTATATAACTTCATACATTTCATTCAAACACATATATAATTGAAGCCCATAATTACACCGGAGTAGGTCTATTATTCTAAAATGTATTCTATATTAACCAATTTCACATTTGTTTTTCGTGTGGTTTTGACCTATACATATTTGGCATAGTTTTCCTGTGAGAGAATACGCTTCCCAGTATTTGGTTCAGTTAGTACAGCCTATGCTTAAATTATGAATCTTGAATATTTTGATATTTGCATTCGATTAATTCATTTTCATCCACACATTCATTTAAGATGAAAACAATACAACGATTGAAAAAGCATGACATATAACTAAAACATTATTTGATCAGAAAAGTGACAAGTTAATTGACCTATTAAAACTGTACATAATGGCATATTACAGTTTTTGAATCATGATAAAAATGAGAGGGGTTACGTGAAAACGCTATATCATAGAAGACTTTACTCAAATTTTCAAGGGCCACAGCCCAAGGAGGAGCGCGCCGTCTTTACCATATAAAGCACTAGGCTAAATTTAACAGTCCAGTTGGTCTTCAGTGTTACTGTAGCCTTGGCTACATGTCCTGTAAATACCATCTCCACCAAGACTAGTATTTCCTTTCAAGTACTGTATGTCTCATCACCATTACCGCAATAATAACATAATGGATGTCTTATGAGTTTCTTGCGTTAAGTCATTGTGTGCAGATCACATCAAAAGTGCACCAACATAAAATACACCATTGTGAAATGACGGACTGTTGGTGTTGTTAATTATGTAATTTACTGACGTTGCTCGTCCTTAATTACAAGGACTAAATAAATAGTTATATGCATTAGTCATTTCACATAGGCCTGCTCATGAAGGAAAGGGCATAGAGAGAAAGCAGTGAACGGCCAAAAGACGGTGATTCTGTGCTTACTTACATCTGTGGCTGTCTTGTCAGCCAGCTCAAGTTTCTCCGTGGCTTCTTTAAGAGCCTCAGAATACTTGTCCAGCTCATCCTCAGTTCCCTTCAGTTTCTTCTGCAGAGCTACCAAGTCATCCTCGAGCTGAGCGTGTTTTTAACAGATTTTTCACAGCGGTGGATAGCGGGAAGCAGAATGCGTGACGTGTGCGCGCACAGGACGTGAGGGCGAAGGCAAAGACAGACAGAAAGAGAGAAGGAATAAGTTAGGCGACTTATAAAAGCACGTGAAATACCTTAGTGGCGACCTCCTCGGCAGTCAGCAACTTTTCCTCGGCACCTTGCAACTCCTCAAACACTCTATCACGTTCATCCTCGGTTACGCGCAATTTCTTTTCCAATTCTCTTAATTCATCCTCCAGCTATACATGCATGCAAATGACATTTTTCATTATTTTACACACAGACCTAATTAACTCGGTTTTAATTGATATATATATTCATATATATATATATATATATATATATGAATAAGTTTAATAGTTTAGCATGTGATCATCTTACTGATTTCACAAGGAAACAGGACTTTAAAATAGCGCTTAAACATTACAGAAATTTCTCCGATCTTCCGTTACTATAAATCCACTCAGACAGGGTAATCCGTATAATTCGCCACCATTTATGCCTTTTTCTATGGATAACTTAGATGTCCCCAAATAAACTGCCGACCTGTTTGCTCCTTTCCTCTGATGCCTTCTTATCTCCCTCAGCTTGCTCGGCTCTGTCCAAGGCATTTTCCTTGTCGAGTTTCAGCATTTGCATCTTCTTCTTAATGGCATCCATGGCTACTTATTGGTTTGGCTGCACGAAATTTCCAAAAAGAAACCACAGGGATGTTGGTCGTTCGGAGCGTCTGTGCCAAACTGAACGCAAAGCCGGAGTGCAAGCGGTCGCTCCTTGTGCCCTGTCAAATATGTACTTTCACGGGGGGGCGACTGAATTCCTTAGGACATTCAATACTTTTTTGGAAACGGCCTCTGTGGGTTCCTTCTAGATGCCCTGTCTTTTTTATGGATCTGGATGGCTATTCGCTGTTGCGAGACATTTGACCGTTCATATGACTATATATGGGATGTGATGGGAAGGAAGGCAAACCCCTCAAGACGTTCCTATTTCTAACACTGTAAACGCTAAAGCTCAATGAGCCTTTGCTGAGAAAAAGTTGCCGTTTATTAGCGGACAGTGTTCTTTTGAGGGATATATTTACCTAACGTCTGAAAACAAGGAAATTGTAATATACTAAAGAAATCTTAGAAGGTAATTTTCTTTTCTTTTTTTTTTTTTTTTACAATTTTCCTAATATTTTTAGGTAAACCATAGATTTGGTAATATTGTTGTATTGTTGTATAATATTGATTTTTCCCCCCAGCAACGCCTTTTCTCATGAGGATACCTAACCACTGACACGGGGGGTGGCAAAAGCACGAGCATCAAGGCTCACCCGAGCACTTCAGGGGCGTCCACACCGCGCATTATCTCAGTCCTATCGAAATGTGTCGGCCTCCAGGAAACCGTTGAATTAGCGGGTTTCAAGTGCTCTGATAGTGATGAGGAGTTGTTGACAGAGCAGTAACTGAGTCTCTTGCATCGCCTGTTAACAGTCTTGAAACTTATAGATAAGACGCATTTACTGAAATCACGGTCTTTTGACAAGACAAACATGCACAAAAATTTTTGCACTTTTGGACCGAGTAGCGGTTATTGGTCAGCAAGGCAATATAGATTTATTAATTTATTAGGATACTCACTTGGAAAAAAATGATTGGTTGACCCTTTAAGACAGAGATTAATATGTTTCTTGTTTCCTTGTAGACCTGTCTTCTCTGAGGATACTACTCTGGGTATTTTTAGACTTGCCTTCTCCTTCTCACACCTGCTCCAGTCTGTAAGACACCCAGCCAAATGACCAAATTCAATCATAATGAGTTAATCCCTTAAAATAATCCTTGTTTTAATGTAGTGTCCATCAGTCTTTCGTATCAATATTTTTAGACCAGATTACATCAGATGAAGACTTCACTGATAACTGATGCTTGTTGTTTTGAGATGGTCAATCCTGAAAACCAACAGGCTTGATTCACTACTTGAGGTAGTTCTTTAGCCCAGTCATGTCTTACAATAACACTGTTTGCCTTGTACAATATATTAGATGACACTTGGGTGGTTTCAAATGGGATTTAAGTTACATTATTTAAGCTTTTAAAGCTGGAATAATTGGATAAGTAGAAAAATGTGTTATTCAACATGGGGCAAATACAGTTTAGAAAGCCAGAGAACATAAGATGATAATATAGCTTTTTTGAAGAAGGCCAATGCAAGTCCAGAACCAGTCCAGAACCTGTCCAGACCCAATCAAAAACCCAAGCACGTCAACGTTTACAATCACACGCAGACAGAAATACATATTGGGTATTGTGTGGAATTATCATTACAAATATACATCTCTCTCTCTCTCTCTTCCCTCCTCGTTTTATATACCACAATCAGAAAATCTATAGTGTTGTCTAATGTATGCATATAATATAATTTTATAGGTTGTAATTGATGTTTACTGCTATAAATATATATAGCTTACATACATTTGAGTATCTAATAGCAGTTAGTTATGCCAAATTATTTATGCCTTTCTAGTTCTGGGTAACAGGCCTACAAACACACAAAGTACAGTTGTGGGGAACCTGTGTAATTTGTATGTAACATCTTTTGAAATGGTTTATATATACTGTATATATCCATAGGTGATATGTTCTAATTTCTTTTTATGAGACTTACATAGATTTTAGTGTTCAAGATCAATGTGATTCATTGTGGGTGACAGGTATTAGAATGTTTGGGTGATCCTAGAACGCTGGGTCTGTCAAAAAACAAAACACACACACACACACACACACACACACACACAAACAAACAACCAAACAAAACACACACACAAACAACCAAACAGAACAAGACAAAAGGTTGGCAGTGAAAGTATTGCAGATGATTTTTTTGCAGTTGACTGTGCCTCTCTTTAAAAGAACATGTGGTTTGAATGGTAATAGTTTATTGACACATCCATTCAACTTTTCAACATGCTTTGAAAATGTAGATTGTTTTCTCTTCCATGCTCTGGGCCCTTGAGCTGAATGTTAATGGCCTTTAGTAAGACTTGACGTACCATAGACAAAAGCTCCTGTGTTTAAGACATAGGCAGAGCATAATATCATAATCACGATCAGACCTCTATATACATTCAAATATTATCATTTTTAATTCAAATACTTTTAAAGTCCAAAAAGTCCATTAAAAAGAAAAAGAATGAGTCTGCAGACACGCACACCTGCATATTGAATGAATATCATCACAGTCATAAAAAAGTACCATTTCCTGTCTTACTTTACACATTACAACTCATACAAAGTTACATAATTGGCATTGTAAATAGGTTTCAACAGCTGTTATTGTGTACATCTCTACTCAGAAGAAACCAAATGAGGTTTTTGTTGGCATACTGCTTCATGGCGGCATTCTGGGAATGAAAGGCCATTTCCAGGCCATCGGTAGTGTAATTATTTCCATTTACAGTTCTCAAAATGTAAAAGAAACATTGGCTTTGGTGACAGCAGTGACTACTAATTGGGAATCTATACATAAAATATTATATAAGAAGGAGAGAGAGAGCCAATCACATGAAGCTGTAGTCTGGGCATATGCAAATGCAAAATTAACCTCCACTCCGCCCACAATCTTTGTGCTACTTCTGACTGAGAAATGGGGAGTTGTGCTCTGGTTTGCACTTCTGTGAAATAAATACTCAGCGAATGGTTAGAAGATGGATATTGGTGAAGTGAGAAAGTGCAGAGCAGTCCATATATAAATGTACAGGGATGCAAGTAACATGTTTTATCTGTTTACTGTAGTAAAATGTGTTTAGATCTAATCCAGGTGTATATGAATTATAAACAATGTTTAGACTTACTCCAGTAATTAAACAGATGTACATAATGATAAATAAAACGCTAACATTAAGTACTTGGTTTTAAATCTTTTGCAACCACCTGGCCTTGCCTAGAATCCTTTACCTCTCATTGCTGCCCCCTGATGGGGTGTCGGCAGTGGGGTGAGTAGTGGGGTCATCTTCACTTTCAGTTTATTTTGGGAGCTTTTTGCCCTTGGTATTGTGCTCAGCAATCACAATGCACGTAGCAGGGTTCAGGTCAAGCCAATCAAGAAGGCTCCACGTCTTGGCCTGATAATTCCTTTAATAACATGTTTTGGTTGTGGTTTCTGCTTCAACATTTGGATGGATGTACTCAGCTAAGCTGCTTCTGTGCATTTCAGAGTTCATCCTTAAGTCATTCTTTAACGTGCCTTCATGATTGTAAGCATTCATTGATCTACTCTGCTCTTTCATGTTCAACCTGGTTGTTTGCTACTGCGAAGGTCTTCACTACAAGTTTGCTTCTTAACAATGTACCAAAGGTTTTGGCTCTGATCTTCTCTGATTGATTTTCTTTCCTGATTTTTCAGCCTCATAATCTCCTTCTTCGCTGGTATCGACATTTATTTGGCCCCCGTGTTGAGAAGCAACAGCAACAAATGCAAGTGGTGCACTGAGGATCAGCGCTAGACTCTTGGTTAGCTCTCCGAGGCATGAGTGCACCGGCCAAGAAACAAACGCAGCGAACCCACAGTCCAAGGACTTCTGGGCCACTGAAATGTGGAGGTTATGAATGTAGTTCAAGCAGTGTAACCCATCAGTTAAAACTCACATTCCTCTTTCATTTAAAATGTACTGTTTTCATTCAGCTTGACTATAGGAGCCAACAGCAAAAAACGTATCATCGTGTAATGACTTACTGACTGCAGTGTTTGTACCAAGTGTTTCTATACTTAGCATGGCACTCTTATGTGTAACTCTCAGATTGACAACTGCCTAATGCAAAATGGTTCTTGATCCATTGTAAGATATACATTTTAATATAATATTTACTTTGAATATGAATGTTTTAGTTTACCTTTCTAGACCCTGACCAGGATCAACTCCACTATGTGCAATACATAATGTTTGGCATTTTCTGTGTGACTATTATGTGTTTCTATTGACGTTTGTGTTGTAATGGCCCTTGGTTTGAAGAATGTCCAGTGACGAATGAGGCTAAGCCCTGCTGGAACCATGTTTGTCTGAGACTGTGGGCTCCTGGGAGTAGCTCAGTAGGCCTTGCCCCTGCTTCTCTCACGCGAGAGAGGAAGTGCATTCCCTACAGAACACATCAGAGAAAAAAAACACGGTTGAAAGCTCTCTCTCCTGGTATCTCCATGTTCTTCCTGCTGTGTGTATGAAACAAAGTGTTAGAATGCGCAACTGTATTAGCAAAGCATCTACAGAGCATTTGAATCTGTCCTGATGACATATGCGTATCTGAAGTTATGCTTTTAAAGCTGCCTGGGTCTGCTGGAGAGAGGGGGCCACAGGGAAGCAGGCAGGAGCTGCCATGCGTACAGTAAGGAGTCCCGAGAACTCACCTCTGTTCCGGGAGCACACACAACATGGCTAGCTGAACCAAGGTCACTTAGATTTTATTTTAAAAGAGGAGTGTTTTTTTTTCTTAGCACAGACAGGAGAAAGTGTAGCATTAACCTCTAACCTTAATTACTGGGCTCCTACCATGCGGCAGTCACTGCCCATCGCTCAAAGTCCATCTGGACCTCTAAAGTGGCCTTTAGAGCAGACTAGAACACCCCAAAACTTTGGGTCTGACTCCACAGAGTTAAAACACTCTCCTGTGGAAAGAACCAAACTAAATCCACGTCCCCAGAGCCAAGTCTCAGTGACTGCCTGATGTGACGGACTGATTAAGACTTAAACTTTCCTCCTTCTACTATCTGAGGAGGACTGTGGCAGTGGCACTGGGGGGATATATATATATATATATAGAGAGAGAGAGAGAGAGAGCGAGAGGCACGAGCAATGGAGCCTCACTCTGGGCACTGGCCAGCACCATGCTGGGACATATACATTCAGATGATCAAATGGGAGTGGCAGAGGGGTGTGGCCTGCAACTCGAACCTGTTGTAACTCATGTGGGCTCTTAAACCCCTGTGCGTACACACACCCCTGTATTTCACTGCAGTGCTGTAGTGTAATAGCATGTACACATCCAAACTCAACCTCAACTGGAATCCTTTTCTTCTTTTTTTCAAATAAAAGTGGATTTTCTTTCAGTAAAAAGCACTTTCCATCCAAAGAGCTAAATAGGCCATGCTTCTTAGACTCCACCTCCAATCCAAAAAAAACGTTCATACCATATTTCTCTCATGCATGTTTTAACAATTTGCTTAATCTGTTGTTGTAAAATAAGTAAACTAGTAATTTCATGCTTAGCTCACAAAAAAAAGAGTCGTTTATGAATAGAGTATTATGAAGTATCCGGCTTTAGTTCTAACTCATCCTGTTTCAGCTTTTCAGCAAAGCAAAATCAGGCCCACTACTGTAAGCATAGCTCAGTAAGCATACCGTGACTATTATCTTTAAACTGATGGGCACTTGGAGAATTCCAGCTGTGCCCTGCTGCTCCTCTAATGTCCTGGAAGCACGAGGATAAAAACTTCATGTTTAGGCTGGTGGTGCCCATTAAGTTGCTGGCTAGAATTCCTGCACTGTGAGCTGTTTGCACTGAGAGATCAGGACTGATTGAGATGGTCTCTTAGCACTGGCCCAGGGGGAAATGCCTGCAAGTGAGGCTATGAGCCTGAGAGGCAGCTTATTTGTATCCTAAGCGTAACGTGTCCATCCTTCTCACTGGCCAGTTTAGCACAGATGGAATAATTGTAGAGGTTCTTTTGCAATGGGTATTTTGTACTGATCTGGGAGCAGGTACCTTAATCTAAATCTAAGACATACTTGTCATTTTAGTGCTAGTGAGTTCAGTAGACACCCACCCTCTGTCCAGTGTGCTTTCACAAACTCTTTTGTTATTCCAGTCAATAGCTCATACTCACTGGAGCGAACATCCTGTTCATGAAAAATGCAGGGGAGTAAAGTAACTGGACTGAATAATGTTATACAAGCAAACATAACACTCAGCATCTAACCTAATTGATATTTTAGTCAACAACAAAATGTCCTGCAACAAATGAAGATCGAAAGAAAGGATTTAAGAGTTTCCTTCAAAGAATCAGCCAGTTTCAGGGCAGAACGTTTTGTGTGATGGGCTTGTTCTACTACAGAGAGACAGCAGCCATTCTGGGGGGATAATTGTGGTCTGGAGAGGATGCCTGTTGGTGAAGCCATTCATGTTTCACTGATACAGAGCTCAGAGAGGAAGAGGGATGAAATCGGGTCATATCTGATGCTGGTGCAGATGAGGGTCATATCTGATGCTGGGGCAGATGAGGGTCATATCTGATGCTGGGAAGGGAGTTTATCATATTCTACTTATGGTTGGTGAACACTTAAATGTGTTCCCCAACCATAAGTAGAATATGATAAAGGGCTTAAATGTCCCATCCAAAATATGAAAAACATCTATCACATTAACCTGGCTCCATTCTCAATAAACAGAACCTTCCCCCAATCAACAAAGTGCTCCTTTAAACAAGCAGAGAGCCAGAGTGGGTGGAGTTAAAGTTAATTTTCCAGCAGCTTGTATTATTGTTCAGACACGAGATTCCTTGACAGCATTCAGGGCTGCTTTCACACTTGGAATTCTCTGGCACTGATGGGCCTTATTTCAGGGGCTGCTGGGATGCCAAAAACTGCTCCACTGAAAACCTCAGCCTAATAGTAGAGACTCTCTGGACTTTCACATACTGCAGTGTGAAGTTCAGTGTCGTCTGTTGCATTTCTTCTAGTTTATAATCAGTATTACAAAAAATAAACACGTGTGATGTACACTTATACATTTTTATTGCCATTTAGGCAGTGGTGCTCAGGGACTATGCATGTCTTGGACAAAGCACAGGCCTTATTGAACCAGCTCGACCAACAGAAGACCTCCCAGTCTCCCCCATCTATATGTTCTTATGAAACAGGCGTGATGCATTGGCAATGTAGCATGTCTGTCAGACTACGTAGTACACCACACTGACAAGAATCTATCAATATTTGCCTAATTCTTCCATCCGTAAGTGTCATAAGGTGAAACGTTTCCGTGACAGCTGCCAAAGAGAATGTTGCCATATATGGAGTGAGAGAGTGCTGGCGAGCTGCTCTGTTAGGAGGACAAGCATCCTCACTGTTTGTTTCCATTTCACTGGACTATAAAGCTCTGCGGTATGTGCTCGCTTCTGGGTCTGGACCTGCGTAAGTCATGACCATCTCCTCCAGGAGGGGCCCTGTGCTCAGGGCCAAATGAGGAGAATTGAATCAGTATGTGTGGAGAGGTGAATGCAGACCCACAGCGCAGGCAAAGGAGGAAACAGATTTCCGAACAGCAGCACTAAAGGCCAAAAAGCCATGTGTCGTCTTCACCCACGGGGCCTGTGAAACGTTTGTGTGTGTTCACTGGCGGGGGGGTTGCACTAGCATCTCTTTGTCTTCCTAAGAGGTGCGTTTTTGTCTCAAACACTGCAAATTGGTGTGTGAGACTGACGTGCGAACAGTGTCAACACCTGAAAAAAACAGCAGGTAGGTAGTGTGATAGAGAGCAGGTAGGTAGTGTGATAGAGAGCAGGTAGTGTGATAGAGAGCAGGTAGGTAGTGTGATAGAGAGGAGGTAGGTAGTGTGATAGAGAGCAGGTAGGTAGTGTGATAGAGAGCAGGTAGGTAGTGTGATAGAGAGGAGGTAGGTAGTGTGATAGAGAGCAGGTAGGTAGTGTGATAGAGAGCAGGTAGTGTGATAGAGAGGAGGCAGGTAGTGTGATAGAGAGGAGGTAGGTAGTGTGATAGAGAGGAGGTAGGTAGTGTGATAGAGAGGAGGTAGGTAGTGTGATAGAGAGGAGGTAGGTAGTGTGATAGAGAGGAGGTAGTGTGATAGAGAGCAGGTAGTGTGAGTGTAGAGAGAGGAGGTAGTGTGATAGAGAGCAGGTAGTGTGATAGAGAGCAGGTAGGTAGTGTGATAGAGAGGAGGTAGTGTGATAGAGAGCAGGTAGTGTGATAGAGAGCAGGTAGGTAGTGTGATAGAGAGCAGGTAGTGTGATAGAGAGGAGGTAGTGTGATAGAGAGGAGGTAGTGTGATGATAGAGAGCAGGTAGGTAGTGTGATTAGTGTGATATAGAGGAGGTAGTGTGATAGAGAGCAGGTAGGTAGTGTGATAGAGAGCAGGTAGTGTGATATAGAGGAGGTAGTGTGATAGAGAGCAGGTAGGTAGCATGAAAGTGCTGTGGCATTTTTCTAGCATTCCTGTGGCATTCTTGCATTCCTCACTCATAGCAAACTGCTGCTCTCAGGCTAAGCGAAAGATGGGGCTGTGTATATGTGTGTGTGTGCTTCAGGACACACAAAAGCACACTGGTTGGAATGCACTGGGACCTCACACTCCCACACAAAGTGTCAGAGTGGGGCTTGACACTGAGCAAAGGACTTTTTGCACCTTCAACCCCTCCCCCCCAAAAAAAACAAAAAAACCAAACAATGTAAAAACTCTGATGAACATACATGTACGCATATCGCATTTGGATCCTGATGCTTAGTGAAGGGCTGTCGCTATTTTGCTGAAGGTTAAACATTACCACGAGTGTAGTATTATGTAAATGGTTTCATGCTGATTCCATTCATTCCCTGTTATCTGTAATGCATGCATGTACTAATGCCACTGGCAATCATGCAGCCCGAGAAAATATTCAGCTGCGAGTCATATCAGTCTTTACAGATGTGGGAAGAAGCCACACAATGTGAATAATAAGGCCCATCTGATGGGAGTGATGAAAGAAAACTAATGGACGTCTGGGAACTGAACCAGCCGACTGGCCTCGGTCGCCCCAGTGTAAAGGTCAGTGTAAAGGTCAGTGTAAAGGTCAGCCAGGGCAGACAGAGGCAGGTGAACATGGTGGCTGTGGAACTGAGAACGAAGTTCTAATTGGGTCTTAAAATAAGGGTAGATTCCTTTGAAATTACTATTTAGGTTGCTATATAGCATTAATTGTCAGGAATGTTCTTGCTCAGAGAGTTTCCCTTAACCAAAACACTGCCACCTCCGACTCTAAAAAAAATACTGGCCAGTCATTTAAGAACGACTCGTTTCCTTAGCGCGTCTGCAGAGTCTCAGCTGTTCACCCGTGTTTATTCAGCTTCCACAAGCCACAGATCCAAGGAAAAGGAAAAAAGAAGCATATTCACCCTCTCTGGGAGTGACACACTGGCCCTCCTCGTGAAGCACCTTCAGGGTGAAGACACTGCCTTTTAACACTGAGGCAATGCGAAAATGCGAATGGAAAAGCACCATGTCCAGAACCTGTTGGGCTGTGTGGTCCTGTTCAAGACAGGAGCACACAATGAAAGACCTCTCCCAGTCTTCTTAGTGCTAGAGAGAGCTGATCTGGGAACTGCTCTTCTGTTTTCTATAACAGGAGAGCTGATCTGGGAACTGCTCTTCTGTTTTCTATAACAGGCTTAACCATTACAGGCTATGACACCAGATCTGATCAAGAAACAGCCTTCCGCCTAGCTGCTTGGTAAGTAGAAGTAGTAAACCTCAGACGGTGCAGAAAGCGGTGGGAGGAGCGTTGGCTAAGCGACCTCCTTTCACCCATGAGCAGCTGTGGTGTTCTATTGGTCATTACCTCCTCAGGTTTTTAGGGGTGTCCAAAATTAGCACTGGGGCTTTGAGCTGCCCGTTATAATTCTAGCCTTAGTGCTGACTCAGAAATACTGTCCCCTCCTGCAACTCGCTAAGGAGAAGGGTGGCCTGCTAGAGAGGAGTGCACCGCTGGAGAACCGCCTCGTGGAGAACACGGGAGCACAGGGCTTAAGGGACACATTACAGCAGGGACAGGGGACGTTAGAGCACGTCAGACGTCAGGGGACGTTAGAGACGCCAGACGCACACTAGGGCCCCGATCCTGTATTACCAATCTCAGAGAAATGTTAAAATACTATTTAGGGACTGTTAGCCACTGTTGAAGCTGGACTTCATTTTTATAGATATCAGGGTGCCAAACTGTTTCATAAACCACATACTGTTCCAGTAAAGTTTGGACATATTGATTTGTGTTTAAATTTGTTTCTTAGGCAAATCTAAATAGTCAAAGTTGATGCATGAATTGATTTACAATTAATTTTAAATTGCCCCCTCAGCAAGTAGTTTTGATTCAGAACTCACCCTACAAGTACTGAACACGTGTTCGAATTGTCATGTCATTGGTGGGCTGCCTCATGAAGTTTAAAGGACACCAAGAACAATCAATGGGTCATCAATGGATCATCATAACTATTATTAGTACAGCATATTCAAGGTTATTTAAATGTTTTTATACTTTCACTGTTATGCTAAAAAGTAGAAAAAATAGAGTAGGCGTGTCCAAATTTTTCACTGGCAGCACAGCATAAGTTTATTTGAGACCACTTAACAATTCAGTACACGTGTAACAATGTTTATATACGCATGACATTATATGATTCTTTTTGGTTGAAGTGCAATTCTGGTGTCACAAGATTTAATACCTGGCTCATTGCAAAGTTTGTCTCATCCTTAATAATTATTATAGGTAATATTATAGATAACATTTTTTAGATCAACATTAAGTTTACATGCTAAACTCATGTAATGCTAATTACATATCAGCAAGGTTAGCATAGGGAACTAAAGAAGCAACGTTTGGCCATCACACACATTGTGGTTAATGGACTACATCTGGATTAAATCCAAAGAGAAAATTGTTTAAAACTGATTTTTCAAACTGTTCATCAAATTGTAAACCACATTTAGAATTTTCTTTGACTCATTTAAGCATAATTAGACAAAACAACATGTGGAAAAAAACAGTAAGTACTGTGAGTAAAATTCTCTTTTGAATAGAAACATAGATTTACTTAAATTTGGTTAATTTCCATATTAACCCAGTGAACCCATCGAAAACAATAAGACGCAATTGTGACGTAAGCTGTAAGATTATACTAATATCCTCCAGTCCATACATAGCTGAAACACCCACAGTTCTTAAATGGCACTTTACAGGCTGGGTGGCTGTGATGGTGAGGAGGTTTCATTCAATACTGGCTCTCCAACAGTGGGTAAGCGCCACACCGGCTCTGAGTACATGTTATTGGTGGGGGGAGTAGAGTGACAGCATCTGAAAGAGAGATGAGCAGATGGGAGTTTGTACTGTCCATATAACATTCTAGCCTGCAGCCTGTATTTGGAAATCCTGGACTCTTGGAGAGGGACAAAGACAGTATGCAGCCCCCTGGTTGACGGAGGTCTGGCGTGCGGCCCAGGGAACGTGCCACTCGGCTCCTCACGCCGCGTGTTTGGGTAGGTGATGCTGGGCAAGCCCTCACACAGCAGGCCTAAAATAGTCATGTGCTCTGTGCACCAGTGCTGCGTTCACTCTCCCAGCTACTCCCCGACTCCTGCGTTTACACTTCAGGACAGCCCCACTCACAGCAGAGTCCACTTTGGATGACCGAGTGTGTTTAAAACCGACCAATCCTCACGATCCGTCTTGTAAATGATCTCATTCATGCTAGTGCTTAGTGTACATCTGCTTTGGAGCCAGGTTTAAGCTTCAGTGTTGGCAGTGTTAAAAACTGCTAATGATGCTGTGAACAGAAAGAGGGTGTGTGTGTGTGTGTGTGATTAGGTAGATAAGCTGTTGTTATACAGGCCAAGAGTACTGGTTATGGCTGGGCAAACAGCTATGACAACCAACCCGTAAATTTCAGTCTTTTCCTGAAGATATGAGAAACATTTCAAGTCTGATGTTAGGATTACAGTACAAATAAACTATGTTAGTGCCACCCTTAAAAATGAGCTCGTCTTGAAGATGGAAAAAACAAAATGATGGTGGCCAGTGCCTTCTCTGCTGTATTTCCTAAATAGCTATGTGTTTTATTATTGAGCATGTCTGATGACATACAACCCAGACTATATGCTAAGATTTGGACAATAAATTAGGGACATTTAGAAGAATTTAAGAAAGAGTTCAAAATAGCTAGATCTAGAACTAGAAGTAGATCTAGAATTAGCAAAGTAAAATAAATAACTTCTGATAAAAAGGTGTCCAGGCCTTCTTTCTCTTACCTTTCTGGAGTTTCAGCAGGAGAATTTGAAACTGGTCCAGTTGGCTCTCCACAGCAGTGGGACACCAGAATGGATTTAGAGCAGCGCAGAAGCATGATGCTGTCTGAACGGCTTCCGGTCCCAGTCTGTACTTATCTTGGATCAGCTTCCATTAGAGCAGGGCAGGCAGGCCCTCCCCAGTACACAGCACTAACTCATACCCTGATGCACTCCTCCATACTTAACAAGGCTGCATTTTTATGGCATTCTTCCTTATCTGCAGTAAATTTCCCAAGTCATTCTTAAGTCTGACCTGACAGTGTAAAATTATAACAAGCACATTTTACCACACACACACACGCAAATTTGTTGTTTATAGACGCATGCTCATTGATAATATACTACAACGCATATTTAACACGTTAGCCATTTTCCTGTTGTCTCCTGTGTAGAGCTGTATATCTGTGAGATGGTAGAGTAGCGTCCTACTGCACTAGGCCAGCCTGCGGTCATTCCTGTGGTGAAGTCTAACCTGACCTAACCAACCCACCCAGTGTAGCCCCATCTCACAAAAAGCCGTATTTGTGCAGGCAAGAGACAGATCAAATGCTGAAGTAGAAGGCTAAATGACAGTCTAGACATGGTGTTGCTCTGAGTCCATAACGTATTATACTTTTCGCTGTGTACTAGTTATGTCGTTTAGGAGAATGAAATGAAGGCAATGCCTTACTGGATTTGAGTGTTATATACCCTGCTTTTATTAAACATCACTTTCTGTGCTGTTTGTAAATCACATGGTTAATTACATTGTATACCCCCTGGCTAATTTCTTTATGCTTCATTTACACAAATACACTTTGCTATACACTGACCGGCCACTTTATTAGGTACACCTGTCCAACTGCTCATTAACGCAAATGTCGAATCAGCCAATCACATGGTAGCAACTCAATGTATTTAGGCATGTAGACATGGCCAAGATGATCTGCTGCAGTTCAAACTGAGAATCAGAATGGGGAAGAAAGGTGATTTAAGTGACTTTGAACGTGGCATGTTGGTTCCAGACGGGCTGTTCTGAGTATTTCTGCTGATCTACTGGGATTTTCACACAACCATCTCTAGGGTTTACAGAGAATGGCCCGAAAAAAGAGAAAATATCCAGTGAGCGGCAGTTCTCGGAATCGGAATCGAGCTTTATTGGCCAAGTATGCTCACACATACAAGGAATTTGTGCTTGGTTACAGTAGCTCACAGTGCACAATAATTGACAATAACATTACAGAAGTAAAACATTTACTCACAAACACACACACCAAAATACCTGTAAACTTTACATGTGCAGAGTAATATAATTACAGTAAAGTGCTGAGTGCAACAGTAAAGGACACTGAGGTGCAGACTGAATTAAATAAGGCATATAAATAGGAGAACGGCGCAATGAATAGGAGTTCTGTTGGCGCAAATGCCTTGTTGATGCCAGAGGTCAGAGGAAAATGGCCAGACTGGTTCGAGCTGATAGAACGGCAACAGTAACTAAAATAACCAGTCGTTACAAACCGAGGCAGAAGAACATCTCAACACACAACACGTCAGACCTTGAGGTGGATGGGCTGCAGCAGCAGAAGACCACACCGGGTGCCACTCCTGTCAGCTAAGAACAGGACAGAACTGCTGCGACATTCGGATGGTAGGGTCAGAATTTGGCGTGAACAACATTAAAGCATGTATCCATCCTGCCTTGTATAACGCGCCATGTCAAAGCGTGAATCGACTGGTTTCTTGAACACGACAATGAGTTCACTGTACTCTAATGGCCTCCACAGTCACCAGATCTCAGTCCAATAGAGCACCTTTGGGATGTGGTGGAATGGGAGATTCGCATCATGGATGTGCAGCCGACAAATCTGCAGCAACTGCGTGATGCTATATCAATATGGACCAGACTATCTGAGGAATGTTTCCAGTACCTTGTTGAATCTATGCCACAAAGGATTAAGGCTGTTCTGAAGGCAAAAGGGAGTCCAACCCGGTACTAGCAAGGTGTACCTAATAAAGTGGCCGGTGAGTGTAGTTTGCAGTAGGTAACTGCTCACACTATTTGCTTAAGTGTCTGTCGATACCAGGTTTTTGAGAACTCTTGTTCTAATGAAATATGCAATATTAGTCACATTAATGAAAATGTCACTCAGCTGTGGCCTGACCTGATCTCTTTCACACACACACACACAGACTCCATATTTCACATCAAAATTGTCAAGCGAGAGAGGAGACAATTGGTCTGATGTTGGAAGAGATCGGTCTTGTGTGCTCGGTCTTGACCAGACGAGCAGAGAGCTCCAAGCCTCCAGCTGAAGGCAGAGCAGGGCTACATCGTCTCCATAGTCCCGGCACGGCACCTCGAATCAGAAACTCAAAAGGCCATGTCAAGCGCCTCTCCACCAAGGGCCTCCCCTCTGCGCCGCGTGTGAGGAGCGGTCCAAGCTGAAGGACGACCCTCTCTGCCCCTCACGCTCTGCCTTCTGCACGGACACTGATCCGCCATGTTAACTTTATGAACGAATCGCAAACATTGTGCAGTGCAGCATGGCTGGATTAACATCTGTGGACTGCGTGTCGATAAATCCAGTGCTTGATGTTAAAGGCTCTTTTTAAAGGCTTCTTAAAAGCACTGGATGCTGTCAGGATAATCTGCGGACTACAGCAGAACTGACATATTGCCTTATTTGGGCATGAGGTTTGGCTCGCCACTACTTCTGAAAGCATGCATGGGCCCAAACCGCAGCGTGTAGAGGTGTAACAGCGACACCTAAAGGGAAGAATTTGGCTCACATTAAGTTGAACAAACAATACAAAGACTGCAAGGTCATATAAAGGGTTGTTAAAATATTATTTGAGCTGAAAACTCAGCATAATGGTGACCTCAGGGAATGTGTGAATGTATTGTGTATGTCAGTATCAGTCTGTAATGGCCTGGTGTATGTCAGTATCAGTCTGTAACGGCCTGGTGTCGGTGTACGACGGTATCAGTCCATTATGGCCTGGTGTCGGGTGTGTCAGTATCAGTCCGTTATGGCCTGGTTTTCTGTGCTTGGACATTCTTATGTCTGCCCACTTGAACAAGTCAGCAGAAAACGTGGGCTAAAGGGTAAATGTCATCGTGTTCTAGCAGAGAGCAAAGACAGGAGGCTGATCCATAAACTAGAAATCTAGGAAGCAATCCATCTACAACATATGTAGCATGTGGAACTGTGTCCATCCATTTGCAATACATGTACCACAAACCAATCTGTAAGAATCCATGTTTGTTGAAACTCTTTATTTTCAGGGAATACAAAAAATATTTTCATGACCAGATAAATATTTTACATACAGCATCATTGTCATTATTTCATTATTGTGACAATTTCAGTCAGTTAAAGAAAACTCTAAACTCTAGTTCAATAAAGGCGCTATTTCTTTTTTTCTTATGCTCCACTGAAAGACACCACATTTTAAACCACACATTGCAATATCTTCATTACATTTATTACTTAATACAAAAAATCTTCATATGTAGTGGTTTACTAAAGAAAAATGGGAAGGTCATCTTTTCTTTCAGACATAACTCACATTTTCAATTAAGGCCTCAATCAGGAATCACTACGAGTGGCAGGCATGTTTTTGGTAGTGGAACAAGATCTCTTGACAACAAAACTGCTGTAAGACCACATCATCTAAACCACAGCAATCTGTCTGCTCGCCATACGGTCCCCAGTAGCACATTCAGAGCTAGCTCAGATATGGCCATGTTGGATTTTCAGCTGTTCCTGATTGCAGCTTTAATCATGAAGAACAGATCACTGCTAAATAACTACACACCACTGTAGCATCACCGTGGGGAATTCATCATGGCTGAGCCAAATACCAGGACCGGAGCTTAAGGCCATGTTACGGTAGGCCATGGGGCAGAGAAGAATGGAGCAGCCTCCACAGGTGCGTGGCTTTGAGGTGTTAATCTGACACCAGACTCCTCACAGCCCACTACTTCCCACACACACACACACAACTGCACTTCAGCTCTAGATGAAGGGGCTCCTTTCCACTGATCCAAGAGCAGCTTTGCTGGTTCTCTTCCAACGGTCGAGGTTTCAGGTTAGGACTTTGATTCGGCTAAAAGGGCAACTTAAATCAGGTGTTACTTGGATCCAACAGTATAAGGCACTAATATACAATACAGTCCAAATCTGGAGAGTGGGGTATTGCAGTTCACACAAATCTTTGCACTAAATACATGTGTAAGTGCCACATTCTGTTATCCTTAATATGCAAACAACAAACAAACAAGGAAATAACTATATATCCATCTCAAATGAAACCACTAATTTTCTCACTAATGTCTACCAAGTTCACGACAAGCACATGTACTTGTGTTATTTGCAGAGAAGAGTACATTGAAATACAGACAATGTTAGTGCATCTTACAACGCAAGAAGTGCTGTTTTGTCTCTTGTAATGTACGTTCTAGGAGCCATGCATGTATACCCTCAAACACTTACACACACAAAATAGTCCTCGGAACAGTCAGATTGTGTGTGCACCAAATGCGTGCGGTCTGTGGTGTGTGCGCGTGTGTGTGTTTGCACGTAGGAGGAGATGCAGGGGTAAGGACAGGGATACAGGGGGCGCACAGAACTCACTGGTGTGTGCTAATGAAGTCTGAGGTATTTATGAAGCGAGTGTAATCACGCAGAACAGAGGAATTACGTCTGCTTCACTTCTGCCTCCTGCACTAGTAATTAAACAGATCCAGAACTGATATGTTGATAGTGAGGATCTGAATGTTTCTAATAAATAATACAACAAAGCATGGCCATTCATGTAGTCTTATAATTCACCAGCTTACTTGGGAAATGCAACAAATTCCTACGATGGTTTCTAGCCCCCGTGATATGTATCCTTTGAGTAGTGCTTCAGTAAAGGCATTCGATAATGAACATTCTTGCTGAAGAATATCACATGACCATGACAGCTCAAGATACTTATACCTATACAAGTTATGAAAACATATGAAGGGATATCATACTGTATCACAGGATCATAAGATAGTTCAATTATTTGAGCTATATTTTTTTGATATCTCCATAGATACAAAGCATAATAGTGATTTCATCTTGATGTATTTATAAAAAGATACGCATGACTGACAGAACTGTAAAATCAAGAGAAGTATTACAAGGAGTCCTATGCTAACTTACTTTCCAAAAGTCTGGCATAAAAGGTGTGGTTTATGTCCACACACACACACACACACACACACACACACACACACACGCGGACACACACGTGCACACACGTGCACACACACACACGTGCCAAAAAAGCCAGTAAGCTCTCACTAAGACAAAAAAATCCGCCTCAAACTTCATCAATAAATGATGAAAACAGAAAAAAAAACAGAAAGCATAGCCCTATAACAGCAACCAATCACAAATAAAGCCCCATTCTTCATTCTTTGAGGAAAACAGAAAGTCAATGGAGTCACTCCCAACTTTCTGTGGGTGAGAAAAGCCAATCACATACTTCAGCCATACGAAACAGCCAATCACATACTTCAGCCATACGAAACAGCCAATCACATACTTCAGCCATACTGTCATCTGGTACATCCATTCCCTCCCCGACAGGTGCAGCCAGTCTCATCCAAAAGTCCCACCCCAACACTAATAGCAGAATATTCCCAAGTACGATGCCATCCTCATAGTTTAACTTCACGCTTAGCCAATGTGTGTGCGTGCACGCACGTGTGTGTGTGTGTGTGTGTGCGCGCGCTCAGCCCTGGTCTTCCCGCAACTCGCTGGGGAGGAATTTGTACTGCTGCTGTCTGATGTGAGCCAGCTTCTTGCGTGCCTCCTCCAGCTCCCTCTCCTTCCTCAGCATCTCCTCCTGGGCTGCGATGATCTGGAGGAGGAAGCCAGAGTCACTTTGCTACAGTGTGACAGCCCCTTCTATAGAAAAAATAAAATAATCACTCACTGTTGGCTATATGCATGGGGCGGGGCAATGTGGCAAGAGCAACACCCCCTCTTCAAGGATTGGCCTGATTTTCCCAGCCACTGACTCTCAGATTTCAACATCCAAAATCAATGAGACGTGTTTTTATGCATATGCAGCATAGAAGGATGGAAAAACTGAATCTCTGACAATAACGGCTTCATGATCAGGCCACAGCTGAGAACCTTAAATCTTTACCAACTGCATTTTCCTAGATCCATCACTTACAATGCAAGTGGCACAATGAAACGAAAAGCAATGCTGAAGAAATAATCAAATATGGAGAGTCTGTTGTGGCAGTCACACTTGCATTATGGGACATTTGAGAAGTGGTGGGACTGTTGCCTAGCAAGCCAGTACTGTTTTCTTTAAAGGTTCGTTACAGTAGCCTAAAGCTGACCTCTCTTTATAAATCACTGTGTGGAGTGAGGAAGAGGAAGAGGCAGCTGAAAGCAGCACACCTGTAGCACACCTGTAGCACACCTGCCTCAGTATCACTCTTTCATCCTAGACATGTTCTATACAATATGTAGTCTGCAATGCTATTTGCACTTTTATAAAGAGGGAGTGCATATATTCCTGTTACGCAAAAGCTATTTTGTTTGGAGAGTTCTATTCTGTGGTGGTGGCAGATGAAAAATCGGAAAAACAACTGCTGGAAAAAAAAAAGCAGTTCAGGGTCATCCTGTGGAGAAATATAACTGCCATTCAGCATGTTCTCAAAGTGTAAAGTAATCAAATATACTGCTGGAACAAGAAAAATGCATCACTGGCCCAGTAATTATACTGGTGGTCTAAATCAGAACAGAAAGGATTTGAAACTGAAAGAAAATACATTAGCTTGCACTGTTAGAACTGGCTCTAAATACAGCCGAACTTGCTATTACTGCATGAGAACAGAAGAATTTCAGAAATGTGATGGTTTGAAGAGGATATATTCAGAAATATGATGGTCTGCTGCCACTCTCTGCAGGCTTGTCCACTAAAGGATCGGGTTCTTAGCATTTGTAGGCCATAGCATTTCATCTTGAGAACCATCTGTGTTCCGCTGGGTTACAAAGAATGCTTTCGGTGCATTTTATTCCAGTCAAGCCTGTAATTAACATAACTACACAGCCATAAAAATGAAGAGCGGCCATGAACCTTCAGTATGTATCCGTTTTCAGCAGAGAGAGGCATTTTGGAATCTGGGGAAATTTCCGTGTTCACCTCTTACCTCACTAAAACGCTTCTAATGTGTGGCTACCAGACATTACTTTCATTTCCTGTTTTAGTGTTTAGTCTTCCTTCTCCATCTTACCTTGTTCCTGGGGGACCTGCATGACTCTATATATGGTCATTCAAACTTGAGTTTACAAAATATTGCTGCCTTTGATCTTGTGTTTTGCCTTATAGATACACTAGCATAAGGGGCGGGGGGGGTTCTCACTGGTGGATGTGGGAGCATTCGGGTGCAGATTAAAGCCAGAGCCACGCCCACAGGAGAGAGGCCAGAGCCACGCCCACTGGAGAGAGGCCAGAGCCACACCCACTGGAGAGGTGCTGGCTGTGCTGTCTGGACCCGTGAGAGACAGAGAGGCACCAGGGTTTCTCACGGCACAGCAAGCCTAAAGGGGAGACTACCTCACCCTCAGCATCTTGAAGCATGGCTCATAAGTGAGGTAGTGTGCCACCAAGACAATCCCAGTAAACTCCACCAGTTCAGGAGACCAAAGAAACACAGGAAGAGAACCCTAAAGAAGACTCAGCAGCACGAGTGGATGACCTGGTGTTGCATCACATGATTTGGATCCATATTTGCTAAACTTATGCCTATGGAGTAAAAGAAAAGGTCTTACCTGGGCAATTCCACCTACAAACTTGGTCTTGACCACCACACTGTCGTCCTCTGCCTTGTCGAAGGCTGCTTTCTGAGCCGCCTTAACCAGGTTGTCCGAAGCCCTTTTCACTGCATTGCCAGCAGTCTGTGGACATAAACGTGACCTTTTCACAGACATTGCCAAACAAGCGTAAGGACATACAGTTGTGCTCAAATTTTACATACTCTGGCAGAGTCTGTGATTCTTACATATTTTTTCAGAGAATAATAATGATAATACAACAACTTTTCCTTTATTCATGTTTAGTGGTTGGGTCAAGCCATTTATTAGCAAACATTTTTTTTGCCCTTTTTTAATCATAATGACAGAACTACCCAAATGACCCTGATCAAAAGTTTACATTCCCTAGTCCTTAATACCTCATTTAACATCAATGACAGCTTCAAGGCACTTTATTTTCCCCCAGATGGTAAAGCTGCCCTTTCTTCTTGGCAAAATGCCTCCAATTCCTGTAAATTCTTGGGCTGTCTTGTATGAATTGCACATTTGAGATCTCCCCAAAGTGGCTCAATGACATTGAGGTCAGGAGACTGAGAAGGCCACTCCAGAAACTTCAAATGTTTTCTGCTGTAGCCAATGACAGGTCGACTTGGCCTCGCGTTTTGGATCATTGTCATGTTGGAGCATCTAAGTGTGTCCCATGCGCAGCTTCTGGGATGATGAGGACAAGTATTTTCTGATAAAATGCTGCATTCATCCTGCCATCAATTTTAACCAAGTTCCCCTTGCCTGTGTAGCTCACACTTCCCCAAAACATCAGTGATCCACCTCCTTGTTTTATAGTAGGGATGGTGTACTTTTCATCATAGGTCTCCCCTCCAAATGTAGCATTTTTGGTTGTGGCCAGAAAGTTCAATGTCAATCACTCCAAATAACTTTGTTACTGAATTCTTGACCGGTTTGTCAGTGGGTCAGTAATGGTGTGGGGAGGCATTTCTTTGGAGGGCCACACAGACCTCCATGTGCTAGCCAGAGGTACCCTGACTGCCATTAGGTACTGGTATGAGATCCTCAGACCCACTGTGACACTATATGTTGGTGCAGTGGGCCCTGGGTTCTTTCAGATGCATGACCATGCTAGGCCTCATGTGGCTGAAGTGTGTCAGCAGTTCCTGCATGATGAAGGCATTGATGCTATGTACTGCCCTGCCCGTTCCCCAGACCTGAATCCAATCGAGCACATCTGGGACATCATGTCTCGTTCCATCCACCAACGCCACGTTGCACCACAGACTGCCCAGGAGTTGACTGACGCTTTAATCCAGGTCTGGGAGGAGATTCCTCAGGAGAACATCTGCCCAGGCTAGGTATGGAGGTCATACAGGCACGTGGAGGCCACACACACTACTGAGCCTCATTTTAACTTGTCTTGAGGAATTTCCACTGAAGTTAGATCAGCCGGTCATTTGATTTTCCACTTTGATTTCCAGTACGATTCCAAATCCAGACCTCCATGGGATAATTTTGATTTACACTGATAATTTTCTTCTCAACGCATTCCACTATGTAATAAATAAAGATTTTCAACTGGAATATTTTATTCATCGAGATCTAGGATGCGTTATTTTAGTGTTCCCTTCATTTTTTTTGAGCAGTTAGTTTAGCTTTTGATAATAAATTGCTCGATCCAACCACTAAACATGAAAAACAGTTGTTGCATAACCATTATTAATATAAATAAATCACAGATTCTGCCAGGGCATGTAAACCATGATCACAACCGCCTGTAGACGGGCTTCTTTATTTGGGACCTGGAAGGAAGCGTTTTCGCCTCCCAAAGCTCAGCCGTGCTCATAAAAGGTGCCCGTCAGGCGGACGGGGGAGGCAGACCTGCAGCCGGCGCATGGCCTCCGAGTCCTGGTCCGCCTTCACCTTGCAGGCCACCAGCAGCTGGGCGGTGGAGGCGGCCACCTGCTTGGCGGAGGAGATGAGCTTCTCCTCGCTGGCGTGGCCCTGCACAGACGCGTTGGCGGCCTCACACAAGTTACTGGTGGCGGCTGCCACCATGCGGGCCTGGATGGAACAGGAAGAGTATGAGGGGGTGTGACAAACAGAATCATGGGTAACCAATAATATCCGACAGTACATTTTGGCCTGTAAATGAAGATGCGCATATACTTACTGCGGAGATGAGACCCTGGGACCACTGGCCGTCATCCACAGCATTGGCAGGGATGGAGCCCACCTAGACAAATAAGGACGGTGAGCGATGGTGGAGACCCGTGCGGTTTCTCAGCCTGGCCTTCTGTGAAGGGGGGGACCCTACCTTGCCCTGGGCCACCAGCTCCCTCTGCGCGGCCGAGGCAGACTTGACCAGAGCGCTAGTCGCCGCGGCGATGGATTTAGCGGCTTCCAAGATCTGTTCCTCGAAGTCCAGGGACTCATCTGCTTGCTGCAAAAAAAACAAAACAAAAAAACAAACATAAGAAATGAAACGATGGTTGCAACAGCTGATCAGGGGAAGGCTGGACGGAGCCTCCAATGGAGAAGGTGGAGTCAGCTGGTTATAGGATGCACACACAATGCATACAGCTGGCAGGAGAAAGTGATGAAATAACACAAATGACCTCTGAACACCTGCTTGCAAGCCTGGCATTGCAGAACAGTCAAGAGCAACTGCTCATCTAGGATGAACTTGACTGATTCGCACATCATCTTTTGAAGTGTGACACCTTGTGGCACTGAGGAGCAATTACATAATCTTTCAGTCCAGTATTGCTCTGTGCAGTTCCACCCAGAAATGGTTGTCCAGAATTCAAGCCAAACCCTTGAATCCACCTTTGCAAACGGATTTGTACTGAAAACACTGTGCACGCGCACACACACACACACACACACACACACACACACACACACACACACACACACACACACACACACACACACACACACACACACACACACACACACACACACACACACACCTGGAAGCAGTGAAAATGCTGCGCTCCAGGCCACACGCTCCCGCTCGATCACACACCACCCAAAGCTGGCGCGACTGGAGAGAGGGCGGGACACTGTAGGAATATGTTTGATATATAGTTGGACTGAATAACAACCTAATATATCAAACATATCAGACAGAGCCCTGCAGTGAAGGCATCCAGGTCTAGCTGACCTCTAGAGAATGAAAGAGAGGAGAGGGGAGGAGGAGGAGAGAAAGGAGGGCAGTGGACACGAGACAATAAGACATGATGTGAGGAGAGAGGGGTGATAACAGGAAATGAAGAGCAGCGAGAGGCACAGTGATGCATGCTGGGAGGAGAAGAGGAGTCTGTGGATATGGCAGTGGAGAGGGAGGTCAACCCAGAGAGAGTGTGAGGGCGGAGGAGGTAGGGAACAGCATGTTCTCCATGCCCCCCCCACCCCACAGCAGAGCCAGCAAGGAGCTGCACCTCCTCACTGCCCCACAAACCCTCGCCCAGAGCCACCAGAGAAAGAACATAAAACAGATGCGAGTGACATGTTAAGGGGCATGTGTGATGTCACACCGCGGACATGCACAAATGCCCGTGAGCAGGTCATGAACAGGGCAGAGAGCTCCCTACATGGATTACTTCCAGACTTTGCTGTTGCCATGGAAACCACTCACCAATGTAATGAAGGGCCAAGCCCACAGTGAGGCCCACAGCACCTCAGCCAGCACAGCTCTGGCTGCCAAAGCCAGCCCGGCCCGCGGGCTAAAGCACCTGGTCCAACTCACTCCGTGAGGAAAACGCCGCTTTACTGCTGCGGTCTGCGGACAACTTCCCAAGCTCGGAGTTCTCAAACGTCCAAAGACATGAAATCCCTCGCAAGGAAACGTTAACAGACTTTGACATATGTAAAATTTCTAATGCAAATTTTCAGTCCCAAATGGCCAAATGCCATGAGCCAATCAAATGAGCCTCATGAGTTGCGATACACTCCATGCAGCCCAGCACACAGCACCAGCCTCGTTGCTCCGGTTAGCTCCTCATGCCGGGGAGGAAAGGGGAGGGCAGCTAGTGCACCAGCCCCCCCCCACCCCCTTCCACAGGGGGAAGAGGAGGACACCCAGTGAGGGACAGAAGCAAGGACACTGTGCAGTGACCCTCTGGCAAACTGCTTCAGTCCTGCTCAGATCATTAGTGGGGTTCACCTAACCAAAGTGAAAAATGAGAAAAGTGTCTGATGAAGGTGACACAGGCTCTGTGGAGTCAAAGCGAACACCTAGACACTGCTTCAGTTGGAGCAGGTTCAAAGGCCACGGCCACAAAATGATCAAAGGAGACTAATGAAAAATTCAGAATATATAATGTACACGCAATGCCCAAGATCTTTAGAGCTGATGGGTACAGATTACCAATGCATATGAATCTCAAAAGATTCATACAACAGCTTTACGACTCTCAGAAATAGTATTCTGTGCATTTACACTGAATCGATACTAACAGTTAGCACAGTTGCTGTTTCTGTGTGATGTCACTGTAGAGATAAAGCTGTGCTAAGTATTGGAAGGAAGTCGAGACACTGCTGAATGTCTTCAGGTAAAGAGCATCCTGACAGGTTTAGTTTAACACAGACGGCTGCAACAATAAAAGGGCTTTGGGAAACACCATTTCACAAAGTGCTGACCTTTCTTTCGTTTCGAGTTTTGGACACCCTGGACTTTTAAGGTCGGCTCATTCAAAAAATAAACTTCAAAATATCAGAACAATGCAGCTATGCCTTCGGGAAAGAAATGTGAAGAAGAAAGACAAACAGTCCCCCCTACGCCCCCTGAGCAGCAGAGACAGCTGCCTGAAGCATCACATTCTTCTGAGGAACTCTGAACTCCTCTGCCAGCTAATGGAACATTCCAGCTGCCTTTGCCCCAGGTGGAGGTGATTTGACACAGGTATGCTGAGGGACAGAGTTACTGCTGTCTGCAGGGGTGTTGGTGAGCAGTGCCGAGAGCGGTCCGAGGTGAAGGGACGGGTACCTTGGGCTTGGCTCTGGGTTTAAGCTGCTCCAGCTTCTTGGCGGCGGCCTCGATAGACGCCGCCGCCCCCAGCAGCTCCGTCTCTGCAACCACCGTTGGGTCCTCTGGGTCCACCCACTCCGAGCCTGAAAGCAGGGGGCGTGGCTTGAGACGCAAGGACGATGAAAACACTGCACCAACTGTATCTGGATGACAGCACGCCGAGACATGGCAAAACACTCGACATGTGCACATGCACACACACACACACACACACACACACACACTCAGCCTGCTTTAGTCACCACTGTACAAGTGTGCTTTAGAAAGACACTTTTCGCTGAACTATCATTATTTTAAGACTTTAAAGCACCCATAAAAGTGCCCACATTTGTAGCAGCTATCATAAGGAGATGGAGAGATGTTTGGAGGAGATGGAAAGATGTTTTGAGGAGATGGAGAGATGTTTTGAGGAGATGGAGAGAGTCATTCGAGGGTCATTCTGAAGCAGAATCCCAGCCCCTCCCATATTTGTGTATCTGCTCTAAACAAAACTACTCGTATAGCCTCATACTCACCTCCGTCTGCAGCAGTGCAAATGAGACACAGTGGTATTAGTTCAGTGCAGCTGAGCGTCTCAGGGGACCAATGGCTTTATTAACCCTGCTCCGCTCCAATGCAGAGCCCAGCACACTGGCCATTACAGGCGACACACACACAGCATTACTGAGTGAACCTGGGCCTGCACTCCACATTAAACACGCTTAACTGAGAGCCTGCTGCCTGCCCGGCACGTCTGCTCAGCTCGCGCATTGTTTTCTACCAATCATGAATGAGTATCGACAGAGAAAACAAGTTAATTGCTATATTTTGAAACAGATAAATAGGTTTCACTTGGTTGGCAAAGGGTCAAAAGCATTAGCCATCTGAGTAAACAAGAATAAGCATTACCACGCATGCCAACACAATATGTCACAGTTATATTTACATATTTGTGTGCAGGTCTTTGGATAAGTGATCTTAATAAAATCAAAGATTTTATTATGTGTGTGTGTGTGTACACTCACCTTTCATGGCTTCCGCTGTCTGGATGAGCTCGGTAACTGAGCCGGCTACTTTCTTTGAAAGCACAGCCAGCTGCTGCCTGTGTTCTGCTGCAGGCTTCTGCAGGACCTGTGGGCAGGTGCAGGAACACAGCCGCCATGCCATCACAGACGGGCCTGCACCACACTCACACACTCCTCAGCAGCACTGCCACACTCGCTAGCATATATGTTTACATATACACACACACACACGTGAGACCACAGCACTGTGCACAGTTTAGTGCAAGTTATCAGACATGTGCACATCTCCTACTCCATAAACACACACACACACACACACACACCAGAAGGACATGTTCGAGCAGGCTGATGTATCCGGTGGCACACTCCTGGCTGTAGAGCAGGGCTTTCTTCTTCACATCCTCTGGCACCTCCGGATGGGATGCAGCTCGCTGCAGGAGACGCAACAAGGAGACGCAACATGTAATACAAACGGGTCCACACACACACACACACACACACACACTGCACGAGGACCGGCGCGCCTGCTAAGATACATTCACACAGCGAGAATGGGAGTGTTGGAGGAGTGGAGCAGTAGGGATTCTTCAGCGTCACGCGGCCTCCGTCACGCGGCCTCCGTCACGCAGCCTCCGTCACGCAGCCTCCGTCACGCAGCCTCCGTCACCGCCGTGTGTTACAGGCACCCGTGATGGAGGGATTCGGCATTACAAAGAGGAGCTCAAAGTGCCACTGAGCAGCGAGCAGGTTGCACTCACACTGCCCACAAGCATTTCATGTGCCTCCAAGTCCTTTCAGCCATGGGGAGGAGTGCCAAAGCTATTGAACGGCAGGTCTGTGTTTATGTGTGTGTGTGTGTGTGTAAGAGGGGAGAGAGTGTGTGTGTGTGTGTGTGTGTGTGTGCACGTGTACATCTGTGTGAGCGTCTGCCTTTTGATTAGCACCTTGCAGGTGACCAGCATGTCGGAGATGGCTTTGCGGCTCAGGTTGGCGGTGGAGATGGCGTCCTCCTGCTGGGCGGAGTTCCCCACAGCCACTGCTTTGGCCGTGGCCACAGTGATGCCCTTGGTCATGCGGATGAGCTCCTCGGGCGTGGCAACTTTCTCCGGAGGGTCCTTGGACTGGAAAACCTGCCACAAGGACCATTCATGTTAATTTAAGTTCATCTAAAAAGTACACAATAGAAAGGAGACGTAATCCCACTTACATTTATGCATGGCGTTATGTTCTAACTAGCACAGACTTTATACGCACTCCATATATACTGTTAATGAAAAAAATCAAAGATTATACTATGGCTTACACATAGCTAGGATGTAAACTTGTTGTCTGGCTATTCCTGCAGGTGTGCAGTACGAACCATTAACAGCACTTTAACACCGACTGCCCTGGTGGGGCCTTGTTGGCTAGACTCAGGAAAGCTTAATGTCCGCCTATCTCATGGGCAAAAGCGTGGTGGGATTATCAGTGAATCACTGGCACAATGACCCACTGCCCTGTCTCATTCCTCCACCCGCTCAGTGTGCCATGACGGGGCTGCTGAGTGGAGAGGACGGGTGGAGCAGGTGACCGCGCCATCAGCAGACACAGCTGATATGCAGGCCGGCCGTCCTCAGACGCCAATTCGTGGCCAAGTTGTAACAGGGAGCTAGCATACATCAACATAACGTAATGAATAAACAAAACTGACACTTCCTCCGTATAAATCGGTCCCTGTCATCTCCATGGATGAAACGTGCTCTAATTTGATTCGACCCAGGTGGTATTGAGCTGCGGTTTCGGATGCTCCAAATACCCTGAGTGCATTCACAGGCATGATGCACTCTAATGCGCTTTGTGAGGACAGGGAGGTGCCGGCCCTCTGTGGTGCCTACAGTCAGCTCCTGTCTGATGAACTCGATGGTGCCCTCTAGGGCCCTGGTGCCGCGAGTGGCTTCATCCTCCACCGCCTTCACGGTCTTCAGCAGCGACGTCACGTTCGTCACCATCACCTGCGCACACACACACACACACACACACACAATGAGTGAGGAGCACACAGCTGAGCACCGATGGGCTGAGGAGGATGTGGAGCTGCTCGTGGCTTGGTGCGTCATCAGGGAGCCACAGGCACCAGCAGGAGGAGCTGTGCTCAACACGACACAGCGAGGTTTGGGAGGCTGTAGTGAGCATCGGTTTCAAAGGCTTTCCTGATGGTCTGAATAGATTGAGTGAAGTCAGGTCATATTTTCAGGAAGAATGAGATATTTGTGGAAAGTGTTCAGTTGGGCCGTAGGTGTGAGGTCTGAGCAAGCTCAACTCTGACTCTCCAGGGACATCCGAACTCTGAAAGCAACCTTAGGTGGTGGGTGTGGCCAGGGCATGGCTGTGGTGGGTGTGGCCAGGGCATGGCTGTGGTGGGTGTGGCCAGGGCATGGCTGTGGTGGGTGTGGCCAGGGCATGGCTGTGGTGGGTGTGGCCAGGGCATGGCTGTGCTGATGAAATACGCAGCACCATTAACAGGAGGTGGGGGTTAGAACGACTACGATGTCAATCAGAGGATCTATTTACCCGTAGACTTTCCAGAACTTTGAAAATTATAACAATATTTAGACGGCTGCTGTTACTCTACTAAGAGGGCGGAGCAGCCCGGGCCCAGTGTAGTGCTGGCAGACACTTCCTCTCTTTGTGAAAAAGTGGAGAGGAAAGAGGGGAAAGTTTTAGAGGTCACCATATGTTGGAGGAGCACAAACAGCCTGTGTGCAGGTCATAAGAGCAGCCGACCAAACTCAGCTCATTAGGGAAGAAAGATCAATAAAACGGTTGCAGCCACGTGGGGATTGATAGTTTAAGGGGAAGAGCAGCAGCTGAATGGACAGAGTTGAAAACATGCAGGTCAACATAAGTCATGAAAATATTAAATATCCCAGAAAGGCTGAGGGAGTGAGAGAGACAGTGGTAATGCACTTGAGTCATATGCAGTATTTGTGCTGTGATCACATGCTGCTAAGCTCAGTCCCATGCTGTGTGGCAACACACACACACACAAACACACACAGTGATGGCATCAGAGTAACACAGGGCTCGAATGGTGGCCACACACTGAGCTGATAGAGAGCGTCCTGAAAGCACTGCACACAGCCAAGACAACCAGAGATCACCAATGCCAGCTGGCAAACACACACACACACACACACACTATAATTACCAGTGGATATTATGATGATGCTAGGCCAAAGCAGAACTGCGCAGAGATGCCCTGTATAAACACACACACACACACACACAGTTTTACCTTGGCTGCACTCTTGAGCTGGTACATTGAAGGGTCATCTGCTGCTTTGCCTGCTGCACACTTTGTGGCACCAATCAGTTCAGCCAGAGCCTTCGCCACATCCCTCACTGCATTGATCAGAACCACCTGTACAAAGAAACAGATGGAGGAAGAAGCAAAGAGGGAGGGAGAGAGAGGGAGGGAGAGGGAGGGAGGCAGGAGGAAATACAGAGAAAGGGAGAGAGAGAGAGAGAGAGAGAGAGAGAGAGAGAGAGCGAGTTCAAGCACACTGCCTTTATCAGGAACACCTGGGGTTGTGATACAAGACATGACTACTTTATCAAAGAGTACATAGGTCTGTGATCCTGAGAGCAGAATACAGATCCACACCTGAGTCACCTAGTGTGTGTGTGTTTGAGTGGGGGGACAGGTGGTGTGGTGGTGGCTTATCGCTTCAACCTACAAATGGACACACACCATGGAAGGAATGAGAGGTAATGGTATTGTGAGAGGCTCTACACACATTGTGGTAGTATTATTCAATCTTTGAGTGTGTTATAACAACAGGTAGAGGACTCAGGGGTGCTGCTGTTGCCTGAGAGAGCTGCGTCTGAGTCAGTCTACACACTCAGCCCCTGAGAGAGCTGCATCTGGGGTTAGTTTACACACTCATCCCCTGAGAGAGCTGCATCTGGGGTTAGTTTACACACTCATCCCCTGAGAGAGCTGCATCTGGGGTTAGTTTACACACTCATCCCCTGAGAGAGCTGCATCTGGGGTTAGTTTACACACTCATCCCCTGAGAGAGCTGCATCTGGGGTTAGTTTACACACTCATCCCCTGAGAGAGCTGCATCTGGGGTTAGTTTACACACTCATCCCCTGAGAGAGCTGCATCTGGGGTTAGTTTACACACTCATCCCCTGAGAGAGCTGCATCTGGGGTTAGTTTACACACTCATCCCCTGAGAGAGCTGCATCTGGGGTTAGTTTACACACTCATCCCCACACACTCATCATCCCCTGAGACAGCTGCATTTGGAGTTAGTCTACACACTCATCCCCTGAGAGAGCTGCGTCTGGGGTTAGTCTACACACTCATCCCCTGAGAGAGCTGCGTCTGGGGTTAGTCTACACACTCATCCCCTGAGAGAGCTGCGTCTGGGGTTAGTCTACACACTCATCCCCTGAGAGAGCTGCGTCTGGGGTTAGTCTACCCCCTGTGGTTGCCTGAGAGCAGTAGCTCCACAAGGAGGAGCAGCATGCCTCACTTGTCTCAGAGTGAAGGCCGATCACCTCTCACCCCTGCAGGGCAACCAGCACTGCATGAGAGGGGAGATCCAGCGTGCTTGTGAATCAACACCGACCTACACTGGGCCAAAGGCTGCAAATGCCCCCACAAAAAATACCAAGTGGTGGAACAGCATACAACTCGAGGGCAGGACAAGACTAAACATGTAGAGAGGAGACTTCATGTGCAGCAGCAGCTAAGCCAGACCGTGGGGATCGCCCAGCTGTGCCCACGCACACCCACCTGCGTCTCCGGGTCCTCCGAGCCCATGCTGGCCGCCCCCAGCTTCACCACGTCGGTCAGCTGCGTGATGGTCTTGGCGGACGACTGCGCGGCCTGGGCTAACTTGTCCTGGCTGGAGGCGGCGCCAGCCACCAGCAGCTTGGTGTCCTCCACCAGCGCCTTCGCCGTCTTTAGGATGTTCTCCCTGGAGAGCGGAAGCCCACGGACAAGCACACAGTAGAGCGGAGTACACAGTGGCAAAGAAAAGGCTCGATTCTTCTAAGCTTTTATTTAAATGCAGAAACTGGTCCAACAACATAAGGAACACAAGCTGACCGACATGCAACTATGGAATGAACTAAGCAGGTTTTACTGGCCACAAACAGGGAAAGCGTCCAATGCGCCGAACTGCCCCTCGGGGTCGTGACCTGCGGCTCGTCACGGGGCGTCCTGTGGCAGTGCGGTGCAGGGCCTCACCTGCTGCAGTGGGGGGGCCTCACCTGTGATCTGCGAAGGACTCCTCGTTCTCGGCGTTGAGTGTGCCCGCAGAGGCGAACATGATGGTGGTGTCCAGGTCGGCGATGATCCCGGAGACGGAGCTGGCGGCCGTGATGCAGGCCTGAGTGCCCTTGTTACCCGCCTGCAGGGCAGACAGCACCATGGACACCTGCAGGGAGGGAGGCCAGGGTCACACGGGGGAGGCGCTGGAGGCGGACTGATGCCATTGCTGTGAGAACTTCCCTTAACGAGAAGCGACCGTGCTCTGCACTGTTTGGAGGTGGATAAAGGGGACCTTTGTAAAGTGGATGGCGGTGGCTAACGCAGTCGCGGTGATTTAGCGTATGCTGAATCTTTCTGAAGGGGAGAATGAGGCAGACGTGAAGAATGATGAGTCAAGTGAAGGAAGCAAAGATGCAGTGAATCAAATGCTATACTCACTCAGACTCTACACAGCATATTAATACATTTCGTACTTGGGAAGTGAAAATGAAATTTTGGGACTGCACAAAAAACTCCATGTAACCACTCTGAAAGATTGGTTTGGGGTCAGATGGAGGAACCAGGAGGGAGGGAGACTGAGGGTGGGTAGAGAAATAGGAGAGAGGGAGTGGAGGAGCTATGGATAGAACACAGCAGAGACAGAGAGAGAGAGAGAGAGAGAGAGAGAGAGAGAGAATTGGGGAGGGAGGGAACTACCTTTACAAACAGAAGGAAAGCCAGGAAGAGAAGGGGAGAAGCATTTCAGAGTGACTGAAGGCTTGAGCCGTCTCTTCATGCAGACCTCATTCCAGGCGGTGGTGAGATGAGAGTTCTATTAAGCAAACCCACTTGTTCTGAGCCAGCTAGGGGCTCACGCAGTTATAATGTCTGGCCACTGTGTATATATATATATACACACACACACATATATACACCTACACATTTCACCCATGTCAGGACAATATATAGATAGCTTGGCTGCACCACAATGCTACACACAGCTATACAGCCAGGCCATGACAGAATGTTCCCAACACCTCTTAAATCAAGAGCAAATACAACATAATCCATCTAATCCTTTAACATTATAACTTTAGGAACATGCAACCGATCACGAGAAGCACATTCCGGTCCCCAAATAAGGAGATGTGCTGTGATCATAATGTCTGCTGACTTTAGCATTAACCCAACTGTAGTTCACTAGGTCACAGTGATGACTCGGACTACATCCACCCAACACACAGCATGGGGGCAGCGTGTCTCTCCTCCCCTGCACTGGTGGAGCAGTGTCCTCAGTTACTCTGCTGTCTCCTTTAAGACAATGTTATTAGAGACGTAAACCCATAGAGGGTGACATTTTGCTATTAACAACTATATATATTACTGGCAATGTTTTGTAGCAGTAACAAAGCAGTTAGTGACATATCACTTGCACATCTCTTACATAAATTCTGATATTTCTGAAAAATTAAAAGGGCAACACACTGGTGCCAGTTCAGGTCTACAGCAGTGTAGCAGTGAACTGGCCAGACCCAAAACCCCAACACTCCAAACTCAAGGCATAGTCAGCCAAGCATCAGAAGCAGAAACAGAACTGATCATCTCCTGGACGTGCCCGCCCGGACTCGGACCGCAGCCCCAGACTCGGACCGCCTCTCAACACGAGCAGCGTGTAGGAAACGAGGAAAGGGGTGGAGCCGTAGCCGTAGCCGTAGCCTACCTTCTCGGTGACGGCCCGGGCGCACTCGATCAGCTCCCTCTTGGTGAAGCTGTCCATTGGGCTCATCTGGAGGGCTCCGGCCTTCTGCACCAGGTAGATGCAGCCGTGGCCCAGCTCCTGCACACGCCCCTTTATCTGCACGCCCACCTGGAGGGCGAAGAGGCACGCCCAGCGCCGTGAGAGCCCAGCTCAGTCCACCGCCCCATTCCCCCCTCTCCGGACCGGAAGCCCAGCCCGTCTGCCCCTCCCCCGTCTCCGGACCGGAGCCCAGCCCGCCTCGTTCCTGCTTCGCTCCGTGTGGCAGGCGGGTGAGTGGGCTCGACACCACTACACCTTTAGTTTCCCCAACACGCGGCTCCGTGGGTGGGCGGTGCTTCATTACCACCTCGCTGCAGGCTTTTAAAGCTAGTGGGGGTACCGTGTCACTATGGTAACAGCAGCAACAGCTTATGTAAAGGCTATTGAAGTGAGCTGCATTCACACTTGTGCGCTCTGTTCTTGAAGATGTGGGTTCAAATACACATGAGGAAACCTAACTGGAGCTTCACACCTTTCTGGATAAAGATCAGGGGATTGTAAATGAAGTGGATATCCATTTATAGCACAAGCCTGTTTGTTCATTAGTGTTGATTATGAGTTTTTGGGATTATACACTGATGGCACCTTATTTGCTCAAAAAATTATTTAACATGAAAAACATGAGCCCATATTATGAGGGAAGCCATCTGTGCCTTAAGTGTGTATGACCTGAATGTGTATGTGTGTGTGTATGTGAGATATCTTGAGGATGTTTGTGTGTGAGAGATCTGAATGTGTGCCCGTGTGTGCATGTGTGAGTGTGTGAGACCTGCAGGTGTGTGTGGTGTTGCCGGCCCGTGTCCTCACCTCCTCGGGCTCGGCGGTGGCCGCTGCTAGGCGCCCTTGGCGGGCCAGCTGGCTGTAGTCCAGCGTCACCTGAGAGGCGAGACCACCCAGCTCCTCCTGACACGTCACCGACTTGGTCATCTGGGAGGCAGAGAAGCATGTCAGCGTAGGACACCCAGACCACCGCCACACCCTCCACGCTCACGTCTGCAGCTGGCGCAGCAGACGCCGGCCTCACAGACGCCCCCCGCCTGTCCGAATCAGAGACCGTGCGGACCTGAACCGCTCCTGTATGCAACAGGTGTTAAGGGGGCAGGGAGGCTACTCACCATTTCCTGTGCAGTGATTGCGATCGCCTTGGAGAATTTCACCATGGTGGTCTGGTAATCCACGAACGTTCCTTCTGGCTCTGGGGGAGTTCCCTCGTCCATCTAAGCCAACGAAACCCCGCCCCCCAAAACAAGGCTAATTTTAGTATTCCGTTCACTCGCGGATCAGAGCTCACCGAAACCCTGAATACGGTCATGATGCAAATTACCGTGAAGGAAAAAATAAAACACGCGAAAATTAATCAGCGACAGTGTTTCAATTGTTGCCATTGTCCTCCTCGGCGCGTCATCCTGACAGGATAATGAAGGCGTGGCGACGTCCGTATGGCAGATGAGCGGCGATATCGGATCAAATGGGGGTTAATAATGAGTTGTGCGGATGGCTCTGGGCTCTGCGACAGGCCCCGCGGCTGTGAGTGACAGCTGGAGACACTCGGGCGAGGAACCCAAAGGCCTCCTGTGGCGTTCTCATAACAGCTGAAAGGACCTCCTTCCAGCCCCCGCAATCCTGCTCCACGCGCGCCGCCCTTGAGCCGTTCAGACAGCTGTCGTACAGCGCTGACAGGCAGTCAGGACACGGGCTCACCATATCAGTCAGGAACTGTGCGCGACGCACCTTTCCAATAGTGTGATACTGTTTTTGTAAGTGTGTGGTGATGGAGGAGATTCTCGGGCGGAGGAACGCTCCTTTGCCGAGTGCTCACCTGACCCATGGACTCGGCGATGGACTCCACCATGCCCCCTACCATGCCGCCCTCACTGGCCGCCTCGTTCAGCGTCACCATGATGTCGTCCACCGCCTCCCGCATCAGCTGCGCTGCCTCTGCTACTGCATCGTGGGTATGGATGGCCTGTACGAGAGTGTGTGTGTGTGTGTGAGTGTGTAACATGCTGACTATCACAAGCTGATCACTCCATGACCTCAAGGTGCCACACATCACACTCGGGTGAAAGTGCAGGACACGATCCTGCATGGATGTATATTTATTACATAAGGATACATATGGATTATGGATACATATTCATGCATATGTATCTTATATTCAAAACCAGGAAAGAAAATCAGGTTTCATTTGCTGATCATAATCAGTTTTCTTTTCTTCCTTTTTATTCTTTTCTTTCTCATCCCCCCACATACCTAGTGTGTGTGTGTGTGTGTGTGTGTGTGTGTGTGTGTGCATGGTCTACTGTACCTTAGGGTTTCCTCCTCCCTCTTTGGCGGCGTAGAGCATCTGGAGGGAAGACTCAGCCAGGGTCTTGGTCTGGTCCAGAATGTTCATTTGCTGCTGGTGGTCCATGTGCTTGGAGGCGAGCCCCACAGACGCCACGATCAGCGGCTCGAAGTAGCTCGCCAGCTGGCTCACCTGGGAGATGACGGAGACCACACAGAGCAGCGGGGAAGCGTTATTCCAAAGTGCAGTTAACTGCATAGCAGAGAGCGATCAACTTCCATAAGCAAGACAGAAGAGGTCCTTTTGGTGCGATTCATGCAAAAAAGGCCCGTGTGTGTGTGTGTGTGTGTGTGTGTGTGTGTGTGTGCGGTTCACCTTGTGTCCTAGCTGGGCAGCCTCCCCGTGCGCTGCAGTGGAGATGGGCTCGATGAGATGGCCGATCTCCTGCACAGCAGATGTCACCTGCTCCTGGACGGCCTGCACAGCGGCCAGCACAGCCGCATTGAGTCCAACCATAGCCCCGCCCCCCCAAAACACTGACCCCGCCCACAACCCTTACTCGGTTATTACTACACCCACGTAAGCACAAACTAACAATTACATTAGGATATTAATTATAACTGAGAATGTCTTGCAAAATTGAAATAAAGGGAAATCATGATGGCAATACTGACGGACAAAAAGACAGCAGTAAGAGTGTAAGAGTGATGTTAGGACCTCGAGTGAGATGTCATCTCTGCAGGGCAGGCTCTGGCCTACTGCGGCCAGGGAAGCTTGCTCTATGTCTCTGATGCACTTGTTGATGCTGTCAATGCTGTGGTCGCACTCCCGCTGGCCTGGAGCCTTGTCCCTATGGCAACGAGAAGGAGGGGTGTTGCTGGAGGGTATCGCCTTTGTGTCTGTTTCTTTACTCTATCTAGACATCAGATACAGCACAGCTCAAAAAAGCCAACACACACCCCCCCACACACACACACACACACTGGCTGAGCTCCAGTTGTAAGTGGATGGAGTGCGAGGACAATGGGTCTGGGGGGCGGGCCAAGTGGGCAGAGATCCCATCTCCTGTCTGGCTTGGAACATACCTTTACCCACACACAGCGACTGATCTCAGATCAGTGCTCCAAAGCTACAGCCCACTAGCCTACAACTAACTGATCACACATCAACTCGCCCATTACGCCCATCTCAATCTGCGGAGCCTCACTCACTGAACGTGGAAGCACCAATTAGTGTGGCCATCCCAGCTCTGTGCAGGCTCACCGAGGCCGTCATTACTGAGGCAGAGACCAGCCATTAGAGTCAACATCTCTCCAGAAACGCACAGACAGGTGCATCGCAGCCCAGTATGTATTTAAATAAATAAATAAATAAATAAATAAAATTCGAAGTCAAGCTCCACTGGTGAGAGCCGTATGTGATCCAGCGTTAGAGTAAAGGCAGTATTCTCTTATCCTCCCTGCTGCCGGTGGGATTTCAACAGAACTGGCAAAAGCCGAAAAGTCATTCCAGAAGGCAGTTCCTCAAGGCATTTGTTTAAAAGATTGATTTAAAATAACAGAAAATCAACAAGTGTTTAATTGGCATTCTGTGTTTTCCACAAAGCAGAGCCCACGGCCACTTTGCAAGTACACAGGCGGAAGACGTGACGGGGAGTCGGAGACGCAAGGGAGCTGGAGAGGAACCGAACACTCAGCTGCAGCCATGGGACTGTTACCATGACCCTCAGACCCATGACCCTCAGACCCATCCAGGATGTTCAGATAGATCTTTTCTCCTTCTCTGTTCACTAATTAAGCAAGCTGTAGAGCTTCTGCCCAAACATGCAATTTGACTGCCGTGAAGGATTACGACGCCTGACACATTTTCCCCATGTCTTCTTCCCCCCAGGAGGGAGGGGTGTTCCGTACGCTTGCTGACAGCAAGCAGTGGCCACAGTGACCCGGATCGATGCCACGGTACACAAACAAAAGTATGAAGCGTCGGCAGTGAACGGCAGCTACGGATTGATTGTTTGCTGCAAGTTAGTGGATGTATGTGACCTATTATGGTTAGGTAAGTGTTTCAGGGCCAGTCTAAAAGCTTTTGTACACACTGCACTGCTGCTGTCATGCTGATGAAGTAATAACACCTATTACATCAGTGTCCTTTCTATTGGCATAACATAGTGGCGACTGCACAAACCTGATGGCGGTGATGAGGCTCTTGATGGAGTCCGACACGGTGCGGGAGTGGCCTGCCAGGACGGACCAAGTGGGTGGGTCTTTGGGGTTGATGATGAGAGAGCGGGCGGTCTCCAGTAGCTGGGCAGAGCTGTCCAGCATGGAGCGAGCGGAGCGCAGGATTGGCTCCTGAGCCGCTGAGCCCTGAGATTGGGGAATTAAATTCAGCATGTTCGACAGATTTGAACAATTCCTTGACCACTCAGTGACAATTGTTATATACAATTGATTTCAGTTTAAAAGAAGGCGAAAGAAATTAAGTCACAAGCGCTAATGCGCACACACACACACACACACACACACACACACACCCTTTTGTGTTTCCCTCTGCCACTGTGAATTACATTGCCACACGCAGCAGCAGCTGTCTGAACAGGCCCACAGTCAGATCCAGTCCTCAAACACAGAGGGGATGACTTTTTTTTTTTTTTTTTTTTTTTTTAAAGGCACAGGAAGTATGTTTTAGGAACACTGTAAAAATGAGGCGACCCTCATTTCACCTTAAGTAATTCCCCGGCTGAAGAAAAAAGTGGTTCAGCAAACCACTAGTGACTTGTTCCTTTGAAACTAGGAGCAACCACTTTGTTTTGGCACAGTATTAAAGGCAATAGATCAAAGGCAGTGGAGTCACCTAGTTCTTCATGAAGGGAATGAGAGGACCAAGAAGGTTCATTTTATCATACATTCCACAAAGCAGACGATAGGTTAACGGAGCCCTGCAGATCTAACGACCGGCCCGACCCTGGGCTGGTTTAAATAGAGAATGCCCTTTAACAAGCGCTTTTAGGAGTGTTCCCAAACTCACACACCCACACAACACCCCCCTGTAAATAAACCAGCGTGGCATCTGGGAGACGCCGATTAACATCATGCTCTCACCTCGTTGCTTATCTGAGCGGGGATGCTGGCAAACTCCGGGTTGGAGGCAAACGTGGACAGATTCTCGACGGCCTCTATGAGAGGTGTCGTCGCCACGCGGCATCTTTCGCGGTTGTCGTCCGAAAAGTCCCCGTCCAAGGCCTGCGAGAAACAGCCTTTGTGACTTTGAGCTGCACGGCCACTACCAGAGTGAGAGCAGCACGGACTCCAGTTCTGCGAAAGCGCTCACATCGCCATTACAGCGCCCATAATGCCATTACAGACCTTAATAGTTTTGACCAAGTTAGCTGTGGTGTTGGCCACTTCTTTGGCTGACTGCACAAAGTGTCTCCTGGCAACAGGGTTGGCGGTTCTGGATGACGCCAGACGGCAGGCGTTGCACAGCGCCGAGGTGTGCTTGGCTACGATGGTGGCAGCAGACAGCACCTGTGCAAAGCCATTCTCTTTCAGAGATACTTTACTATTCATGGACCAAAAATAAATACACAACAAAACATGTTTCGAGGGCCTTTAAGAAAAGACTGTGTGGGAATGAGACAAAAAAAAAAGGTTCAAAAAGGCTCAGTGCTGACCTGGGAGGGGCTACTGGCTGGGTCCACCAGGCTCTGGCATGCCATCTGAATAGCCTGATTGGCTTTGGCGAACTGGATGGGGTCCACCAGCCCCTGGTGCCCAGACTGACTGTTTGGGTCCGACACTCCCACAAGGTATGACGCCTACAGATCGGGGACAGTAATGAGTTTTATTGGTAAATAACGAAATGATCTGACAGAAATCTGTGAGAAAGTTTTCAAGGCAGTTGTTAATTCTTCACACTCATTGAAAATGAAAAGAAACACCCGTTCCTGGACGGAGAGATGGAGGCGCATGAGTACAGAGGCCTGTTCACAACCGTTACATACACTGGGGGTTCCCGCACCATGAGAGTGTTGCAAGAACGGATGCTGTGCAGGCAGGCGGCGCCAGGCCATGGTGTGTGGGCCACTCACCTGGCCAGCCGCCTCGGTCAGCCCACACAGAGCTTTAGAAGCTGTGCCCACACAGGCCCCAAAGGCGGGCACGTCACCCGTCTTACAGTGCTGCGAGATGCCAGCCATCGACTCCCCCAGCACCTGGTGGACGCAGCAAAGAGCATTACTTACATTATTAATTTCACAGATAATGATCATTATTGCTGTTGTTTTTTTTTTTTTTTTTATTTAAGTGGTTTAAGTGGATTTTCTTTTACTTTGGAATTCTCCATCACACTCTCTATGCAGTCAAAGTAGGAGAGGTCATTGACTGGCTCATTGGGGTTGTCCAGCATTCCCCTAACCGCCTGCAGAGACAGACGGAGGGAGAGAGAGAAAACCAGACTTGGACATCTCAGGAATGGCAATTAGAAAACACAAAGATGACGCTCATCTCCTTCTCTATTCCAGGTGAAGGAACTCCAGGTTTTTATTTTTTTTTTTATTCAAGATAGAAATACATGTATACAATATGGAAATTAATTCCAGCAGCAGGCTCGGAGATTCAGTAGGACATGCTTTACCAAAGGGATAACACTGCAAAGCTCATTATATTTGAAGAATATTTACAAAGCAGTTATGAAAGTGTGTGTGTGTGTGTTTGTGTGTGATAATAGGTTCAGGTTTGTTTTGCTAACCTCTAGCTCACGCAGAGCATTGTCACACTCCTTCTGGCCTGGAGCCTGCTGTGTACACAGTGTGATGAGCTGGTTAATGCTCTCCGTCACTGCCCTGGAACACAGGGCACACAACACTTCAAGCGCACAGCCGCTCAAATCCAGAAATACACATGAAAAGGCTAAAGTGAAAAGATTTACAAAGATTCCCAGCGACAGCAACAAAGAAAGAGCTATTCAAACTGTAATCCATGTAAGACTCGCATTTAAATTCCCATTTCCCTAAGCACACCGAGTACTGTTACCACTTAAGTACCCAACATGTATACACATCAGAAATTTATCTTGTACCTTACAAACACACACACAGCAGGCATGCACACACATATGCACATACACACACACACACAAAGCTGTTGTAATACTGGTATGTTTTCCCCTCAGTTGAGCACAGCAAGTGCGTACGTGTGTGTGTGCGAGGGAGGGGTGTGTGTGAGTGTGTGTGCGCTCGTGCATGTCTCACAGCCTCCGTCTCCCTCATTAAGCAGAGAGAAATCAATCAGGCCCAAAGCCCAGCGGAGACTCTGCCTCTCTCCTCCACCTGAGGCTTTCATCTGCGCGCGCACACACACACACACACACCAGCAAACACGTCCCGCGCGCACACACACACACACACACACCGCTCCCGCTTCCTCTTCTCATCTCGTTGCTGGATCGTAGGGGTGTCCATTTGCAGGAGCCTCTAGTGCTGCCTGTTCCTGGATTTGACTGGGCCGTGCCCTCAGGCTTGCTGTGGCGCTGCTCCATTACCTTGCTGCGGCTGCCAGGAGGGTCTTGGCGTTGGCGGCCCCGGGGTCCACAGACAGCGACTTGGCTGCCAGAAGCAACTTGCTGGATGCCATGGAGATATTCTTCAGGTTTCCAATCACCTGGATCTGGTCGTCTTTGGACTGTGAAGACACAAAACAAAGAAAGTGACATGAAGAGTCAGAGGCATTTTTTCCCAATGAAACTATTACTTTTGGCTTATAAAACCTGACCACCACCAGTTCCCCATTCTAGGAAGGAAGGTGTAATGGAGGAGCTTTGTAGACATGTTTGAGGAGTGTTAAATTGTTTTTGAACCACCAGCTCTCTGGACTTATTGGAGTCTCTTGTTTTTTTTTTTTTAACAGCGTTCTAAGCAGTAAGGCCGAAACAGAAGCAGGTGTCTGTGTAGATGAGGCAGCAGTGCTAACTGAGGGCTGCTCCTGGGTCCTAATGTCCTCCCTCGCAGTCCCTCACTTAGTCGTGTTAGGCATGCCATGCTCCATCACGCCCTTCCCTAACCCGTCTCCGCAAATTAATGAGCAAAGCAAGCAGGGCACGATGATCAGCCATCTCGTTATGATGGGGCTCCTTCCACGCGCCTGGGGTGATTATGCCCCTAAACGAATTAAATGGGAAGGTCTAATTAACAAATGAGTCAAAAATGTTTTCAAACTGCCAGAGAAGACAGTCTTCTTGATGTTGACCTTTCATGTGCGTGTCTGCTTGCCGTCACTCAGATCCTCTCTGCAGTATGTGGCAGCGTGTCTGTCTTTAACGTCTCATTGTGTTATTTGTATGTGTTTGTAGACCTGCCCAAGGAGGCAACCATAAACAGAGCATAAAGGACCAGTTTTCTGCTCGTTTATCGTACCCTCTCACTATTAGACATGATTTGATGTTGTTACATTAGGTGATACCACCTGCTGACATTCAAATATCACACACTTCCTACGACGTGGGCCGAGGCAAAAACCACCCGTGTCCATGTGTCTAAAACATCTGCAAGCGAAAGGCGATCATCCTTAACAGACGTGACGCGATGTCTCTTTCTTAGGTGAAGGCCCTGTTGGCCGAGGTGACGGTCTCTCTCCTGGTCAAAGCCGGACCTGGACACCCTTACCTGAGTGTGCCCCGCCATCTCGATCCCAGCGTCCAGGAACTCGTCAAAGTCCTGGCTGAACTTGCCGGAGGCGGCCGCCAGCTGACTGCTAGTGCGGCGGGAGGAGTGCACCACCTCCCCCGCCGAGTGGTTCAGCTCCGCGGCTGTGTGGGTCAGCTCCGTCTGCGCCTCCTGGAAGGACTTGGAGCACGGAGGCAACTGGACAAAGAGATGGAGGTCAGTGTCTGTGGGGTCTAAAACACAGCCCATGTCACTTATTTTCTGTAAATTCAGCCTGAATTTACAGAAACTGGCTGTATTGAGTTATTTTGAGGGAAGAATAAATTTACACTGTTAGATAAGCTTCAGACAGACTACTTTTCATTGTGTAAGTGTGTCATTTTGTCAGTGTATATATATATAAATAATATTCAGTTCATTTAAAGTGAGCTAATGAGTTATCACTGGTAATCTAATGAGCTTCAGTTCAGACAGACTAAACAACAGAAGACGCTCACATTTTCCACCAGTAGTTTCTTGCTAGCTTCTCCAATGCTCCTCAGAGCCATGTCCACATCCTTCTGTCCTGGTAAGCAGTTCACACAGTTATTCAGAGAGTGGGACACAGCTTTTGCCACCTGAAACACACATGCACACACATAATCAGTGCTCTGACATAACATTAGGCATCTTTACAACTATACAATGTCCCTGGGAAAACCTGTTTGAATCTAAAATGCTAATCAGCCTCACAGCAGAGTGCAGACATACATGTCCCTGATTTATCCATGTCCCTGATTCATGCCTTTGTCACCCACATATGCCAAGCAGCATGTTTATTTCCCCGAGGAGCAGCCTCAAACGCCGCACCCTTCCAGAAAGCCGCAGAGCAGCCGGCACGCAACAGACAACGAGCTCAGTTAACATAATTGGTGTGGAGGAGGGTGATGGACTACTTTTATGATTCTTCAGAGAAAAGAGATAAAGGGAGAGGGAGAGCAAGTAGGACAGGGGGCTGGTTCTGGGGGCCGGGGGCAGGACTGAGGGCTCAGGGCCGCACCACAACGCAGCTCTGCATATCCCACTACCTCCACTTGGAGCAGGACGTGTGCTCAGGATTTGACCTGGAGATGCAGTCACAGCAGCCAGCAAAGTCCCGGGAAAGCGGCTGCACGGCGACAGTCGGGCTAAACTGGTGTGTCCAGCACGTGGCGTGAGCAGCCCAGGTCCCCGTGCAGGAGAGCGGGTTTCGGGGGGCAGGGGGGCTCTGACCTGGGCCAGCCTCTGTTGGCTCTCTGCATCGCCGGGGCAGATGAGGGCCTGGTGGGCCTCGTGGATCAGCATGGCCGAGCCCTCCATCACATGGCCCGCCGAGTCCAGCATGGCCGCCGCCGCCGGCCGCTCCAACGTGCAGGCCGCCACGCCCCGCGCAGCCTGCGCCAGCGTCCGCAGAGCCTGGGCAGTCTCCCTCGCGGCCACGCCTGAACGCGCACACACACACACACACACACACACACACATTGTCAGAGACACGCTTATATGCCTGAAAGACTCTCTCAATCGTCATAAATCCCATCGTTACAGTTAATGCCCCCTGATGCTGCATCACTCCCCCCCCCCAAACTGTCAGGAGAGACACCGTTCGTTGTAACAATGCTTTTAAAGTCCCACGGTGTACCACCTCAATCTCCATAATGTTTCCCTATTAATGGCACAAACAAGAGCGCAGGATCACCAGTGCGCCCGCATGATTTTTTATGGCCTTTTAGTAATACAATGTGCGGAAATGGACCACCCATAAACAACCCCCCCCCCCCCCCCCACCCACCCAGTTGTTTTCAGCCATCTCCACGGCAGCCCTTAGGGGGTGGAGCCACAGCTGAGCGGCCCCTCCAGCTTTTGAGCGAGGTGTGCGGTAAATACAGACTCCGAGGGAGAGCGTGCTGCTCCTCCTCCCGCAGGAAGAAGCTGCATTATGCAGCCAAGCAGGCCATGATTGCTGATGCTGCACTAAATGCAATGAAAGCACAATTAATGGGGAAGGGGGGGGGGGGTTTGGGTGGTGTAGATGGTGGTGGGTGGGGGTGGGTGAGCAGTGCTTTGAGCTGCACCGATTGCATGCGGGAGCAACAGCCCTGCACAGACGGGCCATCTCAACACGGAGTGCTTGGCCTCATAAGCGATTAAACACCCTGTGTGTAGCTGCCATTTCCACCACGTCTTTAGACTCTGCAGGCAGGCAATAATTTATCTGCCCTTTGCTACTGAAACACAATCAAGCCCCGTCCTGCTAAATGTCAGGCGGCGCTTTGGATGATGTCTAGTGGCTGTGTGGGTCCTCTTTCCCTGGGTTCTTAGCATTTACCCCCGCGTCTGGTGGCTGTGTGGGTCCTCTTACCCTGGGTTCTTAGCATTTACCCCCACGTCTGGTGGCTGTGTGGGTCCTCTTACCCTGGGTTCTTAGCATTTACCCCCACGTCTGGTGGCTGTATGGGTCCTCTTACCCTGGGTTCTTAGCATTTACCCCCGCGTCTGGTGGCTGTGTTGCCTTACCTGTGTAGTGTTCATTTCCTTGGGCAGCGCAGGTCAGCAGCTGGGCCATGGAGGAGCCCACGGCCTTCGAGGTGCTCCCCAGATCCTGAGCACACTTCTCCAGCTGCAAAGGCAGAGAGCCTCGCGTAAGAAGTAGCCTCCGTAAAAGTGGCGCAACACAATCAAAGTAATTCGTGGCCTGGACACCCCGTGCGCAAGAGAGGCTCTGACCAAGTCTCCAGGTAGCGGTTTGAGTTGTCCTTCCAGGGCAGCCATCTTGGAATCCTGGAGTTGGTTCTTCAGGCTCTGGACAGCGCTGAGAGCGGAGTCGATCTCCAGAGGTCCGCAGGCTTCGTGGGCCTGAAACACAGCGAACATCCCAAAACAGAGCTCGCTACTCTGTAATTCTGCCACCTATCAAACACTCTACGTCCCAAGCTGTGTGGTGAGCAGAGAGAGATGATGAGAACCTTCTGGGCTGCTGTCCGCAGCTCCGCCAGGCAGGTGGCCAGGTTCTTAGCGCATTGTCCCAGTTGCATAGCTGCTGCCTGGTCAGTTACCGTAGGAACAGTCGATTTCGCTGAGGTCACCATTTTGCTGCCAGGCTTTGAGACGAAAGGAACAAAACCGAAGCTCACGTGAGTCCATGGCGCACCTCGCTCAGGGGCAGAGGGAACCTTCAAAACCCGGGCGCCAATGGGAAGGCAGCATGGTGAGACGCACCTGCAGGAAGCTCTGACTGGCGATGATGAGGGTGAGCTGGGCACTCAGGTCCTCTGGCTGGGCCTGACTACTCCTCATGCCCTGCACCAGCTGAGGGATGTGGTCTGCTACAGCCTTCAGTAACACACACACACACACACACACACACACACACAGCACATCAAATGCAGTTTTTTGGGAGCGCCTCTCATTCTACAGCAGAGCATGTAACGAGATGTAAGCAGGGAGTGGAGGGAGGTGCTGTGGTTGGTGGAAGGTGTTGTGGCGGTTGTAGGGGTTGGGTGTAGTGGCGGGTACCTTGCAGCTGTGCACGAGCTGCTGGTGGGAGGCGGGGTTCTTGTTGGAGACGGCTGCGTTCTGGGCGGCTGCGATGGTCTGCGTGGCGGACGCTGCCGCTTGCTTGGCTGCGATCTGACACAGATCAATACCATCCTCCGTCAGATCAATACCATCCCCCGTCAGATCAATACCCCGTCAGATCAATACCATCCCCCGTCAGTCACGCAGCTCCCGCACGCAACACACACATCACACACTCTGGAAAAGCACATCCCTCACGCAAAGCACATCTCTCTCTCAGCACGATCAGCAGGCGTGTGGACACGTACGCATATGCTCAGCGCTTGCGCATTATATACGTAAAATACTCTACCTGAAGCTGGACAGGAGTATCGACTACACTGAAATGTTCAAAGGCTCTTAGCGCTATGAATGTCACAAACGAAAGAGAAAAGTGACAGCACTTCCGGATGTTTCTGTCATCCTCTGAAGCCTCTGAGCTGCTCGTCCTTTATTCTGGGCCAATTTCTGCATCCCGCAGGATCCTTTCAACATGCTGATTACTCTGCCACAGCGGCCAGCCAAACGTTCCTGCCGCGTTGGGCTTGGCGTGTCTGCTGGCGCGCAGGACTGCTGCGTCTCACCGCGAGCTTCTGAAGTCTCAGCAAAATGAAGGGAAGTGACAAGGAGACCGTGCCGTGTTCTGGGGGCGGAGGGGTCTGAAGAACGCAGTCGGAACAACAATGTCAGCTTTGTGGATCCTCCGGAGAAGAGGAGCCCCGTCAGGGACACACAACGCTTTCTTCTAGGAGTGTTCAGCCAAACTGCCCACGCAGCCGGGCACACTCACACTGCTGGGGAGAGGAGCCGTGCACGGGGGAGGGGGGTAAGGAGACGAGGAGATAAGGAGACGAGGAGGACCTCTTGGGGGCAAGGAGCAAATTCAGAAAGCTTCATTATCTTTTAATGTTTCGGTGGTGGAAACTGAAGTATATCAGATTGAGATTAAGAGGAGGGGCAGGGAGTGGAGAACAGGGCTGAAAGGACAGAAGTCAGAGGTTGGGGGAGGAGAGAACAGAGGGGGCAGAGGAGAGAGGGAAAAGAGATGTAGAGGTGCTAGCAGAGGCGGGGCCTGGGGTGGTAGCAGAGGCGGGGCTGAGTGCATGGCCCAATGCTATTCAGGCTTGGCCACATCGTGCATTTTTCTCTTTCATTAACCACTTCCACTAACGCTAACCCAACTAAAAAAGCTCTTCCTTTGCCAAAAAAGGTCTAAACAGCTGCGAAGGAGCAGGAATAGTTCCTGCACGAAGAGAGAGCGAGAGAGAAGGAAACAGGAAAGGCACAAAGAGACAAAAAACAAAAAACGAGGCAGAATCTGACAGACGGATAGACAGACTGAGCGCGTGTGTGTTGGGCGAAGCCCTCAGCAGAGCTTCTTCCTCACCTCCAGCCTGCTGAGCAGTTTCTTCTTGATGGCGTTCTGAGCGGCGGCGTTGGTTGCCACCCGTAGGCCCTCGGCAGCTTCACGCAGCTTCTGCTGCTGCTCCTCGTTGTCTGGGTGAGCCGCCGCGCCCTGCGGCAAGACACACGGCCCTCACACACACACGACACGACACTGACGGGTGTGCGGCCTGCTCACACAGTGACCTCCCACTGGGACAGGAGCAGGACTGAAGATGTGCTTACGTTACGCCAGTGACTGTTTTAATATAAAAAAAAAATCCTCATAGTAACAAAGGCAGCGCAACAATTTATAATCTAGGAAATCTGTGTCACGTCACTCACCGGGTGGACGGAAAACAGAAATTCCTTGAGTAAATAGAAAAGTGCAAAGCTGTCACATTTAAATCACTGTAATCAGCCAGACAAGAACTATACCTACATCTCAAAAGCAGCCTCCTTCTCTCCCTCTCACTCCCTCCCTCCCTCTCCCTCTCTCCCTCTATGCAACATATATTCAATGCATAGGCATCAGCAGCTTTTACTGTTGCCAAGGAAACAGCATGCTACAGTTCCATATCCGTTGTATGGGGGCTAACATGTCAGGGAGTGTATAACGAGCCACAGCAAAGAAACTAGCATGTCAAATATTATAGCTTCCTCTATTTCTAAGGGGAGATACAATTACAGGTAGAATTACAGGTAGCCCTGATCTCCTGGCATCAGCTAGGGCACAACACACCACCAGAGGACCAAACATGTAATGGCAACACTAATTAATAGCAGTCAAACTGGCCACCTGAATCCCAAACCCTAAAAATCCAATTAATGAGGCCATTTCTATTGGTCATTATGTAATGAATGAACATGACCGTATGGAGTATATAGCCCAGATCCTCATGGGCTGTGTGGAGTATATAACCCAGCTCCTGGTGGGCTGTGTGGAGTAAGTGACCCAGCTCCTGGTGGGCTGTGTGGAGTAAGTGACCCAGCTCCTGGTGGGCTGTGTGGAGTAAGTGACCCAGCTCCTGGTGGGCTGTGTGGAGTAAGTGACCCAGCTCCTGGTGGGCTGTGTGGAGTATATAACCCAGCTCCTGGTGGGCTGTGTGGAGGGCTCCTGGTGGGCTGTGGGAGTAAGTGACCCAGCTCCTGGTGGGCTGTGTGGAGGGTGACCCAGCTCCTGGTGGGCTGTGTGGAGTAAGTGACCCAGCTACTGGTGGGCTGTGTGGAGTAAGTGACCCAGCTACTGGTGGGCTGTGTGGAGTAAGTGACCCAGCTCCTGGTGGGCTGGGTGGGCTGGGTGGAGTAAGTGACCCAGCTCCTCGTGGGCTGGGTGGAGTAAGTGACCCAGCTCCTCGTGGGCTGGGTGGAGTAAGTGACCCAGCTCCTCGTGGGCTGGGTGGAGTAAGTGACCCAGCTCCTCGTGGGCTGGGTGGAGTAAGTGACCCAGCTCCTCACCTTCGCTGCCTCCACCATCCTGGCAGTGGCGTCAGCCAGCAGTTTGGCTGCAGCCAGCAGCTTCTTAGAGTTGTCCATGTCCACCTCTGCCTCGGCGTCTGAGCGCATGGCGTTCACCAGGTCTGATGTGGCCTGGGCCAGGACGCGCGCCTGCCGTACCATCTCCCCTGTCAGCATTCATACACACACACACACCCGGTGTGGGTGATACAGGATAATCATCACAATGTGCATTTCTGAGTGTACCATTAGTATTTGTAAAACACTGACCAGCTGCGCATAAAAAAATAAATAATACAGTGTAAAAAAATAAATAAATAAAATTAAATAAAAACTGTCAAATTTAAACCGCAAAATAATCCGTTTGTGTGTTCTCACTTTGCTAATATCAAATTGTTGTTTTGTAACTTTTGTTCATTCTTATAAGTTTTTAAATACATATTGCACTCAACAGCAGTACATTTGGTGCATTGTGCCTGGTCCTAGCTGTTAGATACCTCAGATAAACTAAACACCAGCACATAACCTGAATCTTGCTAATTTTATCTAGTATTATATTTCTGCAATATTGACCACCCCTGCTCATGAGGAAAAAGGAGATGAACACTGCTGCTTTATTACACATAACTGCCTGCACATTTAGGCATTTTCTCCTTGACAATGAAGAACCAAACGTCAGTACAGCCCAAGGCTTTGATGTACAGGAGCCTTGCTCTGCTGAGCAGGACTCCACTGGGAATCACTGCTACAGGCACTTTAGGCTGAAATAAAGCCTCCCAGGTGAGCTGAAGAACACTATCGATTCAGGAGCCTTTCAAACCGTACCCACTCTTTGTCTACATAAGCCTCAGACACCTACATGGAACTAGAAATAAAATCCCTGATACTATTAGCAAGGGAAGGGGGGAGTGAGTTGTGGTGATAGACATAGATGTGTTTTTTTTTTTTTTTTAAAGCTGTGTGAAAATACATCCAATGCCATCTTTCAGTTTATCAGACGGTCCGATATATTTTAATGCAACTCTGACTGGAAGACCAGAGGCCAAACACCCCCAAGAAATCTTCATGTCATGTCATGTGTTTTCTTTTAACGTTTCAAAGCGAGTGCAGTTGATTGAGACCAGACTCGGAGCCCCGTAGTGGTTTCAGATGACCCTGGGAGGATGGAATCAGTTTGACATTCCTCCACCTCATGGTCATAACACAACAAACAGCTCAAGGTTTGAAAACATCTCCACAACAAAATACGTCTTCGGATCGGTTAATGTAAACGACAGCCGAAGGAACTCTCGCATCCCGCCGAGATGTAATCAACTGCGCATCAAGAATGTCTCCAGCACAGAAGATCAGAAGATGAACAGGTGGCTAGCGCTGGACAGTGCTCGATAAAGCGGGCTAATCGACCCGATGAATCAAATCTTTGGCCACATTAGAACTCACTAGGTATTTATGCCAGTGTAAGGCAGCTGGTGTGTGAGAAAGCCCTCTGCAGATCTGTGCAGCTCTACTGGGAAGCATGCAAGTCCATAGTCCTTTCTGAAGTACTGCTGAAGATGGAAAAAGCTAAAACAATATTTAGCCTTTTAAACCACAAGCACAGATATGCTTTGGTTGGAAGATCTGAACGAAAGACTTTATTGACCCATGGTGTATTATTGTATCATGGTTCATGCAGAGATTTCCTTTCTTAAATAAACCCCTTCCAGCCAGGAAATCTAGTCCTGCACCTGTCTGCATACGCTCTTGGCTCCCACCGGCAACCTTCCTGCCACCCACTACCCTTTCTGCCCTGACCTCATGCCGATTCTCAGTGCTCCCATTCTGAGGAGTTTGTTGTCAGGCCAGCTGTGTGTGGGAGGCAGGGGCCCCTCACCTGCGTCCCCCATGGATGAGAAGATGCTCTCGGTCACGGTCATGATGGTGTCGGTGGCCTGGTCGTAGCGGCCGATGGGTTCGCCACAGCTGGCGTGGTGGCGCACGTGCTGGAGCAGATCGCCCAGGGCCTGGCTGACCGCGCCCGCTGCCCCGCCCACCTGCCGCAACAGCTCCGTCTCCTCGGAGGCGGCATGGCACGCCTTGAGGCAGCCCTCCACCGACCGCTCCACCAGCCGACCCGCCTCCACCAGCTGCTCTTGGCACACGGGGGAGCTGATGGTGGGGCTCACCACCTAGAGAGTGGGGAGGGTTGGGGGGGGGGGGGTTAATTCCAGATCCATTCTACTGCTGTTTTAGACGGGTTGTTTCCTAGCGCAAGTGGCCAGTGGATGCGGGCAAAGTAAACAGGCATTTTTATACATTTCTCTGAAAGGTAGAAGAAAAAAAAAAAAGTTATCACAACTTACCAACACCAGCATGAATATGTGCAGTACACAAGTCCTTATTCATAAGTCATTTTCCATCTACCAAACAGGCAGTGGGGTAGCAGATGTACAGAGGTGGTAGTGAGCGCCGCCCTGGTGGAGCGGGGGAGGGGGTCACCTTGGTGCAGGCCACCAGCTGCGAGGTGGAGAGGGCGCACTGCGTAGCGGCGGTGATGACCCGGTTCTGCAGCACGGCCTCCTCCGCCACCTGCGCCACGTTCTTGGCCTTCAGCACCAGCATGGCGGCGGCGTTGGCCACCGCTTTGGCCAAGTTCATCATGATGTCCTGCAACGACCAGCGAAGCGCTCACGTTAGCCAGCGGCCGACAGGGTTGACTGAGTGCACCTTCTGAGGCTGAGACATGACTGACGCATCTAAATCAGCACTTGTGGGGAGAGAGGCAGGCGTGCCAGAGAGGTGAACAGATCACAGAGGTACGGCTGAGACAGCGAGAACGAGAGAGAGAGAGAGAGAGAGAGAGAGAGATGGACAGGCAGACCTGGAATCTCTCGTCCGTCTCCTCCTCTCCCATCTGGCGCAGGAGGTCTCCGCTGGCCTGGCCGATGCTGCCGGCGGCCGTCAGCACCGTCTGCCTGGGCTGGAACCAAAACCACAAGGGCATTACAAGCCGATGTCTTCCTGTAGGGCAGGAGAGGGTGAGGGAAGTGGCCATACCTCTCCGGACGCCGGCTCCACAGCCCGGAGCAGGTCACACACCGCTCCCGTAAGGGTCCGCGCCGCACCCATCAGGTTCTGGCCACTGCCCACGCCGTCGTCCGTGAGCGCCGCCAGCAGCTTCACGCCCTTTGACATCTCCGTCAGGTTGGAGGAGATGGTAGTGATGGCACAGCCTACCGCTGTGTAGTCAGTGTCTGTGGGGTCGCCTGGTGGAAGGGCAGATTAAGAGAGAGTCGGATTAAGGTAGGGCCAGATTTAGGATGTCTATTTATGACCGGTCTCTATCAAATTCCGATCGTGTGCACACAAATCAGTCAACTGGCCGCTCGCGTGCACACACGTGCACACACACAGACACAATATTATTTCTAACAAGCTTTCCGGCAGATAGAGGAACAGATGTAAGAATTGGGCTGAAAACAGTGTAAAAGTTTCAGGGCTGGTAGTTAGCAGGCAAATCTGGGGCCTATCGAACAGATGGCACTCAGAGATTAAATCCAGCAGAAACCTGGCCCCAGCCTGCATGGCACGCCTCCACGCGGCCAGCCTGCCAGCCGGCTCGCCTTCAGCACACACTTGCACTCCACACTCGCGCCACACACTCGCGCTTCCTCACCAATGGCAGGATTTAATCGGGCTAAATGGAGTGCAGCTCATTAATTAGCAGCAAGCCGAGGCGTCTTGCCTGTGTGGAGGAAGTCGGGTGCTGATATCTGAACCCCCCAGTTTGGAGGTTTCCAGCATCAGCACATCTTTCTATGCCTTAATGAAATGATTTTCGATGCCGCGGGGGCCGTTCAGAAAGAGGACACATCTGCAGCTCGCCGACTTCAAAAGCATCCCGACAACAAGCCAGAGAGGAGAGGGGCGGCGTCAACCGAGGAGAAGCCTGAAAGGAAACCCCACCTGCAGTGAGATTGACCACGGACGCTGTTCCGGCAGTGATGGCGTCCACTTGAGAATGGATTTCATGTTTGGATTCGTCCACTTTGTTCTGGACCCAAACCCGGGACGCCTGTTGGGAGGGGAGGCATACGTGATGAACCCTGCTGCACAAGATTCTGTGCACAAATCTTTATTTATTTATTTATTTTTTTTACACCAGCCTTTGTTTTGATTCCACTGGCTTTTCCTCTCAGTTCAGAACATCAGTGTTAGATCAGATAAACAACTCATGGCGTCCAGAGTCATGGTGTGTTGGGGAGAAGCAAAGCCAGTCGCGTCAGCATGACCTGTGTTTGGAGAGTCAGCTCTGTGCCCCAGACTCAGACTCCCGGCGAATGGGAAGCCTTTAGCGTGCGCACAAGCATGTAAAGAGCGAGGTGTGTAAGCAGCGCGCTGACCTGCGGCCATGGCGTGGCCGTACTCACCCTGTCCTGCCCGAGCGGTGGCAGGTTGTCCACCTGCACCAGGTCGGCCTGAGCCTGCTGCACCGCCTGCATGCTGCTGTTAATGGTTCCCATCAAGGCCTGCTGGGCCAGACTCTGACACACACACACACACACACACACACACAGTATGGGAGAGTGGATTATGCGCGCAGTCTGCCGCGGCAGGGCCGAATCACACGTGCGGCTGGGTTAAACTGTGGAAGCGCGTAGCGGCTCCTCCTCCCAGCCGCAGTGGCGTGCCCTCACCAGCGGGGGCATGTGTCCTCGGTGCATCTGCCCCGTGGTGATCTGCTGCTGAGGCGCTGGCATGCTGCCCACGTTGAACGTATCCGGCCCGCCGATGGAGCCGGAGCGCATGATCCCAGGCAGGGCCACGGAGCCGTGTTCTACCCGCCCCACACGGTTGAACTGCTGCTGCAGGATGGTGGATCTGGAGCGCGCACACACACACACACACACACACACACACACACACACACACGTATGCACACAAAATGACCAAAGGCATTCGTTTGAACGGTTAGCGCACACATCCTAACATACGTTTTTGTGCCTCTGACAAATGACATGGGAGGGCAATCACCGTCGTTGTGGGTGTAATCACGAGCAGGCGGTACGAGCAGCCTGAGCAGGCCCTTTGTGCCCGCGTGCGGTAAACACTCTATATTGCTTAATTACAGCTCATTGTGAGAGGCCTCAATTTTTGGATTCTAATAGGGACAGACATGAGAGCACTGGCACGCACACACACGCGAGCGCCGGTGCCGGCCTGCTCGCGCAGGAGCCTCCCAGGCAGAGCTCCGCCTGCCGTCTCCCATAGCAACCACGACCCAGCACTGCTGGAGAGGAGAAGCGGCCCATCTGTATCTCTGATTCTGTCAGAGCTCGGGCCCAGAATGCTGCAGGCAGAGAGGGGGGAAACACCCACAGCCACCTCACGCACACACACACACACACACACACACACACACACTCCTCTCTCTCTCTGCTACAAGAACTGGAGATCTTAATTAAAGTCTTCCCAATGATTCGGTGTTTTGGGGTAAAACAGCCGCCAAGCTGTGCCACTCCGAACCGTCTCCTTCTCTCAGGCAGAACAAAAGAAGAACTGCCCCTCCGCCTCCCTAACGACAGCGCAGTACACAGGCCTTCCTACACCTGCTCTCTACGCCCTGGCCCACTAGCAAAGGCCCAACAGACTTCGGGAGGAGACGCCAAACCAGCGGCCTCCTTGGAGAGGAGGTGAAGGCGCACAGTGCGGTCGTACTTCTTGGGGGACACGGACTCCTCCAGCATGGTGGACTCCTCGTCGCCGTCCAGGCCAAAGCGGTCCTTACTCTGCTTCTGCGGGGAGCCAATGGGAGAAGATGGAAGGTGAGCATCAGGAGGAGGCGGCTGTCGGGCGACTGGGTATTGGGGGCGGGACATGAGGGGGTTGGGGGCGGGGCACTTGCCTTTTTGAGGATGATGTCGATGTAGCCTGCGATAAGCTGCGAGATCTGCTCCCCTTCTGTGGTCTGGACCGAGTAATAGCTCTCCTGGTACTCACCAAAGTCCTGCAAGACACACACACACACACACACACACAAATTAAGTGAACTCACTACCAACCAAGAGCCATTATGCCAGGCTGTTAGCTGGACACAAGAACCTCAGAACACATCCCACATTACAGCATGCAAATGATCGCTCCAAAGCACAAGATCATGTAGCCTACACAGGGAGGATCAGTCACCTTATAATAATGTTATTATCATTATTAATTATTATTAGTATAATTTACACAGTTCTTAAAAGCTAAATAATAAAATATTTAAATAAAAGTCTCCAAAAAGTCTTCTTAGAAGGCCTTTCAGTTCACAGCGACAGGCATCATACCCCGGTATCATGTGCGCACACACCATCGCATTGCACAAACAGCACGGCTCACTCAAGAAAACATTTCAAGCACAAACACACACAGGAACAGATGTGCAGTGATGAAAGAGCCCAGCAGCGAAACCCCAGATCTGCTGCTGCAGCAGTGTGGTCAGCTGAAAGACGGAGCGTACCAACGTGAAGCTCTTGGGGGAGGCCGCCCATCTCTTCACTGTGGTGAGGGGCCATTCCTGCACTACGTCTTTGGTCCTCTCATCCACCCGCATCACAGACTCTTTGGTTATGCCCAGCAAACGCGGGACCAGCTTGTTCTTGCTCTTCATCTTCTCCTGTTTGGGAGTGCAGCACGTGTCACTGTTTGCAAGGCACAACATGCGCTGTGGTAATGTACTGTGTAGCAAATCCCCTCCATCAACTGCACCTCATTCATCCACACACTCAGGGTAGTACTGTGCCACATGTGGCTTCTGGTCCTTGTCCCCATTTCACCCTCCCTCTCCCTCTCTCTCCCCTGTTAAGTATAGCTCTCTCGGCCTCACGAAGAAAGGCGTGTTGCTCGGTTGTCAGGGGAGTGCCGGGCGGCGGAGGAGGCCAATGGGAACAGCTCTGTGCTGCTGGGTCCGGGCCTGCTGTCCTCTGGCACGCAAGGAGGCCTGCCGCATGCGCACGCACGCACACACGTGCACAGGAGACCTGCCACACACCCATGCACACACACACACGTGCACAGGAGACCTGCCACACACCCATGCACACACACGCACGCACGCACGCAGGTGACTTGCCACATGCACACTCACCCATGTGCACAGGAGACCTGCCACACGCTTATGCACACACCCGCACAGGAGACCAGCCACACGCCAATGCACACACACACACACACACACACAGGAGACCTGCCACACGCGCATGCACACACCCGCACAGGAGACCTGCACATGCACACACCCGCACAGGAGACCTGCCACACGCGCATGCACACACCCGCACAGGAGACCTGCCACACGCGCATGCACACACCCGCACAGGAGACCTGCCGCACGCCAACACACACAGGAGACCTGCCGCACGCCAATGCACACAGGAGACCTGCCGCACGCCAATGCACACACACACACAGGAGACCTGCCACACGCCAATGCACACACACACACAGGAGACCTGCCACACGCGCATGCACACACCCGCACAGGAGACCTGCCACACGCCAATGCACACACACACCCGCACAGGAGACCTGCCACACGCGCATGCACACACCCGCACAGGAGACCTGCCACACGCGCATGCACACACCCGCACAGGAGACCTGCCGCACGCCAACACACACAGGAGACCTGCCGCACGCCAATGCACACAGGAGACCTGCCGCACGCCAATGCACACACACACACAGGAGACCTGCCACACGCCAATGCACACACACACACAGGAGACCTGCCACACGCGCATGCACACACCCGCACAGGAGACCTGCCACACGCCAATGCACACACACACCCGCACAGGAGACCTGCCACACGCACGCGCGCACGCACGCGCTCACAGACACCAGACTGCTGGCTTGCATATGGCATTCAGCCAAGAGGCAGCGAGTGGCGGCCAGGACCCAGCAGTGCGCGGGACCCAGCAGTGCGGCGCTCTGTGAAAAGCACCTTTTCAGGCTATTGTTTAATCTCAGGGTCAGAAATAACAAGCACTGATAAGAACCGTCCGTACAGAATGGCTGAGGAAACCGAATGAGCTGCACGCATTGTTCAGAGCGCCCGTGAAGAAACCTTTCACACGCAAGGACGCTGTACCACCGTCTCCATTCAAAGACATTTTTAGAAGATAATTCTAGATTTTTTTTAAGCATTTAAGCATTGTCTTATTGCCTTCAACCGTCAAGGGCACATGGTTTGCTTACATAACTTTTTTTTTTAATGTTTTTGTTATTTTCTGCTTGTACTATACAGCATGTTTAATCATTTTTTAATATGGTTACCTTGTTAGTGTTTTCCTTGACTGTTTTTAGGCATAAGCTTAGGGTCACTGAAAAACAAGCTTTCAGTTTCAACTGGGTTTCTTCCAATATAAATAAATAAATGCACTTTACAGCTTATGTTTAATGAGTCTCCAGAATAATCCACAGTCTCTGCCAAGTGCCTCGCCTTTGCAATTAATGCACGAGTGTGGACTACTGGAAGCACACTAATGACCTGAAACCGATCCCTCTCTGAGACTCGAGTAAACACTCTTGCGTGAGCTGATCGGCAACAGCTGTGGAGTTAACAACAACTAGTATGAGATAACAGCAGATCATCATATTTGATATGCATGTGTGTACATATTTGAGATTGTAAATTTATTACAATCAGAACTTTGCTCTTATTCTCCCCTTGAAATGATGGATATGCTAACTGCGTGAACAGACAATGTCTAGGTTTTATGTTTTGTTAGCAAATTGCATGGTATCTTGCCATGGGACTCCTCCATCCTTCTCACCAAACAGGCCAGGGAATACTGTTATCCTGAAAAACCAGTCAAAACGGAGGACTTTAGACAGGAGTTCTGTCAGTCTTCTCCTGTTGTCATACTGGCCAAGCTCTGCGCAATATTTCTGAAATATGACAGCTGAGAAGATATTTTAATCTCCCTGTACTTTGCAGTCAGAGTGGCCGGCTTGTTACGGTCAGCGTGAACCAAACGGACAGGTTTGGAGCGCAGAAAAGGCGTTCGGCACAACTCCGTGTTCCTCCTGCCAGATGCCCTGCGTCTTCAGGCCAATAGCACTGCCAGAATGAATTATTGAACACTCTCCGCCTTCAAACCTCTCAGTGCAACGCACCTTTCCATCTGCTCCCTCTCTGCCTACACACACACACACACACGCGTACACCGCTTATGAGAACAAACACTCCTGTCTTGTACACAGAGTGTGTTTGTCATCGTTCCTTACTTTGACGAGGAAGAAGGACACCCCATATGTTCGCAGGGATCTTGCGAGCTTCACGTATTTCACCTTCGCCTCGATTTCCGTCATCTCCCCACAGCTTTTGTGGTCCTGCGGGTTAAGAGGTGCCTGTGAGGAGCGAGGCCTAGAAGAACGTGTGCTGGAAGCTCCGCCCGCTCCACGCGCCGCGCCTCAGCTTCGGAAAACTCGCATATTGTTTCGTTTATTCTTAATGACTCTGTGGCAGTGGGTGGTAATGAAGTTCCACGCTGCCCTGCTAACCCTGACCACAAGGGAATGCTTTATTAATCTGGAGGGGTGGCCATGCAAAAAAACAGCTCTTTCTTTGGTGTTGGTTTTGGTAGAAGTAACAGCACAAACCTGGAAGATCCTCTTCTCAGCCCCTCGCTGCTTGATGTATTCTTTGGGCAGGAACTCCTTCAGGCTGCAAATCAACATGCCAACATGTCATATGCTTCCACCCAGGAACCACACGGCCCCTCCCACCTTCAGGATGCCCCTCCCACCCATAGGCTGCCCCTCCCACCTAGTCACTAAACCCAGGAAGACAGCGAGTTCACAGCAGCTGGTCATACATTTGCATATCTCCAAGCAGTGTGCAGCATGCTCCTACATTACTGTGCCCTTTTGCTCCTTACACTGCAAGGGAAGAATCTGCTGACTGTGTGTGTGTGTGTGAGAGAGAGAGAGAGAGAGCGATGCGGGCATCCATGTAGGGGTGTGTGTGTGTGTATGTACATGCCAGACAGTGCTGAACAGGCAACTGAACGCTACTGCAGCAGTTAGGCATGGAGTCGGGAGGCTTACTCTAAGAATCCGGGCTTGTGTTTATGCTCCACGTGGGGACCAAACTGGATCTGTGCCTGGATCCCGGCAAACTCGCAGGCCTTATCAAAGGAGACGGGGTGCGAGCCGTTCAGGATGTCATCTCTGGCCTGCAACAGCACAGCAAGAATTACGCTGCATGGTATGGACCAGAGCATAGACTTACATGCACACACACAAACTCACGCGCACACACACGCACGCACACAAGTGTCAGAGCAGACGAACAACAGATGGTCTGGGTTCCGTGCTTCCTGCTAGGGATGAGCGATACAGCACGGAGGAAGTATCACGATACTGGAAGACAGCTTCACAATGTTCAATACATGTCATTCATTTGATATAAGGTTTGCCAAAAAAACGTTGGAGACGATGAATCAGCTCATGTAAGAAAACGAAATGATTTCATCTACAAGTATTTTTCTTTTAAACACATGCAGAAACAGAAAGGATATAAATCAAACAACTGGTTATCGTATACTGGACTTTGTGTGTTTCCGAAGTTTTGAACACACACATCAGGATCAGAGAAATGTACTGTGAAGGAGAAAACTGCAGTGAAGACAAAATACCATCAACCTGCTCATATACACATCACTAGTCATTCAGCATCACCTACATTCTTCAACAGACCTTACTTATAATACAGGAAGCTGCATTATGCAAATAAAAGTCTTTCTAAACAAATTATTTTGTGTTTTCAGCATCCGGGCCCATTTCACACGCTGCAGATGTGTGTCCTGTCATTTAATGTTTCAGTAACATAACATAAGTAATGTTAAAATGACAACACAATCCTGGCCGGTCCTTAATCATGTCACATCAAGAACTCACCAGTAGGTTAGTGTAACAAGAAATATGATGGTCGTCTATTGCACATAGTGAGAGAGGTGCCTTGCACGGGTTACTGAGACATCATTTAGGACCAGTGGGGATTTCAGTGAACACGTTGGACAGCATTCAGATTTACTCAACACAGCCATGTGTCAGGACATCAGAGCACTGTGGCAGAGCGTCAGAATGAAGTGGTTTTAGGAGCTAATGAATGATCGCACGTGGCTGACTCAGACAGCAGTGACATCCGCTGGCTTTGCCGCATGGTTAATCTGGTCACATCTGCTACTCCGTGTGAGTGTGTGTGAATGATGACACCCTGTAGTGTCCTCTCCATCATTGAACCTCTGCTCTTGCGTGTGCTCTCGCTCTCCTTCTGTGTGCGCGCGCATGTGTGTGTGTGTGTGTGTGTGTGTGTAAGGAATGCTGGGTAGTTGGGAGTGACACATTGATTGGGAGGAGGGAGCACCTACCCTCCTGGCACCTCAGCAATGTGTCGACATCCTGTCTGGCTCTCTCAGGGGCAGCAGCTCTATCTCCCCTTCTCTCTCTCTCTCCCTCATCCTTCACCAGGCAAAGACGTATGCTCAGAAGTGCTTGCAGCAGACGTGCCCCCCCCCACCTCAGGGTCACCCTCAGAGTCTAGAGAACACAACCTATTGCATTCCACATTCTCCCTGTAGGGAGCAAAGCCCTGATCCAGTCTGGGCGTTTGAAGCACACCACCCAGGACACGAGCTCAGATTACCTCTTCCAGCACCTGCAGCAACGATAGTGGGCCATTTGCAGCACAGAGCAGATCGAACGCGCTCGTGCTGAGTTTCCGAAGAGATGCCTTCCAGAGATGGGGGCCGGCCGGGTCAGAAATAGACACTACGCGTAATTTACAGTGCAGCCTGCTAGTAAAAGCACTGCCAAAAGTGTGCTAACAATAGGAGGGTGAACCGACTCCCATTAAGTCAGAGCCAATGGATTTATATACCAAAGCAAATCAGCGCTGGGTAATTAGAACTACAAGGTTGAGCCAAGGAACTCACGAATACACACACACATGCACACACACACACACACACACACACACACACTCTCTCTCTGAGAGGTCTGGGTGGGAGTGCAGACCAGGTTTCATGTGGTGATGAGATCATAGAAGCTGTAGATCACGAATGAGCATTCGGTCTCGGTCAGTTGTGTTTGTGAGGGGGCCTCCCCGTGCACCAATCAGAACACAGTTTCCACATGTCAGCTTTACATTAACCAACACGCAGGACTGCGAACTGACACCAAGAAGCACAGATGGAGAAATTTTTATTTTCTTGATTTGTGTGATGTGCGTGTGTGTTTGAGCTGTTGAGGGAGTTCTGAAGGGCCACGTTAGTGAGATAGAGCAAGGAGTAATGGCAGGGCTCACTATCTCACACACACACACAGCTATGTCTGTGGGACAGCCATGGGGGAATAAGAAATCCCCCGCACCACACTGCCAAAGACACTGGTCTGTGTGTGTGTGTGTGTGTGTCTTACAAGATGTGCTCATCATTCCTGCTGGGGTTTTTTTTTGCAGTGTTTCCTGTGGGCACACACACACACACACACACACACATGCTTGTGAATATTTGCAGTAGTTTGTATCTGGCTAATGGGTGAGGCTGTGTGGCACTGTGTCAGAGAATTTGATGGGGGGGGGGGGGTGGGGTGTGGCTTCATGGGAGCAGGAGCGAGAGCTACAGGAGGGAGGGAGGGAGGGAGCCATCTTTCTCTCACAATGTGTGCAGACTGTGTGGATGGGGCTGGCTGTGCACGTGACCTGTGCTGCTGTGCACGTGTGCTTCCTCCTGAATGACAATAACCACTCTCAGAGTTTACCATGTTTTCATATATATGTAATGGCGTGAATGAGAGTAGACCTGAGACAGGAATCAGAACTCATCCTTAGCTTGGGTTTAAGGAACTAGCCCCCTTGAACGGGTGTCAATACTTATGAGGCTTCTGTCGTCTCAGCAGACAAAATGGATAAAGAGTGTCCAGAGCACAGGGGAGCACACTGTTCCTCTGCTGTTTGGAAGCTGTCTGCACTTACTCGGAGCCCGGAGCCTCCTGGTGCACCATGGGACATGCCCGAGCACACACAGTGGTGATGGGATTCCAACAGGTCACCTGGTTTTCTGGAGAGCATCCACGGCTGAGCTCAGCACGATCCTCACACAGAGCTCCAGCTCACTGCAGGTGTAGGTGGGATGTCTGCAGGTCTAATGTCTCACTGAGGAGCAGAGCTCCATATCCACTGGTCCCCATTGGTGACCTACACCATCTCACAACCTCTGACCTCTGTGCACTGCAGACTTGAAGGCACACAACCACATGAACGCTTAGCTGGAGCTGGTCCTGACATCTGACCATACCTCTGTGTGTGTGTGGTTGCGTGTGTTGTGCGAGTCAGAGAGATCAATATTTAAATGGGGAAAAAAAACTGGTCAAATACTGCTCACAAAATTACTCAATTTGGAAAATTGAGTACAAAAGAAATAAAATTCCTTTTATAAGATGTTTGGTCCTGCAGGCTCTCACAAGCAGTAGAAAAATATTTAAATCTGATAGATCGCTGACATAATTGGGTAATATTAAGATATTAACGTCAAAAATTCCACTTTAGTTTTGAGGAGATCACATATCACAACATGAAACAGAATCTTATCTATTAATCAGCATAAATAAATAAAATAAAAATGACAAAATAAAAAACAAGATTGATATACTATTAAAAGATTATACATACATATATATATTTCAAGTACACCGTGATGCAGAGGAACCCAGAACAGAGCTGGGCTAATGTTATCCTCTCTCCCCATGTGAAAGCTGTCCAATTAAAATTCCATTCCCACTTATCCATGCACATCAAGACTCCCATCACCGCACAGCACAAATGAATAACTGTACACACCCACAAACACTCCCTCTCAGAGCCATCAAAGAAAACCATCATCTTCTCCGTACAGCTCACTGTACCCTCTCAAAACTGCCACTCAGAATGAGAAACAAAGCCCACAGAAAGGAACACATTCATAATTGGATCAATTAAATTCCTTCCATTAATAGATTAGAGTGTTAGGTTATTGAGAGAGTGTACATTAGCAGATTGCCTGATTAAAATGGAAGAACTCCAAAAAAACACCATCGATGTGAACAGACTTGGGGCCCATAACCTGTAGATGGAAAAGGGGCCCTATAAACCCTCAGAAGGCCAGAGAAGAACAGACCTGCCGTTAGTACAGGGCAGAGAAGAACAGACCTGCAGTCAGTGGAAGGCCAGAGAAGAACAGACCTGCCGTTAGTACGGGGCAGAGAAGAACAGACCTGCAGTCAGTGGAAGGCCAGCAGTGCAGTATTTTCTCTGCTCATGAACCAGACATGTCTCAGGCAAGCTGCCTTACACTTAATGGAAAACTTGCATTCCATCATGTGAAATGATGTGTATGTGTTTAGGAGAGATAGCCGACTGCGTTCAACTGTCACCACAATACGTCTGCCACATCCATAGAGAAAACTACCAGCATGCACCAGTGCAATGTACATATATGCTTTGGGTGTGTGCATTTGTACGCATGTATAAATCACATATCTATGTACAGTGTGTATGTGTAGTCTACAGTATACGTGCATATAAGAATCTTATGTATAATTTATTTCTTTCCTTAGTTCAAATGTATCTTTTAATTTAAGAATTCCATTAATAATTTTGGCAACAATAAGTTAATTACAATTCATGCCAATGCAATTATTTTAATGAGAGAGAGAAACAAAGAGAAAGACAGACAGACAGAGGGAGGATGGAGGTGTGTGTGTGTGTTTCTTTGCCAGGGGCTGCAAACAGTTCCTCCTGCCACACAGCTGTGTTCTCAGCCCTAAAGCTGTTCTACAATCATACAGTATGACATGCGTTTGCGACTGAATCATCTTTTTTATGTATACATGTGAATGTGAGTGTGTGTTTTAGTGCCCATATATCTGTGCATGTTGATGCACATGAGACAAACGAGACTACCGGGATGGACTGAATCATGGGCATGTTAAGACCGTCATGTTTAAACTTGGTTAGAGTTCTTATAATAGGCAGCAGCCCTATTAGCTTTGACAGTTCTGTGTGCCAAGCTCCCAAGCAGACAAAGCAACCACTCAGGAAAACGCTGGGCACATGTGAACGTGGTGTGTGAATACACGCGTGTGAGAAACCGTCATGTGAACCACCAATGTGAAGAATTCTGAAAATCAAGCATAGCAGGTGGTTATAGAAATGAAGGCAGCTATCCGGGCCGGCCTCTGAAGACAAAATGCATATTTAAGGGCAAGGAAATCTGATATTTCTCCCACTTCTCCCACCATCCACATGAGCAATGGTGGCTAAATGTAATCGGGAATCTGAGAAGCTGGAAAAGGGGCTTTTTACAGGCCAGCACAAGCCTTCAGTGAACATACCGCACCATCAAGACACACACACACAGATGGAGAGAGACAGAGAGCGAGAGAGAGAAACAAAACACTATATTTAAATGTGCATCTGAACCCTGAACAGAATCCTCTATGCCATTTGGTCTTACAGCTCACTCACCAGTTAACATGCACACCCTTCACACACCCATCTGCTAGACAATTTCTATTTTACCCAGTTATAAAAATCCCATTTTTGCAATCTCAATCTGGGAAAACAAACAAAACAAAAAGCAAAGCAGATTCATCTGATGAGGGAACCGCGACACGGTTTCACGCTGGCCTCATGTCTCCTCGGTTAGCGACCCTGAGCAGAGGACCATGCTGATCAAGTGCCGACTAAGTGACCACAAGCTAGCCATAGAGACGGACAGCCTCAGACACCGCCGTCTGCCCAGACAAGAACAGCTATGTGAGACCAGGGAGGTGGAGATGGAGACGCACTTTGTCCTTCACCGTCAAAGACACAAGGACGAGCGAAACAAATACTTGAAGTTAAAAGAGGACATTGCTGTAGTTGTCCAACTTCCTTAAGCTTACTGAAAAAAATAGCAGCAGTTCAGAGCTCAGGGGAAAGAGGGGACGCCCGTGGCAAAATGAGCACTGTGTGCATGAGGTCCTAAAAGCCTCCAGCACGGAACGGGAACTAATTATATGTGTGAAATCTGGGTGTGTATATTTATGTATTTATTTACAGATTAATAGACTGGTATATAATAAAGCCTGATTAATATGCATTGACCACACTGTAATTTACTGTGGCCATGTCAGTAGAGTCACTTTTAGAGGAAATGAAGTCAACTGAATTGAGAGACTTGGCAGGGGAGGGAGAGAGAGAGAGATAGAGAGATAGGGGGGAGAGAGAGGTTTCCATCTCCTGAGCTAGCATTCTGCCTTCTCATCCATCAACCTCACTCCGAGAGAGACAGAGAGAGGGGCTGCAGACCTGCCCGTGAAGCAGACTGAGATAGAGACAGAGAGGGGCTGCAGACCTGCCCGTGAAGCAGACTGAGGTAGAGACAGAGAGGGGCTGCAGACCTGCCCGTGAAGCAGACTGAGGTAGAGACAGAGAGAGGGGCTGCAGACCTGCCCGTGAAGCAGACTGAGGTAGAGACAGAGAGAGGGGCTGCAGACCTGCCCGTGAAGCAGACTGAGGTAGAGACAGAGAGAGGGGCTGCAGACCTGCCCGTGAAGCAGACTGAGGTAGAGACAGAGAGGGGCTGCAGACCTGCCCGTGAAGCAGACTGAGGTAGAGACAGAGAGAGGGGATGCAGACCTGCACGTGAAGCAGACTGAGGTAGAGACAGAGAGAGGGGCTGCAAACCTGCCCGTGAAGCAGACTGAGGTAGAGACAGAGAGAGGGGATGCAGACCTGCACGTGAAGCAGACTGAGGTAGAGACAGAGAGAGGGGCTGCAGACCTGGACATAAAGCAGATTGAGCTGCACAGGATCACGGGAGTCCACGTTCTGGTCGGAGTAGAAGAACTTCCTCCTGAGCAGCAGGGTCTCGCTCTCCTCCACTCCCTGCTCACGAAACGTCCGACTGTGGTCCAGCCAGTTCACTGCAAGCAAGAGATCAGCCAATTACAGCATGCTGGGCTTAAAAACTAGGAAAAGCTAAAAAGCTATGGTCATAAATACCATTATCAAAAATCAAAACAGCATAATGAATTAGAATGTTTCGCTTCATAAAATACATTATAAAGCATCAGATTTTTAATAGCAGGTGTATGGATATGCTTATGAAGAGGCAAACACAGTAAGCAAGGGAACCCTCAACCTACCAATCAGCATCATGCAAAATGCACAATGAAATCATCATACATCATCTCCAATCACACTGTGCTGCTAAGTCTGAAATAGACGTATACCTGTATAGCTTCTAACACCAACACGTACTGTTGTATATAAAAATACACAAAAGTACATTGTATGAACATACAGCAGCACCTCTGAAGTAGTGAGTACTTGAGTGTTGTATGTCTGTGTGTGTTCGACTGCGATTCGGGTGTGGGAACATCTGCTACGTGGGGGTGAAACGCACGGTCATCATCAGTATGGAGCTTGGCTTTGAGCTTCTCCATCTTCCTCTCGTCTCGGAGCAGAGTGCGCTCCTTCTTCAGTGTGCCCATGCCCTCCTCTTTCTTCTCCTCCCCCTGCTCCTGGATGAGAGAGTACTCCTCATAGTTTGTGATTCCTATGTAAAAGGAACACAAGAAGAACAGTTAGGGAGCAAGCTGGCCTGTCCCTGAGGTTGCCCCTCCTCCAAGAAGATCACCAGGTAGAACTAGCACTTCCTAAGAACACACGGATGGCTGAAGGCTTTGCGATGAGGATGGAGGAAGCGCGATCCCAACTGAGCATCCCTCACCGATACGGCTGCAAATGGTGACGAGCAGCTCCCCCACGGTTTTGGAGTCATCCACCATGATGGTCTTGATGGCTCCATCTAGCATTTTGATCTTCTGCGGCCTCTGCTTTTTCTTGTACTCTAGCACATCCTGCGTAAGTGAGAGTGCAGTCATACAGAGTAAAGGATTACGACAACAGCTTGAAGGAAAAGGTGAGATAATGGGCAGAGCAGATGGTTAAACTAGCAGGCACAGCACAGCACCCTTACCCCGTTTCGCAGCATGTAATAATCCAGTGTTCGCCCTGATTCCAACCAGATCCCTTTCCTGGGGTCATCGTCCGACAAAAACAGGCCATAATCTGATGCTGGAACAGAGCGAGGTGGAGATAGCTGTCAGAGACCTTCGCCGGGGCATAAGACCACACTGCAGTTTAAGACCGTTAACCATCAGTCCATAAACACTGTCCTACTGGCCAAACCTCTGGACGCACTGCTGGCTCTTAAAGATTTACGGACACTAAATTTCATAGAAAAAAAAAATGATAAAGTTACGTCTCATCTAAACAAAAGCACCATTTGTTGTTAAAGATGAGAAATGTAACTGACATTCATAAGCAGAATGCAGTTCATTGTGGCTCAGGGAGTCCTGTTGGCTGCACAGCTCAGGATGAATATAAATCTGTCCTGCAGTCTGCTGAACACGCAAGCAGTGCTGAGACTCCTGCCTGTGCCCAAGCGCCATCTCCTGCAGAGACGAGCCTGCATCGCACAGGAAGACCCTGAGCGAACCGCAATTAACACTGAACCCCTAATGTTTGACTTAGAGACAGTTTGATTACTGATGGAAGAGGAAGGAGAAAGAGTGAAGCAGGAAAAGAGAGAGAGAGAGAGAGAGAGGGGGGGGGGGGGACAGAATAAGAGTGGTACGGTGGCGACACAGATTTTTATCTTCTCAGCCAGCGTTCTGCCTTCTCATCCATCATAGGCACTTTGAGGGCGAATTAAAAAGCTGCCCTGTACATCGGGCTCCAACGCTCACAGCGCAGAGGCAAATATCAGCCCACAGCTGCTTGAAAAAGGAACAAGGAAATAAACATGCATTTACTGCCTCTCTGCTGATATACACACATCTGCTAAAGTGCTCTCTGAATACTCCTCAACAGGTGAGGAGTCATGCCTATCAGCACATAACCAGTGGGAAGAGCATCTCTGACCTTCTCGTCCTGCCCGACTCCAATTCCCCTACAAAGACGAGATGATTCCTCTGTGGCCGGGATGAGCCAACGGTTCGGTCCGGTGAAAAGCAGCCTGAGATGTGTGAAGGCGAAACCCCCTAGAAACCCTCACCTTGTCCAGTCTGGGCCTCAGGAACCCTCTCTCTGATGATGCGGCAGGCGTCGTACACCGGCGTGGAAGGCTCAAACTGCATGGTCTTCACCACGTTGCACTGCCGCACGCAGATCTTCAGCGACAGGGCCACCATCCTGACTTCTGCTCACGCAGGACTGTCACCACCGCCAAACCCACAGGAGAGAGCAGAAGAACACACACACATGAGACATCTCATGTAGGACAGCCATATTGGAACATCAATGGCACCAACCAGGATTTATCTCACATTCTATCTGCAGATATCAGGAAATTCAATTGAATGCTTTCAAGATCCTTTTACTGCCACTATGGGACGTTTGCAAAGCTACTTAGTGGCTGCACTAATGACAGACCAAAACTAAATATAGAAAGCACCACATTTTAGTTCAAAACTGTGCAGACAGCCTGGAGAGGTGTGAGCTCCTGCGATGAAGAGGGTCACACTGTAGCAACATGAGGTAGAATCAAAGCACCGAGCTAGCACAAAATCAAAAAGGCCTGACTGTTGACTCATCTGCACTGACCCACCTACTCAGGATACTTTGACTAAAATAACAACAATGGTATTTTTAGGTAAACCTTGATATTTCTCTTTTACCTCATATGTTTCATCTCATTCAAAGCTTAAGATCAAAAAAGCAGCAACTCCACTGATTTTGGTCCCCTCAGAGTTAATGGCTCCGAATTACGAGTTCACCAAAACGAAAACGTTCCTCTGGCATTCATCTTTCAGACCTTGAGTTTCAACTTAATATTGACAACATTTATTTAATGCTTTTACGTACTTTTTAAATATGCTGCGCATACCCTGTTTTACCGTAAAGACATAACTCTGCGATCTGGATTAAGTTCCAGGTCCTAATCCTAAACAGTAGGAATAGTGTGAACACACCAGGCGAAGTGATATTGCTTTGAACTTCTGCTCTGATTCGGACAGTGTGCCAGCAGCTCTGACATGGAGTCACTTCCTGGGTCCCGGCTCAGCAGGGAACGATGAGAGCAGCAGGACCCTTTAGATGGTAAGAAACCGGGGGAATATACCCCCTCAACCGCCACTGGGGCATTCAGCATGAGCTCAGCAGTGCCCTGTGGAACACCAAAGATAAGCAATGCAACCCTCAGCTCAAAGTGAAAGTGCCCCATGCAGGTCTTAATGATGAGGGGAAAAAAAAAACATGGAGAGTGAAGCCGCCGTCTCCACCCTGCGCCTCTTCAATCATGAGATTTTGAGCCAATCAGTGGACTGTCAGGAGAGGGGGCGATATCGCAGCGCTGATGTCTACATGAGCCCCTGCGACTGGGAGCAGCTACGCCAGTTATTAAATTAGCCTTAAAAAAAAGGTGGCCAGCTCAAGTCTGAGATCTCTCATCTCGGCTGCTGGGACAAAGCAGAGGAGGACACACACTCGTTGGCTCAGTGTGACATTATGCCCTGTATGAAGTGAGTAATGTTTATTTGACATGGTTCCCCTAGGGCTGGAGGTGATTAGACAGAAGAGAGCAGAATAATCTTCCACCGATAATGGATTTGTGCATGGGGTGCACCACTGTATCTACACAGTGCCATCTCCTGCAGTCTTGAAGATTTCTGTCTCTTTCTCATGCATGCAGACACACACACACACACACACACACACCCACCCAAAGTGGTGGTAATGTCTCGGCATGATTCTTTTACTTTCACAGAGACCCACAGGGGACATACGGAGCCATTATTCTCCAGATGTGAGGTTCAGTCTCCACCCCCCCCCCCCCCCACCCTCTTGTCCTCTAACACCACCTCCCACCCAGCAGGAATGAAGGAGCAGATGGACTGTACCACACGCAGCTCAAACACCCGACACCGCTGCACCTTTCGGAGAGAAAGCACCTAGCACACATCTCGAACAAACAACAGCAACACTGACACTAGTACCAGCAATATGACTACTGGCTATTCAATCAGATATATTCATTTTAAAATGTCATCATGCGGAGACATCGTTTCTTAGCTTGCTGTTCGACGAGTTAGGTTATTGCAGCGCAGCCTACAAGGGGCTCAAATTCACCCGTTAGTGGGATCTGCTCAGGCGTGCTGAGAAAGCAGTGTGCTCTCGGTCCAGGCCACGCAGGACAGGTGAGGGGCGGCAGTGACCCACGCCCTCTGACACCACGTCCATAAAAGTCTCCCTACGTTCAGAGCTCCACTCTGAAACGGCTCTCCAGGGCATCGTACACACATACTGCAAACGCTCGCCCCACCACAGGACACATCACATCACATTTAGCTCCGGCGCTGGTGCTTGCCCATGGAGGAGGGTTTAGGGGCGGAGACAGCCGCGCATATAAACGAGCTTTGGGAGGCGGCCCGCCGCAGGCGGTGCCGTTTGGCCTGGGTCGTGGAGGGGCCACAGCCATCTGGAAGCACCGACACACGGCCCAGCCTGCGAGGCGGCTCCAGCACCACCCTTACGGAGCAAGCGTGAAGCAGGGAGCGACTGCAGGGCACTCTGCCCTTCACATGCACACGAGTGTGCAGGACGTGCTCACCTCCCGGCCAGCAGCTTCCACTGCAGCGTTCCTGCCTTTCACAAACCTCCAGTCAAACGTGCTGCTCCTAAAAAAGAAAAGTAAACCCCAGAAACATATATCCTAGCAAAGTCAGAGCAACCAACAGTGGATGTCCAAACCAACTTCTCTTCTTCTGAAGTTTGGGAATTCCCACCTCGTAAACTGCTCCCCAAGCAATTCCACCCACCCCGGTCGGTACGCAAGCTCGAGAGGAGAGGAGAGGAGAGGGGAGGACACACTAGGACGTGAGAGGAGGTGCAGCGGTGGCATGTGAGCAGTGCCCTGCAGCAGCGTGTCAGGAGGGGAGGGTCGCAGTTCCGGCAGGCGGGACGCGGTCGTAAAGCGCCCCGTCTGGATCTGCAGACCCATCTCCGAGGTCATGCGCAGACAGAGCCGTGTGTCTGAGCACACGGCACAACAAACAGCAGTACACAAAATGGAGCCCAATGGCGGTGGCGTTTCTTCCTTGTGAAGCCGGCCACACGCCCCCCAGGGCCGCGCTGACCCAATCTCAGTCCGTAAAAGCGAATGGCGTCGTTTTCTGAAAAGATCAAAACGGAGAGAACGAGCACCAACTATGATGTGGACCACAAACTCCTGCATTCATCTATGCACAGGTAAATGAACAGGTAAACTAGCATACTCAAACACCTTTTTCTACCACTCCCTCACGGACAACTGCACCTCAGATCTCCTCCACCACCCCCTCACCAACAGCTCCACCTCAGGTCCGACCAGGTGATCGCCACACAGCTCCTCAACATCCAGAATATTAATAAGCAGAAGTGAAGGCAGCGTCTCGGGGGCCAGCACTGAACTGTGGTAAACACGAGCGAAGCTGCCACTCATTACTCCTCCAGACATCCTTCCCTGCTTTCAGGCCTGTAACACGCTCCTCTGCTCACCTAGCTGAACTCTTATATACCCGGTTTCCCTTTCAAAATGCATGTGCGTTATTTCTTCAGTGATTTGATCCCCAGAGGCGACATGACATCTATTTTATGGATAAACAGGACATGTTCGTGATGGGGTCCTATATTCCTTCACTGTTTATATACCGTCAGCTGCTATTCATCGTGTCAGCCCGTTTAAGGACTGCAGTCAAAGCCCATCACTGCCGCTTGGCTTGGGTTAACACAGCTTACAGCTCGGGTATGCCAATATGTCACCGCAAGGATGGTGAGATATCCAGACCTCTCCAGCACCAAACAATGACTTCCACACTGAACAGCCTTCCAAGGCATCGGTTTGAGTATATGCAGCCATAATTGAAAAAAACTTTCAATCAGCTGGCCTTAAAAACAACTTACTGCCTGTTCTGCATTAATCATCCTTCAAAAACACATCCCTGATAAAGAGCACTGCAAGATTTACGCGACCCATGATTGGCCGTCCATTTTACGATGGGCTCCGTGTGGCAGGGTGGAGATCTCTCCGCAGTCACGGTTTCCACTCGCACGCTCCCGTCCTCGCCGTGTGCCGAGTGCGTGGTGGTTCTAGTGAGCGGGAGAGGGGAGCCTGCTCACTGCGGCCAGGGCGGAGCTGAAGAGGTGCCAGGGCGGAGCTGAAGAGGTGCCAGGTGGAAGACTGACAGTGAAGCAAGAGCTGCATCAGTAACTGGCTCAGTGTTAGAGGGGTAGAATCAGATGGCCTGTGTGTGCTGCGCCCGAGCCGTGACGGCTCACCCGTGTGTATATGGAGACAGACCTATAGCCAAGAATTCCCAAATTGACCATGATTCTTATAACTCCATATTTTGAGATAGATACTGAATTCTAAACCCCTGCCAGAATTAACGGCTCTTTAAGACGACATCACAGATGCCTTTAGTTGAATTAATGCCACTGAAATGCCTTAATGTGTCCTGTTAAAGAAATTCTTCTCTATCCCTAAATATTATACCTGTAGGAAAAATATACGTCATTATCTGTTGATATGCAATTTGGCTTTTTCCATCTTTTGTATGCTTATGTGCCTTAGTTGTTTATTTCTTTTGTTTCCAAGTGGAGGGAAAGGCCTTAATTTTGAATATTCGTAGACATTACAGCTAGTCCCTCCCTTCTCACAACACCCTCAGAAGAATACTGAAATATCGAAACATAGCAGAGAGCAAGTTGTTTGAACCCCAAAAGAAAAGTGCCTCGACTTCCTTGGAGGCGTTTATATACCTGACATCTGCCTAGTCCGCGAGTTGGTTTATACTCCCTTAATTTGCTCTACTGCGTTGTCACTCAAGTTACCTTGCCCACCCATTTTCGTGTGTAGAGTTTGGGTTAGTTCTGTTCTTCTGAAGTAATAAATATCAATTCTACAGTAACACATCAAAGACCAGCTAGCGGATACAACTGCTCAACACTCAGAAGGCCTTACTTCCTCATACAAGTAGATAGTGGCTCTGGAACGGACCCGCTAAACTTCTATGAATCTTCCGGTACGGCTGGGTCACGGTCGGTGCTTGTTAAAACTTCGGAAATTACGTGTGGTTTCATTTTGGACCTCAAAATACCACACAGTCCTACTGGCACGAGTGCACAGCTTTCCTAGCCTGGAAGACCCTCATTCATAATGCCGCTATGATGCCAGCCTTCAAGTTCGCTACTCTTATAAATATCCTCACCATAGAATTACTCACTGAAACCAGATTAGCGTGATGCATACATTTTAGCCAGTCCTTATTTTTTATTGCAGTTTAGAACTAGATTGTACCCCTTTTAGCATTGACGCAAGACATAACATTATCTTCACCTTCAGGAGTGTCATCCATAAGGCATTTTTCTCCATTTTATTTGGCTTTAATCATAGTAGCTTTTGGGTTGGTTAACGTTGGTTTAAACGGCTCTGCACCTAATCCTAGTCTTCGACCTCACACGTTTTATAACGTTAAATTGTTGATATCGATTATTCAATAAATTGTGGCAAATCTAGTTTAACCAAAAGTATTAGGTCACTGCACAGACTAGGAATTTCACCTTCAGGTAATTAGACCGATATGACATTTTTTTCACCTGTACCCATTAAACTTCAATTTCTCTATGTTTATGGTGGTGACTCACTATCGACTATTCATAACTTACATCTGTTGTTACACAATGCACAAGCTAATGCTGTAACAGACAGGAGGAGAAAGAAAGATGGAGAGGGAGGGAGAGAGAGATACACGCAGTCCTCAAGGGCTTCTGCAGACATATTAGACGAGTGTACAGTTCAGCAGAACAGGAAGCTTCTGCCTTCAGAGCCAGTCAAGGCAGTAATGATTTCGCTACACTCCCATCAACAGGCAGTCCGCTGCAGGCCTCATTTCAACCCTCTGAAGTTGCCCTTATCGCCACGGCGTTTGTAATAATAGCGCCTTTAATTATTTCTCCCTCGTGGAAACAAATGGAGGGAGAAACCCTCGAAAGTGCAGTGCCATTTGTCCAGGATGACTTTATGCACTGGTTTCTACGGGGTGTGAAGGTGAAAATGAGGACAGCGCCGCAGCATGTGTGGTGTTGCCGTTGGAGATGGCGACAGAGGGTTCAGAGCGCTGGGCTACGACTGTACAGCGGTGGGAGGTGAACACCCAGCGTCTCCCACACAGACGCGGAAAATAGCACAAGGCGTGCAAATGTGTTTTGTTCAATTAGTGAAGCACATTATTCCTTCTGCAGCGTTTGATGTCTAAATAAATAACACGCACACACTAATGCACACCTGTAATAGGGGTTAGAGGCATTGGTCACCAGTGTTTCCCTGACAACAAAAAGCGATAGATACAACACAGGAAGCACAAGATGCAGTTTGTGATAACTAAATGTGGTGGATGCAAACATCGGAAGCGCCTTGCTTTAACGATGCAAACGTTTGAATGGTCAAACGTTTGAATGGTTTGCTTTTTAATAGACGGAAGGAAGCGAGTTGCCACTGCTGCATTCTTTCCTGACCAACGGTGCAGCTTAAATAAACAAATAAACATGAGATTAAATAAACATGGAGGAGCTTCACGCTGGCGCCCTGGGTGGCTCCTGACTGCAACACATCCAACAGGCCCCGGAGCCAATGGCTGAGGCCAAACACACACAGCTCGAAAAAATAGTGTAACTAAACCAAGATCTGCTCGTCAGAATGAGAAACGTACTGAGACGGAGAGAGAAACGCAGAGAAATGGCGGTACTCTTGCGAAGAGTCTCTGATAACCCTGCGTCTTGTACTGGGTCTCTCTAGTATCATGCCTGGCTGGCTGACAGAAATGATAAATCCTGCCCTTGTCTCAGGGAAAGAGGAAAAAAGCTGCTCCTTTTACGCTAAAAATACTCCACAAAGTAGAACGTCCTCCAGCCCCAGCACATGTGGAGGCTCCGAGCACACCCCCCCCTCCCCCCCTGCACTCTCTTGCTCAGCCATATGGCAGTTGGGACCTTTGAGGCTGGTAGCATTACTAAAAATCAATCAGTGTGTGAATAGGGGCATGTGCTTTCAATATCACACACGGCATAAGTGAGCATTTCCAAACACAGCCTAGAGTAAAGCCTTGTTGTGGGTTTTAAAGTCTTTAAAGGAGTTGGGGAGATTTATAGTGATTTGTTATAATCAGTTTAAAAGACTTTAGTGTAATGACCTTGCTAATGAGTAGGAGACAGGAATCCGTCACATGCCTGACTAGTAGCTGGGCTGGGAAACAAATACACACCCAAATGCAGATGTTTATTCTTTCCCTCTCCCCCTCTGTCCCACACACACACACACACACACTTCACTTAAATTCAGGGTGCCCTGTTTTATTGTCCTCTTTTTAAAGAGTTAGTTAATTAGTCTGAGGTTGCGATTATGAAAGTTGCTGCTAAATGTTAAACAGAAGAGGAGAGCAGTATTCATTAAGACCTACTACAGAGTCCAGTGAACACAGGACACATTCCAAATATGTCCTTATCTTATTCCTCAGCCCTACAACTATTACACAGAGAGAGAGAGAGAGAGAAAAATAGTGTGTGTGTGTGTGTGTGTGTGAGAGTGAGAGAGCGAGAGTGTGGGGGAGCGGAACGGAAGAATACAGCTTCACCCTGACAGCTGCACATACTCAGTCCGAGACACACACACACACACACACACACCCAGGAAGGGTCGTCATGGGCACGGAGAGCGTGCGGCCCCTGGCTCGGTGTGGGCCCAGGATGGGAGGAGCTCCAGTAAAGCCTGTGGGAGTGGATTCCTTTTGAAGCTGAAGTCTTGTCCATGGCTTTTCTCCATTACACATGCTTACGCAGCCACACACGGCTTTGGGCTGCCGTGGCCGACTCAGTGACACACACTTTGTGAGAGACACGAGATCCTGGCCTCGTAAACACGCATGCCACCATCCACCGGGAGCAGAGCATTCAACCTGCTGACACCACGGCAGCAAAACCAGCAGCCTTGGCACTGGACACACTTCAGACTGCCGTTAGTGTGTGTGGCCTGCAGCAGACAGCTGGCAGCATCAGTCAAACGCCTCCATTTCCTAAACCGGCCCGTGTGTAGGCCACGCACTGCAGCGTCACTGAGGAGGATGTACAGCAGGGGGCGTGGCAGCTGAAGAGCCACAAATCAAACCGCACTCGCATGAACGTAATGACATCAGGCAGAAGCATTGCTGCTCGACAGGCCCCGCCCCCTCCAGATTCAATTATGGGCACACAGCCCATATGGATGCTGTGATACTGAGCTGCCTGGTGCATGAGCCACCATCCTGAATGAGCGACTGCAGCAGCAGCAGCACTGCCATCTCCGCTCTTCCCCAGGGAAGCCATGTGCACCCAGCCACCTGCATGATGTGAGGGACAACGTGAGTGATCAGTGCAGGCCGCCATCTTCCATTTCTCAAATGGTCCAGGTCTGATGCTCATGCGCCCATCGTAGGCACATTTGGGGAGGCCCGTGGACGGCACGGGCACTTTGACCCATCTAACGCCAACCCCACATGCAGTGAGCTGTAATGCACTGTGTATTTAGATCATGAACTTTTGCAGCAATTTATGCTACAGCAGCTCTTCGGTGGGATCAGACCAGATGGGCTAGTCTTCACTCTCCATGCACCTCAGTGAGCCGTGGGCACCCATGACCTGTAGTCAGCTCACCAGTTGTTCTTTATTAGACCATGTTTTAGCAGGAGTACACAGCAAGACCTCTCGTGTTGGAGATGCTCCGACAGGGTCGTCTAGCCATCTACAATTTGGCCCTCATCAGTGTCGCTGCGATCAGATCCTTAAGCTCATTTTTTCTGCTTTAAGCAAGTGAGTATTTTGACCATATCGTTTTTATGCATTCTCCAGACTGGAGAAATCTTGGGGTGTGGCCTTGGGAGATCAAAGATTTCAGAGGAATGTAGCGCTCTTAAAACTGCTTAGACATTGGGGCTTGATCACAGAACCATCAAACGTTTTGTTGCAAAAAGTGAACAGGTCACAAGAAACTTGCAAATTACCTGCTAAAGATCTGAGATCATCAAATGTGAAGCTAGCAGGAACCCATTATCCTCCATTGCCGTCATATTCCAGAACTACAACCTACCTGGAGTGCTCAGAGACATGGCTCAGGTAAGGAAGGCTGAAAACCAACCATCACTGAACAAGACACACAAGGTCTTCAAGACCGGGCCAAGAAATTTTGGAAGATTTTTCAAAGGTTTTATTAAGTGATGAGATGAGTGACTCTTGATAGACCAGATGGATGGGCCCATGGCTGGATGAGTAAAAGGCACCACCCTGAAAGGCAGAGGTTGGCTACTGCTATGGGCCAGTATTATTAAATATCAGCTAGATGGACCTTGTCGGCTTGAAGATGTACTCGAAATCAACTCCTAAAAAAAATCGGCAGTAGGTTTCGAAGACACAGTAGTACAGGACAAAGTCCCCATCATTCAAGACAATGATGTTTCTGTAGGACAATGTTCCAACACATGCATCAATCCACTGCCTGGCCTCAAAGAATAATGATACAGCCACTCACCTTATTTAAACCCCACTGACAACTTGTGGGCCCTTCTTAAACGTAAATGTTTATTTAGTTGCATAACAATTCTGCCCACATAGAAACTTTCTTAAATATTGAGGTCTGAGGTTTATTAATATTTTGGATTGACAGAGAAGCTGCTCATTAAAATTAATCTTCAAAAAACAACTCTCCTAATAATTATATATATATGTATGTGTACATGTGTAAAGTTTGGTGGAGGGGGGGGTTATGGTGTGGGGTTGTTTTTCAGGAGCTGGGCTTGCCCCCTTAGTTCCAGTGAAAGTAACTCTGAATGCTTCAGCATACCAAGACATTTTGGACAATTCCATGCCCACAACTTTGTGGGAACAGTTTTGAGCTGGCCCCTTCCTCTTCCAACATGACTAAGGTCCATAAAGACATGGATGGCAGAGTCTGGTGTGGATGAACTTGACTGGTCTGCACAGAGTCCTGACCTCAATAAACCTTTGGGATGAATTAGAGCGGAGACTGAGAGTGAGGCCTTCTCGTCCAACATCAGTATGTGACCTCACAAATGTGTTTCTGAAAGAATGGTCAAAAATCCCCATAAACAAACTCCTAAACCTTGTGGACAGCCTTCGCAGAAAAGTTGAAACTGTTCTAGCTGGTCTAGGGTGGACCAACGTCATATTGAACCCTATGGATTAGGAATGGGATGTCACTTAAGATCATATGGGAGTCAAGGAAGGTTTGCGAATACTTTGGCAATATAGTGTATATAGATTATACATATATACTGTATGTACACACACACGCGGCCACAGATCACCACAATTATCCACTCAGTTCTGCTTGTTGTCAGGACTACACAAAGTCACACACTACCTCGGGAAAATGAGAGAATGACAGGAGACTGAGGAGCACCTAGTGAGAAGAGCAGGGGGAAGATACAGAAAGTGAGCAAAAGCACAGGACTGGTTCCAACTGCATAACAGAGCTCACTGTGGCTGCCGCCATCCACCATGTCACCAGCAGGAGGACAGCAGAGCTGGAATCATCAGGAGCTTTCACACAGACAGCAGCTACATCTTAGTTATAGCACAATTACTAGCAGGAATTCTCCTGCCTGGAAACTATTCTATAAGCATGGTACAAGTATATTAGTGAACAAGACTAATCACTGACCCCTATAGAATATGTGCATGTGGATGAGTGGGGCTTTAAGCTGATCTCAAATCACCTCTGAGCGGACTGGTAGAACAATGGCGGAAGACTCTCCCTCAAGGGTGGCAGGGATGGGCAGAGCCATCTGTGCTGCTGTAACCCATCCAGGGGTTGGCCATCACCATGACCCCACTGGCCCATGCAAAACACTCCTTCTAGAATTGTGTGATGTACGACTTCTTCCCCCCCCACTCGGCACAGACAGCATATGGCTGCCACACTATATTGTTAGGCAGGATGATGCTAACGTTCACTGTGCATACGTCATCCAGTATCGGTTCACCACGCGTCCACACACAAATTGTGTTCAATATTATTTTCATTCTCAACCACAAGGAAGAGTTGCTTTTCACCTTAGAAATGGAAGGTGCTTAATGTGAAGTCAAGAGACATGAGCAACTCTCCAGGCAACGCACAGAGCATGTGAAGACATCGCGGACGCGTTCGTTATAATGCAGAGATTTTGTAGCGGGTGCTTTTACCTTCGTGTATACAATATTGTTGCATAAAGCACTATTAAGCGTATGCTGCAGAATGCGGTACTATAAAGTAGAGTCATTTGGGAAAATCACTTTGTTTATGTTTACTGGATGTTAAGATTTGTAGGCGATGCACACACCTCATCAGTAAACATTTACGTACAGCAGGAATTAGCAGAAGCGGAGACCAGAATATGATTGACGTAACCAATAACGTCATTTGAACTCACACAACTAGTACGGCCCTGTCTAGGCACCAGGCCACAAAAGCAATATAAATGAAGGACTAAATTAATAAATTATCCAAGTTATGCCGAATGGGAATATATTAGCTATTGCTATATTTGTTAGCAATGGGTAAATAGTCAGGAGTGGCTAACAATCCTGAAACAAAACGTACAATTCTACCCTGCAGACAAATACTCGATGGTGTGGTCCAAATTTCTGCTTTAATGGCAAGGTACTAACTTTAACGTTTATTAAACTGTCGACCTTGCCAATACTTTGGAATCCTTGCTATTAGTAGTAGCTAACAGATCCATCATGGCTATGGCTAGGTTTGCTGCTTAACAACGCTGGTACGGATGTTTACTAATTGAGTTGACCTAGGCCTATGTAAATCTCTCTCTTTTTTTTTTTTAATTGGATGCTCTCAGTATACACACGCAGAATGTGATCCACTGCATGTCTGTTTTAAGGCCACGTCAGTTTGTAAAATATGTATATCTAATTGGGAAAATCTCCACATTTCTGTTTTCAGTCTCCTCATGTGCTGCCGATACCAGTTGTTGGTACTCCAGATTTAGAATTAGTGACCCATCAGAACTCAGCAAATGTGCTAGAGGGGAGGCGGAGGAGAAGGGCAACAGGGAGAAATATTAGAAAATTATTATTATTATTATTATTATTATTATTATTAGGTACCCCTGTTCCACTGCTCATCAATGCAAATATCTATATCCGCCAATCACATGGCAGCAACTCAGTGCATTTAGTGTCTAACTAGACATGGTCAAGATGACCTGCTGAAGTTCCAACTGAGCACCAGAATGGGGAAGCAAGGTGATTTAAGTGACTGTGAATGTGGCAAGGTTGTTGGTGCTAGACAATCAGAGTATTTCAGTAGCACTACTGGTCCGTACTGGAATTTTCACGCACAACCATCTCTAAAGTTAATAGAGAATGGTCCAAAAAAGAACATATGCAATGAGTAGCAGTTCTCTTTTCATTTGAACCGATATAAAAGCAACAGTGGACAAACCACAAAAGGTGCCATTCCTGACAACTAGAACCAGCAATTCAACATGGGCTCACCAAAATCAGATGACAACATACAACTGGAAAAACGTTGCCTGGTCTAATGAGTCTTGATTACTGCTGTGACATGTGATAAACAACATGAAAGCCTGAACCTATCCAGCCTTGCATCAGTGGTTCAGTCTGCCAGTGGTGGTGTAATGGTGTGGGGGATACATCTTGGCACACCTTCTCCCCCTTAATACCAGTTGAGCATCGTTTAAATGACACAGCCTTCGTGAGAACTGCTGCTGACCATGTCCATTCTTTTATGACATCAGGTGTACCAGTCTTACAATGGCTACTACCGAAAGGATAACATGCCATGTCACAAAACTCAAATCCACGCATCACGGATGTGTAACCAGCAAATGTGCAGTGATGCTATAAACTGCATGATGTGATCATGTCAAAATGGACTAAAATCTCTGAGGAATGTGTCCAGCACCTTGCTGAAACTATGCCACAAAGAATTAAGATCAAAAGGTAAAAAGGGGTCCAACCTGGAACAAGTGGCCGGTGAGTGTATAATATATGACCAAGCACCAGACATGCGGGACAGGAATGTTTTTATATGCATGTGTGTGGGGTGGTGATGTATATAAAGTATATGCAAGTAGGCCTGAGTGTGAGAAAATTCCTCCCCCACCATACCATATATATATATATATATATATATATATATATATATATATATATACACACACACAGCATTGTAATATAGTAAATATACTGTATATAGTAATATTGTGTATACTGGAGGAAGTCTTAATTGTCATTACAAATATGCTTTAGTCCGAGTAGTTGCGAGTGAGGAATTGAGTTTCTGCAGGCCTTGGAATGGGAAGAAATCTATTGTAGATAAGAATGAGACTCTGTAGGTTTATAACGGATGGTGGTATTTAAACAAGAATTTGTCAAATTCACTGAAACACCCAAAAAGGTGATCTTCATGCGCCAGGATGTGCTATATTCCATATACGTTCAAGAGCTGTGTGGAACTTGGAGAACAAAGAAATGAACAGCTGGAGCGCTTCTAATGTGCGTGTAGCAATACCAAAAATGTCAATGTATCTCAAGAATTGTAAAGGTACAAGTCCAGTGTATTGCTCAAAAAATGTTTCTCAACAAATCCAACAAAGGTTTACAGTGTGTGTGCAGACAGAAAACAGCAAGGAGTTAGCCGGTAGCGTTTGCCCTTTCAGGCCTTCAAGGATTTGTAGGAAGTATGAGGAGCAGAGGCAAACTTTAAGGCAACCAATTAAATAGCTTCTCCAGATCACATGCTTGCCAAAATTTTAAGGACCTACATAGACAGGAATTAGTCAGGCGGATATAATTCTTGATAAAAACGCTAGAAGTCAAAATTGCAAATGTTTCCAAATAAACTAGCCATACATCATTAGCTGTATAAGCAAGGTGCTTATGAAGTTCAAAACAGTAGTTTAAATCATAACACTTGTTCCAATGGGTCCTAAAGTTTCAAGAGGGTAGAGCAGTTCAAGTTTCCTAACCTCATTACAGCCATAGCAACAACTAGAAATGTGAACACACAGGGCACTAATGCAATGTCCATTAGCATTAAAATGCCTTGCCACTGGGAAAACAAACCCTTAATTCTGACGGTAATTCAAAAGGTTCATTGAAATGATCAGCAAGCCTTCTCTTGGTGTCTCCAATGTATGACGTGGTTACATCTCTCTTTAAAAGACTCCTCCAGCAGTAATGGATGAGGAAGAAGGGGTGATGATTGATCCTTTCATGCTAGGTATTTGGCGGCCGTGTTAATAAATTTACATGTAGCACATATGAAGTGTTTTCAGGGTACAGTATCACAGTTAAATGACAGACCATACCTCACTCTTGATGAGCATGTCTGATGTTTTATCTTCTCTGTAGAAGATTAGCGGAAGCACCTTAAAAAAGGGATCCTGGTGGATTTATAAAATGTTTAAACAGTCTACTGCAAGGACAACAGGAATCCCTTTGGTGCTTACCTATCCTACAAATAAAACAATGACTTGTATTTATAGTAGATCTTTTCTCTGAACGTGTAAAACACAAGCAACACTTACAAACCTACAACTTCCTACTGTTATTTCCATTGTTATGGTGGACATCTTTATTCTCACAGCAAATGTGCTTACCCAGCTGCTCTTCATAGGTGCGAGGAAATGGGAGTTGATGGAGACAGACATGGTTTCTTAATTACAGAATGGCCTGTTACACTAACTTCATCAATTATCTGCGACTTCTCCGTGAGTAGCATTTTAGAGTTTAGTGTATTGGAGTTTAAAAGTTAGTTATTTAGAGTTCTGACAGCCTTAAGAGAATACTGTTCTCTGAATATCTGTTCTTCCCAGGTCTTGCATCAAGAAAATACAGTAACGCTCTTAAACCATCTTTCAGATCACTGTATAAACTTTTAATGTTCTACGACGTAGCAAGTTGACAGGCTTCATTTCTTCTTTCAGGCAATCAAGGATCTGTAAAGATTTGTAGAAAATGTGAAGAGTATTTGTGCCATGGCTGGTGCCTCCCTGGCATCGGTCTGTTTTACTTCCTGATTTGCTCTTTTGTCCTTCCTTTTGTTTTGTTGTCCAACCTTCATTAGTGTCACCTGTTCCTCATTTATCCCTTAGCTTGTATATTTAAACCCAGTGTTTTCCTCTGTTTCTTTGCCGGTCATTGATGCCTACTGTCTGCTCTTGCTGTTGAATGTAAGCAGATCGTGTTTTGATCTGCCTTGTAGCTTGTTAAATTTCTTCCTGTTTGTTTTTCTTTCACATAATCACATATTCTAGTTCCGTTTTATCTGGCTATTTGACCCTGGGCGCTACTAACGTCTCGCACTGTGAATCGGCCCTTAAGTAGCCAGATGCGAACTCTGAGAGGAATAAGATTTATTATCACTCCGTGTTATGATTCAACATGTGCATAAAGGATTGGACAATAGGTTGAAAAATGTAGTTGAGAAAATGGGATATAATTTCTCTTGGGCAGGACACATTAAGATGTTTACAGAGAAGATTATCTAAAATAAGATTAAGGTTCTACGTACTGCTGAATTGGTATGATTAATAGTCGACTTACTGGAGGACTAGAACTGTGGAGAGATGTCAGACTGGTTCTGCATGTAAAAGCTGGTATCAGAAAGGTACATGATTGCTTCCTTCTTGTAAAGGTCTTTGCTGCAAAACACAACAGCTTCACCTTTACCAGCTGTTTTAAATCAATGCCACTTTTTGTTCAATCTTTAAGCACAGTATCTATCCAAGTTTTTTAGTTGGTTTGTTGAATTTTTTTTTTTAATTAATTTCTGTTTTGCATGTATTAAAATGATAAAACTCCAATGCTTGAAATTCCCCTGTAGGTGGTGTCCAGGAGGACTCTGCAGTTACATTTGCATAATTTAAGGTTTCTGAAAATGGTCTTAAACATTATTTAGTGTCATCATGTGCCTTGTAGGTACAAATTATAGACCCTTGGAAAGGGTCCCTTAAGAGAAGTCTGTTCCAAATAAATGGGAATGGTAAAAACTTAATTTATTTGTTTATTTTCCCACAGACGTGAAGTGTTGAAGTGTTACTTTTCCTTCTCTCCCATCACCAGACACTTCATACATCCACACAGACCGCGTGTTACAGATCCTGAACACAGCACACTAATGGCCATAACAGTGCTGTTCTCTAATCACAGGTCTACGTTGTGGGTAGGGAATCTACATGGGAAGGAGCAGCATACACACAACTGTACTGCAGCTTTATCATGTTCAGAGCAATGCCCTACAGCAGACAAAAACATCCCAGATCAGTCCAAATAGCACCTTGTATAGGGGACAAATATATCATACAAGTAAAGGCTGGCGATAAATGCGATCCTGGGGCGAGGGAAACTTATGCAACTCTAATGCTCGAGTCAGCTCCTCCTCTTCTACGGCTATCTGTCCGGCTCATATCCCATTAATGCCAAACAACACCCTCCAAGTGCTAGCCATTTATGTGCAGTGTCTGCAGGCAGGTGGCCAGTAAATCAGAGATGAGTGCAATCATCCAGCCAAGTCTGTGTAGGCAGATCTACTCCGCAAGAGGCCCAAAGAGAAGAGAGCTGCGTGGAGGCCTGGAGCGCCAGGCTCAACCCGCCGCCACCAGACCCGGCATCGGGAAGAGCAGCTCATCCCACCAGGCTGGCCGTGATGCTGACTGGGCAGGGGTCAAGGGCGGCGGGAGAGCTGGGACGGTGCAGACACGCACGATAGCTGCACAGGGCAGGGGGCGTCACAGAGGCTGCGAGCGTGGGAGCGAGCTGCAGGCGCAACGCCTGTCAGGCAGAGTTAACGCACCGCTCCTGCTGCCAATCTGCTCCGACAGCTCATATATTCCTGCATATGCAACATACTATTCCTGCCGGAGTAAAAGAGGATCATTCTCACACAGCCTGAAGAAAACTCCGGGCCCCTACCCTGTCTCGTGGCATGTTTGAGGTGATAATAAGGGAACCATGGGCGACAGGGTAAGTGGTACGTGTTTAGAGAAGCAGTGTAAGCATTAGGGGAGGCCGCGCTGCCACAGTCTCTCTGGCCTGGGTTTCCAGGTGAGGGTCTAACCCGCGCGTTGCATCAGCCCTCCCACTCGGTGGAAGAACACCACGGAGGCGTGATGGGGTAGGACAAGCCGCAGAACGCCGTCAGACTGTACGTCTTCACTTGGTGGCAACACACAGGAAACCCAGATCTGAACAGGGAGACAAGCACAGGGAGGATGCAAGGGGGGGGGGGGACCTGTGGAGGAACTGCGCCCCCTACAGGTCTCACAGCAACACCTACAGAGCTCAGTTAGCACCTGTTGTGTTAACTCGTACAGTGTTTATTTAGCTCCATCTGGACACTGTAGGTGTCAGTCCAACATGCACGTTTCCCTCTTGTCTGTTTAGACGGACATGGGGGAGAAGCATGACTGCTGTGTTAGCACATGAATGTGTGTGTGTGCGCTGAACTGGTGAAAAATGAAAAGGGCAACTAGTGAAAGTGGAGTGTCCCCATGTCTTTACTGCTTCGGTTGCAAATATAACCCAGAGCAGAGGGGAGAGGTGTCAGAGGCAGAGCACCAAACTGCACCCCAATGCCAGGAGACCTGAGCCCAGACCCGACTGCCATCACACGGCCTGGATGTTCCATTTGATACTCATTACTTATCCCTCTGTCATACTTCGTCATCGTCTACACAGGAGGTGCAATCATTTAATTTGTACATGTCCATCACTGCTTTGCCATTAATAAGATCAGAGCTGGGATGTGGCAGAGGGGTTGATGTTCGCTCCCATGTCCAGTTCCTCAAGAGCAGGTTGCGTTTCGGGGTCCGGCAGGCCCTTCACAGCCTTGACCGATCACACCACAGGCCAATACGAATGACCCACCAATGGGGATAGTCCAGGGTGAAGTGAACAGATCCATTATTAAATGAAGACAGAGGCATATCTAAACACAGCATAGGCGTTTACAGCACGCGCGTTCGTGGGTGGGTGGGGATCTTCTTGTGCATGCGAGCCGAGCGTCGCTCGAGACCTCAACTGTCTAAACTGGGAAAGGTGAAAACAGCAGCTTTTCCAACAACACATTATTCAGTTCACAGAGCTTTCCGGAAGGCACAGGATCCTGTCACACCAGGCACAATTACAACAGCTCTGAAAACCAACAGAGGAATCCCAGGCTGCCTGTATCCTCAGTATGCATGTTATGGACAAAAATACTATACAGTGATTACAATACTATATGTTGTGAATGTGATATTTTGCAATATTTTACTTGCTGGTGAACCTTTAAATGTGACATGGTTAATGACACATACATAGTTTTAACTCCGTTGCATCACGTGAAAGCTTGATTCATCCAAACCCTGGGAACGCGTGGACACTGGAATGAATGAGCTCACTTAGGTGGGATTTGTCTGAGGGCTCATTTGCATTTAGTGCCCTTCTGCAACCATACCACATTATACACCCTTGTTGGAATAATGTGATTAACAAACATTCACAGCAATGTGTTGTGATTACCAAACAATATACCGCCAAAGCCTACCGCTCCCTGATCCTACGCGTCCTTAAAAAGACGCTCAGCAAAACCCTCCTGCGCCAGTCCAGTAGGGGCGCTGTGCCCTGCCGTGCGTCGGCTCCACCTCCCCAGATGCGCGAGCGCGGCACCGGAGCGGCTGGAGAGCGAGCCGGCAGCCGCGCGGCTCATAAACACCCGCGCCGGTCAACCGCTGTATTTACAGTCCGCCCATCCCACCCATCATCACGGTGAAGACGGACTAAAGACTCAGCCTGCACGGAGCCGGCCTGAGGAGGCCAGCCTCCACGACCAGACACACGCACACTTCCTGTCAGGGCGGCGAGCCCAGGGCGTGGGAGAGCCTGTGGGGAGGACTGCTGCTGCAAAGCAGATACAGCGCAGGGAGCACTTCTCTGCTCCGCAGGTTCACCATAGCGAGAGAAATGGTAAAGGGTGAGGAGAGAAAGAGAGGGAGGGAGAGAGAGAGAGAGAGAGAGAGAGAAAGAGATGGGGGAAAGGGAGAGGGATGGAGTGAGGAAACCAGAGAAAGACTGAGGCAAAGGGGTAGAGAGAGAGAGGGAGAAAGTGATGGAGAGAGAGAGAGAGGTGGAGGATTAGCGCCCCAGCATGGAAAGGAGGGAAGGATGCTGCCACGCTTTGTTAGCGACTTGCAGGCAGGACTATTTCATGCTCCACATCCACAAGTTGCCATGGCAACCAGCGTTTGGGCCTTTCCCAGGGCCGGTGGCTTTTGGTTGGCTGTAGTCACAGAGCATAAGGCCTCTTTCTGAGCGGGGCACAACCATTCAGAGGGCCGGGCCCCCGCTAGGGGCCACAAAAGAGCCCAGAATTTCATTACAGGGCCAGAAAGAGTCTGTGCTCACTGACTGTGACATTTAACACTAATCAGCACAAAGACCACGACCCCTTTGACTGAGAACACCTGGACCGTATAGTGCACAGCTGAAGGACCAACAGGAGACCTGGTTAAAAATCAAAACCTTTTAGCTAAAGAAAAAAAAATCAGATTGTGCTTTTTACTTTCTTGTAAGGGTGCATCATGTAAATCAGCCAACTCAAACTCTACACATGGCACACAAGAGTAGTCAAACAGCTCTTACCTTATTATTCTGGCATACAATTGTGAGGGATCTCAGCAGCTCTCCACAGCTGAAAATAACACAGAACGCTGGTTAGAAACAGGAAGCCGATCTGGAGAGCTGACACCAGATTCCTGCTGAATCACGGTTTTTGAACAGAGCACTATCTGCTAATAGCACTTGACAGGCTGCATGTGAAAGAGTCATTCCAGATTTAAAAAAAAAAAACCCAAAAAAAAACAACAGCCAGAATCCACAGCTCTAATCTACCGATTCATTTACACTGACGCGGTTTTGATGCTCCTGCGGTCCTCGTTTTGTTCGACTCCGTGACGATCTTCTATTATTGGCTGTTCGTTTTGCCAGTGCTGTGCATTTGTGTCTCCTGACATTCTCTCCTTGTTCCCCGTCCCTTGTCGCAGGAGATTCACCGTGTTGTCGGCCATCCTTAACTCCGGTCCAATCACCACATGGCAATCAGAGGACCTGGGAGCAGGAGCCTTCATGTAGAAGTGGCACAGTGACGCCCGGGAAGAGCTGGTGCGACCCCCCCCTCTCTCAGACGGGCTTTTGCCCCCTCATCCTAACCCTCGTGTTCATTCGAGCCTTCTCAGTTGGATTGTTCTGCTCCTTTGTTCATTTGTATTTTGGATTTACTGTATCGTGAGATTGTTGGATAGCGACTTGGTACCGGCAACATGTACACACTCACTCACACTCGTGTTGGCTTCTTCACTGGGCTGTCTGGCTTGGACAGTGTAGCGTGCACACACACCTACATCACGCATCACATAGGGCCGTGCAGACAGTCTAGAGACATTAGGTCAGCGGGCGTGTGTTTTTAAGTTTATGCTTAGATTAGCGTAGTCAGGCTGCTTTGTTTAGCACTGTTTTTGTTTTGTTCTTTTATACGGACCAGGGTGGTGGTGAATTTTGTTTCTTTGCTTGGGCATGGTCCAATTTTTTTTTCTTTTTGTACATTTGTATACATCACACAGTGTTGTGTCTGGTTTGTGTTATACAGTTTGTGCCCAATGAAATCTAGCCATTGTATTTAATTCTTGTTTGGGTTTATTGTCTCCCGACCAAAGTGCATGTAGCTGTAAAAGTTTTCTGGGGTTAACTAAGCCAGTAATGAATGGAGAACAGCCCAGAGAGCAGGAGGGGAGGATGGAAAGAGGTTTGGGAGACCCTGGAGAAGTTGGGTTGGATAGAGGTTGGGGTGCTGGAGAAGAGGTTGGGGAGGCTGGGCAGAGTAGGGTAAGAGTTGGAGATGGGGGAGGAGGGGTGCTGAGAGTTTGGGGTGATGAGGCTCAGTGGTTAGGCACTCAGCAGGAGTCTCTCTGTAATGCGAGTAGCCAGAGGTAAAGAGCCCAAGGCCTAGCAGTTCCCAAATACCATCCTTTTAACCCGATTACTATAATGAGCTTAGAGACCTGTCCAATACCCAACGCAAAACACAGACCCAGAGGCCTTCACTTCCACACATGCCCAGCTTCTCCTAACCTTAACCATTATCCCACAGCTGTTCTCAGATCAGCAACTAACGGCACAATATTTCCCTTACACCTCTACCAGTCGTCTGGATATCAGATGGTTGGAGTGTCTAAATTTTCCAAAGTGCAGCACCAGTCAGACAGCAGCTCTAGTAAATAAATGACACCTCAGCCAAGCACAACATGCCAAAGTTCCATGTCTTGAGCAGATATGTGTTTATGAGCAAACGTGTGTGGAGGAGAGCGGTGTAGCCCAAGCTTGGGGCAGGCCCTCACACGGGGCAGAGTGGCGAGACGAAGGGTACGTACTGTTTACCGTCTTCCATTGGCACAGACAGAAACACAAGTTGAAAACCAAGATATACCCCAGACTATCTAAAGGCTTCTCAGCACGCCGTAAAATGCTGTGTAACGGCAGTGTACCTCTATGCGGGTGCTTGTGAAACTTAATACAGTCAGTGTGTGACCTAATCTTGCAGGCCACAGTACGAAGAAAACTCACAGGGAAAGAGGAAACAAAAACAAACAGACCTACTTCGGCCAAGCGTCTGGCTCTTAGCAAGAGAAATATCCTACTGATCCCTGTAGCAAACACATAGTACTGATCGCTGTACCAAGCACATAGTACTGATCCCTGTACCAAGCACATAGTACCTGGTACCTGATGCCTGGTAGTCCAACACGGGCAAAGAAGAAACAAAAACACAAAAGGCACAGCTTCTGAATGTCTGCTTCATAGCAACAGACTACTGATGCAGTTCTACCAGCGCCTGGTAACAGAATGTGGTTCTGGGACCCAACAGTAAGCAGAACGGAGTCGTGTGAAAATAAATTCATTAGTGTTCTTACAGACCAAGTGGTGCACCAGTTGATTTAAATCAATCAGCTCTCTTTAATACCAGAGACCAAAGGACCAAATGGCAGAAACGCTGCCTGTCCTCGATCTCACCATGTGCACCGCGCATGGGAGCAGGGGGGTCACGGCGAAGCTCACCAAGTGGCATTAGCATCTCCCTAGAATTTACTCATTAACTGCAACGCATCTCGCAACTCACCTGTTCAGCCAAGTGTGAGGCAGCCCATGCAAATTCTAACTGGCTTCAAGATGCAATGCAAAAAACCTCAACTGAAATGCATCACCATCAGGAGAACATGCACTGGAGTTCACCAATTATTGTTTTGCTTATATGGATAGAATCAGATCACCATATCGGAAAAAAAAGAACCTAGTCCTCATTAGCCATATACACATCTGATATAAAAGACTCCAGATACCTTTGCCTTAAATACACTCTACAGGGACAAGACTGTTTCTCAGTCTTCTGGAAATCATCAAGGAACATGGTTATATTTCACACTAGACCCAACATAGCATTCTGCTCCCGGTCCTGTCTGAGATGAGAACCAAAGGGCTTTGAGATAGAACGGGTCTGCTGACAGGCCAGCCCTGCATAAACACACTTAAGGACGGAGCTCTTTTATACACACCATCTAAAACATCTATATGCCAGTGCCATCACTTCCTGCTCAGGCTGCACTTTCCAGAGTTGCATCCACTTTGCACAATGAATCCATAAAAGTGTGCAATGATTTATGATTTTTTGCTGCAGCCCAGGGACCACTAGAGAGCCATTTTGCAGCCTGTCCGAGAGAGAGAGAGAGAGAGAGAGAGAGAGAGAGAGAGAGAGAAAGAGAACCAGGGAACATTTCCTTGTATGTCTCTTGGAAATTCCAGATAGCTGGAACTCACTCGGTCACAAGTAATGACAGCATTCCTCATGGAATCTGCATTTGGAAAGCAACCCAAAAATGACCAACAGACACATGTATAGAAGGAGACATGCATCAAATATACAAACTGCTCACATGCATGACTGGTACTGTGGTACAACATGTGGTCATTCAATATGTCGTTGAACTGGCAGTGAAGAAGGTCCTGGGCAGCAGGGCCACATTCTTCCCTATAGACTATATAGAAAGTCATCATTCAGAAGCAGAAGCACCAGCAAGTTCACAGGCACAGAACACAGGGAGTCACTCTGAAGAGTTCAAGGCCGTGAGAATCAAAGCAAGACTTTGTCTGGCCTGGCGGCGAAGACACCGCAGTGAAGCCAGCAGCAACCGGTGACGTCAGCCCGGCTGGACACTGAACAGATCCTTCTGTGCTGTGGAATGAGCCCTCGTTTGCAGGCGGTCTCGGAGGCTGCGGCGTTTTGACCCCGAGGGGGCAACGCTGCTGCTGCTCGAATGGGACGAACGAGGGGGGGGGCGACACTTCTGTCCTCTGCGAGCGGTGTCGCCGAGGGCAACGGCAAACGGCAGAGCCGCTCCGTCCTGCGCTCAGCGGACACGTCCCCAACTCATGGATCATTTTTATGCTTTGGCGTTTCACAGCGGTTCTGGAGAAGGCCATGTGTCGCACGCACTTCTAAATGTGTCCCACCGTCGATGGTGAAGAGAACTCATTATTCCCTTGTAGAAAATGTGTGGAGAACAGGACTTTGTCTTAATGCTTGTGAGAGGAATGTGTGTAAAATGTCAGGGTGTGTGAAAATACCAGTCCAATACAGATTGCGGTAGAACTAATCTGGGGAACAGATTTGAATTGAAATCTACTCTGGTCACAATAAGGACCACATGTGCACATTAATGTAAAACACAATAACTAAAGATCTTATCAGCGGACTGCTCGACTGAGCCAATCCTGTCCTCATTACACGCAGGCTGTTGAACAGTCCAGACCTGCCCAATATTTACATTTCTTTATTCTTTTGCTGTTTTACATTTTACCTTATGCATTATTTTCTGCTGGTCTGAGTATAGTTATTTAATTTGTTAAGAAAATGTAAATCAATATATAGGGTTAGTCAATAAATCATTCAGAAATCATGACTCAAACTTGTATCTATACACCTCTACAATATCCTGTGTCTCTGTAACACCAGTTAGGCTAAACTCCATACTTCTGGAGCAGCATATAAACATAATTACATTTCAAATGTACAGAAAATTGAACGTATGGTCTTTAAAATAGGGCTCTGCTCAAGGAAGCAGAGTCATCACCACCATCTGATTCTGAAGACAGCAGACACCTCATTGCACGACCCCATCTCTTCATAAAGGTCACCTAATTACCTAGTCACGTATGCTTATTATTTTGAACACGCTGACTTCCTCGCGAGCTCTTTGGGCAAAAAAGAAACAGACAGGAAGAAGAGAAACTTTGGTGTCATTGAGCCAGTGACTCACATTTCACCATGCGTGGTGTTAAACGTCTCCAGCGCTCCGGGGGGCAGTGCAGCTAGCCAGCCCCGCAAACATTTCACGAGCGCTGACTGTGCAGCAGAGCGGCAGTAATTAGCTAAGTGCTTCGCTTCAGCTACAGGCCAAATGAGTGGCACGCGTCTCCCATTCACCTTATTAAAGAGCCGAGGTCTCATCTTATTACGGCAAGCGCGCGTACGCCGACGTCCCGTCATTAACATCCACAAAAGCACGCGCACACACTCCCGCCGACTGCTTCTTAACAACGACCCAGTATCCCAGCAACCCAGAACACTGCTGAGACTATTATGCGAGCAGATTAACGGTAACACAGGAAAATAATGAAAAAAAAAACAACCTCTGCGCCTTCATCAAATATTCTGGTTTGCAAATATGTGTATAGGTATACTATTTATTCTACCCATAGCGACCATTACAGCGCACATGACAACATGTACGAATTCAACTTTTTAAGCTCAAGGTTTTATAAGGGCACTGCATATAATCATTGATGCATGATGATTCCGAATAGCAGATAAGACCCATAACAACATAACCATTAAAACCAACACCATCCCAGAAGGCCAGGGCGTCATTCACCACCACAGCCAGCAGTCTAACATGTAACTTTCTGCATTGTTAGCATTAATTACCTGAAAAGAAGAAGCCTACACTGCAACAGAGTACCACACATCTCACAAACACACCTGTGAATTCGACAGGATTATGCACTGAAGTTTTTAGTTTAGGGATGGTTTTTCATGGCAGATTACAACTAGACTTGGACTAAAGCCCACTGTAAATGTCAATTCACTGTAAATCTGGGTGCTTGGTTAATCTGGCTCTGGGAACTGCCACAAAAAAAAACAAAAAAAAACTAAAAAAAAAAGAGATTTTCATTCGAATCTGTAATGACCTCCTTAACCGGCCAGTCAGATGAGCCTTTTGCTATGATAATGAAGCCTCGTCATTCCAATAAAGCTCCGTGTGCATCTCCGCCATGCATTTAAATCAGCCTTCAGCATTTCACACAAATATTACTCTTCACACCAAGAGGAAACACACAAACACTCAGCAGAAGGCTTAATGAAGGCAGCCATCTGAAATGTGTGTCTAGACAGCATGACTTATTCATGTGTTCGGGTGATCATTGTGCCAGGCATAAAAGCAACGTGAGTTTACAGTGGAAATGTGCAAAGAATATTCAAACGTTATTCAAATTGCCTTGATGGGAAACTGCAGGCAGCTGGCTCCCCGTGCTTTGGCAGTGTTACCTCTTCTGCCCGAGTTTGCTCCCTATAGCGGTCTTACGGCTACGTCTGGGGGGGGGGGGGATTACGCTGTCATACCTCACAACAGAGGGGAGAGACAGTTACAGGACTTACTAGGCCTTAAAGAATGAGGTTATTCGGTGGAGCCTTATTTAAAGCTAAGCCTCGAACGAATTTGTGTCCGAGTGTTGGTAGAGGACGAGAGGAGGAGGGGTTTCTGGAACTAGCATGTCTGCTTGTGAGGCAAAGCACACCCTCTTGCTCCCCGTGGACACAAGTTCCTTTAATCTTTTCTTCTTCTATAGGACACTTCCATGTAGTCTGCTTCCAAGAATCCAGAGAGCAACACCAGAGGCAGGAAATGAAATCAGTGCACCCCCTCTGCCCCATGTCTGTGTGTTTCTTCATTAGCATAAGTGCTACAAATGCAGCTGTGAATCTTGTTTATGGCTTCAATAACAAACAGCAGAGCCACGCTAGGCCAACGCCAGCCTGGCCACCAGCCTGGCCGCATGCTTCATCTGAAGCCACTGGCTTGCCACCATATTTGCTCGGAGGAGAAATGCAGGTCATCATGGGGCTGCCGTTTACACTGCCGTGCCCTTCGGATGCGGGGTGAGGCCGGGCTGAACCCAGCAGCGCCTCCCTGCCAACAGAGACGTTGTCCTGCGCAAGTCAACGCACAAACACATCACTGGCTAAAAGTACCGGACAGATCGTTGCATATCGGATGCAACAGTAGAGCCGATTTCAAGACGGCCGTTTAATGCACAATAAATCAGTGATGCAGAGATGCACACAAATAGAAGACTGACAATAGTACAGAAGCTGTTCAATGGGAACAGGAAGCGGATGCAGAGAGAAGCATTAGTGCTGATGGCAGGCTCAGCACAGTGGGTGCAGTGGGAAAGGCTGGAGGTGGCAGGCGCCATGATAGCAGCGATCACACACCCTGAAAGATGAGCGGTTCGCCAGCCGAGGCCTTAAAGCTGCCCTTCTACTATTACAGTTTGAATGTTTATAGGCGTTTTCTGCAGGTCGGCTGGTTTTCATTAGGGTTCAGCTGATCAATCTTTCATTAGTGAATGGTGGAGCCCATCCCCCACCCCACCCCACAGCACATCTGCGCAGCAGCTGCTGCCAGACCCACTCACAGGTCAACGGGTTACGATGGAACCTTCTGGAAAGACGCCATCTAATTCATGCCCTGAAGAATCCCTGGAAAAATTAAACCACAGGCCACGCTGGTCTTGCCCTCTTAGTCAGACACTTTGGTACAAACACAGCCTTTCCAACCTCCCCCATCCTGGAAAAACACATTCAGAATGATTAGTGATGGGCTCCCATGGGGACCAGTAAGATGCGCGTGGTGGGTATATGTGTGTGTGTGTGTGTGTGTGAGTGAGAGAGAGACGATAGGGTGGGTATGTGGGCGGGGGTCTTTGTAATTCTATTAGTCCCAGCGCTCACTAGCTAAGAGCCATGAAAGGAATCCGATCCGTCCATCCACACATGGCCCAGCACGCCTGCGCCCAGCTCCTGCCCCACGAGCCTCCAGCACCGCCTCCCGCCCAACACGTCTTCCTGCAGTAAACCCGCTTGTTGTCTGGGACGCTCCATCAAAGCGTTCCAAATCTCCGGTTTGGATTACCGGGAGAACTCTGCCACGCTAGGGGCAGAGTGGAACGGCAGGAAGTGCTACCAGGCCTGCCGCCCTGCAGCAAACGGGAAGGAGAGCCTGTATGCCCCGCCCACCTCCACGCTTCAGCAGCACCCGTAGAAGGCAGCCAGCACGGAGAGGTGCGTCTCTCTCTATCTCTCCCTCTCTCTCTCCCACCCCGAGTGCAGCATTCATCCACCGCAGTGTTCTCTCAATATGACCTCCCCAGAATTTATGGCAACTGTCTCCAATTTTTTTCCAGTTAATGGAGAAATCGAATCAACCAGTAGCCAAAACGCTGTGTACATTTCTCTGGGTGCAGCCCACTATAAATCTCCACATCAGGAACCATGGCTGCAGCACTGACCTGAGACCTGGGACTAGAAGGAGAACTTCACAGGATTGATATAGAAGAGTGGGCAGTCACCCGAGCACATATCTACCCTTAGCACCTGCAACCTCCCAATTAATCCAGCACGCGGCAGCCAAACACTCCGACTGCCCCTCTGATACCCCACGCGCCCTAGGGCCAGGGGTTACTGGCAGCCTGCTGGACTCTCGGGTGCAGTTTGGGTCCTTTCTGCCTAGCCAACATTCCACTGCAGCAGCAAACAGAAAGGTCTTCTCAGAGAGCTGGAGAGGTGACGCTTCATGGCAGGCCTGCGAGAGCCCATCCCACCCTCCCGTCTGGTGAGCAGGGCGAGGCCTGGGCGGACGACACGAGCCCCAGGAGCCCAGCCCCAGGAGCCCAGCCCTCCTCCAGGGGAAGGCGGTGGGAGATGGGCAGAGGCGGCAGCTGGCCCTACGTGCTGCTAGCAGATGGTGGAAGTGGAGAGGGCTTAACACTGGATCATCTGAAACCCGCACGTGGGATTCCCGCTCAGGGGGGCACCAGGGCTTGGCCACATTTCAAACACTCGTCCGAGTGCGTCAGACCAAACACATGCATCTGCCGAGTGTGTGAGCAGGTGCTGGAGGCATTACTGCACCGCTGTCTCTTACAGGTCCCTACTGCTCCACTTCACTAATAAATAGTGCGCTGATTATTTTGACAATATCGTCTACTGCCCGTTGAGGTTATTCGCACATTTGTCAGGTTTGTCACGATCACGTCCGACTCGACAGTGTACGTGTGCTACTGTACAGTACGTCCTTGTCCGTCACTGTCTAGTGAACTGGGCATATATTCAAATTCTGCATTCTGCCAAGAAATCTCACTTTGAGAGCACATTTCTGAGTTTGTTCTACTGAATAAACCTTTTCATTGCCTTGAAATCAGTTCTCTTTATTTGATATTGCTTTCCATATTGCATTTCCTCCTTCCCTAGGTCATGCGAGTGGAGCTCCCGTTGAGGGAGGACGTCGTTGGGAAAAGAGGAGGTGCTGTGCTGAAGCACACAAGGCTTTTACAAACACATACCAAAAACTTTCAAGACAGTACAGTACAGATAAGCAAGAATCAAGTCCAACAACAGAAGGCGGAATTTTAAAATGTATACGACACTTCCGATAAACCGAACGAGCACAGATTATTCACGCTCTGCAAACTTCACACACCGCTGAAAGACTTTGGTAGACGTGTTGAGCGGCTCATAATTGGTAAGGGAGAAGTGGTGAGTAAACGGTGTCGAGGAGCGTCAGCTCACAGAACCAAGTCCAACACTGTACTTTATTTAGCAACCTGAGGTAGGAGCGCGATGTAACCCTGTGGAGTACAGTGTGCATACCCATGTGCCGTTCCATGCAGTTCCAATAGCAAATAGAAAGGGTTAATAAGCCAATCCTCCCTAAATATCACAGCAGAAGCTATACATCCTGCAGCACACATCCCACCTGATACAGTACACAGTACTATCCAATAGGGTCCTGTGAAACAGTGTCATTAAGTATACCGATGGGAACAGTCACACACAAATGCCATCATAACTATGAAATATCCTCATGTAAATGCTATGGGACAATGTCTTTAATACACCAGTCATCATTGGCTCCCCTACATTACACCGGTCTCATGTAATACAGGATCTGTGTGCTTTTTGAAGCTATACAGTAGTCCTGGAGTGGGCTAGGCGCACATTTCTTTAGTAGTGCTATTAATAGCTGCAGTTAGCCGTGTGACTCATAGCTGTATGCTTTCTCCCAGCATCAGGGGAAGGCTGCTGCCTGCCCGCGAGACCTCTGCTCACCCTCTATAGGGGCAGAACGCGCCAACCCTCCACACGCCGCAGGGGAGAGAGGGACGGAGCGCGCGGGGGAGCTCACCCGGCCAGCAGCGGAGAGGAGAACTGGACTCCATGTTTGTGATGGCTGCAGGGAGCAAGACAACAACAAAAAGAGGCGCGTCTGTTGTTTCCATCTCTTACGTAGTCTTGTAGCTGCCTTTAAGACCTCAGATACTTCTACAGGACGACTGTTGAGAGAGGATCTCGAGCGGGAGTGGGCTTGGTTAGGAGAGAAGGTGACCTTAGCTTTCAGAAGGTCAACAAGGTCACGACTGCCCGAAGCCCAGGTAGCAGAGCACATGTGAAGGCGTAGGAAGAGTCTCCACCCGTTCCCTACCACACACAGCTGCCTCACACAGACCTACACTAACCTGGCGGAGAAGGTTAGGGACCGTTTATACTGCTTCGGCATATAAATACAAAATGGCCCTGAATTTATATACTGTGGATGGCTGTGTGGGATGGTTGTGTTGTCAGAGAAGGCAGAGCTAAAGCCTATGGGACAGCAGAGAAGAGGCACAGACAAAAGAGAAGAAGGCCCATGTATAGTATGTCCTGTAAGATGATCTTCACCCATTGTGGATGATACATTTGCAGCTCAAAGGCAACTCAAGTCATCACGGTCCCTCTGGCTCCTGAAAAATCCTGCACTATACTTCCCTGCAGAGATGCACACAAACGCGCGCACACACACACACTGCAACGCCTCAGAGTACAGGACTGCAGAGACGGGGTCAGGTCCTCACACACCCATCGTTATGTGCTTCCAACAGAAGGCAAACAGCCACACGGCTGCATATAGTGTTGCTAATTAGTCAGACCATAAGAATGAGCATGTGGAAGAGGAGGTAACCCGAGAGCCTGCACACAGAACAGGCCCTGCGGAAGGCTGCTCTGCATGGCTCTCACACACACACACACACACACACACTTTCTTCAAATAAACTGACCAAACACAAGACAAGTGACACTAATCAATGTTCTTCAGTTGCAGTTAGGCCTCTGTGCAAATAGTGATACCTGGATTGCAATAGTGCACTTCAATCTTTCTTACACAATGACTTTCTGACAAGGGCATTATGCTCTCTCTCTCTCAGTTGTATGCCTGAGGTGAAATCACATTCTCTGTGTACTACACAGACCTCTGTGCGAGTGTGTAAGAGGGAAAGAGAGAAACGGATAGAAGACATGGACAAAGAAGTGACTGGAGAGCTAGCAGGCCATGGACCAGTAGCGTAGCCTGCTTCTCCCAGCTCAGGAGGGGCAGATCACCCCAAGACACAATCAGGATGACTCAGACAGCTTCATGACCTCAACTATATACGAGTGTTAACATTGTCAAATGTTCCAGGAGATGGAAGAACAGACCAAACGCTGTGTAACCATCAGTATTAAACTACAGGCGTTGCTGTGGTGTGAGGTGGAGACACTACCTGCTCTTTCCCCTCGACTGCCTTCTGGATGGGCTGTGCAGTGGGCACTCAGAGGCACTGCCATTAACTGCTGCTCTGAGGGGCCAGGCTGCAGACAGACAGACCCCCCCCCCCCTCACAAACACCTCCCCCACCCCCCTCACAAACACCTCCCCCAGCTGTGAGTTGGGGCTCCCCTCACCGCTAGGCCCTGGGAGAGACCTGCACTAATTTTCCTAATGGACTGCAGAACCACTGTGCCTGTGCCAGGGGTACAGAGTGTGGTGACGCGTGTTCGTTCTCTCTCTCTCTCTCTCTCTCTCTCTATCTGCTGGTGGAGAGGCTTAGGGGGGCACAAACTAGCAAACCATTAATGTGTGAGCAGACCGCTGGCTCTTGGCTCAGCAGGTGGCGCGTCAGAAACGACCCCATGGTGAGCTGAAGTGAGAGGGAGCAGCCAGCAGCCTGGGCCTCCTCCCCAGAGTGGGACACCTCCACGCAGCCTGGGCCTCCTCCCCAGAGTGGGACACCTCCACGCAGCCTGGGCCTCCTCCCCAGAGTGGGACACCTCCACGCAGCCTGGGCCTCCTCCCCAGAGTGGGACACCTCCACGCAGCCTGGGCCTCCTCCATCCACCTTCCCTCCCATCAGCCCGAGTACACAGCCAGCTTATTTGAATTTTGGTGAAGGGCCATCCTTGTGGAAGACGCTTTATATTGTTCTTGCAATATGAAATGGAGTAGTTAGCTGGAATTTTAAATACATCCCTCACTGGACCTTGAAGTGTTTTCATTAGTCAGATCTTAGTATTGATGCACTCTTGGCATTACAGCAGGATGTGTGTGTGTGTGTGTGTGTGTGTGTGTGCACACGTGCATGTTTGTTTTATATCCATGGCAGTAAAGCATTCAAGGTAAATGGTACCTAAACACTCTGAAGATACGGTACTGTGTACTACACTCATAAGGGATTGTAAAGCAGGTCACATCAGTCCTCCACTAATCGCTACATCGAGGGGAAGGTCAGTAGCCAGGACCTCAACTTCAGCGCTTCGGCCCTGCGTCTTCATTCTCCGCCTGACCCCCCTGTCTGGCTGACCGGCTGCAGAAGACGCCCGGGTGGATCACCGGAGTGTTAGCAGCAGCCTGGAACGCTCCACTTACAACAACCCCCCCCCCCCCTCCAGGGCACGTCAGCGCACACAGGACACTATCTCACCATCTTCAGCATAAAATCAATGATCCCCATAGGTGACAACATGGCAGATAGAGCTCATTTCCCAAAGCGAGAACGGGGCCCTTTTCCACAGGCTGTTTCCATTTCAGATGAGTCTGCCCAAGAGAGGCAATTAAAAGCAGTCGCAGTGTCCCGCAATCGCCCCGCGCCTGCCCCGCACTCGCCCCGCGCTGAGGTCACCAAGCCAGTGTGATCACCAGCCCTGCTCTGCACTACACACACGATGCCTAATTACTATGGTTACTCTGGCAGCAGTAACAATGGGTGCGAGTGGTTGAACTTACAGGGGCCTCAATTTGAAAGTTCAACTAACCAAGACATGTTACGAAATTGTTTTGTTTTTTTTTTCCTTTCACAAAATCATTCTCCCCACACGGAGCAGAACCAACTAAACAAGGTAGCAACCTCACTAAGGAAAGCAGTGACAATTCCATCGAAAGGCAGCAACACAAACAAGACAGTAACTCAATCACGCTAGTCACAGCGGTTATACAAACCCCTGCTATCAGCAGCCACTTTAATCATTTCAGCAATCTCGATTTAATAGAGGTCTGATAAAGCCTCTCTCAAGGACATCCCTGTTCTACAGGCTGAGAAAAAACAGTGTGCAGGGTACCAGCCGGCGTTAGCTCCTCATGCTGGAATGCTGGCCGTGACCAGTGGAGTGACTGGTGTCACTTTCTATCGTCAAGCAGAAACAGAACGTTGGCACTCATACCTTTAATTCGACTGCTTCCGGCAGCACGGGCTGGAGGAGTGGTGAAGCATACATGCGGTTAACCCCCCCCAGACCGGCGGGCTTGTGGGCAGCCCGTCGGGCAGGCGGGCAAGTGGATGCGTCAGCAGCCTTGTCCGAGTGGTGCTGCCTGATCTCCTGCTGCCTGCATTTCTGCAGTAAATGAGCTCCAATCTGGAGCCCCTCCCCCCTTATCCATTTCCTGCCCCTAAGGACACAATATCCAATAGAATCACAGCACCACACAGGAGCAGCCAAGCCAGTCTCCTCGTCGTAAACATCTGCAGCAGAAAGCTTCTGGTTGTCTTCCTCCTCATCACCTCTACTACAGTCTCCATCTTCATCAACTCAGCATTATCGTTATCAGCATTATAGTCATCAGCGGCAACATAAACACCATAATCACCATCAGCTGCAATAAATACATCATCAAGATCTTCATCATGACCATCATCTGCAAATTTATGATCATCTCTTCTTTGTTACAAAGTATAAACAATGGCTGTCTTCACCCTAATGGCCACGTGAAAACACAGTCCATCACCGCAAGCCAACTCTCCTAACTCGCTCAAACAATGACTTCCTTGATTGAACCGTTTCCTAACACCCAGAAGCCCCGGCACCGTATCCGAGCAACTGGGTCCACAACAAAGCCAAAGAGATAGAGCTCTCCTAATCACTCAGCAGCGGCCGCCTGGGCCTCTTCACCACTTTGTTGGTCTTCCTTTTATTATGCTCCCCTCAGCCGAAAGTCCCTCGAAAGAGATTTGGCTTTGAGGGAGGAGAGGAAATGAGAGGAGTGCTGGAAAATGTGGAATGAATAATTCCAACAATGAGACCCTGACTGAGAACGGCATCCTCTCCGTCCCCCTAGACGAGCAGCATTACTGTGAGGGATCCACCTCTTCTGAACCGTAGTTACACCGTTCGGAAGAGGATGGGGTGGGGGAGCAGAGGTGTGTTTCTCTCTAAAATGGGAAAGTCTGCAAGAACATCTGTAGACAGACACACACGCCCCTACATTACCAGCGCATGTTTGATATCTCCAGTGAATCGAAGCTGATGGATGGTAACACACCCCAGACCTTTAGAAGGCAAACAGAACCTCAGGACGAGCTCTTAACGGAGGCCTCCGACGTGGCCAAGCTCTATTAAAGCCAGTGGATTCACCCAAACAACTGCAAGGAGCGCTCCACAGTCCTCCCATCTGCTGCCGCATGGATAACACAACCTGGGCCGTTGACCAGTGCTAAGAGGGTCATGAGCAGACCAAACCACCAGTAGGGAAGTCACTGTTCTCAGATCAGTTTCCTGCTTTCTCTCCTCAACTTTATGATAGTATTTGGGTAAGAGACACTGATCCTGAGACAGCGGCAGACCTTACTGCCCTTTCGCTGCTGGAGCAGAGAGCACAGTGGGCTGAGCGGGATTTCAGAGCACTGGGTTCATGGTAGTTCAGCAACGAAAATGCCCCACATGCCCCAACAGCACAGCACAAGCGTGGTGTCCCAGTGACCGCGCCAGAGCTCCGCCTCCCCACACCTCCTACTGAGCATTCCCGAGCTACTCCCACCAGGCCCGTCATCTTAGGGGGTGGAACAACTGTGCAGGAAAAGTAAAAATCCCCTTTAATCTATCGGATTGCACTAGAAAAAATCAACAGCCACCATGACTAATGCCCGACGCCTCATCGTTCGGAACACTGAGAGCCAGAACTGCGTTTTAAGGAAAGGACCCAGGGGATGACCTTGAGCATCACGAGGGCCATGTGAGGAAAACCATCAGTGACCGATTCACCAGCTCCTCTGTTTATGGAGACACAGAACGACTGTAGCCAACGCAGTTTAGAGCATTACACTCAAATGCTCGTGCAAGTCAAAAGTATGAAAGGTGTTTTAAATGCATGTCCGTACAGTGGCACAGCACTCTACTAAACGCCAGAACATCGATCCAGACTAAATGCAAGGAGCACAACCACTACTACAAGGAGGATAAGAGGTCAATTAGTGTTATTCAGAACTAATAAACCAGAATTAGTCAATTAATTTAATTCATTTAATCTAATGCATCACATGCTATGAATACAGATGTTATGCTTCCTTTAATGCAACAAAATGAAGCTGTGTACTGAATTAGAGACGAGCTCAAGTGAATCGGCCTACAATAAACTCTACAAACTATATAGAGCAAAACATTATGGATTATTCCATTCATCATCATTCGTCAATGTTTTGGTTCCTGTGATGTCACGGGGTTTAGTCAGCGTTCACCACGCTCAAAATGGCGCAGATGAGAGAACGGCAAAGACACGAGGGCTTGGTGACCAACCACAGGGAGGTGAAAACGGAGTTCATAAAGAGGGGGACTGTAAAATCTAAAGGATCGTTGATTGCTTTGGAGTAATCATTTATGTGGAGTCTCCAAATAAAACACACCATGTAGTTTTACTTTAACTTTCCAAAATACCATCTAGTAAGATGATGTCATGGTTCTGCATACCGTAGTTTTAAGATCATGCAGCTCTTGAGACTGTACACTCATGAAAGCCGATACATTGGAAAGACATTAAAAGATTGCTTTGTGTAGCTCCATTTCTGATATGAACATCAAACAAAAGAATATCCTCCTCTTTCTGTGATTTAATTTTTAGTGGACAATCTCACATGAACATAACTTGCTACAACCCAACCCTTAATGGCTCACTATAATCTAAAGTAATTTTGATAATGGCCTCTTTAATAGCAGGTCTGAGATCAGCCAAGTCAATGGACTCTGCATTTAGAGCGTGATTTTAATTACTACCACAATATGAGAATACATTGGGGAGAATTACAATAAGAGGTAAGCCGATATCACTTAAAGTAATTACCTTATCATATTGCTTTATAGCAGATTTAGCAGGACTCTGAGCAGACTGTGTTCATGTGACTTATTTTTTTTCTACTGGTGTAGATGAATCGCAAAAGGCAGGACTGCAACGTGACGACTCCAAAACAAACCAACTAAGAAATAAAAGAGCAAGCAGCACGAAACTGGCAAGAAATTGTCCTGTTTTAACAACTGAAAATGAATTAATCCCTTAATGCACTCACAACAGAAGTGATGCAAGTAATTCGTTGATTCATCTCCTGATCAGTGACCGTGTGAAACGTGGTTCTGACACAACGGCCTTCAAATCCTCAGAGCTTTACACCAGCTGCTCTGTTTAACAGGGATATAATCTGATGTTTGGCCCTGCTAGTCTTTTCACTGAAAGTGCAGGGGGGGGGTTAAAATCCTGTTTGGATCCATGAGAAGTGTCACATGGCTGAATTTTAAGCACACGAGGTCAGGGAGAGACGGTGACGGTCAGGCGTGATTTAAGCGGGCCTCCGACAGCCATCGGCGCCGTGGCGTATGAGCGGCGCAAGCGTCCGCCCGCCTCGCTGGAGCGAGAAGACCGGCCGCGCCACAGGGGCCGCGCGGCCATGATGGAAGGACTCCGAAACCAGCGGCTCCTCTCGCACTCGCACGCGCGTCTCAACCGCCACGCTAGTGCCGCTGCCACTCCTCGCCTCGGCAGCGCAGGGGCCGAGAACAAACCGCGGCTCTCCGCTCGCGCCTGATGTGACTGGAATCGGCGGTTCTTTATCTGCCTGCGTTGGCAGTCGAGAGCCGTATCCTAGCTCGTGACACTCGCTGTGCAGAGAGCTAATTATAGCCACGCATATGGGAGAGAGAAAGTGAGAGACGGGGAGAGAGAGAGAGAGAGAGAGAAGGAAAGCAGGTGCTTGCAAAAGTTGTGAGACGTTGGGTGAGGGAGAGTGAGTGTCATGCTGCACAATCACACACAGCGCATCCACAGACATGGCCAACCGCTGCGCCTGCTGCCTGCAAGTCCTATAAAGTGGTTTCTCTCATTTTGTCTGTGTCAAGCAAGACCTGCGGTGGCCTCTTCCCCACTTTACGCTCATAATTAAAGACATACAGCATATAAGGAACGGTGCATCTCCCACTCACTGCCATGGATCCCTCACCGCACTGCAAGCTGGGTAGTGCTCAAATGCATTTCAGGAGGAGGGACTATTTTGTCACAGCATGTTGCGATGTACTACAATGATGCCACTAAACAGTGAAACACACAGACCAAAAAAAGACCCCTTGCCATCCCAAACAGCCACACAATTAATTAATTGCACATGAATTGACCTGTAATGGAATAAGCTGGACGCACAACACATACATTGCAGATCTTTCCTGGCAAAGGCTTTTCGTAGGACACAATGACAATAGCACTCACAGTTCACAGGCTTGACCCCGTATAACTGCCAGAAGGCACAGAGAGCGGCCGTAAGCAACACCCTTCTCTTCCCGTTTTACCACGGGTCTTGCTTCCTGCTCCTGAGGTGCATGTGTGCACTCCTGCACATAGGGTTGGGTTTACAGTTGAGGCATTACTTTATAAATGCAGAGTGATACTACAATGAGGCCAAGAAGAGTAAACACGTGGGATGCACTGTAACATCAGCATGTCTGAATCCATGTGAGCTCAAAATTCATTACAGCATGTGTCAAACAGGCCTGAATGTGCACATATTATTTAATGATATTTCTTACACGTCATTATTGATGCTTATATTGCAACCTTAACATCGCCAAAATATTCAATTCTGCTCTCTGCATGAGGAATCAAAGAATTTTACATGTGTTTAAGCAAGAACATGTCAAGAGTTATTCATCGGAGGTTTCCCTGGATGACTAAACTAAACAAAACAAGGTTAGTTTAAAATTATTCAACACATACGACAATGCCATGGACAATTAGGCTAGTCACAGTCGTGCATTACTTTTCCAAAACAGTGAAGGGTGCTGTGACTGGGAATTACAGTTCAAAGGGGTGTGGCTGTTTTCAGCGCGAGCATCGCCACAGACGAGTGGCCGCTTGTCCTTACAAGAACTGCAACTTCGCGTAAAGGTCGCATAAAACTTGATGTTTTATTCGTTTATGTAGACTATTTTATCTGACTATCTATTTTTATCTACCCACGAACGATGTGCATTTCTGTAATCGACAACCAGGCGTAATGTAGGCATATATATGCACACATGACCCGACCACAGTGCAAGAGAGCGTATATCTGGAATTCTGTAATCCTGCTTCACGCCTGCTGGCCTCGGGTTGAACAAAAAACGACCTCACCGTAAAATACGGTTGGATTATGATCGAAGAGCAGCGGGAAATCACGTTTTTTAACGAGCGTTCAGCGCTACGTCGTGCAGTTGTCTTTCTCATTACGGAGGGGCTTGATGTGCACATAGCAAAATGTCCATCAAGATGAAGGAGTCCACTCATCCTAAAATAAAGTGAAGCTTGAGGTCGCGGTTAGGTGTTTTTAAATCACACTCGGCAGCCGATGATCACAGATCGATGGCTACACCCGAGGCGTGGAGAAATGGGCTCGTGTTCATAAATAACCTACATTTTCGACGCGTTCCTCCGCACACAGGCTGTCGGAAACCCCACCACGCCGTGGCACCACGACCAGCTCGGGAACGCCGCCCTAGCTTGAACGAATTTCACATCCAGCCAAAGGGGTTTGGGAGTTTTAGACCATGCGCTACATATACAACGCTACAAAAATGCAGCGATGTACATTGATGGGATGTCGGGCGTACCATTAAAATATGGCGGCGTCAAATGTCGCCCTTTAGCGATGACCCCTTCGGCTGTGGGAAGCGCTGCCAACGTATTAGGTCATTTAAAAAGAGCTTCAATTTACGGGTCTGACATAAATGGAGGTTTGGATTTCGAAACAATTGCGACTAACAATTTGGAGACAGGATGTGACAGCGTCTTCGCGTTTGTCGATATTGATGTTATTGGTGGGATAGTTGAGCGCCTCCTTGATCATTTTGACCACATGTAGGCTGCCACTGGTGACTTTCAATAGCCAGTCTGAGGAAGTCGGTTCATGTATCTCGCTTCTGGTATTTTTTTAAGCCGTAATAGATAGGAGTATATTGGGGAGTAAACGAATCAACAGGCAAAGTCACCCAAAGCAAAAATGGCTACTTAGTGAGCGTGAATACAAAATAAGTTCCACAACGCATCCTGCACACATGTCCGATTCACCGTGTTTATTTTAGCCTATACTCCACCATGGCTGAAGTCAAAGGATCAATGCAAAAACGTGTCGGACGAGACTAAACGCCCATTCATTCTCCACCATCGCATGTCGAATGGCTCGAGCTACTATGATTCCACACGAAAGCACCAAAGACACAGACTAGGCTGATCACGCGTCTGCCTCCATCTAGCTAGCAAGGATTCACGATATGCAACAACGCCAGACATTTCCCCCACCCAAAAAAAGCAAACCGCAAATTCCTACCTGAAATCCAGCACTCTCGTGCATGAGAGATGACTTGATGTAGAGAGGCAGCTAGCTGTGGTCCTGCCTCTGTACACGCAAGCTCCGCCCTTGTTATTAGGATCCCCCACTGAGGCGTTGTGTTGAAATAAAAAAAAAACTATCAATGCAAGGTGTAGGTAAAAGGGAACCCATAATATCTAGGCTAGATCATTGTGGCACCCCATCGTTGTGCCTTTTTTATGTACATAGTGAACATTTCATACAAGCAGGATTCGGAATGGGGTGGGGGGGGGGGGGTTACTGGACAAGGTTAATTTATCTGACTGTAGGCTTAAGTATACGTCTCGTTTAACCACGTGACAGCAACAGAGAATAGTTTCAGATGTCTAATCAGTAAAGACTAACGCTGCAATAACCCAGTACTAACTGCACAGGCTGATAATGAAATGTAGAAATCAATAGGTACATGCAGGTGAACTGGATTCTATTAGACGCCAAAAATATGCGTAATATTTAACATCTTTAACAAAATTTTATCTTATAATACTTCGAGTTTAAGACTTAGTTATGAACCAACACAATGTACATGTCCGTTTTGAAGGCTTCTTGGGGAACAAAGTGTCTTTCCACATGGCTGCCTCTCTGGCCAAACACCAATATGAGCCATGCTTTCTTAGACGAAGAAAAGTGAGTTGTCTTCTGTCCGAAACTAGACAAGGGGTGATGGTAACTGGCAGAGGAACAGAAAACACCAAACTGCGAGAGCCATGTCCTGGCGGGTCAGTACAGGGAGGGAAGGAGCCTACTCTACATTCTTTCTTTTCATCATGAGTCATTGCAGGTGGTTGGGAGAGATTCTGCCGGCTACTGGTAGAGCGAAAACAAGCTGACTGATGTGGTCAGTACTGTGTAATGTAGAGCTTTTGAATACACCAAATACACTAAAGACAAGGCATTAAAAATACATTTTAAAAAAATGTTACATGAACCCGACTAGTTTCTCCGTCTCTCTTCCTTTTATTCCCAGAGGTACAAAGGGATATGCCACACGTAGCCAATTTCTCTTGTGGCAAACAAGGCCTGGGTACTGTAGGTAGTAAGAATAAGAAAGTTTAGACAGAGTTACAGAGGATGCGCAGACACAAAGAGCCTGCTCAAAATCGAATACTAAAGCAATGTTGTCTTCCAAAAACCTAAAAATGTAAATATGACTCTGAGAACCTCGGGGTGTCGAAACTGTTGTTTCTGTGTTTGGCATCTCGTGGCTCGGCTCCATAATCAACAGCTAACGTGTGTCTGTCACCCTTTTACCTTTAGAGTTGAAGGGTTTTGCCTTCCATATGCGTCACAATACTGACCTCTACTGTGCAACGTGAATATCGCCACATAAACCCAAGCGCTTTTACTCACATTTAATTACCTTGGTAGCAAGATCGCCATCCTATAACTGACGGACTTTTCCCTGTTTTAATTGGCTTGGAGGCTGACAGTAAGGGCACACGGAGAGGTGACCCTGAAACACATGAGCTTGATTATAAAGCAGCCCATGATGATGATTAAGACCAGCTGCGGTTCACTGAGACAAGGGTCACCTTCGTTATACAAAGAAAAGAGGATTTTTTTTCGTGTTGCACGAATGTGTGGGGGTTGGGGCCTTGGGGATTTAAGTTGGAAAACTATCCAACATTCTTATTTTGACAAACCTACCCTACCAGATGATGAAATATAATTTTAAAATGTCTTTTAAAATGTCTGATAGACCTGGGTATTGTATATATATATATATATATATATATATATATATAGGACATCTAGTTTAACTAGTCCCTACCTACGTTACTAGAAACACCTACACTCAGTGGTCGTGTTACCTGCACAATATGTTTATATGTGTAAAATTACAGTCCAGAGCCCATCTGTTGCACAGTTGGTGAACCGCCCTCTACCCCTCTGGTGGTCTACTGACTCCATTACCGTGGCTGGGTTGAGAGTAGGCCACCTCCCTTCTAGGCTGTGAGTGGTCTTCCACTCTATTCATGGCATCTTAATTCATAAATGCTTCTTATAACGTGGAGCTGAATGTGAATAACACATTTTTTATCTCAAGAGTGCATTGTAGTATGATATGAAGTGTGATAACCCCTAGACCCACACTGAGTGGCCCAGCACAACAACAATGCTGACCTACTTTCGGCAGGTAAATGATCCTTTGTCTTACTTTAACATGGTCTCTCTGTATAAAATGGCATAAAAGTCTTTTGTAAAATCAAATTAGGAAAGGCATTATTTTCCCACTTTTAACACTACCATCTATAACCAGACCACCTGTCTAATGATGTGGTTTCCCAGGGCTACCAAGATACTGTACTTGAACTCTGATCTATAAACTGAGGGATAGGCATGAGTCACTAGCATTGATAATGCCACGAGGATTACGCAGACTGAAGCATTAGACCCACACGCACCATCTATAAAAGCTTCACAACCTGTAGGGGGGTATTGTAATGAAACCTATGTTCCATTTAACAACCACTCTTTATTTGACATGCTTTAGAAAGATTGCTCTTTCACAATAAAAAAGTGTACAAATGAAACCCAGTACAGAGGAACAATGTTTCATCCTACCACAAGAGGGTAGCTGAGAGATATGATAATGTGGTTCTAGCTTGTCTGTAGTTTCATAGCATGTTCCCACAATGTTCCTCCATGTTCAGATGGATTGATAGAGCTATATTAAAAACCCAAATGTTATTATGATTCTTCTGTCACCTAATCACTTCTTTCATGACTATAATGTTTCAAATTAACTTATGTAAGTAATTTGGAATGTGACATGCAAAATGACTGAACTGCTGCACTCCATATGACGAGATGTTATCTGCCAATAAATGAGATTATTTGAATCACCATGTCTTTCAGGACTTCAGGTTTTAAACTTTGGTTAGCACACACTTTTGTCTCTGAAGCCAAAGATAAACAATAAGATGTTATGTCTATGATTATAATAATAGGGTTGATAATAAGTCCTTGTATTGATGGACTGCAGTTTCTCAGTTGTGCATGCATAAAAGCTTTTGGATCAAGAGTTGAGTGCTTTTGGTTTCATATACCTGCAGTCTAGGGTTAAGATGCACTGTTTTGCACTGTTTTCGTCAGTGCCCTGATAGATCTGGCCACTTTAGCGATGCATGAGAGCCCAACGTGTCACACGCCAGTGAGCTATCCAATTACGTGTTTGCAACATACATGCGGTGCTCCTTCCATTCACTCTCAGGAACGGCCGGTTTCAAACGTTGCCACATCTGTATACTGTATCATCACTGTAGAACCAATTGTTTAATTTTAACTTTCTTATCACACTAAACTTTACTTTTCCGCTCTTGAATCTCTGATTATGATGTTATGGTTTTGTGTGTTCCTATGGGAACTGTAGCCAGTGCGAGGGGGAGAATTCTGGCAGCGCTTGTAGACCGGCTCCCAAGGTGCCTTTAACTCCGCCCACCCTCCTGCTGTATAAGTAGCCAGGAGCCCTTTCACACGCCACAGAAACCCCAGTCTGAGAGCAGGAAGGCTGAGCCTGATAACCAGAGACCCTGCGCTGTCAGCCAGAAGACTGACCCTCCAATGCAGCATACTGAATGATCCTATTGAAGGCACAATAAGGTAAGAGCAACACAATACAGTGTAGTTCACACAGCTAATTGTACGAGTTTCTGTGGGCTCAGTAGCATTCATACTGACTTTATATGTTTTAAAGTAACTACTTTGAACTTAATTAAAACTTGCCATCTGCATCTAAGCACTGATTGATCATTCCCAAATGTTTGATTTTTGTAGAAGCTGATTCCATGTGGGTAGCTGAAAAGATCCGCGTGTCAGTGGAGAGAACCAACCTGCTTCTTCCTGTTATAGAATACAGCTTTAAAATTAACGACATCATGTTTGGAGAAAAAACTCCCACTGATAAAGCCAAGAGGGTGGCCCTGTGTCCCAACATCATCACTCCGGACACCATCCCTGAATTCTGCATTCCACCCAAGATCTCAGTCCCTGTGGAAGTGAAGTCAGTTGCCTGGACCAGGCTTTCATCCAATGAAAGGTGCAGTCCACAGAAAGAGATGCCCTCACGAGAGCCAAGCAACACCCACATCATCCAGGTGGAGAGCGTGGACGATGGGCCATATGACAACCTCTGCAGCGATGAGGAGACCACCAATGCAGACCCTCAGAGCCAGGCAGCACTCTCTCTGCCCCACCTGGTCAAAATGCAGACCTGCTATGGCTTCTGTACACTGCTGGAAAGCCCCCACACCAGAAGAAAGGAGTCCCTCTTCCACAGCGACCCCAGCTCCTGTGGGCTTCCCTTGGTTCTGCCCAGGAGCAGGTCCAGCACATGTTCCAGGTCACCTATGGCTCCTCTATCCCCGGCCTCCCCGTCACCCTCCTCCTTCAGTCTGAACAGCTTAACCTCCAGGCTCTCACCCAGGAGCTTCACCTTGAACAGACAGGGCACGCTGGACAGCGACACCACCTCCTCGGCCGAGTCCTCCCCCTTCAGCTCCCCTCTGCTAGCCAGGTCGCTGCCCAAGCCATCTCTCTTCAAAGCCCTTAGCCACGAGAAACTGCTCCAGCGCAACGTCCGCAAGACCGCCGTCTCCAGGAACAACTCCCTGTCGACAGACGAGGGCAGCTCCACAGACAACAGCCCAAGTGTCCTGAGGAGGTCATCGGAGGCCCTGATTGAGCCTCTGTCCTGCAGCTTTGGCCTGGCTCCTCCTGCAGTCTTCCCCATGGACCTGATCCTGCACAGAGAGCGGGTGATGAAGGAGAGCCTGGTGCCCGTGGGCAGGGACGGAACTCTGCGGCTCTCTGCGGAATACTGCCCGGAGAACCAGCGGCTACGCGTTCGGCTCATCAGCGCAGAGGGCCTCTACTCGCTGGCCGTGGATCCCAAGAGCATCAACTGCAGTGTCAGCCTCTCGCTTGTGCCCGGGAAAGTCCAGAAACAGCGCAGCACTGTCATTAGGAAGAGTCGAAATCCAATCTTCAACGAGGACTTCTTCTTTGATGGCATATCCGAGGAGGATCTCTACCAGTGGTCACTACGGTTTAAAGTCGTCAACAAAATGTCCACCATGAAGAGGGACTATATTCTGGGCAGTTGTGATCTTCCTCTCACTAGCATCGTTACCTTATAAAAATGTACTTGCTATGTACTTGCGATTATTTATTTTCATTGTTTAACAGTACTTATTTATTTACATTTTTGTATCATGCTAAAGAATATATTTCTAATAAAACATGAAAAAAATATTTCCATGTGTTTTATTTAACATAGGCCATGAATGGGAAAGAGATGCACTGAAACAAGTGATAATTTATTCAGAGCAAAAGATCCAGGGGCTATGAATAGAAACACTTCTACCTTTAAAGGTCCCTCAGTTCCTAAATGGGCTCCATTATTCCTGTCTCTGAAAGAAAATGTCCTTGATGTGCCGCACTTCCTAATCTGAGTCTAATCCTTTAGTTAATCAGCATAAATATCGTCAAGGTGAGGTAGAGCATACACTAGCGCTAAAGCCTAAATAAAGAAACCTGTAAGGACTCCTTCAACCACTCGCCTCTCCAGTTGCGTCATCTCTGCCATCTCAGTTCAGTGCTTCCACTGAGCAGTTGTCAGAGGAGCAGGACATGATGTCCCACTGGGGACATCACAGACTGACCACCCTTCTTCTGTCTGATCTTCACATTTCATAGTATGAGTCCAAGTCCTTACAGTATCTGTCTTCGAAAGGTTGGTGTGGACAGAGAATTGGTCTGAGCTGAGTAATTTATTTAGAGATAAATGTCAAAAGATACCATTATTTTTTTCTCTTTACTAATAATTTGAAAATGTCACACGTGGCCAGTCTATTGAATTATTTTTACGTTTTATAGATTTGCCTAGTTATATGAGGAAAAATAATGATCTCATATTTAATAATTGTTTAGTCTTGGTTAACCCTAAAGAAAAAGAGCTTAAAAGGAACATTAACCTGTAAACATATAACAAAGTGTAAAAAATTGAGCAATAATGTAATGTAAATTGATTTATGCACAGTCTGTAATACACTGTAGTATGATTTGTGTACACAGCATAATACACTAATACACTGATACATAATACATTATTATTATTATTATAATACATTATTTTATGCATTACTTATTACTGACTTGTTGCCTGCATTTTACAGAAGCCTTACACTGCTGAAGATGGTGGTGTTATATATGTGTTCCTCACTGAGAAAGACGCACCTTCTCTGATTTCCTCTAAGCCCGTTGTTTCCTGATGACCTTTGCAGGGATTAAACATACCTGGGGTAACCTGAAACCTTGGCAGACCATTCTCATTAATGCAGCGGCTGATTTTCAGACAGGTCTGCTGTCCTAGGTTTGGAGGCTACGGAGGCCCCCAACCCCCACCCTACCCCCCAGTATTTAATGTGTGAGGTTACTTCTTTTTTCCTCTCCAGGAGGTTGATACTATCATCATAACTGCTATCTGAGCAAAATGATGAGACTGATCTGAAGCAGCATAAAAAAAAAACAACTTCTACCGCCTTCTGCTGCTGGATGGTAAAGATGCTTTAATCCTGTTGATAATGACTTCGTATTTCTTTCAGACCGATTGTGGCTGGTTGGTAATGACCGTCTGTCATAGGCTGTAATGACTGCATGTAGCTTTCGGCCATTCATACAGTAACGGCTGGTGACGTTCAGAAGCTCACTGATCACATGACTCTGAGAAGCACACTGGTTTGCCACGTGCAAGCAGTCCTGGGCTTCACATTTATGCATGATGACGACGAACAGCAGCACTTAAAAACAAAACAGTATGAACAATGTACTTTATGTGAATGCATGATTATAACCCTCTGAACATTACACTAGTAGTAATAAATTAAGTATATTCGTCAGGGAACGTTAGCAAAAGGAACAGAACATAGAAAACAGTCCTTTCAATTTATGCATGAAGTAGTCTATTCATAAAAAGCCTGGCAGATGGTCACTCAATTCCTTGTTTTAATGGTTCAATTAGGCCTAATTAGAATACGAATGAGTAATTAGATTGCAAACATGCTTTTACATTGCGGGTCATGCTGACCTGTGCTAGAAGACATAACAACTGGAGACCAGCTGGATTAGATGTCAGAGGTGAACACGGGTTTAACCACAGGATCAGGACCAGAAAGGGCACCATGGATAATCTGGCACCATGGAAAATCAGAACAATGTTAAGATAATAAACATTTATTTTTTTATCTTTATTCAATTGAAATGTAAAGTATTTTCTTAATTTTTCACATGGATGGCAGCTCGGCCATTTTAAAACTCTTGATAGAATTTGACAGCCAGTCAGTCACTGACAGCTCCAGCCGAGCAGTTTCCTGAGATGGACACTTTTATCTGGTCTGCTAAAGAGGCCAGGCCAGTTATTAACAGAGAAAAGAAGGATAGTTGCCAAGCAACATCTTTCAGCTTGGTCAGGCCTAGACAACTGCCACGTTGAGGTCTGCAGTAGGACCGCCACTCCAGACGGACGGCTCTAAACAGTCCGCTCTAAACAGCCCGCTCCAGACGGCCCGCTCCAGACGGCCCGCTCCAAATGGACCACTCCAGATGGACTGCTCTAGACAGATTGCTCGACATCGGCCACTCCAGACGGACCGCTCTAAACGGTCTGCTCTAAATGGTCTGCTCTAAACGGTCTGCTCTAAACGGTCCGCTCCAAATGGACCGCTCCAGACGGACCACCCGTTCCTTCTCTCCTTTTGATCACTGTTTTGTTTGACTTTTAGTATGCACTAACCACACATTTTATTATGCCCCAACCCCATAGATCTACAGTATTCTGCCAGTCTGCCACGGTGCACATCTGTTGTGCTATAAGTCAATGCTGAATCTGAACAATCAATACCTGTTAAATATACTCAGGACAGATTTGATTGGCTAATTTCTAGTCTAGTCAAGGTCCATTCAAGTCAGCACTCCCTCAACAACATACCCACCACAACCCTGGGATGCAAATCTATATTAAAGACACAAATGATTTCTGTGCCAAGCAGCTGACAAGCCATTAGAGGGGACCTGAGGGAGGCAGAGCATGCAGTACACATCCGTCTCCAAGAGCACACGCTGCTATTTTAAGGTTCTAGAATGCATAGTTAAAGATTAACATAAAGACTCTGGTCTTCCCTAGCATGAGGTGTAGTGCTGCTGTACTGTCTCTGAGCCACGCCTGCAGACCCCTCTGTGAAGGGACCACGCTGCACCAGGGCAGGACGCTACGTTGGCCCTTCTGTGGTGTAAATTAAATGACAAACGGGACACATTTTATCCGGCTGTCTGCCAAAAAGGCAGCCAAATCCCACGTCTCCGTTACCGTAGCAAAGCTGTTCTGCTTCTTCATACGCCGTTTGTGTGATACATGCGCGGAAAATGCAAATTTCCATGCGGCAAAAAAAAAAAAAAAAAAGAAGAAGAAAAGAAGAAGGACTAGGGAGGGGGGGTCGGGTCGCCTATTTACAGTGTTCTCTCTAATGGTTCTGAGGCTGAATCATCAGGGCTGGCGCTCTCTCCTTTGTCCCCTTTATGCCCAGATCCAGACACTGTGTCTGGCTTAGACTCTGCTGTGTGGGAGCTGATATGTTGGTCATCTTTGCATTCAGTGTTGGTTCAACTGACGCGCCCTTTTAAACATGAGGATTTGCAGGTGATTCCCACAGTCTGCAGATCGCTGATTGGCTTTGTTTCCTGCTGCTTCTTTCCTTTGTATCGGTTACGGTGAACAACACATCTGGGTTTCGCCAACAAATGCAACAAAATAACGACCAGATATTTAGTAGAAGGGTTTGTGCCAATGACAGCTTGATGATGAACAGAGTGGGCTGGACTGGGTGAGGTGGGAGTCACGTTAGGTCTACTGTACCAATAAGAATTAATATTGCAAATTCATCAAAGATAAACATATTACATCATATAATTCTTACTGGAATGTTTTTCTAGCTATATATTTGTTTTCTAGTTTTCGGTAATAAGAGCTCTGTAATTGTCCTGTGTTTTTAGTCAACTGTCTCTGTTCTCTCCAAATCCAAACAGTTGCCGACTGGTTGTTCAAGCTCCTAATGAACGACCGAGGTTCTTCAACAAAGCTTCAAGTTGACATGTTCATTAATGTTAAACCATTGTGAGAGAAATCCATGAAAATGACCTTGGATTATTGGGAGTAGGGAAACCTGCTCATTTTCCTTATGGGCCTTATGCAACTAATTGTATTTCATCCAGGATGTTTCACAGAGATGACCAGATTTTAATCATGCGGCCGTGTTTTGCAGACTCTATAGGGACCTGAGGCAGACTGAAAGAGCCTTCTCTTGTGTCCAGTGATTGAGTTGTTGCCTAGTTACACAGGTGTTCTGTACTCTAAATGCAAGGCTGAATATTCCACTCTGATTAACAAATAGAAACCACGCAGTTCACATAAGCAGTACTTTGTGGTAATGTATGATAAATCATCTAAGACACACGTGTTGTAGATGAATAATGTCTTCACACATGTAACAGCTTTCTGAAACAAGAATAATATACCATAGCATTAAAGGGCAAAAATCTATGAACGTAAGATGATGAATATTAAAATGAAAATGAATATCTGACCAAACCTGTTAATGAAGGTATACACAATCATGTAAACGCTTCCTCGAACATTATACAATTGTACCACTGACAATGATGTCAGCATAAATATTTACATATTTTTAAAGCCGTGATGAAATGGCATGCTGGATACCTGAAATATTATCTGAGAATTATTCAGATATGCACATGTTGTTAATGAATAAAGTAAAATGTGAAAGCAAATGATAAAGAATAATGAATATGACCGAGTGTGAATGTGAGTGTGTCTTTTACACAGACTGATACTGGTTTCCTGGATTCACAAGGTAACAAAAACAATGTCTGAAGAGACACTAGAAAGTTATTCCTTTCCAAAAGTGCTAAAGATAAAGGTTAGCGACTAAATGAGTTTCTGCTCTGCCATCCATTGCCCATCCTTGCCAGAGACTGTAAGTACACCTGCCTCTGTCCCCAGGGCGGGAGGGAGAGGCAGGCCTACAGAAGCCTGAATGTGTTCTCTTCCCTAAGGGCACAGTGATTGTGGTCAGAGATGAACCAGAACATGTACCTGCAGACCTGCAGTACACCCCATCCATGCTTCTCATCCCGGGCCTGAGCTAGACACCCTCCCAGCCCCGAGCTCACCAAGAACCCATGTTGATGAACTACTCAGAGTAATTCTGTGTGATTTGATTTAAGAAAAGAAGCTAAAATAAAGAGGTGAGAGCACCCCGCTCATATGCAACGCTACGCAGTGGTTCGAGGTGGGCTGACTGGAGCAGAGTGAATTCCTCACCCCTCTGGAGGTATCTAGTGCAGGGGTTGTGATGAGAACATGCCTTCTGAACACATGGTCTACACAAGGGACGTATACCCTGCGCCTTTCAGTTGCGGCTTTAGCACTGGTGGTAAAAGGAAATAAATAAAGACAGACATAAAAATACCCAGATAGAAGAAAATGAGTCTCGATGTCAAGCCACATGTCTACTTGCTCACCCATGATAGATCGTGAACCATCCCAAGATCTGTCCATGTCAGGCCGAAGCTAGAAAATGACCTGCTGGCAAGTGTGCTTGGTGCTGCTATGGGCATTTTAGACATTTTAGCAATACTTCTCACACATATTTCAAATTTGATAAACAAGGTCCTATCCTGTATCACAATATAACCAATTTAAGACAGTTAGACTAAACATAATGATAAACATATACAGGGTATTACCAAATATCTGCAGAATCAACAGGTACAGTATAATTATGTAAAGCATACAGTGGTGTGTTGAGATGTTTTTGTCTATATGCTCTTCTTGTTCACACAACTCCTTTAATGAGCAGCAAAAACACAGACCTGACGTCAGCGCTTTCAGGGGAACTGTTATTGCAGACACCTGATATCTGAGTGAAACAAAACTACAGCCAAGAACAACTATGGGGAATGGCGCTAGCCAGAAAAAGCGGATCTTATCTATTAGCTTTGTAGGAGGAAGTCATCTGTGGTTGCCAAACAGAATTTGCAGTGAAGTCATCTCTCTGGGGACAAAAGTATTGTTCAGAATCTTGTTCCCAAAGTAGACCCTGTTGTGTGATGACGCCATCCAACATGTCCATAGCAACCCATTGTTTTCAAATGACATCAGAAAGACCTCTACGCTGTAAGTAATGCAGGTGGGTTGCCTGTGAGTAGATGGTGTTTATGAATACAACCAGCTATTATTTATTGATCATCATCTTCAGTTGCCAGCTCTTCGTGAGAACAGCATTTATTAAAATTCCCCATCGTGGAGGATGGACTGTGCTTTATTTGCACTCTTTAAAAGTCAACATTAGCTCTGAATAATAACCGGAAAATTCAAACGAAGCTATTACCATGTCTGCTGTAACAGCCATGACATCATACATCAATAACAACTCAAACCTCTTATCCATTCATCTGAATTACGTATATACTGAATATATTTCTGTTTACAAAATAAAGACTAAAGGATTATCAAGTCCTTACAACTCCACCTGCTTTCCAAGGCTGAATAACGAGTCTTACTGTGGCAGGAAACCTATAACTCTTCAATGTCCTTCAGAGAAACACTCCCCCCATTTATCAAATAAAGAGCGCAGAACAAACACTCTTTTACTGTAAACGGACTTCTCACTTCTTATCTGGACTTACCCCTTCCTGCAAGTGCATCTTACCATAACAGTAACACAAAGCAGACTCTCTTTATCTTGTGCCTGTGTTTTGCCAGGATTAGACTAGAGCCTAGTGCGCAGGAGCAGTTGCACGTTTCAGGATGTCGAATGTCTGGATGCTTTGACTGTTTTAGGCTGAATAACAAAGTGCAAATATTCAGAAACACCAAAATATAAAAGTCTAGAAACAACCTGAAAGTTGGACATGGTTAATATTTATTTTCAGGCTGAATATTTATATTCATCATTTCATTCCTTACTGCAACTGCTATAAGTCTATAACAAAAATAGAAGTTCTGTCATCACTGATCAACATTTGGGAAAATATCACTTAGAGATCAGAATTTTTATCTTGAAATTGGCATAAAACTTAATAGAATGTATATAGACTCAGCAGACATTTTATTAGTCACACCTGTTCAACTGCTTGTTAATGCAAATATCTCATCAGCCAATGACAGGGCAGCAACTCGGTACATTTAGGTGTGCAGACAGCAGCAGACCACACCAGGTGCTACACCAGTCAGCTAAAAGGCTAGATACCACACATGTCACAAAGCTCAGGTTATCTCAGACTGGTTTCTTGAACATGACAAAGTGTTCACTTGACTGAAACGGCCTCCACAGCCACCAGATCCCAGTATAACAGAGCACCTATGGGGTGTGGAGGAACAGGAAATTTGCATCGTGGATGGGAAAACTATAAATCTGCAGCAGCTTCATGATCTTGGAGGAATCTGCAGTACTTTACAGTTATAGAGTATAAGCCAATTCTAGAACTGTAATGGTGAGGAGCTAAGAGGTGGACACAAGTGCTAAGAGCAGGATTTATTAACTGGGGTGCTAACAAGCATAACCCTAGTTGCTTCCTCCAGCCGAGCCGTACTTACCCAGAGGGTACAAGGACAGCAAGGCATAATTAATTCACATAAAGAGACTAAGAATCAGACAGAATACATAGTTTAACAAAGAATCTAACAAATGCAGGAACTTGGAACAAGAGAAATCACAGGCCTGGAAACCCAGAAACAACTATAAACCATTAACAACTACAAATTACTTACAAAGTGGGACTGAAACACAGGGAATATATATACCAAACAAATCAAATCCTAAACAAGAGACACCTGAGAGCAAACCAAGGGGGCAGGGACAGACATGACATGATAGACAAGAAGGTGTGGAACAACGGGAGACATGGACAGGATTGACTGAAGAATCAGAGCCAGACGTAGCAAAATGGAAGATATGGAGTGGATCCATATGTAACAAGAACCTTGCTGAATTTAAGCCTGGATGTATTAAATGAAGCAATCTGGAAGCTGTTTGTAGCATTTTTAATGGGTTTCTGTAATTTTCCAGTTGTTCTGTTCTTTGTTTTTTGTCTATCTAGTTTATTCTTTGAGCACATATTTTGCTTTCCCTTTCTGTAACACATTTCAGTCCCCATAGTGAAAATTGTTAACTTTCATTAGTCAGATAGATTTTCTGTCATTTTACTGATGGATGCACAGAAGCCTTCTAAACACCAGAGGGATCACATACACACGTACACAGAAGAGTCCCTGCAGACTTTCATTAGTACCACTTCCTGAGAGAAATACATCCTTAAGTAAACAAGAATATGTAGTCATTTGACGTTTTTTATTCATGAAATATCTTTTTTCTGTCCATTTTTGTATCCCTTCTCTGTAAGGTTAGAAGCACCTGACTGCACATTGCTTGTATATTCTGCCTATTGTTGGTGTGCAGAAATGCAGTACATACACTACATTGCCAAAAGTATTCGCTCACCTTCCTTGACTCACATATGAGCTTAAGTGACATCCCATTCCTAATCCATAGGGTTCAATATGACGTTGGTCCACCCTTTGCAGCTAGAACAGCTTCAACTCTTCTGGGAAGGCTGTCCACAAGGTTTAGGAGAGTGTTTATGGGGATTTGTGACCATTCATCCAGAAGCGCATTTGTGAGGTCACATACTGATATTGAATGAGAAGGCCTGGCTCCTACTCTCCGCTCTAATTCATCCCAAAGGTTTACTATCGGGTTGAGTAGCATTCTCTTGGCAACCACCAAACCCAGACTCATCCATCAGATTGCCAGATGGAGAAGCGCAATTCGTCACTCCAGAGAACGCACCTCCACTGCTCTAGAGTCCAGTGGCGGCGTGCTTTACACCACTGCATCTGACCCTTTGCATTGCACTTGGTGATGTATGGCTTGGATGCAGCTGCTCGACCATGGAAACCCATTCCATGAAGCTCTCTGTGCACTGTTCTTGAGCTAATCTGAAGGCCACATGAAGTTCTGATGTTTGTAGTGACTGACTCGGCAGAAAGTTGGCGACCTCTTCGCACTATGCGCTTCAGCATCCGCTAACCCTGCTCCGCCAGTTTACGTGGCCTACCACTTCGTGGCTGAGTTGCTGCCGTTCCCAAACACTTCCATTTTCTTATAATACAGCTGACAGTTGACTGTGGAATATTTATGAGTGAGAAAATTTCACGACTGGATTTGTTGCACAGGTGGCATCCTATCACAGTTCTACGCTGAAATTCACTGAGCTCCTGAGAGCGACCTAGTCTGCATGAGTAGGTGCTTAATATTATACTCCTGTGGCCATGGAAGTGATCGGAACACCCGATTCCGATAATTTGGATGGGTGAGCGAATACTTTTGGCAATAGTGTATATTTCATTTATCTAGTAAACGTTCCATTAGATGTGATGAGTCTCATTGTCACTTAATTAAAAGCTTTATCCTTTTAAATAGGAATCTGAATAAATATAACTAATGCAGTTATACACAAGCTACAGAACACATTCTTTTTTAATTCCTTAAAATGTCATCTGTCTACATTACAGAAATAGAGCCGAATCAAGAACACTGCATGGCTCTGCCAATTCACTGCAACCAGTCATAATGTATGTTCATCCAGACAGGTCATACGGGGTTATTTATCTTGGCTCCATTAACGCTACTGATCTTTTGTGGACTCAGTTCACTTCTTGGGGTAAAATTTGGAAAGATCTGAGATTTTCAAAAGCCTAAGCAGTGATGCCCAATGCTCACCGCTCTTTTTAGTCACCATGGCAAAAACAAGACCTCACTCTAATTTAATGTCAGTTCAGGCTGCTGCCCTTTCTACTGAGGCTTGTGTTTGCACTGCATTTAGAATTAATCGAGCTTGTCCAGGTCTGCCTTTCAGAATTAGCCGGAGTCTCTGGAGGTAATCAGTGAATACGGGAGTGTGCGTCATGCTCCTCTGGAGCATGTGAGAGAGAATTTACTGGGGTCACTCATGCACGGTGGCCGTCAGAGTGCAGCCCACTGGCGGTAGGAATCTGGTGGAGTAGTTCAAGCATTGGCAACCCACACCGAGTGCTCCATCTGTCCCTGGCTCTCACACATCCGCCTTTTTTGCCTCATACAGCAAGGCCAGCATGCAGCAAAACGAGCCAGCTATAAGCACCGTCTCCAGAAGCGTGACAGCGAGCCTTTTAATACAGCCACTGTTGGACTTGACACCCCCCCTCCCCCCCACGCAAAGCTCTGTTAAAATCACAGCTCCTTTGTTGAGGAGTACATGGTGAAAATCTGCAGTTGGAAAATCTGCAGTTTTGTAATGACATCTTCATTGTCAGTTATCACTTTATGATTATTGTTGCATATTATTGTAGTTGTGTCAGTCCATGTTCAGAGGTCTCAAGTCATTCATTAACACCCTGTTTCCCCCGATTGTGGCTCCATTCTCTTCTTTCACTCTCTGCGATCGAAACATCTCTGCAAAAAGCATAATTAGCAAAGGCATGCTACAGTTCAGCGTCACAGCCCAGTACGCCACTGGACTCACAACCCAGTAAGTGATTCATTCATTAGATCACAATACACTTATGTAGACTTCCAAATACAGGGTTTAAATACAAGACTTTCAAGGAAGTTAATGAGACACAGCTGGAGACACTGATGAGGGGGCGGAGTAACCGATGACAGGGGCATGGCAGGAGAACACATGGGAAAACCAAAACAAAGCAATGACAGGGAGACAGAGGAGGGGCCTAAGGGAACCAACAATATAGACGGACAGGTGGGGGCGGAGCTACACCTGACTCTGATGATGCAGGAGTGTGATGATGCAGAAATATGATGGTGCAGGAGTATGATGATGCAGGTGTGTGATTCATCTATTTGTTCCCTCAGGAAATCAATGTTCTCATCCCATGTTTATGATGTGACAACAAAGGTCCTGGGTAAACCAGGTCACAGGAAGACCCCATATTCTCTGTTTAAACATGTCCTTTGTTGTAGCAATGTTAGATTCTGCTATTTGAAGTAAAACCTTGCTCATAATTCTCTGACTAGAAGAAATATACACTATGGACTATGGACTATGGAGATTCTGTTAAAAGCAAACCTATTTGTGGGGTACAAAATATGAGAAAAAAAATACAATCTCAAGACAAATACTGAACACAAAGTGCCATGTTGGCCATATCAGCATTAATTGATTAAAAAAGCCATGTGTAGCTGTTAATTTACAATTACAAAAAGGTTTAAGTACTGAGCTAATTGCATCCAGTATTTAGCACGCATGTACTTTAAAAGTGAATTAGCAGTGTGATTCACAGGGGCCTGGCCTAGATGACCTCATTAGCTGCTGCATTCCCTGGTATAATATCACTTTCATTATAGTGTCATAGTGTATGGGGTTATTGGTGATGGAGGATGGCTGTGAGACTTGTACTCGAGCAGACTGAAGAGACCTGCACCTGTCTTTGGCATATAGCCACTATAATTACTACACGTACACACACACACACGCACACACACACACACAATATGTAGTTGATGACAACAGTGACCTACTCTGCACATAACAACCATGAAAAAATCAACAGGTTAGAATGTTTAGTCTAGATTTAATCATACTTACAATATGTAAACAGGATACTGTTTAGATATGGTAAACTACAGGGTGAGTGTGGCAAAAATGTAGCTCGAAAGAAAGCACTGTATTTCTCTCTGTTATATGTAAATCTATTGATTTGTGCCTTACTGACTGTGAGTTTGTCACATGGCTTTTGGGGTCATTACCATAGTAGAACAGGCACCTGCAGATGGTCTGGTTAATTATAGTGCAGGAAATTATATAATACTTTCTTAATAGCCATTAAGCAGACTGCAAACAGGACCTCTTGTTCCTGGCGTATCATGGCTGAGCCATATACTCTGGGCAGAACTGCTTGTATGAATGTAGAGATAAGGTAGTGGAGAACAGGAAGAAGACACAGCGTTCTGCCTCAGTTCATTCTCTCTTTCTCTCTCTCTCTCTCGAAGCTCTACAGAACAGAGCATGAGTGAGTGTTAAGCAGCATGGAGATCTATAGGCCCCCTCTATAGCTGTTTTACCTTAAAGGCTCACCTGGCTTTCCATGGTAACAAGGCCTAGTTAGCAAGGGAACCATTGAGATCCTGACTGTAACTAATGTAGTGCTGTTATTTAAACTCCTACACCTATTAATATAGGTTCAGGCTGAGTGACTCTTCTGATACATTTGATGAAGCAACAATATGGGATAAGATGACCACAAATTCTTCTAATTGTTTGCATGTCACTTTGAAGTGCTGGTAATGGGAGTGTAATTTACAATGAAATATTTTTTAAAAATTCTCTGTACTTCTAAACACCACAATACATCCCTGCTGTTATATTTTCTGTGTCTGTGTTCATTAAACAAAATGAAAAGGTTCTACCTTTCAGCCTTTCCTTTATCTCTTTGGTATACTAAATAGCACAGCACATCCCGATAAATTCTACATCTGCTTGAGAGGCATCCTGATGTATGAGTAAGGCAAGCAACGCTTCATATCCTCACCACATTCTGTGCCTACGGTACGGCAAAGCTTCCATTGAACTGGCCCTCCATGTGTGGATGAGCTTATGCTCTCCACCCACCCGAGCCACAGGACGTCAGCTGTTCATAAGGACCTGATCTGTGATCAATAGGATATCGAGCAAAGCAACAAGTTCACCTGTATTACACCACATGAATCACAGTCATAACCGTGTCGTGTTGTAACCCACCGGAGTCTTCAAATTGCATCATACTGCATCAATTTAGTTGTAGGTTCATGTGTGGTTGTAATCAGTAGGCATATCAAGCATCTATCAAAATATTGACATTGATATATTTATATTGGAAATATTGATTCTACAAAAATGTAGCCTGATTTGACCTGAATCTGGTACCATTTTAATAAATGAACCAAAAGACATTCGATAGTTGAGTTGGGACGTCAGTAAAACTTGTTTTGCACACATTTTTCATGCTCGTCTAAGTCATGGAGCAGAGCTGAGCGTCGTGTTAAGACCCTGCAGGGGCTTCTGGGCAGGAGGCTTCATACTTATAGGAGGATGCTCACAATGGCTTTCGCTGTTCCAATAGAAAGTTGACATTTATGGGTCTGCTGTGTAATAGTCATATTTAAACATACCCCCCCTCCCGCACATGCACATGGGTACACACACACACACACACACACACACAAAATGCACATGGATGGCTATGAGACTTGCAGAGGATCAAACTGAAAAGAGCTGCACCTGTCCTCAGATTTATTGCCTTTTTAATCTTTCACACACACACACACACACACACACTTTGTATAAGGCCAAGGTGATGCACCCTACTGGAGGGACTGACTCACCTATCTAAGCAGCTCCTAAAAAACTTGAGTCCTATCTGAAAACCTGCCCTTCTCCTTGCAGTGTTTAAACAAGATCAAACAAGGAAGAACAAAATATTTCAATAAAGTCTAAATACTATTCTGTAACCCACTCGTACGTGCCATGCTGAGTTGCTTCAGCCACAGATGACCTCATAAATGCCAGGGGGTCTCTTTACCTTTCATCATCCTGCCTCACATTTATGGGTTTTTTTTTTTTTTATATGTACCTGATTGTTACAAAACTCAAATGAATCCTTTGCTTGGTCTAGTTCCTCTGTTTCTCTTGTTCTAGTATCCAACTTCAAAAGGAGATCTGCCTCATATCCACTGCACGCTTAGATTTAGGTCCATGTCTCAATGCTTCTCAGTGCACCCGCATTCTGAGATCACCAGCACGGTGTTTTGAGTACCAGACCATTGCATGAACCCACTTTTTCAAGCCCTCGTTTTGTATATGAGAGTGTGAGCTGGATGAGTGAGTCTGGATGTGTGTGATCTGGATATTTAAGGGCAGGCCAGACTGTCTGCTACGTGCAGAACAGACACATGTGCAGGCTCAAAGCGGTGACCCGAAAGACTGCAGATAACAGAGATGACTGGGCTATTGCGCAGGTTACTCCTACAGTGCTTCTCTGTAAATGCGCTCCACGTATGATATACATTTGGACTGGGCTCTTTAAAGGTGCATGAGACATTTGAGCTACAAAAATCTGTTGACTTAAGGAGGCATTTTTAATGTGCGCCTGAATTAAAGATGGAGGAGTTATGTAAGCCTTAAAAATCCCCACAAGACCAAAGCATCTTCAGAAGTTCTGATGCTCTTATTCCAGATTTTCCCTCTTCATAAAAAGTACATTTATTGAGCATATATGTGGGCACCATAAGTCTTCCCATGTTGGAAATATTGGTAACCAGAACTAACATGCCCAAACCATTACTGAGAGCCTTTCTGATTTAAACATCTATAAAATAGATAGCTGCTAAATCCTGGAACAATATTAACTAAAATACACATCAATGTTTCACATACAGTGTGTGCAGAATTATTAGGCAAATGAGTATTTTGATCACATCATCCATTTTATACATGTTGTCCTACTCCAAGCTGTATAGGCTTGAAAGCCAACTACCAATTAAGTAAATCAGGTGATGTGCATATCTGTAATGAGAAGGGGTGTGGTCTAATGACATCAACACCCTATATAAGGTATGCTTAATTATTAGGCAACTTCCTTTCCTTTGGCAAAATTGGTCAGAAGGGAGATTTGACAGACTCTGGAAAGTCAAAAATTGTGCGATGTCTTGCAGAGGGATGCAGCAGTGTTGAAGTTGCCAAACTTTTGAAGCATGATCACAGAACAATCAAGCGTTTCATGGAAAGTAGCCAACAGGGTTGCAAGAAGCGCTTTGGAAAAAAAGGAGCAAAATAACTGCCTATGAATTGAGGAAAATCAAGTGTGAAACTGCCAAGATGCCATTTGCCACCAGTTTTGTCATATTTCAGAGCTGCAACGTTACTGGAGTATCAAAAAGCACAAGGTGTGCGATACTCAGGGACATGGCCAAGGTAAGGAAGTCTGAAAAATGACCACCTTTGAACAAGAAACATAAGATAAAAAGTCAAGACTGGGCCAAGAAATATCTTAAGACTGATTTTTCTAAGGTTTTATGGACTGATGAAATGAGTGACTTGATGGGCCCGAGGCTGGATCAGAAAAGGGCAGAGAGCTCCACTCAGACGCCAGCAAGGTGGAGGTGTCTGGGAGGCAGTGGAGGCTGCTGCACGTAATGTTGATCATAAACCGATCAAGCACCTGACAATCTATGGATGGAAGGCTTTTGAGTGTCATCGTAAAGAAAGGTGGCTATATTGGTCACTGATTTGTTTTTGAATGTCCAATGTTTATTTCTAAATTGTTATATTGGTTTACCTGGTGAAAATAAACAATTGAGATGGGTATGTATTTGGTTTTTATTAAGTTGTCTAATTCTGCACAAACGGATATCCTCCTAAGATGGCCAAATCTAAAAAAACACCCCAATCCATCTTAAAATAATACTAAGCTTTGATATTCGAGTCTTTTGGGTTGCTTGAGAACATAGTTGTTCAATAATAAACATAATCCTCTCAAATACAACTTGCCTAATAATTCTGCACACACTGTATGATCGGCAGAGTCACCTTCCCATAAAAGTGATCATTAAACCCTTCTTTAAAAAAAAATAGTGATTTAAACAAAACACAAACATGAAAGGAACATCCTTGTGAGGACCTGCGCCCCACAGATGGAAGCATGAGCAGTGGTCCGGGCCTGCCTGGCTTGTCTAGATCAGACATGCTGAGAGGTGACCGTAATGAGCGTGGACGGGAGGACGTGCCGGCAGCAGCATGCTCCTAGTCCTGCTCTCCGTGCCTGTGTGGACAGCTTGAGGAACGCCCCGTGGTCCTCCTCGCAGTGCTGTCTGGTACCTCAGCCAACCCCGGGGTTCCTCCCTTTCATCTCAGAGCATGACGCTTCCTGCATACTTCACAGCGCTTCGCTTAGGACCTCATTAAACACACTTATGTGCAGTCACATCTGTTTTGGTCCCGTCGTGTTTGCGGAGACGTCGGCGGGCTCACGGTCGTCACGCAACACAACCTCAGATGTTTCGTTTTAGGAACCAGACTTTCTGTAAGGAAGACTTTAGTCAACACAGGATATGTGCAGTGTCTGTCCTACAGCCAAATAGCCTCTGCTGCAAAACCTATAACCAACGATATTATCAAAAAAGGCAAATCCTCAACGAACAGAGGGGGGGCTGGTTACCCACTATGCTCCTCCACACAGAGTGGGGGCGTTTAGCATCCAGGCATCACTGCCCTGACACCACTTCACACTACACGCTTGCCAAGGACGCTCTAATGGCGAGAGAGACGGTGACATGCAACGCAGTGATGACCAAACGCTCTTAGCACTGGCTTAAGTGACAAGGCTGTAAACACCACTGATATACGTCTGCATTGTATAATTTCAGAAGTAGATTTATGAATGATTTACAATTCTAAACTTTCCTTTATTTGATTTGTAGTCTATTACGTTGTAGTAGAAAATATGCATTTGTGCTAATGGCACCATAAAACATCTTATCTATCTCTCTTGCAGAGATACAAGAAGACATAAATAGCATCAGCTATAATGGATCAGCTTAAAAATGAAAAATAAATAAATAAATTCAAGCATACACCTTCCCACGCAAACAAACAAAAAAACATACAGCGATAGGGACATAATAATAGTATACAGAAAATTGACTGAAATACCACTTCTAAATATCAGCTTGCAAGTATCACACGATAAAAACTAAAACAGATATCTATCTATGTTGTAATAAAGTAGCATGTCACACATGAAAACAAATCCCTGCATTTTCTTTTTGTGGTCTCCAATCCTGTCTGTGCTAACACCCACACACTCAGTGGTGTGGAAAGGCGCAGATCTGTGTGTGGGTGAGCATGGCAATCATATGCAGAGAGCTAGTCAAAACACACACGACCACGCACGCTTTCTCACTCAAATCTCTGCCATCTCTCTAGCTCTGTTTTTAGTCAAGGCCAGAGAGAGAGAGGAATCTGCAAAAAAGCCTTTCTGTCGGCATGGCCAGCGCGGTGGACGGCAGCTGCCAAGCAGACTCACTTTGACCACTCCTCTCACTGAAACAAAGGTGTCTCCACCTCATTTGAAAAGACAGGAGCACGTTGCTTCACTTACGACGTTATGTAACACGTGCGGCGTACATTACAAGCTCAGCAACATCTGCGATATCTGAAGATTCACTGCAAATGTCTATCATTTTATACTTCAAAACTTACAATGTCTTCTATACCATTTGCTTTTCTACCATCGCCATGTGCCGTGAAAGGACTGTAACTGGTTAGGAGGAGGTCTGGATCTCTTGTTTCTGTATCAATATCACACAACTGCAGTGTAACACACGTTATGTAACAATTTACATCCCGACAACTCAATTAGCACTGACACCATTGGTACTTTACTGGTCTCAGAACAGTTAGCTAGTCTTCTGTTGTACATGTAGCATACTTGGCGGCCAAACTAAAACTAGCCTGTTGGCGCACATATTGGCACATGGCACAGCTGAGACATTTGTGATGTTTTGTATTACTGGACCTTTATCAACACGTTAAGTTTCAAAAACGTTTTTAAAATTTATGGGTTTTTTTTTTGCTGCAATTCAAGATCAACGTCCTTGCAGAGATCGAGATACGCTAGTTCCAGTTGGTGTAATCTATGCTAAAAAAATAAACATATCACAACCAGAGGTGTCATGCCAATTCAAATAAATAAGTTTGAAATTGTGTCAAACGAACCAGTATTGAAATTATTTATTTTTAAAATCAGTCTGTTTATTCAGTTCCAGCAGTATAATAAATAAGTCCGTATGTCCTCTGAACGACGTGCCAAAAATCCATTTAAGTGACCGATCGTCTTCGTCCCTCGGAGACCTACATGTTACGTCATCCTGAGCTAGTAACACTGTCTCGTGGCCTCAGCAGGTGTTACTTCAGTTTGCTAGTATCAATATTTGATCATAATTGATATAACACACACTCTAACATAACATCATACTCTGGTTTAGTATGAAAATGTTGTTTTGGCTCGCCTGTTTTAATAGACCTGAGGACTTCTGCCTGTTTGCATTAGTGATAGTGAAACCCAAGTTAACGTTTGATTTCATTTTTTCTACATCTTGCCTTTATGTCTGCAGAAGAAAATAATTATTTAAAAGGCAATAAAAACATGTTCGGACTTAAACTTCTAATTGTTCTACAGACCTACAGTGCGTATAACCCTAAACTATGCGGAGTAATCCAGATCAGTTTGTACAGTAGGGACTAAAACTTTGATCCTGTCCAGTCCCTAGTTGCATTATAGTATTTGATGTAATTCATGTTTTTTTCCAGCCAATACAAAGGGATACTGTTAAAGCACTCTGATTCATTAGGTCAAGAGCACCGCCATGTTTTTGATGGTGATAGTGTGCCGGTGCACATTGACTGCTGGGTCAGTGGCTCCGTGTTTCACCGCGTGCTACTGAACCATCCAGTTCTTTTTCAAACAAGAAAGCATACGAGCCAAGTCGCATTTAACGTTGTTAAATTTGAGGTTTCGTTGATGAACAGGACTTTAAAGAGTAACAACACGAAGCATTAATTGCTTGAGCAGACCAACCTATCCTGATGCGAACCAAAACGGCAGGCTATGTCGGCGGGAGGTTAGGTGACGTTTTGAACCTGGTCCTAACCTGGCTGGCCATAGCTGCTTGAACTTGTATTCTCCGTACAGGTTCTCATCAGTCACCAGCGTAATTCGTGGCATGTGCTTTAACATAACGATTTATTAGGCTCGTTTTAACGTGGCCTTCGCTTTTTTTGTGAGGACCAGTGTAACTGGCCATCGTAGCGCCATGATTTGAAACGGGAGGCGTGCAGTCATTTGACACGGTCGTGGAGCCATTTGACACGGTGTGTTTGCCCTACCAAGTCCTGTAGCCGTCTGATGTGAAAGCTCTGCTTTCATTCAAAAGCTTCCCCACTAAGGCGCTTTTGTTCGGTCATCTTTGAAGCATAATCGCAGCATCCACGTCAGTATCCCACGCCGCCAGAGCTTTAATGTGGCAGAAGAGCACCGGGCACCATTAGCAATGCAGAACGCCCCATTGTGCCGCAAGCCCGCAGCCTTTTGCTCACGCGCTGGTTACGCAACTGACTCATGTGCGGCTGCGTTAAAAAGTATAACTTGAAAGTGAAATCCTCACGGGTAGAGAGAGCGTTTAGATGAAAGTAGGTGGAGTTGGTGTGCTACAGCCGTACAGGATAAGGGATACCGTGGTCTTTTCTCTCCTCACAGGCTTGTACAGCGTGGCCGTCGCAGAATTCTCTCGAAGGCTCATTTGGTTTGTAAATGTGCTTCTTTTCAGACAGACTAGAGTGTGACACAGCATCTAAAGGCCAAGCAGCTCAGATCGCTGGTTCCTCCCTGTTCACCTCTGTTCATGCATGAGGAGTACCTCTGGGAGTGGCTGTGGCTGTGTGTGTGTGCGCGCGCGCGCGCGTATCAGTTCATTTAAATATACCTACAGGTGTTTGTCTTCTTACCTGTACAATTTATGCGGCCTGCCTGTGTATGTTTGAACACACGTGACTGAGTCTGCGTGGGTGTGCTTTGAAGATATTCAGGCTGTTTGTACACATCACTCAAAGAAGATGCACAGGGCTAAAATGTGTGTGTACATGTGTGTAAGTTGACAACTGAGTGTATTTGGTGGGAGTCCTGCTGGGCTCAACAGCATCATGTGAGCTTTCATCCTGGGTTTAATTGCTATACATGCAGTCATCAGCTAAGCTGATAAAAAGAACATGTCACCTGCCTACAACAACAAACACCACCCAGCAGGTTTGGCCTTCATTATTCAAGTGCGAGGATGTCTGTGATTGACAGTAAACAGTATTCAGGAATGAAATCTGGAAATAAATTTCCCATTTAAATGAACTCTTAATGTTGCTCCGCATTTGTGCCATTTGTGTGAGGGTTCAGCCTAGACGGCTGTCAGGGTGTCCGTGAGGCCTTGAGCTGTTGGAACCAGCAGGGCAGTGTTTCGGTCCTCCAAGAGCCTTCACAACAGAATGAAATCCACAGACCTTCTTTTTTCAACTCGTGTGGTAGTGAGTAGAAAGTGATATAAGAGATGAATAATCAGTATGAAATTTCACGACTCTCACCACCGCCACGCCATGAGTATGGATATAATGACTTCATAATGTCATCATCAGAAGTATTTGTCATTAACCTTTAGTGGTGGCATAAATGGATTGGTTGTACTATATAATAAAATGAACTTTAGTCATTCTGTAAAGCCAATGGATGAGGTGGCAGCTCGTTATTCACAGTAACCTAGATTAAAGTGCAGATGAAGGCAGACTAACATTACTCACACTAATTGACCTGCATCTAAATGAATAAGGATGTTCTATCTGGAGCAGCCCATACAAAAATTATTATATATGAGGATGTTTATTTTGTGGAGCATACAGATTGTCAGATTTTGTAAGGGTGGCAATATATAAATGATCTTTTTTAAGTGTATTAATAGAGACAAATATGATTATTATATATATTTGGCTGAGCAACATATCTTCCAGTGTGTTGCAATATGCTTCATATGAGAGACGTACAGAGTAATGTGTCCCCCTCTTCCCCCGTCTCTCTCTCTCTCTCTCTCTCTTTCATGTGTGTAGAGTATAGCCTAGGGCACGGCACTTGTTTTAAATTTCTTGGAAATTGGCTTTTCCAGTTGGAGACACCTTTGACCTTTCTGCCTTTAAGTGTGGCTATTAGTTAAGAGAAATGCAGCCTGGACCCTGGAGCCCACTGATACAGATCAGGAGTAATGAGCTTGGTTTCCTGTCCGTGTGCTCACAAATCCACAGAGCCACAGACATGCACAGCACAACTCCTGTTTATGCTTGCAGAATTTCAAGAAAATCAAACACATTTTAGAATTTTAGTTAGGTCACACCAACAAAAATATTTTAGCCAAATTAAAATTTGAATTTGAATAAAATTATTTTATTCATGTTATAAAGGCACACATTTATAAAACATTAAAAAGTTGGAAGAAAATGTGTTGCAGTTTTTGAAGAGATGGTGAGTGCTGACATCTAGTGGTGAGTTTTGATGACTATTACTGGGGCTGTAGTGAAAAGCCAAACAATAGTTTCAAACTATTGTTTTTGACAATAAGCATAATTCTTTGCTTCACTAAAACTATAAGGGAAGTATTATTCCACATAGGATCCAGTACTTTGTGTAGAACTCAGTGCATTATGCTCAGTATTACTGTAGTTTAAATGTTTTATTTACAAATGTATGTATGTTTATGTGCAAAAGATAATGTTGATCTACCTTCATCTTTGCCACTCCGGTTAGATCATCTTTGACAACATACATTTCTTATGTCTCAGTAGGTAACTGGTGTCTATGCTGGGAGACAGGCATGCATATTTAGAGATGTATTTGTGTGTGTGTGTGAGAAAGAGAGAGAGAGAGAACGAAGCGAAAGCAGCAAACCCATATAGTCTGTGTACATGAGGCATTTTAAGTTATCTGTCACCTTCAATAGAATATAAATAATCAAAAAGAAAAAATGCAAAAAAATAAAAACAAATCCAACAAAAATAACCAAAAAAGCAAGTGCCCCTCTATTAATTAACCAACCATATCCTTTTATTTTTTGACAAAAACATCTTTATCAAGCCTTGCGTAAGAGACATATTAATAGTACTGGAGTGTATTTATTTATTTATATAATGAATGCTTTAATATAAATACATACCTACAGCTTATACTTGATCTAAAGCATAGAGTACACCCCTTTATAACTATTACACGTTATCCTACACTGATCCTCCAAATAGCTGCAGTATTTACATGGCCGACGGAGCCCTGGCTTGGGCGCGGCCTCGTCTGTTTACTCTCGCTCCTCCAGACTGCGCTGCTGATCGCGCCGATGTGCTTTCGCAGACCTTCTCCCTTCCCCTGCTATTTTTAGGAGACACAAAAGTGCCTCGTAGCGAATATCACATGAATATGGATGACACGCTCTGCTGTTCAGTGCAGTTTTGGAGCGAAGAAGGCAGCGACAGAAACGCCACCGTGGAAGGTAATGTGCAAGGGCCTTTTCTAAAGCAGCAACAAGAAGCTCTCCATTACAGCAATTAGGATGCAGGCGGGTAGGATATTAGTGCTGAAGTGAGAACACAGCTGGAAAACTATAAAGGTGGAAAACTGTATTTTGAAATGAGATGGTACTTATAAATACATGGCTAGCAGCAGCTTGGCAAAGAAGCTTTATGTTACTTAGTCTAGTGATGAAGTAAACATTGATTGTCGGATGGATTTTTGGAAGGCAGAATTTTTCCCAACATGCCCTTACTTCTTACAGAAAATAAGGGGGGAAATACTGTAATTATTTCAGATTTTAATGAATAACTGAATATTTATTTACTCACCACTTTTATTCTGATGTTCATTTAGCACATTTAGCACAAAGTGCGTTATGTTTATCATAGTAGTCTATAATTGATCACTCTATCCTAGGTTTAATTAAAGCATCCAGCAAACAACTATGATTTATTATTTTGTTACAGAGTTAGAAATGGATATTTATTCATTCCCAAATCAAGCTGGCTAGTGTTTGACTTTGCAATATGTCCTCAGTGTCTTTGCAAGTCAATGTAATTGAAAGGATGTCTATGTATATAGCTTTAGATTTGGGCCAATTTGGGGCTTGGTGAGCATACATCTTGGAAGACAAGTTTATTTTTACGATAGTCAATTTTTCAAGTCTCCTTAAGCGTCAACTCTTATCCTTGAGAAAGAGGCCAGAGGATGATTTCCTAATCAGGTCTCGGCGGAGCTGTGCTCGGAAGGAACTTCTACATTCTACGTGTAGAACAAGCAGCCAACACTGGATGGCGCTGTTGTGCTCTTCTTTTATTCCGGCTGTTGGAGGTGCAGGGCTGACTGCGAAATGGATTGCATGATAAACATCGGCGCTGCAAACCTCGGGGGTAAAAAAAAAAAAGTGAACAGATTGCAGCTTGATTCGTCACCTCTGACTTCTGTGTTATTCCCTTGAGGATGTGCTGAGGGGTGATGTTGTGGGTTACGTGTCAAATGAAGGGTTCCTTCTACAAAGAGCTGTCTGCAAATAGGACTGTAAATATTTTCAAATTTATGCAATTGTGTATATTAAAATTGGGGCGTTTGTTTACTCATTGTATTTGTAACTGGTTTGAATGCAAATAGAAGAAGGTGCTAACTAATACTTTACATGTTTTACTTTACATATTTTTTCTTTTGAAATGCGACTTTCAAACTAACAATAAAAATTAGTAAATAAAGAAATCAATGAAAACAAAATATTTGCTATAATAATTTTTTTAAATGGTCATTTAATTCATTTAAGTTGTGTACATACTGTTGCTGTGCAATCCTTGATCAGGGTGATAAACACCTGCTTTGGTCATGATAGGTTGCAGTCTAAACTCACTCTGAACAGATTGGAGCACAGAGATTTGGCCTTAAGCAATGTGTGTTACAATATTAGGCTTAACTTAATCAGCCAAAATAAACCTACAGCATATAAATTCACCTTTTCCTTATTTTCTAAATAAAAAATAATAACAACGCAATCTAGCTGTGTTCAAATTCATCTCCAGTTGCAAAAATATTTCCCTTTTACACTCTTATTGCTTATTTGGCTTGCAGAAACGTCCATTTGGCTGCAGCCTGTATTTCTCTCTACTCCGAAACAGAGAATTTGCCCGATTACATCAGAGAAGCCTGATCAAATCTCCTCTGCACCTGAGAGCGGTCCTCACCCGCTCTACCAGTGTTCCATCGGCAAGCTCAGCCCCTTCAGATCTGGAGAAGAAGGGGCTGCTGCAGCACCTCACCCACACGCGCTCCCCTCTCGCTGGGCCGCTGGGCTCCTCTCCGCTTTATTATTTGTGCTCTTTTGAAAGGCGGAGATGTGAGCTCCGTGGACGGTGGAGTGACACGTCTGTCCCGGGGCGGCGCGGCCTCGGCGTCGGGGACGGCCCAGCCTCCCGCTCTCTTGCGCTGGGCTGTTTTTGTTCACTGGAGCTCATGCGGGTAATTTGCTGGGATGGGGCGGAGGGCTGTCACCGGGACTCGGCTCGAGGGGGTGTGGGAAAACAAACAGAAGCATCGTCCATGCGCGCCGACTGCCCGCGCGACGATGATCGCGGAACATCTACCTTGCTTTTGTAAGCAAAGAGAAATGGAACCTGTGCTTCTCTCTTTCGTCTCATTCTTTGCTTCTCTCTCCCTTTCTCCATCTTGCTGTGTCTCTTTTGTAATTTCCTCTTCTTCTCTCTGTCTCTCTTGTGTGTCTCATTTGAAAATTGGTGGAATAATCCTGTCGACAAGGCCCCTTTAGATCCTACCCTCTGTGTTTGGATGTGTTTTTGTTCCTTAAAGAGGGAGAATATTAATAAACTCCATGACAGTAAGCCCGTGTGTCTCAGATCCAGCAGTGGAGACGCATGCTCAGTTTGGGTCGCTATGCACGGCAGTTGGGATTTCACTTACTTGGGAGCTCACTTCCTCTCTGAAACTGTCTCATATGCCGCTCTGTACATTACAACCGTTCTGCCCACTCCGCATCATCCCACTGGTGTTCATTTCTGTTATCTGAAATGTCTAGTTTTCTAATCTAAAGAATATGTTGCTTAAACCTCACATCTCTGTAACACTGGCAGCGTTTAGTCATGCTGATGGTCCTGTGCTCCTGCAGCCCTTCACAGGGCTTGTCCCTGGTTTGCTTCCTCAGGCTACGGTCGCCACTCTCCTGGTGACTGCAGGAAGCGCTCCGCAGCCATCAGGGAGCTTGAGCCTCCCCTCCATCTCTATCTCCTCCCCTCCATCTCCTCCTCCATCTTCCTGGCTCTCCTGCCACATCCCTGCCATGAAGTCCAGAGGCCTGGCCTCTCGGAGTGCTGCGTGACCCGGAGGACAGGCCTCCTCGTTGCAGTGACCCATGGGGTCTCTGCATCCCCTGCCCCCACCCTGCTCCCACCTTGCCCACACCCTGCCCGCATTCGCGCTCAGCCACGACTCACCCCGCCTGGCCTGCATGGCACCGGGCAAATCGCGGGTCCAGCAGACCTGGCCAAACCTGGGATCCTCACATGGCGGGAGGGACAGTGGAGCTCACAGGAAAGCAAAAAAAGGATAAAGCGCTCGCCCAAAAATAGTCCTGCTCCTCGGGCCACTGTAGCAAAGGACAAAGTGACATTGTGAACGACGCTAACATCTGTGTATAACCTCGCAGTCACAAACGCCCCCTGCCCAAGTTTGAGCAGACTCCGCCGTCATCCTCCAAGGAGCAGCCATTTTGGAACGCTCTCCCGGCACAGATGTTGCATATTAAAAAGTGGGGCTGCTCGACAGAGGAGGAGAGGGAGGGAAAAGGGAGGCCGGTTCTCCGTGGGCTTCACCTGTGCCGTCATCCGAGAAGCTAATCCATGAGAGGAAGCTGACTAACCAACCAGAGACAAAGTGACAACAATGATAAAGTCGTCCCATTTGCTGTCTGACCCTGAGCAGGTGAAGATGTGGACAAATGGCTTCACTCTTGAGAGTGTCTTGTTTACCTCTATTCTTCCTTTTGTCTCCATCTCTCTTTCTGTTGAATTCTTTTTCCTTTTTTTCCCCACGTGCCTTGACCCAGACTGGGAGTTGTAGTTCATTGTTTCTTCCCTTCACCTGCAACAAAACTAGAATAACAAATGTAAAAGTACCGTATTCCTATGACCACTGATGCCCAGTAGTGGAAACCTCGCTCATTATGAGGCTTCTTTTGTGAGGACAGAACTGTGTCCACAAGATGGAGATATACACCAAAACAAAGCTTCCTTTATAGTGGCTCTACAGCTGATAAAGAGTCATCCTAAACCCGTCACAGTCAGCTACAGCTGAAGGATGGGGTTGATCATATGCTGCAGTATTGTGGTATGTATGCATATGTTTGCACGTCGCTCCGTCTCGGCGCTCCCCTGTGTGTGATGATAGGGCAGTGTGTGTGTTAACAAACAGGCAGTGTGGTGTCCTGTGTTGACTGGGCTGTCTCGGCGGACAGCACTGTGGAGCAGCGGGGTCATGACGGTTCAGCGAGTCTGTGTTCAGCTGCACATGGGCCCAGAGTCCAGGGTCCTGCCCCAAAGCTCCATGGGAGCATGAGTAAAGAGGCTGTGAGCTGCAGCACACCCGCAGGGCCTGTCCTGCTGCTACCCCACTGCTACACTGCCACTACCTGCTGCTGTCCTGCCGCTGTCCTGCTGCCGCTGCCCCGCTACTGCCCCGCCACTGCCCTGCTGCCACTCTGCTGCCACTCTGCTGCTGTCCTGCCGCTGTCCTGCTGCTGTCCTGCTGCCGCTGCCCTGCCCCTGCCCTGCCCCTGCCCTGCCGCTGCCCCGCCACTGCCCTGCTGCTGTGCTGCTGCCACTCTGCTGCTGCCCCGCTGCCCTGCTGCTGTCCTGCTGCCCTGCTGCCCTGCTGCTGTCCTGCTGCCCTGCTGCTGCCCTGCTGCCCTGCTGCTGCCCCTCTGCCCTGCTGCTGGGTAAGCTCCCTACTCCCCCAGAGCTCAGCACCAAACCTTCCCCCTATGGAACAGCCCATTCAGAGTAAGCCACACTTGTTATGATGCACAAAGTAATATTTGCTGAATGTTGTGGTTGGCCACACCGGCACTGAAATCTTTCAAACAAACATTTGAATTTTAAAGTATAGTAAAACAGCATGATTTTACTCTGACATTAGTGGACAATTAATATGTATGACAGAATATCACTGCATTTTCCTGAAAAGAAGAATTATATTGATAGAGATCCTCCAGGATTTCCTTTCTGTGTGGCGTCTACCTTGAAAGATTCATAACCGTAGTATCAATACAACAGGGACAATTTATCATCCATATTCTACAAGGACACCCAACTCCTTTATTCTAACCCCAAAACTTCAGCAGGGAAACAGATCACTACTGCATCCCGCACTCCACTCCTCCTCTCTGCTGCTATGGTGCAGCCGTTGGAACTGGTAGTATTCATTGATCAACATTTCTCTAAGAAGTGACAAAAAAAACCCTTCCTTTCTTTTCTCTTCCACCTGCACACTTTTTCAGGTAATGTCGTCATCCACAAGTTTTAGGTTTGTTTGAACGATGACATATTGTAATTCAGCTCCCATATTTAGGATTGGAAAATTAATTCATGTTATTCAACCTCATCCTGCTGATGTAAAGTGAGAAGATTTAAATTCAGACTTTTTAATCACAATCACATTGTTCTGTGTTGAGGTCATATTGTGTTGAGGTCATATTGCGTTGAGGTCATATTGCGTTGAGGTCATATTGTGTTGAGGTCATATTGCGTTGAGGTCATATCAGGTCATATTGTGTTGAGGTCATATTGTGGTTGAGGTCATATTGTGTTGAGGTCATATTGTGTTGAGGTCATATTGCGTTGAGGTCATATTGCGTTGAGGTCATATTGTGTTGAGGTCATATTGTGTTGAGGTCATATTGCGTTGAGGTCATATTGCGTTGAGGTCATATTGTGTTGAGGTCATATTGCGTTGAGGTCATATTGCGTTGAGGTCATATTGCCATCTCTGATAAAGTGTGAACAACACTAATGATCTTAGTGTGAGTGAACATGCCGGGTTCATCTGAGGCAGAATAGGCTGAGGGGGGAGTTGAAGGTCAGACAGATAGCACATTAGCTAAATCAAGCCATGATGTCAGTTTGGTAAAACAACCAAATCCTTTCACTGCTATATCTCTGTTTGCTCTGTTATTCATGTTGATCAGTTTCTGGCCTTTTGGAATTACTTGCCATCCAATTTCTTAAATAATTCCATATATGTCAAAAGCCTCATTCAAATTCAGACTGCCTATTATGTGTATAAAAATGGCTGTTCTGAGGACACACCAAATTTAATGATGTAGCAGAGAGTTAGGAGGGCTGAAACACACAAACAGTTAGGAGGTCAGAGACCAACAATATTTCCTTCCCCTGCTATGGGGCACTCAGCTCAAAAACATCATTACTAAAATGGCTACATTCATTCAATGGTACAGTTAAACAGACTTATATGCGCTCTAATGAACCAGAAACACAAACCTACTGTCCCTCAGCATTCCTTTTCCTTTGTTTTATTTATTATTTTTGGTGTCAGCCCCTGATTTTCCTTGTTGCTGACAGGTGTGTGGATTGCAGAGAGCTGACAAGATGGCCACAGGTTCTGATCATTGCTGAGCAGTACGGTCATTGTTGTTCTGAACCCAGTGCCGGTGCATCTATCACTGTTTACCATTGCCCACAATGGTGGTCTGTAGCCAAATTCGACGGTAGCGGCACCTGGTCCTCGATAGGCATTGTTTGGCTACCTTTTGTGCCCATGCAGTGTGACACATTGCCCTCAAGCATTGACCATCTGACCAGGGTAAGAGCTTTGAACGCAAGACTAATAATAGCGAAGGCTGGCAAGGCTTTAGTTTTTCGCAATTATACCCCACTGTGGGACATGATCGGTGAAAGACATGAGGTAGGAGAGCCACTCTGCACGCCGCGGAAACAAGACCACATTTCACATGAATTACACTCCGCTTTTTGCTCCCAAACCCAATCTGTTTTTTTCCCGCCAAGGGTTGCCAGAGCGACGTGAAGTGCAGCACACCTGCTTGTAACAGGAGCTAAATAAAGTGAAGCGAAGTGGCTTCGCTAATTCAGCCCGTATCGATCCAGGAAACGGAGGGCTTAAGGTTATGACTCTGCCTCAGCTCAACCCAGGCATGAAATGGTCCCCAGACGCATCTACAGTCTCTAGCTAAGGCCTCAGCTGCTGGCGTGCTTCTCCAGATTGTCTAGACCCGTCCTTGAACTCAGCTGGAGGGGAGAAGACTAATTTTCTCTTTGAAAAGTTCAGCTATGGAAAAAAAAAAAAATCCCCCAGTGATTCTCCGGTGTAAGTGGGAGTCTTGAGGTGATGTATAGGAGATGAAAAATATCAGTACAAAAACGGAATTTAAGCAGACAACGCAGACAATGAGGCACGAGTTTGTTTGTCTTGCGCGCCTGCGTGGCCTCCCGCTCGCTGTTTGCCCGCGTGCGGACCTCATTGTGAGCAACGGAGCAGCATCATTTACACGATTCCCACACATTACCACACGGCAATACATAAAAACACAGTAGCTAAAAATATAAACAACTTGAGAGTTAATTAAACTTCCGCTCCGGCAGTAGGAAACAGATGTGTCCTATTTAGGCTAATATCAACTTTATCTGGTGAGTGAGAGTCTTGTGATTGATCACGTCTGTCATATTTGAAGCCAAAAAAAAAAAACCCCAGCTGCATCCTCTATTAGGATAGTGCAACTCTGAGATGTGGCCGGCCTGCTCTGCCATGCCTTTATTCAAATGCCATCGATTGAATAGAGTGATCAGAGGCGTTGCCCTCAGTGGAGGAGATTAAGGCCGGCCTGACACATGGCAGGCTTGCTGGACTTTGATGCTGCTGCATCCTTTTGGGCTTTGCTACTGCGGCGTATCCTTGTGGGCTTTCAGAGCGAATGCAAGTGCGCTACCTCGCTCTCTTGTCTGCAGAACAATCGCCCAGTACGAAGCGCGGCGGAGGCTCCGACGAGCCCGAGCCGCGGTCGGCCAGGCGCTAATTCCGGCCGCCTTGCCCCGCACGTCACCGCAGGCTTTCACAACCAAATCCCACACGCAATTAGGAGTGCTTTTAGAGGCCGCCGTGCCACAGCCGCGTGGTGGAACGCGCAGAACGTGCTGGCGCTGGAGGAAGCCTCACTCTCGTCACGCGTACAAAAGACGCCTCGGTCCAGGCTTGGGTTTAACGCGCCCACGCTCGCCAGCCCTGTAATCCAGCAGCGGTTATCTCACAGTTAAGGTGGTGATGTGAATGGGGAAACATGATTACATTAAAGTTGGAGGAGGTTGTTTGGCGTGTGTTGACTGGAAGCAGTAGTCTTGTTTCGTGTCATTTCAGTACTTATCATACATCAAATTTCGATAATCATAATTTCTGATCACCTTGAGATGGATCGTATTTGGAAATGTTTTTTTGTTTAATATGATGCATATGATGCGTTTCTGTGAAATATAAGTACAGGAAGTCCTACATCAATCATTCGCATTGAACCGTTCTGGGTGGCATGGATCTGTGAGTGACATTAATGGCTTTCCATAGAGCTGCCTGTGTCACGCGCGTAAGCCTATTCAAGCAGCCGCGCGCTTTAAAGAAAGAAACGAAGGGGACACAGAAAACGCTTCTGACAGCGCTATTTTTTAAAGACTATTACCTTCAGGTCAGAGTAGTTAACCTGGCAAAATTATCCATAGCTGCCGCCATTCTCACCCTTCAAAACAAACTGGGTGAACATAAAGGGCTGGTTATTTTAGCCCATGGTTCTAACCAGCTGCCATTACCCAGAGAGAGAGAGAGAGGTGCTAACCGCAAAAGAGGGAAGGGCAGGTGGAAACGAATTCATGCCTGGGGCAATCGGGAGAAGATGTCTCCTCACCAGCGTGTGCCTCCCCGTCTCTGTGCTCTGAAGCAGCAGTGAAAGATCAGGAGGCTTGTGAGGAAGCTAATGCCGCTGATATGAACATCACCCAGTTGACCCGATGGTAAGAACGTGTGTTTTCCAAAGCATGCAGAAGGGCTCCATGAAAGAGATCCTACACTAATGTACGTTAAGTGCTTGTGCATTATGTGGTCTTACTGTACTGTAGCTGGTGAAGCAATTCAGGGCACATGTGAGAATAATAGAAAAGGTTAATGTGTCATCTGTGCTTCACATGCGATTATCTTCATGTGTTCAGAGATGTGTGCCATCTGCTCCTTTGTCGGACGGAATTCTCACACACACACACACACACACGCACACACACACACACACACACACACACACACACACACATACAGCACCTGAGAGATGATAAGTCCCATGAGACCACACTCTGTCATTTCTTGCACATGCCATCTGAAGTCCATATAATTTATACTGACTAGAAACAAAAACATTTTGATATTTGAAAATGTTTGGCTGCTATCAGTTAGACAATAAAGAACTATTTGTTTATTATGTGTGTGATTCCGTGACTTAGAAAAACCAGTTTACATGGGCATTCTGGTTTGTGGTTAGGATGCCCAATCGACCTTTTCATGTTAACGGAAAACCTGTTAGGAAAAACAAAGTTTTAACGAGCTGAGGCCACAGTAGATTAAAGTGCAAAGCTACATGCAACTAAATAAGCAATTGTACCCTCCTACAGTCCTGGAGAAACACTGGAAGCACACCGAGGAGTCATTCAAAGTGATTTCACAGCTCCTGATGTTGTAAATTCCTGTCTGCTTCCCGGTTTCTTTTCCGCCCCATCTAGCCGGTGATGAAAGGTTAGGGGTTTGCATAATAGCTGTGTTCATCTGAAATATAATAACAAATAAAGTGTCAGGGGGGCAGGCAGAGCTGTTTCCCCGCTCTGCATGTGGGCATATTGGGATATGATTGGACCAACTTTCTTCTTCTGTTCTCTTTGACAGGTTCCCCTTGAACTGTCACGTGGCCAGTCTGAGGCATGGAGGAGGAGGAGGATGAAGGGAAGAACAAACAAAACAAAACAAAACAGGAAAATCACAACATATATGCTGAACAACAAAGTTTGCACCACCTCTCTTTAAAATGCCGTCGCCCTCAGAAAATGTCATGAAATCTCTGGCACATAATTTCATACTTCCTCCTGTCTGTTTGCATTTTGCAATGTGGATCATTTTTAAGAGGGCGTCTGAATAATGGCTCCATTCTCTTCTCCGTTATGGAACTTTCAAGCATTGTGTTGGGTGTGGGAACACTGAGCTTTGTCTGGGATTCTGTGTATTGAGTGAAGTGCAAGGCTTTACAAACACACTGGCACCCCCTGGCACAGAGTGTAGACACAGACAGTGCTGACTTGCACACTTGCTGAAAGAATTACACGTTTTTGTGAAGCTGAATCGATATAATTAAAACGTGCCTGCGCTTTGTGGAGGGCCCGCACGTTTCAAAGTGGGAACCTCAGCAAAGCTCTTGTTTTCTTTAGCCCTACCAATTTGCATCAATACTATCGTCACTGACAACCTGCTAGCAAAGCGCGTGGCTCCGCGTGCGTGAGAGAAATCATCTGTGGAAGTCAGCAATAATGTTCCGGTGGTGATGATCTGTTTACCAGTCTCTACCCTAACCAATAAAGGCTTCTTTTGTGTTTCACGTTATAAGTGTGTGTGAGGGTGCATTGACTTGACTGTGTGTGCGCCTCCACCTGTCTGCGTACACAAATCCTTGCACGCGAATTCCATTGCTTTGATCATCTGCGGTGGTTAGTGCTTTTTTCAATACTAATTTCTACCTGCAATGCCGTTACTTACTGCTTGCCCAGGTGAAGAAACCTGTCCCTACAGGGCCTGATTAGATCTGTCCTATTTACAGTAACATACATCCATATCGCCGAGTCAGACGTCCGCGCGCTTAGGATCCCACTGAAATGCTCCCCGTGCCTTATCCTGCACCTCTCTGGCCACATATAGGCACTATGCGTTCCGGCAGGGTGCCCCTGTCTCTCCAGCAGCCTGTGCTAAAGCCGTGCACCTGTCCTGGAGCCCTCTGATTTATGGCTTGTGAGCGTAACTCATGTGCTCCAGTGCAAGGCCAACCCCAGCAGCAGCAGGGCCCTCACTGCGGGCTTAAATAATAAGGCTCCTCTTGCAGCAGTGACGCCAGCGTGCAGTGAGAAGGGCCCTTCTTTGAGGAGCCTGGATGCTGGTAATTAACCAGCCTGGGCTACGGAGAGGCCTGCGAGCCTGTCAGTGTGCTCTGTTAAGTGGGTTCAAAGGGAGGGAAGAGGGGCTGGTGGAGCAGGGCGAGGGAACGGCACAGCCAGCCCCGTCGGCCGGCTACACCCAGCCAAGCACGAGCCTTGGGGTTTTTTTTTTGGGGGGGGTCTTTGGTTTTCATCATATATAATTAGAATTCAACTTTTCACTCTCTCACCCTCCTCATCGGTCAATTACAGTGTAACGTGATATTGATCTGCACAAAGAGAAGCCATTAAGGATGCGTGAGTGGGAGATCACTTATAGCACTAATATGATAAATGTTTTAATCCCAGCCTTCATTAACGTGCCATCACATACTGCTATTACGTATCAAATAAATGGTTAAATGGAACTAGTTTGGCTTTTGGAAATATGAGCTTCTGGCTGGGCTGCTTCAGTGAATTTTGGCTTTGATGTTGAAGAGACCCACCCCCCATGCACATGCACTTGCAGTGAATGATATTTATCACATTTAATGAAACTCTGGTAAATCATTCCACTAAACAAAATGGCATCGGACAGGACGGGGGAAGCGCAGCGTGGGGAGCTGAGCCTGCGCTCCAGGATGGCTGCAGCAGCCTCTCCTCACCAGGCTGTGAGCGATGTGACCCCCCCCCCCACGCCCACGTTCGTGCCACGTGCTCGTGCCTAGCCACTGCAAGCCACTGTCATGGCTGTGGAGCGCGTGAGATGGAGCGCGCAGGGTGGGGGCATGTGGCTGTGTGTCAGCAGCACAGTGAGTGGCCTCGCTGGGGCTGAACATGGTGCTCAGGGTGGACCAGAGCTCCATACGGAGGGCTCGGTGCCTGGAGCCCTGGGGCCAGGCAGGCCCAGGTCAGCAGATGGGCCTGTGATTATTATTTCCAGGCCCCTGTCTTACCTGACCACTTCCTCTCGCACCGTGAACAGCTGTTTCACTCGCTTCACTGCGATGCTCCACGGACAGCCATTTTTCTTCTTGTTCTTTACTTTGTACATAATATAAATCTTTACTGTGACCCTGCTCCTGGCTCCTTCCACCTGTGTCTTACCTCAGGCGAAATCTCCCACTGAGAATTCCACTTTTGTTCTTCTTCTTCTACCCTTTAACTCTGTAGATAACTGAGACTAAGAGTGTAAACTTTTTGTTTGTGTGTGTGTGAGTGTGTGTGTGTTGTCCTGAGGAATGGTCACCAGAAGAGAATTTGGATACAAAATGTGTGTAATTCAAACAGTTTGCAAAGCCAGACAATGCTGTTTGACATGAGTAAGACACCACCTTCAGAAGCAGCTGGGATATTTGCCAATGTCCCCGTAAACATTTTATTCCAATTGAAGAATTTCTCATTTGTATTTGAACTTCTCAAAGTAAGGCAACAATATAAAATAATTCCAATAATATGATTTCACATAGACATTCTGTCATGTATATAAGGATGTTCTTTAACTTGATTTAATTACAGATGTTTCATGTAATTGGACAGTGTTTCGCCAACATTTGTAAAGAGCAGAGTAATATCTGTCAGGCATGGGGAAAATATCTGAAATCTCCCCATGACGTTCTCTTCCTAAAGTGTGTGATAACACATGGAAATGGTGAGATGTAAACGCTGCTCCAGGCTGCCACGGAGTGCCAGGAAAGGGAAGCTAGATGCTGATTGATTAAGTGATTTCTGCCTCTTTTTCTCAGCTTTGTCTCCTCGGAGGGACACGCGAGGCATACTGTAGTTTTTTGGATGAATACCCTCTTTATGTGGACCAATTTATCACGCCACAGGGAAAAATGCTCTACATCTACATGAGCACCTGGTGTCCAGCCAGTCTCTGTATTACACACACACACACACACAGGCAGAGTGGGAGAGAGAGTGAAATGAACATCTTAGCCCTGTGCCTGGACTAAGTATTGGCTGTGTTTCTGGCCTGTTCATATATCCTAAACTGCTCTCTACTGCCAACTCTAATTAAAAGCTCTGTGACGGAACTGTCAATAAGATGTATAATGAATGACGTTTAAAGAATTTAAAAGTGGAAAATGTGCAGACAATGGAAGATCAAAAACTGGTTACAGTGAAAAATTTAAACTTTAATCGCATCTCCACAGAAACATGCTGGTTTCGTGTCGATGTGTATGTGTGTGATATGTGCGTGTCATAGGTAGCTGCCTGAGTCTTATCCTGTTCGTCTTTTTAGGTAATACAAAAATGAAGAAGAATGAGAAGGCCAAGAGAGAAAGTTTTGATGTTATAGCAATCCAAAGGGGAGCCATTTGGAGCGCGTGCGGGCAGGATTCTTGGGAACGGGCTGCAGAGCAACAGAAAACAAACTGCTGGGAAACGTTTAACCATGCAGACAAAGAGAATAGCTACTGCATGCTAGAGCAGCCCGAGTCTTCCAGTGCCAACGCCAAGCCTTGAGACAGGGAAAAGCGACTCTGGCTTCATTTATTGATGGAGGAAGAAACGACTGATATGAAAAAGCTTTGAAGTGTTCAGCGTAGAGAGTCTTGCGATACTCACCCGTGGATTCGACACGTTTATAAGCCCAAGACTCGCGCCATGCCGAGTAGCGCAGAGGAGCTAGCCGTTTGGTCTGTGATTGATTCTGCCCATTACGGCGGGTTTCCTGCCTCATTCGGCAGCCCGTCGTGAAACTCTCTTTCACCGAGGGAGAGCATTAGGAATCCCTGCTCCTCCTCCAGCCCTTCCAGTGTACTCGTAAGGGGAAAAAAGCACAGCAAATGAATTATGGAAATTGCGATGGGAAACTTTGCGCGGTGCGCGTGTTTCATTTAGCTGGCCACTATCCTGGAGCAGAGTTTTCAGCCCCTGCGAGGGATGGAGCAGCAAATATCGCGTGGCGCAGCAGGAGCGCCCACAGGCCACCGCTCCCCCAGTCACAGCGGACGGCCATGCCAATTTATCTGCGGAGTGGCCTGGGCCTGTCTGATATATGTGCTCATACAGGTGTATTTATCAGCTCCTGCCAGGGCTCTAGGGCAGAGGCTGGCCTGCTACGCTGTGCCAGGAGCAGGTCTCCACGCCCCAGTCCTAACCTTAACCATTATATGAGAAAGAACAGAGGTGATCTCAGATCAGTGGAAAAGTTTAACTTCAGACAGCATTTCTTCTTTGAGCCCACTGCCTAAAGACCCACAGCACGCTTGCACGGTGTAGCCCATGGAGATGAAGCTCCCTTTCCACCTCTGGGTGTACTGTACTCCCCCGGCCTTGCAAGCACTCTGCAGTGCCACTTCATTGTTTTGCAAGCACTTAAAGCCCCATTTGTGAACTACTGAAATATTTCTCCAGTTTCATTAGGACTACCTCAGAATCTCCTTAAACAGAGCACAGTAAAGAGCAGTAATGCGTCTTCAGTGGTTTTCAGGTTTTCAGTAGTTTTAGGTTTGTTCTGTTTGCATTGTGAAATACCCGCCAACCTGACAGCCTCAGCCTGTATGAAGCTGTAATCTACATTATTAAAGTATTAATGTTATTATCAAATTAAAGTATTAATGTTATTATCAAATGCATTTATTTACAGTTCTCATCCAGTGCTTTCCATGTCAAACCCACACACGATCTAATCAAATCCACCTAATTACTGCTGTTAAATGTTCATTAAACCCAGACTGTTAAACTTTAGATAACTTATATTTGATCATGAATCTATTATTTAAAATACTTATTCTAAATTATGTAATATACCATAACAATTGGTTTACTTTGAGGCATGGAGGGCCAACACATGAGGACAACAGTATGTGTTGTTTTCCAAAAAAAATAGATATGATTATTTAGATTTGTGCACAAACTCAAAACCTGTGACATAATCAAAACTAAAGGATACAATAACCAGCAGTCAACTGGTCCAAAGACGAGACCTAAATAGATAGACAAAGGACCCTCAGGTGGCGAACTCCCTAATAGGCCACGCCCACCTGAGGGACAAACAACGCCTCCGTATTGCGACACGATAAATAGATATGATTAGTTAGATTAATACGTTGATATGATTATTTTAGTCTAATATCAAAAGTTTGTGTTCCTTCGTAAGGCCCAAGCTTTTGAACATTTTAAAAGAATATTGCAGTACTTTGCTATGAGGAATGGATGTTGACTAGGGTAGTAGACATTACACAAGCCACAGCTAGGTTTGCTCGGATCATTGTGTTAAGATGAGGTATAGCTGATTCTGATATGCACACACACACACACACACACACACACACACTGGTTTTGCCAACCTTTCTCTTGGATCAAAATGTTTAGATGTTTAATGTTTTTCTCAGAGAGATTATTTGTGAAAAACCGATATAAAGTGTATATGTGAACAGCATGATTCATGAAACGAGTTAATTCACAGCACTGTTAATCTCAATATTCTACACTTTCCTTATAATAATAGTTGTGAATCTGAACGTCTGTAATGCACTGCCATATATTTGCACAAGGAGAAAGGGAGTTGTGCTCCTGCAGGACTAGTGTGGAGTGGAGAGTCAGCATACAAACATCTCAAATGAAAGAGGGTTTCAACACCCATTACCTCACACTACCCCGAGACGTGGTATAGGCCTATAGGAAACCTACAGAGAAAGAATCTATCAATTACTTGTGTCATTAAATTCAAATGACTAAATAATTGTAGGTTGGAGTGAGGTAGTCTGGGTAAAATGTCTCTGAAATACTTTCTATATTTCAATGAAATATTTCCATGGAACCCCTATGATGATGAAATGGAACACTCCAGTGTTGCTGTGAGCTCTTAAAAGCCAACACATAAAAAAAACTGTCTCAGCAAATGTCCCTTTCAATCATGTCATCGCTTCACTGCTCAACTATAAATATTGAGCAAATGTATGTCCAGGACATGCAGTGGCAACAGGGACCCTCGCATTTTGATTTAAAATAAAAGGAATTCAAGCATTTTTAACAGATTTATTGTTATCTTATGGATTGAGCAGTTGGATTTGTATCCACTTATGTTTCTGTTATACAGTTTGTGACAGATGGCACCAGAACCCCCCCCCCAAACAAAGCAAGCACATCTGACATCCTTAGCCTTTGATTTTAGAGCTCTGAATTCCAGCTCTGCGCAGTATTTAAAGCCATGAGTTATTACACATCCCAAGAATGTATATATTTGCACTGCCATGCTGTGTAATACAGAGGAAGACCATTCATGGCCTCCCAGTCTGTTGTTGCTAACCTGACTAGTAGACTAACCCGACAAACTAGACGAAGACTAATACCTAACCCTTGTTTTAACGTAACCCAACAGACATCTTCAGTGACAAAGATGCTTTTATTTTCTATAGTTTCACTGTGTAACTGAGAGGAAGAGAACTTAATCTCAACCAGCTGTAATAGTGCCTAATAGTGTTTTAAAAGAGATTCGACTAACACACTTCATCATTGTCACATACTTCTCCACATATATTTCATCTTTGAATAAAATGACACCTACAGATTTAGTTTGTTCATTCATTTCACTCTTTCATTCATGGGTACGGTAGATTTAATATGAAAATAAAGATGACCCATTTTTAAAACTCATTTTATATAGCAGTTTCAGTTATACACCAATTGTTTCTGATTAATTTAACTGGACAAGGGAAGCTTTAGCCATGCTGTTATATAACCCTAACATAAATATCCATCACTAGAGTATCCATGCTTGAAGGGCTAGTTAGCATCCTCCAGCATCTCTCTAATCTCTCTCAATAGCAATAAACAGATTAGCAAAAATCATTCTTTACTAAAAACCAGTATGCAAGCTAGCGTAATCAAAGTGTTTCAAGTGTTTACATGTTACTCGTACAGTGTTACAAAATGTTCCAAGTTTACAAGTGCTACTAGCCTGCAGCCAAATCATAGCTGTGCTGGTTCCATTAAAATACTCTGTCGTTCGACTCCTTACCTTCTTAGAGTGTTATTACAAAAAGCCACATGCATAGAGTTCTCATAATCATTTGTTTTACCTTATTTTCATCCTGCAACTAGCAGTTGAAAATCTTTAAGTATTTTAAAGGTGGGGGTGCAAACGCCTTGTCAGCCTTTTTCTAATACACTCAGTGTAAGAAACACAAGGTAGCAACCAACTGCTAGCAGAGCAGGAGGCAGGGCCTTGGGCGACTAGCAGTCTGCTCCCTACCCCCTAGGCAGTGGTGATGGCATTCACCCCTCTAGTCCACTCTCTCTTCCTCTCTCTCTCTCTCCCTCTCTCCCTCCCTCTCTCTCTTTCCCTCGCTCGCTCTCTGTCCGTCACACGTGCCCACAGTGGGGACCTGGCAGACGCCGCTGCGCCTTGCCAAGGAAGATTTATACCTGGTGCTTGACCTAGTTGAGTTTGCATCTATATTAGTGGGGAGAGAGCGCTAGGTTGAGGGAGCGGGAAAGGTCACTCAGAGCCAAGGTCCTCCACTGATGCATCTGGATGATGGAGCTGGCTAATTTAGTTAGCAACAGTTGTCCCCTCCACTGCCACAGATGGTACGGAGCCACTGCTCAAGGCGAGGCAATAAAACGAAGCCGAGCAGAGAAAGAATGCAACCCAGGGCTGCAAAAACAAAACAAAACAAAAACAAAAACAAACAACAAAACAAAACAAGACCAAAAGTCCCCACTCGGCTACCGGGGTATGGCATGAGGAGAGTTCGGTGCTCATACAAGAATTAAACAACTGTATATAATCTTCAATACAATTCAAAATTATATGGTAGATCTAGGAGCAATTTTATTCATAAATATTAATTTATTTGCATTATTAGATAGCATTAAAGCTAACTGATTCAGGATTGGTAGTGTTATTGTATAAGACATTAGCAAAATGTTAGTTGATTAAAAAGAAATCACTGCGATTGTTTATTAGTCTCTTACTTTCATCTACATTATACTGTTTTTAAATCACATGACTGAATAGGAAACAATGCACAGACAAAGGGGTGGAAATGAAGAAATATGTTTGAGCACTGTCTCATTTACATGATAGAATAACCTTCTTGGGATAGCAAGGCAAGATAAAAAAAGACGAGAAGATAATTTATTCCATGTATTTGTGGTCATGCACTTCAGTTCTTTATCACCAAGAGAATTGCATTAAATCACTACACAAGAGGAGCGCGTCTCTCAGAGTGGGGAAATATGAGGCAGCCTCTGGATATAATGAATTCCTGTGAGGATAACCATACCTTGGAATAAAGGCCTAATCACAAATTAAGTGCTTGTTGCCTTCATACCTTTGTAGAACACAGCCACAGATATCACCAGCATAACTACAGTGCTGTAGTGCAGTACTGTAATGTTGCTGCCGTGCAAAAGACAGACAAAGCAAAGCTGGGGCAGAGATGAGAGCTGTTGTGTCTTTCCCATGGAGAACGGAGTCGCATTCTGAGCCCTGTGAATCCCTGTCATTCCCCAGCCGTTCAAACATGCTTTGTGACTCACTGCTATCCTGTGTGCATTTACACTACTTTGAAAAGAAATCTTTACACTACATTACTTTGATGACCCCCTAATGCTAATGGGTTATTTCTATAGACAGTAATTTCATATGGCAATCACTGCACATTGTTTTCAGTGTTTGTTACGAGGTATTATTACCCAGACAGCCTTGTGTGCACTGCTCCACAGCAGACCTGAGCTAACATGTCTAAATAATCTGCCATTTATGGAACAATAGTATTGGCACATTTACTCCATCCAGTTTCCCTTTAAAAGTCATTTTTCTCTGAAAGCAGCAGAGCAGGTCCAGCAGCTCTAATCAATACAGGAAAACAGGAACCCAAGGGGACAGAGAGCCTCCAACTCCAGATGAAGATTAAACACCACTGTCTCCAACATGTTCTGCCCGTGTCAGAATGTTCCAGCTAACACCAGATCCATCTATCACCCGCCATCAAATGGTGTTTTTCTAACAAAGCAATGCAGTATGACATGTATTTCTTTCTACAGTTATAGGTGAGCGACTGCATCATAAATCATGTCCGACAAAGCTCAGCTTGACCTCTAAATGGGGGAGTTATCAGCGTATTCAGATTCTCAGTGGTGAGAATGTCTTGTGACCCGCTGGCGTTCGCGCTGTCTTGGTTGGAGCTTTGAACAGTGTTCGAGTAATCCCTAGGGCTGCTGGGAAATAACAAACGATCTCTGGTTGTGGTCCCACGGCGGACGCTCTCCAACAGACGCCAATGCTCTCTCTGTGTCCTTCAGTCTTAGAGAAGGAGAGTTGCTTCACTCTGAGCTCAATTTAGCCGTCGCTTCTGAGCGCTTTCTGTACAATTGCGATGTGGCAATTCATTTTATAGCGCTGCCTATTTAACAGAAAGCTAAACTACGTAACTTGCGGTGGCACAAGTAAAAATGAGATTGAGGACAGGGAGTTACAAGAGTGTTTCAAACAGACGCACATGTTGAATTGTTAGACGTGACTTCATGCTTGTTACACAATGAATGGCAACAATGTCTATTCGTCTGGCGTTCTACAAACCAAGATCAGAGGGATTGTGATCAATGTCCTTGCGAATGTATAATCAGGATCCCCGAATAAAGACCCCATCCAAAAATCACGTCTGCGTACCTTTCCAACTTTACACCCCCAGTCAACCACACACCCCCTCCGTCCGTATTTCCTGAATTCATTTGCTCTCCAGGTACAGCAAAAAATGCTCCCTCGTTTTAGCGTAGCGCTCAGCACGCGCTTGCTATTTTCCTTTGTTAATTAGACACTTGCCATGCCTGAACAACCACAGATCAGAGATAGTGGCGTCTTTTCTCTCTGTTCTCCCGCCTTTGATGAAGAGCTGGAAGAGCGGGGCCCCACTGATGAAGTTGTGCCCTGGGCGTGCTCCCCTCCCCCAACCAGTGCACACTAAAGGACACCAGCATGGCAGTCCCACTGTGCCCAGCCTGTGCTAAGCTGTTATTTCTTTATTTTTACTTTACTACCAATTCTGTCTCATTTACGAGGATAAAAGACACTTTCTGTAATATTTACCCCAGCATCACAAACAGCTTTACAGGGAGAGCAGAGCTCCCTTTTCAGAGTTCAAGTGTGTTTTCAGTGATACAAAGCTACAGTGTATAAAAGCACTCGGCAAGCTAGAGGGAGAGAGAACGCGAGAGTGTCACTAGCTGGTCTTGAGTTTCTCTTGAGCACACAGGTCACAGTTGGAGGGTCTCGCTAAATTATTGATCAATAGAGGAGCAGAGAAAACAGAAACACAACTTAACACTATCCCCAAGCCTTCTCTCTCTCTCTCTCTCTCTCTCTCTCTGAATTTCTGTACTTATGTTCCCCTCTTGCTCCCTTTCCCCCTCTTCTCTTTCTCCTTTCCCTCTCTCCCTGTCTCGTCTTTCTCCTTCTGTCTTTCTCTTCCTCTCCATTTCACTCTCTGTAATGTGTGAGGCATGCAGCCTCTCAGATCCATCAGGCCTATGCAAAAACTGCACTGCACTGAAAAAAAGGCTTCCAAGTTCAGTTCAATTATTCAGCATCCCTCTGCAATGATGAATTATTGAGGTAAAAGCATGTTCCCGTATATGGCCTTGTAGTCCGAAGACACTAGCCATTCTGCAGATGGGTAATGGAGTGACTCCTGGATGGCATGGACAAACGGAGCTGCAAGGAAGTTGTTCTAACACAACACGGGTGCAAGTTAGAAGTGTGTATTATGTTTTAGCGCTTGATAGGACTGGTGTAGAGAAGGCACAGAATGTGTCATCACATTTCATAGTAAAGCCACATTATGAATGCATCTATGATGAATCATCTTCAAGAAGGAGTGTTGATGTGTCATGCAGTAAGGCTTAAAGCTGCAGTGCCACAATTTATCATATTTTGATTAATGAGTGGAAGAAGTGGAACAAACAACTTGTGACAAACCAGACAATCCCAATCAGAGTGCAAACTTCACTCTTGTTAGTCTCACCCATTTTGCTTTCTCTACGGCACTGTGAAATAATGCAGTCAAAGTGAAAAATCCCATCCCATAAATATCTGTTCAGTGTATATGTACCCCCATCATATCTGGTGAAGAGCAAAATGTATGTTATAAATGTATCTGTCATAAATGTATCTATCGTAAAAGTATGCCATAAATGTTTCTATCATAAATGTATCTATCATAAATGTATCATACATGTATCTGTCATAAATGTATCTATCATAAATGTATCTGTCATAAATGTATCTATCATAAATGTATCTGCCATTGGTGTCTGATGGGAAGCCGTGGTCCACTTTCCCTTGGCTTTGCGTGAGAGAGGAGGCAGATGATCCGATAAATTATCAATAACGCCCCTGTAAATCAAAGCCACATTGGCAGTGCAGCGCTTGGCGGCTCCCAGCGCTCCTCTCATCACCCATTCTCAGCAACTGCTCCCTGGCACAGGGCCTCAGCCAGACCCTGCCATCCTCCACAAGGTGTTTGAATAGACTGTTCAAATATTTTTACTGAACACCACTTTTTCTTTTTTGTCACTAAAAGGCCAGTGTATGTCTGTGCTTATTACTGGACAGTGACAAAATATTTGTTGTTTTAGGTCTGCTCTACAGTACAATGGATTTGAGACAACAAAACAATGTATAAAATAGTGACTATGTGGTGAGGGAAAAAAAAAATGGCTATTTTAATTCTGGATACTTATGTGTATTTTGGACAAACCGTACAGTAATCACAACTCATTCCAAGTGATACATGGCCAAAATGAACAGAATCTTACTAATAACTAATAATACTATTTTCCATTTTCATTCAGTTTTTCAGAAAATCGTGAAGATGGTTGAATCTGTGCAGTTCTGTTACTGTACACCTCAGCATCCTCAGTGAGCATCAGTGGAAAAAAGTGAGCTCCACTGGCAGCTATACAGGTCCATATCATAACGGTTCACAGATGAGGTGGTATTTTTTGGATTATGCTAGCCTTTTTTCTCCATCTTTTCACCATTCCATCTGGTACAAGGTAATCCTCACCTTATCAGTCTTTCACACTTTGTTCCTGAGGCTTCTTAGGTACCTTTTAGTAAAGTGCAGTCTGACCTTACCGTATTGAAGCTTACCTATGGTTTGCAACTTGTGGGAAGCCCTATTAGGTTATGCTAATGTATGTCTCTATCTGGTAGTACTTGAGACAGCTATGGCTACATCCTGGTTATTGAGTGTATTGGGAAATTGAGTATTGAATGTTTCTGAAGCTGGAAATGGCATTGTGGAAGAACTGACATTTTCACATATCAGATTTTGTATGTGACAGCCAAGACCAACCAAGACTACCCAGAGAACAATGACAAACCATGATTCACAGCCAGACTAATGACCCTTTCCCACTGCATGGTGGAAAAGAACCCGACTCTATCCACCTTTTGTGGTTTCACATGTTTTGGTACTACCTCTGTTGCAGTACCAAGTGAGCTGTGATGATGAAAAAAGGTAAAATGAAAACTGATTTTTCAGAGAGAATTGTCACTACACTGCTAGACATTTCACAGGTAACATCAGTTAGCTAGTGCTGTTGTTGTACTATATGTCAATGTTTATATTCAGTTGTCTTGTTGTCATTGCCATTTGATTTTGTAGTAGTTTACAGTAGTTAATGTAAGGAAGGCTTCAGTAACCCATGTTACCGAGCACCCTGTTGGTATAGGCAATACTGTAGTGGAAAATAAAATACTTAGTACCAAATGTGAGTTGGGGCAATAATATGCAGTTGAAAAGCAACTTACAAAAACATCATCAGGCCTGTCTACAGAAGTGGGGATAGAGCTGTCTACACTTAGGCCAGGAACACACTTACAAAGGTCTAATGAGCCTGCATCAGTGTGGACAAGCCTACATCAGAAACTACACAAGACCATACCCACCGTCTGAGGCAGACACAGATCCAACTGATGACATGAATGTCTTCTACTGTGTTAGGCTTTCAACAGTCTCTAGACATAGACTATAGACATAGACAGGGTTCACAAAAACCAATGAGAATTTGTTCAACCCTCATGTAGATGTAGATATAATGATCTGCGGAGTTGTGGGACGTTGTGTGCTTCAAATACTCCACTGTCATCCTTGGCCCAAAGAAACCCTCAATCAGAGGACTGAATGGCTCCAGGCCTGTCACTCTGGCATCTTTAGTCATGCAGTCTTTTGACTGATTGGTGTTGACCCAGCTGAAGAATGCCACAGGTTACCTGCTGATTCCCCTTAAATATGTGTACTGGAAAAAAGGTAAATGGATAATGTAGCTGGTTAATGGATGATGTGGCTGGCTACAAACTCTTTTCACATACACATACTCCATATTCCTTATCAGCAAAAGTGCTACTTCAAAAAATGGTAAGTTTTTGGTCATCGTCTGCTGTTGTATTCCGTGGTTTATCGGGAGTGTTTGCTGTTGCAAAGCTAATCTGTTTAGTGGATGATGCAGTCAACGTGGGACTGCACAAAATCCTGCAACACATTGACTGCCCAGGGACATACTGTATGGATCCTGTTTGTGGACTTAAGCACCATAATTACAGAAATACTTTTTTCCAAACTCTCATCATCAGCTCATAAGCTTCCTGACAGGCAGTGAACAACAGGTAAGTCTGGAGGAAGTTATGGGAATTCTGGTATAAGGACAGTCATCACTGGTGCTTCCCAGGGATCATCACCCAACTGCTCTCCTTCCTCTACACTAATGACTGATGTTGACTAGTGACAGCAGCTAAACTCCTGAAGTTCGCAAATGACCATAGATATGCCGATGAGTCTGTATATTGGTGGACGTTTGCTCAGGTGCAGTCACAACAACTTGGAGCTGAATACAGCCATGACCCTAGAGATGACAGTGGACTTTGGAGTATGTCCTCAGCACTGTTTCCCTCACAATATCCAACAGCACTGTGTCTACTTTGGAGACCTTCAAGTTACTGGGAACTACCATTTCCCAAGACCTGATGTAGGAGACAAACATCAACTCCATCCTCAAAAGGCCCAATAGTTTCTTTCCCCATCCATGTCCATCATAAACAGCTCTTTTCCTTAAATTGTTACCACCCCCTGATTCACATCTTCAAATACTGTATTGTACAAATACTCACACATTCTAATATATATATATATATATATATATATATATATATATATATATATATATATATATATATATATATATATTCTAATATATATTGTACATTGCCTATATATACATATATATATATATATATTCTAATATATATTGTACTATATATACTAGGAGCCATCTTTGAGTGGTGATCAGCAACCACAGATCCCAATCTCAATTCTCAATTTCTCCATATAAGGATCCGAACACAACATCTCTCTCTTGTGACTGGCTGGTTCTCATTGTTTACCTGGGGAGTGGAGTGGATTTAGAGCAGGCAGTGAAATTTGGGCACAATGATAAAAAGAACGGCCTTCAAGTATGACTCAGCTCCCTTCACTCTTACCAAAGAGCCAGTGAAAAGAACTGAATCTTTTTTGCGAACATAACATCACATGGCATCTTCACCAGTATAGATTCTCTGCATTGTGTCTGTATACTGCTTTACATTTTTTAAAGGTTGTTCCATATTTGTGCTCAATATTTACCTGTTTCCTGCTGGATTTCAAACTGTGTCTTCTCCAGCAGAATATGCACCACCTAGATGGGATCTGTGTGATATGAATGTGTCAGCATCTGTCACTCAGGGTCCATGCATTGTATAGTGAGTAGACATGTTTAGGTAAATTACAAAAATATAAGCTATTTGCAAACAAAATGTACCTACACACAAGAAAAAATGCAACTCTTCAATGTATTTCAGTGACAATGCAATATCAATTTTGCACTAGATTTATGCTGTGCTAGATATTGCAGAGAAAACAGGCTAGCTACACCTCATTGTCAACATTCAAAAATTTCAGCTTTTATTGCAATGGATTCTGCCATAAAGGTATGTCAACCAATGAGAAAAGAGATGGGCAGGCACAAGCTAAAATTCAAGATGGAGGAAAGGCTAATCAGTGTGGTGTTCTTTCCCAGTTTTTATGACTCCAGATTCCATAATATAAAGAGTCTCTGAAATAGGCAGCAACCTGGTAAATTGTGTCACTATATACCTAATATCAGATTAGTCTTGCACAAGTCTGTCCATGGTGTAATTGAAAATGATGTTGGAAGACAATTTACATCAAATGTTAGCTAGCTGGCTAGCTAATACAGTTCAATCTGTTGGACTAAATGTTGTAATTCACCATGCTGTTGCCTGTGGAAATTATTGGTATGAAAATACAGCTATTACTTTGTTAACTTCCTATTTTTCTCATCTGTGTATGGCTGTCACCAGCAAAAACTTCTTGTAATGGTCCATATTTATGCTTAATGTTCATGTTTCCTATTCAATTTCGAGTCCTGGATGGACAAGATCTGCAAGAGTCTACTGTTCCATCCATGCTTTGTCCAATGAGACAGCCTCACTCATTGCTTGGTGATCTACCGCTTGTCTCTGCAACAATGTATGCATCAACACTACATGTATTTGGTATCGTCCATTGCTAATGCCACTGCACTGAAATGTGGCTAGCTTGATTTCTTTGCGCGTACACATACTCTATATTCCCTATGAACAAAAAGGCCTCTTCAAAAATGTGAAGTCTTTGGTCACATTTACATTACATTTACATTTACGGCATTTAGCAGACGCCCTTATCCAGAGCGACTTACAAAAAGTGCTTCATTGTTTTACTCGGAACAAAATCTCTAGCTAGTTAGTTTAGGCTAACCATCTGCTGTTATTTTCTGCGGTTTGTCATGAGTGTCAATACACGCCCACATCTAAACAACGCTTGCTCCTGAACTGTTCATTTGGGTTTACCTGGTTTTTCAGTCTTTAATTCATTTACACAAATGTTTTGGCTTCATTATGACCTGCCTTACTGACATTCACACTAACTCATGTTAAGAGACAGTAGCAAGAGATGAAAGTGCCGTGTCTGGAATGAACTTTGTCATCCCTCCGGTGTATGAACTAATGATGTAATGACAGACATTTGGCCAAAAACAACTGAGCAGCCAGCTGTCCAATTACTTTGGGTCCCCCAGAAATAAGGGGAGGGACTCTCTGATGGCCCAGGATGTATTGTGGTGGGAGAACAACAAACAGAAGATGTGGAAAGGACAGGACAGAGCAAAGCAACATGTGAGATGTGGAGGGGATAGATTGCTAAAGGCCAGGAAGCCCTGACCACACTAACTGCTTTCCTCCCCATCACTCTGCCTGTAATGAGCGTTCAGCTGCATCCTAGTTCACGCGGGCCAGTGTAAGCGGGTCTTGTTAGCTCCTGATCTACTCAGGCCTGCACTGTTGTGTTAATGATGCATACCCTTTATATCTTATGCCGGGATTAATGGACGGGAGGTGCCACGTCATTAAATGCTTGCTGGCTGGGGGAGGGTAGAGGACATTACTGGGCCAAATCCCCAAATAGAAATAAAATATAAATTTATTGGCACCTACATACATGGGTTGGGGAGGTTTCTGACAGGTATGTACAGTGATATCCAGATACTCTGTTCAAAAGCCGAAGGGCTTACGCAGTCTTGCTGAGGGAGCCTGGGCATGAAAGACCCCCTGCAGAATGACCAGCCATGTTAAATGAAGTGTGAGTATTGACGTGATCACAGGAAAATCAATATGAACCTTTTAGGTCTAGTGATTTGATTTGCCGCCACTTTTATTTTCACTCGAGAGCCCTGCTTTTAGTTGTTCAGTTCAATATATGAAGCCCTCTTGTTATTATATTTAAACCATAAATGGGCTTTTGATACACCACAGGACTATTTGTATTGACATGTTTTGGGACATAACTAAAACAGCATGTTAAGACCTGATCGATGTGTGTGTGTGTGTGTGTGTGTGTGCAAGTGTGTCTATGCATGTGTGTATGTGAGTGAGTGTGTGCATGGGTATGTGTGTTTGTATAGGGGTGCGTGTGTACTCCCCACTACAGTAGATGGTGTGAGAAGCACGTGAAGTACAGTCTCCCCATCCATCCCCCAAGGACATGACGGTGGGAGGAAAGATGATGAAGGGAGAGGGGGTGGAGAAAAAAGAGAGAGGGAGGGAGAGAGGGAGGGGGTAGGTATGTGAAACAGAAAGCTTCATTAGCTGCTGATCCTCAGTTAGGCCTGTAACACAGCTTTCTAATCTGTGTGTTTGTGTCTGTACACAGGTGCATGTGTGTCTTGTGTGTCCTTGTATTACACTGTGTTTATAAATCTTTATTATTCTAGCAATTTAATTGCCTGTTGATAAATAAACACATTAAATTGTCTGTACATGTACCATAACCTTTCAAATATTTATGTTTTTACCATACATTTTATATTTTAATGACATACAATTTTTACATTTGGCCATGCATTTGGATTTACTGTGCCTTACATTTCACCATCATCATAAAAGCTGATCACTGAATGTTGCGGAAGCTCAACATCTCTCTACTAGTCTCCTCTCTAGAGATTCACGAGACCCACCATCAAACGCATCTTAACTTCACCCATACCTGTGTGGTTCAGTTCAGCCTCCTCCTGATCAGAGAGCAAGCTGCAGCCGATCCTGAAGGGCTTAAAGCACAGCAGAAAGGCTGACTGGTTAGCAACAGATCTCAGTTCAAGATTTGCAAGACATCAGGACTAGGACGAGAGCTAAAAACATCACCACAAAGCCCAGACACCTAGGGAGGAATCTGTTTCAGTCCCCTCAGGTACAAAACCAAGATCCTCACCCAACCCGAGTGTCTTTATTGTTTGGTCTTCTTTGGGTTTGCACTTTTGCTCATTTCACAATATATGTTCTTGCACTGATCTGTTTTAAGTTAAATCCCAGTGTAGTGTGTACATTTGTCAAATAAAATGATTCTGTTTCTGGTAACAAGCTAACTACAAGTACACTTTTAAAGATGTTCCGAGAATTTATATATAGCAAGGACTATCTCTGAAAATAAATTGGTTTTTTTAATTAAACTGTCATTTAGTACAGATAACTTCTCTAGTATTTATTCACTTTATTCGATGTTTTCCAATGTTTCAGTCTAAATTCAGCATACATGCCTTTTAAATTGAGTATGGTGTTCATGAGAAAATTGCTCATTTTCATGTCAGCATAAATTTTAATTTAACCTCCTCATGAGAAGCCCACCATTAGTTTCTCAGTGATATTGAGTGTTTTGGGAACAATTTTCAAAGAATTTTCCAAGGACCCACTGGTTATACACTTGTTGTGGTCCGATAAGCCTCTTTGCCTTTGCACGTGCTCCGCTAATTAAGAACTCATTTAGCTCTCCTGCTCTATGCTGGGCCTGAAAGCTAATGTTTCATCAGCAGTAGTTTTCCAGCCATTTGAATTGAAATGAAAAAATTGTCTTTCTTTTTGTCAGTTATAAGTGTCAGTTATATTTTCATGCATTATTTGTTCATATACACTATATATATATGGTATTTATTTACATACATAAAGGAAACAGATAAGTGGTCTGCTGCTTAAATATAGAAAGAACTATGAAAATACAGTAAAGAACCATTAACTACAATATTAGGATTATACAAGCTTTATAAGATGTTCTGTCAGGGGGATCAGGTTAAAGGATCCAAACTCCAGCAACTTGATGAGAGCAAAGGACATCTCACAACTTCTACTAAGCTTGCATGATTAGAAAAATTGAAACAAAATACAATAAAGGAAGGCTAATCCTACATCTATCAGTCCAACCGGGAGTATCGCTTTCTTCAAACTGTGTGTTGAACAGCCATGGGGAAGAAGGGCTGGGGCTGACTGCAGGGTTGCAAACAGCCTCTTTCGAAATTAAGACTACTGAGGACCTGAGGAAGAGATGTACAATAGAATATATATTCCAGATTAATGAATGTCTGGAATTAATATTTCATATGCTAGACCTTGTGGTGAGCAGCAGATATCTGAGAATGAACAGGTGATAAGATTACTGAGATAACATTAAAGTTCCTCACTGAACGGCCTGCTTATGGTAGGCAGAGGTCTCAGATGAAGAAAAAACTGCATAGAAAACATAAATAATAGACATAACCGTGTAAACATGTCTGAGATTTGGATTTAAAGGAAGGGTTAAAAGGATTGCAGGAAGATGTCATCATTAGAAAAGACAGTTCAATATTCCAGTCACAGGCCATAATGTAAAGAGTGTGTGTTTCAGTGGCACAAAAGTGTTAAAAAATAGCAGATAGTACAGGGAGAAAAACAAGCGTAGCGTGGTAGCGTATTACCACCTGTACTGATGCGCCCAAAGCCCAACTCCTCCTGTTGCGCCTATGCAAGGCCTTGTCTGTCGATTTCTCATTTGATGCAGTTTGACTCCAGACATGTCATCAGGTGCTCATCTCCGGCTCAGGCATGAGCCATCAGCGTGCTATGTCAGGCATGGAGAGGCAATCACTGCAAGCCAGCGCAGTATTTATTTATTTATAATCCCTGACTGACAGAGCCATGGAGGGAGAGTACGTGTCTGTGGGGTGTTTATCTGCCTGGCCTGATGTCACTGAGGCTCTGATGGAGCCCCCTTCCCCCTCCCCCCAGAGGTTTGGAAAAGGGGTGTGGGTGTATTCGTATGCACGTGTGCATGTGGGTGTACTAGTCATACAGACACAGGGACCGAGGCAGTGAGTCAGCCAGGAGGAGTTTGCGGCGGCGAGGCAGTGGACTGCAACACTGAGCACAGCGGCGAGAAATGCTGTCCCGTCTAGCGACGTGCCTGAGTAAAAAACATAAAGAGTGATACGTGAGCGGCACCCGCCGTGCCCGGGACCGCCACACCAATCATTTGGAGGAGGAGAGAGCTGAGGCCGATCACTGCCCTGTCAAGGAGATGTGTTATTCAATGGCTGCCGCTTATCACATGGCGGGTTCGTTCAATCGTGCACGGAGCCATGGACCTTGAAGTGATGGACAATCATATGGCCCCAGGCAGAGAGAGAGAGAGAGAGAGAGAGAGAAGCAGAGTGAGAGGAGAGTGAGTTGGGAGATGAAAGAGAGACACCGAGAGAGACAGAGACCAAGAGAGAGAAGTGCAGAGAGAAGGAGAGAGAGAGTAACAGAGGCAGACGCAGAGAACAGCAACGAGAGCCAGACAGCTAGAGAGAGAGAGGCAGTTCTGAAGACAGCATGGCTCTTGCCCTGTTTTTCAGCTTTGTCTTCACTCCCTAACAATGTCTTTTCAGGGCCTTGACACCTAGAGTTGGTCCCCATTACTCATCATAATTCCAGTTTAATGAGCTGGGCAAGTCATATTTAAGGGAGTAGTTAGATTACTTATTAGGAGTGTTGACACCCTTCTGCAGTAGTGCCCAAAGTAATTACAATATAAGACCACAAGAAAATCAATGCTCGTTCCTTGATTTCACTAAATAAAATGTCATGTCAAATAAAATCCAGTCCAGAAAAAATATATACATGAATTTAGAAAATATATACATATAAATGTATATAAAGGAATATTTATATAGTTTATTATAAATAAACTATTAAAAATAAACTATTAAAATAAACAAACAAACAAACATATATAACAGACATAACCGTGTAAACATGTCTGAGATTTGGATTTAAAGGAAGGGTTATTTATTTAATACACATTTCATTATATATATTTGTTTGTTTGTTTTAATTAGAAGAATATTTTTCAATAATTGGTACATATGAATTAATCCTGATAAATTTGCAACAGATAGAAAATACATTCATTATGGTCTTATGTTTACTGAAAAGGGAGATGCTAAACTGAACAAAACAGCAAGAGACCAAAGGTCTGAATCTCTGGGTCTCCACCTACCGTCTGTCCTGTACTTCATTTTCTTAATGTTTAAAAAAAAACAGACCCGCCAGTCTTCAGTCTACGGCACGCGCACACTTCTGACGCCCCTGCCAGGCTAAGGCTGTAGTTGTTGCTTCCCAAACTTAGCTTGGGAGAGACAACCCTAATCAGGTTGCTTGGGAACAAAAAGTGTTTAATGTCCTAATGGAGAGACAGAGTTCCACTTTTAAAAAGCCACACATTACTTGGGAAGTGACTTCTGTGTGTAGTTACCTGAGCGCCGCTGGTTTATTTTTACCTCCCTTCGTCCCTCCTCATTCTTTAGTCGCTTCGGGAGATGGCGTTAGTTTGGCTTCATCTCTGACAAAAGATAAATGAGCTCGGGGTCTGTGGTGATCCACTATGGCTGCCAGGGGGTTCCAAAATAGCAAACTATTTTTCATAACAGGCCAAGTGATATGGAGTGCGATGCAGCAGGCGGGCTAACATTTACCATCGCCGAGTATATGTGGGGATTGGATTTCTTCTTTTCCGCTTTCGTTAAAGTTTACTCGGGAACTAAAGGCTGTCCGTTCGTGTAGAAGGCTATTGCAAAGAGCAGTATGAGCTAGTGCCGCTTGTCGCCTCCCTACTTTGAAATCCAGACAGTCAGTATCCACTATAAACGTACAAATTATTTACTGCGATCAGTGACAATAAAATTGATCAGAAAAGCAATGCTATATGTTCTTACAAAAATTGCTACGCGCCTGTCAAAGCATGCAAGAGTCCTTTCTTTTCCCACCCCGTGGTGCACCTTTAGAATGCTGTCCTGTAATTAATGTGGGGATGTAGAGCAGCTCAAATCCTTTGATAACCTCTGTTCTACACCCCAGATCTGTTCATTAATCACCTTCCGACGCGCGCGCAGAGGCGGCGATAGGAAAACACGCACAGAAACACATGAAAAGCGGTGATATTTTCTCCCCCCGTTCCTTTTCTAACGAAACTGTCCTGTGTCAACAGGAGCTTCCAGCACCAACGCTGCCATCTAAAAGAATGTTTCTCCATTTAAATGAGCACTGGTGAGTAACGGAGTAGCTTTGAAGAGGCGAGCGCCAGGCACAAACAAGAACTGCAGCTCCGTCCTGTGTTCGGGAGAAGCCGCTGACACCTGATGGGTGATCAAACGGCACGCGCCTCTCTCCTCCCAATCCTCATATGTGCTCAGCTTTATACTATTCTCCTTGCGGATGAATCGGCAGACCATGTTACTGGATAACCTCTACACAAAATATTTACCGACGCTTCCATCGCTCCATCTATTTTACGGTCCTGTGTTCCTACGGTGTGCGGACTTGTTTATGTGTTCCTGCTCTGTCCTAATCATAAAAGCGGGACTTTCAGAGGGTTTCATAGATAGAACGTGTTTGCTCCTTGCTCATTTTTATACGCGCCAGTGTAACAATGAACCCGTGCAATCAGAAAAGCAACAATAGCTTCCTGTTTGCAAAAGCTGGTTCGAAATACAAGCGCCGATGCCTATTAAAGGTAAGGGTTTATTTTAGCCTTACAGGTAAAAACTTTAAAAGTCCAGCTTGGTGTTTTAAAAGTGGTGGCCCTGATAGTTGGCCTGCTAAAACGCTGGAGAAAGTGCTAAGAGATGTTCAAATTGAAGGACAAAGCTTTACAGGCCAAAAGTCAACAAGTTTTAAAACTCAAAGCTCCTAGCATGTCCTTCTTCATTTAAAACTTCTTGCATGTCCCTTTTTAGCAGCAAATTACATTAGCTCATAAAGGTGCAAGAAAGTCATTCAAAGCACCTGAGTGCATCCATGATGAATCTTCAGTCTTAATGATTAATCACCAAACATGACCAGCCCACAGTAAGTGTTTTTGATAAGATTTCTCATGCCAAGTCATATTTTTGGCTTGTGACCATCCACAATCCTGTGATATGATTTGACTATTGAAAAATATAGTCTTGTTTTTAAAAAGTGATAAATCGTTCTATTTAAATCTGTGGAAATGTTTTTTTTAGAGCTAAGATTTTAAAAACTATGCTATATGCTGAATTGTATGTCTTATTCGTTACACGTCCATATAGTTTCAAAACGTTTAGCGATCTGCAGTTTTCGCATTTGGTACCTACATTTCAGATAATATTCAGATGATCTCCTGCTTATCATTGAAGGTCTTTGGCTTTTCTTAAGCAGCTACCTGTTCTAACACACGCGGATCCGTCTGTGTGGGGATCAGACATTAGCAGCAGTAGCAACTCTGTGGTGAATGACTGAGCTCCAGTGTTATGGGGCAGTTCAGGTGGAGGCTGGCAGCCTGGGCACACCTGGACCTGCAAGCAGATGGTAGGGGCTGAGCGAGGTTACGCAACACCATGCCCAGCCATATGTCTCTGAACAGCACGGAAACTTCTGGAAGCAGCGAGAGCCCCACAGCGACTGTGACCCAAGTGGGAGCGCAGGCCAAATGTGCTTTGCGCCGGTCCAAAAGCAGGTGTTGGCCAACTGGTTTTCTGGTCGTTTCATTTGGCGGATGCCTGGAGAGCAAGCAGCGAGCCCCGGTGGCTGCAGGGCTGAGCCGCTGACCTTTAGCTCAGATCAGCAGTGCGAGCAGCCAGAAGGTCCTGATGTTTACAGGCCTGCCTTGAGTTGATCCCGCTCTCAGTGGGAGAAATCTATTATTCTAAGAAGTTTAATATGTCAATATGCAGATTTAATATGTCAATATGCAGATTTTTTTTTTTTGTCAGGCATTTTCAGGTATTTCTGTTTTCTCCTTTGGGATCTTGAGGAAGAAGAGGAGAAGCATGTGTTTAAATAGGATCTACATGAATTAAAAGCTTCCAGTGTTCTTAAGAATTTGTCATAATGAAAGTATGAAATACATACGACGAAATCAAACAGAAAAGCTTAAAAAGGCATTTTGGCATGCCTGTATTTGTAACATTGAACTATTCACTAAGATAAAGACTTAAGCAGTCTCAGAGCTTTTCACTAACCTTTTCATGGAAAAACTCTTTTACTGGAAACTTTGACTGTAGAAACAGAGAGAGTGTGTGAAGGAGTGGCAGTAAAACGTGTGAATGTTATTGTTGTGTGCTGGTGTGTGCACGTTGGTTCAGCGTTAATAGAAATAAATACACAGGTCAACCAAACATACAAAGCTTGCAGAAAATGACTGAAAAAAATGCAACATGGAGTAATATTTCAAGTCATTTAATCTTGTTAATCACCATAGCTGAGCAGCTCCTCCCCCCACACTCCCCACCCCCTAAACACCATGCCAGTGTGGCAGTAATGTTATTGCCAGCCCAGCCTGAGAGGACTGCTGAAGTGATGGATGACCAGTATTACATCAAGGTGACTTCCACTCCCTTCCATCGGCTGGAATGATCAATAATAAGAAGTACATTTAATAGGGGCAACTTAATGGTTAAACAACAAACAAACAGAAGCCCACATTTGTTTGCACTTATTAGTGTATCTCTGTGTTCACGTGAACCTGTTTGAACCAAGAAATTTAGTGATCATCATCTTTGGTTTCATCACGTATGTACGGTGTATACAAAAATGTAATAATTTTAACAAAAATTATATTTGACAGAGTAGACAGTTCTACTGTGTTTTAACTTGTTTTTTTCTTTGTCAGAATCTCATGATCATATTTTGGATTCACTCACGAGATTAGCTGAATTAAGATCTTGCCTATCTGACACAGACTGCTCTGACGTGTGGAGTGTTAACTAGGGCTGAGGAGAGGTGCCGGATATGGGCTGTGGCAGATGTTTATTGCTCACTTATAATAGCCGAGAGCCTGAGGCACAAGTGTCAGCTGCAGAGTGCTGGAAACCCCCTCTGAACTAGTGAAGAGTCGGGATATCTATGCCAGTTACTCACACCCCCCCCCCACCACACACGCACACACAAACACATAGACACCCACACAAACACTCACACAGATACATACAGACTCACACACAGAGATACATAAACACACGCACACATATGCTCTCAGCTGGGCTATTTGCAGCAATATTGACTTGAGGGGTGATTTCCCATGGCTAAAGCACGCTGAGTGAGAGCAGTAGGTCATGTCACACTAAAAAAAAAAAAAAAACATTCAAACAATCACTCATTCAGGCAGTCCGAGCAGTGGGGCAGCTTTGCATAATTCTGCTTCAGATATCCTGGATTTCTTGGCAGCGGGTAGATTGTAGCATGTAGACTGCATCACAGGGTCACACCAGCTGCAGTTCACAGCAAGAGAGCCCCTCTTACCCCAGCTCCGCTCTGACCACTTGGCCAACTGCACCCTCCCCATCCTGATTTACACACACATGTGCATTTAAACACACATGTGCATTTACACATATAAAGCAGGCACTGCCTAAGGGCTACAGCATATCCCAGCGTCCAACCAGAGAATGACCCACCTGTGAGGACACAAATAACACATCAAATGTTTCGACTCATTTTACACCCTTCACACTTTCTCTCTCTGTCTTTCTCTCTCTGACGGTCTCTCTCTCTCTCTGTCTCTCTCCCTCTGTCTGTTTACTCCTGTGTGGTGGTTTAATCACTGAAGTTAATATGTTCCAGCTGAAAGGAAGTCCCACGAGTCCTCCAGATAAATTTTGTTTTTTAACAAATAAAAAAGAGAACACATCAGGAAATTATTTTAATTTGAAAACAGCGAAGGACGCGTTTGTGTAAAGCAGACCCAGCTGACGTTTCTGCATGGTACGAAGCACCGTGTTACAGACAGCCGTATTCCACATGACTGCATACAATGACTGTACCACACGGGACACTTAGCAGATCAGTGCAGCCTTCAAGTTAAAATATCAAAAAGGCTTTGATTGAAATATCATTATTAAGTATCATTATTTTAAACATGACAATATTTTTTAATAAAAATAACAATGCATGATAATATTACCTTCACAGGTCATGGTGGCTATCCTCCCACCTTAGATCTAAGTGAGAACTGCAATGTTTGTTCAGAACTAGTGCTAGCTGTAATACTTCTTACAGTATTCACACTTCGGGGCTTATAGTAAATGTGTTAGAACCACAATATAACACATTATATGCTAATTTTTTCCCTTATATTCTAGCTTCCTTTTTCTGAAGCCACACCCCCCACATTTCATCAGCCATTCTTGAGGTATTTTTAGCTCTTCATTTACATATCAAAATAATGACTGAAACATTGCGATATTGAAAAATTATGTCATTCAGCACTAGTGAAACATCAGATGGAAACAAAACTCTGTATCAAACCAGATCAACCATTTCAGATACTGGGTTTCTAACATTCACATTAATATCTCACCTCATACTTTATAATGTAGCTACCATCATGCTATTTGACAACAAAATATAATTCATAACATTTCATGCATTATTAAAGCTACAAACACTTTGATAGGCAGGAAGGCTGGTTTCTCTGTCCTATAACCCAGCAGGACATCTCCGAAGCCAGCAAGACCCATGAGCTGACCATATGTGTCTTGAGTCTGCCGAGTTCAGATATCAAATAAGAGGAGACAGAGGGAGTCCCAGGACGAGGCAACAAATAGCCAAAACGGCAGCATCTCCCCTCCCTGAGAAGATTAGGCAAACCCTGGGGGAAGGTGATGGATTCTTCTCCTTACCTGCCGTGAGAGGACCAGATGCTGGAGAGAGATTCTGCATGTCATGAACAGTAAAATATGAGAGCTTGTTTCACCAGCTCACAAAGTTCTGGAGCTCTGGAGTTTTAGGAACTTCTCATAGACTTAGTAAAGGGGGGAGGAGCAGAATGAGGGACAGTACTGGGCCTCTGGGTAAATGCCAGCCCCACTGTCTGGGCCATAGCTCTTCACTGGAGGATCTTAAACAGAGGTTTCACATGCCCATGTTTGTATTAGAGGTAACTCATTGGGAAAGATGATTGAATTGTAAATTTGCCCGGTGTGGGAATAATAAAGGACTGTTTTGTCAAAGCGTGCAATGTTATGTGAAATTAAGAAATTAAATGTTTACTTTTATGAGCTGTGCCGTTTTAAGGTGAAATAAGCCAAATGTGATGGAGCTGGACACAGAGCCATGTGGTTCAAACCTCTGCAACACCGATTCTTAAACAGAAAAGACAGAAGGAAAGAAAGACAGAAAGACGGCAGCTGATTTTTAAATGCCATTGTGGTCTGATGTGGGCCTGGTTGTCCAGACACCAGTTAAGCCTAGTTCCATCCTATGAAAGTAAGAAGTGAATGTGATTTATTGGAAAACCGGAGGGTCCTGAATGTGTCCTGAAACCTGCCCTCAAATTTGCCTTCAAAGTTTAAAAAAGAAAAAAAAAGCTTACAATTTCCAGACTCCCGTTCCCTCTTGGCAGGATGATATGCACACCATGATCTGTTATCACTGCTCCGTGCCATCAGCTAATGCATAGTTTATTTAGCCGAATGGGCATTAGGTTTGTATTGAAGGGAAGAGGGGCAGAGTTAAGACTGATTGGGTGGCGCTGGTGGAGGTGGAGGCTCAGTGCTGTGAGTTATGGACGTCCAGCCGAGAGGAGCCTCTTCATTAGGGTGCTGATTAAAATTGATGGGAGCCTGAGGAGTCTGGGCTGGGTCTGGCTCCCCTGAGCACAGCTCACATTCTCTCCTCATTTATTTGGGAGTTTGTGTTGATCAATAAAAGGTGCCCGCTGCTCACCATGAGGTCTGGCTGGGAGAAAGAGAGAGAGAGGAGAGAGAGAGAGGGAGAGAGAGAGGGAGAGAGAGAGAGAGGAGACAGAAGCAAAGCCTCACAGTATGTCTCGTAAGTGAACGGAATGCTGGAGATAGATGGAAGTTGGGAAAGCAGTGCTAAGAGTGCCCTTTTACCACAGCAGAATCGCAGAACTACACTATACGGAATATGCGAATATATTCTCTGCTATATATGGAATATGTGAATGTTGTATTTGCTATTACACTATATGGAATATGTGAACATATTCTCTGTTATTAGACTATATGGAATATGTGAATATATTCTCTGCTATTATACTATATGGAATATGTGAATATATTCTCTGTTATTAGACTATATGGAATATGTGAATATATTATCTGCTATTAGACTATATGGAATATGTGAATATATTCTCTGCTATTAGACAATATGGAATATGTGAATATATTCTCTGCTATTAGACTATATGGAATATGTGAATATATTCTCTGCTATTAGACAATATGGAATATGTGAATGTATTATCTGCTATTATACTATATGGAATATGTGAATATATTCTCTGCTATTAGACAATATGGAATATGTGAATGTATTATCTGCTATTATACTATATGGAATATGTGAATATATTCTCTGCTATTCCTGATAATATTTCTCTAATGCTGCAGCCTATACACAGACGTTTGGTCAAGCTGCCAGGTGACCCTTTGCATTTTATGGACTTTATACTTTTCCACCTTCTTCTAATCTCTTTAAACCCCTTAATCTCAGTCAATAATCTTTTTTCATATACTCATGAAATGTTGCACCATATCTGCTTTGTTTGCAAGGCTGAAGGTTACTTTAGAATCATTCCTTTCATGCTGCTGTGTTTCCCAGTAATTACACACATAACACACAGTGATGCCCTGGTTCGGTTTGTATTAATAGTGCCCATTCTTATGTATTATTAGAGGGACTCTAAGTGGACTTCAGTTGAGTTTTTGTTGTATTGATCTGAATTATTGCTGTAATTAAAATGTGGAATATGAACACCACCTCCCCTCTTCTCATCACCTCACACACACACCCATAGACACAACACACTTATGTAATTACTGTAGGGAACATGAATTAATTTCAGAGAGCTGGACAGTGGCCAGTTTGTGAAGCGTGGTTATTGAATCCCGTTTATCCGAGGCCTCTTTGTTTGGCTAGGCTGAGATCTGCTCATTAGTTTAGGCAGGAGGGGCAGTGTGTCCACTGCCTATCAGCAAATAAAAGCAGATGGTGATGTAGAGCGCACTTTTAGAGGAGCCACTGTAAAGATTCATTTACTAGTGACACGCAACAGGAAATAAAAAGGGCTCCGTCTTTGTGATGGGACTCCGGGATAGCGGTTATTGTCTCTGCTCACATTTGTGTGCTATGAACACGGCCTTCTCGCATTCAGCAGGATCAGTCTGTCACCATGTTGCCCAGAAGAATCTCCATTAGGAAACCTGAGTATTATGTAAGGGTGAACGAAGCATGGAGATGAAATGGTAGATATTGAAAGAAGCAGTGAAGGAAAGCAATGGATGGACCTTATGGCTGGACACTGCCTGTCTTTTCTACCTGGGACAAAATGGCTGATGACCGTGTATTGGTAATATTAGGAAAAAGCTTGTTATCAAGCTTCAGTCATCAATTTACAACACACAATGCTGCTTACTGCACGGAAATGTCACACGAGCCAGGGCCCTCCCGACTATTACCAAATTACCAAATGAACATTTACAACTACAGGACACAAAAAAGATGTGCATGTATTCCTGGCTGTGCCTCTGAATTTCCTCCCACCTCTTTAGACTACAACACAGCTCTTGGGCATATCCTTCCCCTGAGGGATGGTGTAAGTGGCCATCTAGTTCTGTATGGCCAAATTTGACATGGAACTGGTAACTCCAGGCAGTGTGGTGGGCTGGAGCGTGGCGTTCATCGTGTTCATTAACTCATCCTCGTGGCTTTCCCCATCACCTTCTCCCGCCTCTGCTTTGGCTCCAGATCCTGTGTGATCCTTATCCACTTAAAAAATAAAGTAGCAACTGCAACTGAAGGCAGTGGGATGGAAAAGAGGCTTCAGATCACAAGGGCTGATGAGTTGTTATCGCTCAGATATTTGGAGGGGATTTTCCGTTCTGCCTCTGCTTAGGGCATCCTCCAGAAACCCAGACAAACACATCCTGAAGCTATCAGTGGAAAATCGCTCTGAGCTGCGATAATAAATAATAGTTATCAGAGTTCGCAGGCAGCTCGTGTCAATCAGACATGAGGGTGTGGAAAAGGCGAAGTGAAATAAACATGAATCGCGGCAAGAGCTCAAAAGTGAGTTATATTAAGCTGGCTCCTTGAAGCTTGCCATCCAACCTCTTTACCCCTAGTGTGTCTGTTCTAGAATGGCACAAAGCAAGGGCTGGGAGAAGATGCTGTCTTTTTCATCTCTCTGCTTTTTGTTAACATGTAGGAAAAGAGAGAGTGAAGCAGGAGGAAGAGAAAGGAGCCCAAGAAGGGAAAAGGGGTGGGTGCAGGGTATTGGACCCAGTCCCTCTACACCCAATTAAAGGAATATTCTGCTCAAAGCCCCAGCCTGGCAACATGTGTTCTGACATTTGTCTTCCTGAGTGTTGTGATTTACCCTACCATGGAGCTAAAGGCTAAATTAGCAGCCCGCCCAGCTTCACAGAGCACGGGCTAATATCTGATGGGCTGGCTTTGTCAGGAGTCATTGTGCAGGCAGAACACAGCTCCCCAGGCACGCATCTATTAATGCCTCCAATGGCCAGATGAACGCTCCATCCAGGCAACGGGAGAGTGTGTGAGATATACTCAGATACATTTACGCAGCCTGGCTTTCTTACAGTTTTCAGCAATGATCATAGTAATTGTAACTCGTGGGTAATGGATTTATGTCCCAGATCAGTATTAGCTAGAAGAATCTGCCCAGACCAAAGCAAATTCAGTAGTTATGAACTCCATATCTCCACTGAATATCACTGTGATGTTGTAAATACTAAAAATGCATTGTAGCTTTGCATATCATTGCCATGGCTGGCAATTTGAAGAAAACTGCAGTCATTGAGATTTAGGATGTGCACTGATTGATTTGCCAGATTTTGAACCACTATTTCAGTCATTTGTAATGTCCTTTCAGGAAGTCTTCAAAGAGGAAGCCAAACGCATGCACATTGTGGAAACATTCCGATAGCCTGTTGTCATCGCCATGGCCCTGAAGAGCTTCGACGAGGTATTCGCTAGCATAACCATTCTACATAGTGTCAGTTTGTGGCATTTCTGAGGCTGCATGAGCCTGAGCATGAGACAAATATAATTTTCTAAAAAAAATGCCCACTTTTTTTTTTCATATCAGAGCTTCATCCATATTCTATTATATGCAGAGTAACTGCATCTGGAATTGCTATAATATCCACGGACCTGTTAATTCCCACACACAGACGCACACAGACTCGTACACAGACACACACACACACTCTCACACACCTTCACTGCCTTACATTCGTGGAGTGTGGTGCAGATAGTAGGCCATGGCGTGCACCTTTCGGGAGAGTGTGTGTGTGCTCTCGCAAGGTGAGACACAGCTAGAGGAGAAGGCAGGCTTGCGGTCAGTGGGGAGTGAGTGTGCCGCGGGGAGAGGCTCTTAACTCCTGTCAGGCACAAATAACCACGCCATTTTTCACCTCCTGATTTTGAGCCCGGCAAGTCTCCCCAGTCATTTGAACTCTACACACACGCCATGATTCAATTCAGACTCCGGACACTTCGAGAGGCACGAGAGCAACAGATCTGAAAACAACACCTCACGATGGACGGCGCGCCCCTCTCTTCGCGAGCTCTGTGTGTGCTTCTTCAGCTGCGATAGCTGAATCTCTTAACACTACTTTTTATTATTATTAATATTTTCCATATTGAAAGATAAGAACTTCTATTCAAATTCCATTAATTACTCATATGCTATTGTTTATTGCCCACTGCACTGAATAAAATACATGGTCAGTGGGCGTTGTGGTTCATTGTGTAGAGTTTGCGCACATGTTTGTTAGATGAAGACATTGCCTTCTGAGTGCTCTGCTGAGATCTTTGCCAGAGCTCTGAGAGCTGCTAGGTGGTGCTGTTTGGTAGGACTGCTCGTCACTCAGGCCTTCCTGAGCTTGTTGTCTTCTCCTTCTATCACTCATCATCACTGGCCTGTTATCACTGCTGGTCCAGACTAAACATATTATCCATTCAACGTTGACAGTGACAGTACTTACTTGATACATTTAAGTCCGACCCGTGTGTGTTTTTTAACAACAGATCTCTTCACTAAATTGTAATGTGTGCGCGCGTGTGTGTGTGTGTGTGTGTGTGTGTGCATGTGTGTGTGTGTATCAGGTCTCTCTCTGCCATGCATCACATCAGTCATAGCTTTGAACTGCCACAAATGTGTCACTCTATCTCTCAGTGAGATGCGTCTGTCAGATCAGGATCTTATACACATTCATTCCCTTCTGTATTCACTCTGCATTCTCTCCATCATTCCAAACCTTCATTTTCTTTCCATGAATGAATAATACACACCTCATATGGCAGTTAATGGGTTTGTTTGTGCAGTAATAAGATGTAAGAAGCATCACTTCTATTCCTATTGGTGTTCTGTTTGCACTGGTACCATACAGTGCTGTCTTACTCCTATTGTGATATGTGACACATTTTCAGAACATTAATACCAAATTAGCACAGTATAATGAATATTGTCTATACAACATATTAAACATGCACACTTGCTGATAGAAACTATATATACACAAACTCATTTTTGTGTTAGACATTCCCCGTGGAATGGTCACCTTGCACCCACAGGTCAACTAATATCTGGGCTTTTTGGCCTTTTTTGGTCAGTCCAGCACTGCCAATGACATGGATGAAAACTCCAGCAACACTCATACCAGTGCAACGTCCACTGCCATATCACTGCTGTGGTGACAATGGCCCAAATAACAACTGAAAATGTCAGAAATTGACCAGTGATGAACAGGATAGAGTAGCTGACAGTGGCAATAGCTACATTCCATAGTTACACATCACTAAAATTAATCGAGTCTTAAGATAGATGTACCTTTTGCTCACTAATTTTCTATGAAATCCAAAACAATCTGAATATTTCTTCATGTTTCCATTATGTCTTATTTACCACAAAATCATCAAAACCACCCATTTATTCATTTATTTAATAATAATTTAATTGACTTTAATTATAATTAAACATCCTGTTTCTCTGGAAATATGTTTCATGCTCTATTCTCTCTCTCTCTCTCTCTCTCTCTCTCTCTATATATATATATATATATATATATATATATATATATATATAACTCATGATGCTGATTTGCTGATTGCATTCTTATAGTATCTTACATTATTTTTCATTACATTTATTTTATCCAAAAAATTATGCTCATGTCAATATTTTAACCAAGTTATTTTTGTCCATAATATCTTTATACCTTTATCATTTTGCATCACTCTATAGAATTTTAGTCATGCACTATTTTTCCAACCCTGATAAAGTGTCGGTAACATGACAGGGCAGTGCCGATCGATAAGGAGCTGTAAACCCGTGCTGAAGGGTGTCCTGTCGGCGAGCCTGTGCTGTCCTCTTCCTGTGCTCTCTTGATTTGAAATATTGTCTTACATAATGAGGGAGAAAAATAGCGCGTCCGAGCAGGCCTGCGCAGGTGTCAGCTTAATCAATCATTTTTAAATACAGGCAGGCGTGGAGAGCCTCCGCCTCCCATCCGCTACATCCTTCCCCTGCTCAGGCGGAGCACGGCTGCGGTAATTCATCATCACTCAGAGAATGAAAGCGCTGCTGTATCACACTCGTCCTTGCCTCTTCTCCGCCTTAAACACAGAGGTGGGGTGGGGCAGGGGTTGGGGTGGGAGGGGCTGCGAGTGACGGGCGCTTGATCAGTGGTGTGAGGAAGGAGACTTTGAGTTTTCCCTTGACGGTTTCTTTCTTTTTTTGTTCATTTTCTTTCTTTTGCCTTTTGCGGTTTTTCTTTTTGCTCTTTTGCTCTCTCTCTCTCTCTCTCTCTCTCTCCCAATCTCACCGTCTACCTGTCTCTCCTTCTCCCCTCTCTTGCTCTCTCATTACGTCGCTCCCTCTTTCCTTCCTCCTCTGTCTCTGTCTCTCCCTTCCTCTGTCTGTCTGCCTGCCTGTCTATCTCTTCTGTGCTCCACTTTCTCCCCTTCCATGCCCTGCCACTGAACTTGAGAGAGAAAAGAGGAGTGTTGCAGTCAAGGTGTTGGGCTCGGATAGCTGTAGGTCAGAGGGGTGGAGCAACCCAGGAGAAGGCTGACCGAGTGCGGGATGAGAGGGAATAGGCCTCATCGCAGGGAAGAGCGAACACTCCACCCCGGCTTCTCCCTCTGGAAGCTGACCTCCATCACGCTTCGTCCAATTGTGCTGTGGGCACTCGGGATTGTGGGAGGCTGAGTGTACCTTTGTCCGTCTCATTTCAGTTGCTCGAGTTTCATGGAGAGGAAAAAAAACAAACGTCCTTTCTCTCATCATAAACGTTTGAATGCCATTCGGAGTGTCAGTTTGAATGACTGCAGGGAAAACCTGCAAAGGATGGTCATGTCCACTGTGAGCAAAAGAGAACCAGACACTTGATAACTTTCCAGATATGTGGGGCCAGTCTCACAAAGGGCTGAGTGGGCGGGCAGGTCATGAGAAGTCATTATTTAGTCAGGCATCCTTCGTGAAAAGCTCTTCGCTGGTTGGACTGTTTGTCGCTTCCATTTGTTTCACAGTGAAGCTCACACAGGTCACACCTCACACTTGTGTGATGGCAGACGCGTAGTAAGCAGTGATAGATCATGTGAGTGTCTCACACAATCTCCCCTTTTCGCACACGCACGCACACACACTGACATTTAAAGCCCACGTCTGGCTCCAACTCCAGCATGTTATCCTGATGTTCCTTCGTCTTTTGGCTTTGGTACTGGAAAATGTCATACGAGGGACAAATGATCACCATGTTGTGTCGATGCGGAGACATGAGAGCAGTGCTGGCTTTCCCCGCGTCCCCTCTCCGTGCCTTCCCCTAGCCTAGAACGTGTTTACTCCCCCTCCAGGGGATCATAAGTCAAGCCAATCAGCGTCCTCCTTCATGTACTCGTAATCAATGGTACGGTTATTCATGCAGCCCGGTAAGTGTGTAGTTTTGATTTTTTTTTTTTTTATTTCTCTCCATTTAATTACCAGCTTTGAAAGCTGCTCAGCATAGTGGTGACGGAGGTTCAGAGGAACAGGGCGAACGGGAGCCTGAACCAGCGCAAACACGATTGTTCCCAGCCTCTTTTAAATCAATCATGCAAGTAAAACAGTGTGTAAACAATTACCTGCAGTCACGATAGGCGTGCGGGCGCTCCAGCTCACGAGTCCTGCCTGCTGCTCTGCACATAATAATGAGAAGTGTGAAGTAGAGACAGGGCTGAATATCAATGCGTCTGATACGAAATGCACCAAGTTTGTTCAGTTTACCGAAGGCTAAACAACAACGATAGAATTGCAGTGAAATTCAATTGCTAATTCAATTACTATTTTACTTTTTTGATTTAAAACACTGACATGAAATAGCTGTTCGGTTTTTTTTTTTTTGTGCTGGCATAAATGTAGGCAGCTCCAATAAAGTTACACTGCTATGGTTTGTTTTTTTTTTTTTTTGCAGTGATTTCCCCCTAGTGTTTTAGTCACCGTGGTTACATTGTTATAGTATTACACTTACACAACAATGGTAATTTACATATAATAACACTGCAGATCATAGGAAGAACCACATCCCTAAGATCTTTCCCTGCACATTTCATCTCTGTGCTGCTGCAAAGTTCAAGAATTATGAGCTGGTGAGATTCCTGTGGCCCCTGCACAGTCTCTCATACTATTAATGACAGCTGGAAGCCTCAGCACAAATAACATGGAGCAGATCACACTGTGGGCCTTTCAGCTGCGCGTTTTGAGAATTACACTCATCTGTATTTGACGCTGGAAAGGACCGAGTGTGCGATATTGTAATTTAAACTTTATACTACTTCCTTCTCTGTCTGAGTATCTTTTTGAACTGTTTGGCTTTGCGTAAACTTCCACCAGAGAAAGTGGAATCCTTTGTAATATTTCTTCATTATTTTGTTTATGCTCAAAGGACAGGCCCAAATGTTGGGAACCTGCATGCCGATCCCTATGGGAATTAGAGGGATTGCATGTATTGCACAATATGGCAGATACATTAAACACCTCTGTTCATCATATAGAGCCTGCCTGTGTTCCAGCTGCCGGCTTTCCGCATGCATCCGTTTGGTGTGTCTTATTTTTGACAGTAGGTTGGAATGACGATGTTCCCCAACATCTGTTTCTGATCTAGCATGAGATTATTCACATTAGAGAGGTAATAAAATAAACTGCTTATGGAAGAAATATTTGAAAACAATATGAGAAAGTCAACCTTTAGTGTATAATAGTACATTTAATAAATTAAAAGGTGGTAAGACAGTATTGTTTTTGTCATATGCTAACCTATACTGAAAGGCCCACAGTACGTTCTGCTCCATGTCATTTGTGCTGAGCCTTCCAACTGTCATTGATAGCAAAGAGGTTTTGCCTCAGCCTGTTAGGGTCATAAAGTGTCTGCGTCTTCACAATAGGTCTATTGTTGCTTGACTTGATGCACTTACCCTTTTGACTACACCCTCAGAACCTCAGCAACCACATTATAATATTTACAGAACATGTTTGAGTATATGCAGTTGGCATCTCCATAAATAATCTGATTAATTAAAACGTCTTTATTGTCCGTGAATAGACCTTCATCATACAGGCTCTCCTTAAGTCCTGCCAAAGATGTTTTAATGACAAATATAATTACATGACGCCAGTGCTATGTAAGCAATGAGGGGAGCGCCCTTAGATATAACACACAAGGGCAAAGTTCACCAGCCTATTTAAATTCCATTGAGAAGCATATGCAAAATGTATATATTATATAACTAATTACATAACTGACAGTCATGAAACAGTAGCAATGATCTCCAAATAAGCAAAATTCCATAAAATGAAAAGAACAAATAGATCTGTGAAAAATACAAATGCTGGATTTACTGGAAAAAAACACTTTCTTTCTTTCTTTCTTTCTTTCTTTCTTTCTCTCTCTCTCTCTCTCTCTCTCTCGATAGATAGATAGATAGATAGATAGATAGATAGATAGATAGATAGATAGATAGATAGATAGATAGATAGATAGATAGATAGATGGATAGAGACATAGAGGGAGGGAGGAGAAAATGGACATATAATGACTATTCTCACAGATGCTCTTTATAGTAAAGGTAATTATGTTGCTTTTCTATGGGCTATAACATGTAGCTTTTCACTGTCCATAATTAGGAAAAAAAGAAGTAAGGTGAAGGCCAGTGTGTTTGCGTGCAGAGAGGGGAGCTAATCTCGGAGACTATTACCCAGGCAGGAGACTTTGGGATGTGAGAGGGGATGTAATCTCAGGGACTATTACCCTCACAGGAGATTCTGGGAGTTGCATCAACATTTTGGAGCTTGAAATTACAAGAGCAGAAAAAAGGATCGTGGTAGCTGTGAAACCATTCTTTAGTTTGGTCGGTTGTCATTGCTATACAAGCTCTTTAACATCTTAAGATGTTGTAAACATAGTAAAAGCAATGAAACACAATGACGTATAAACAAAGTTTGACTCATGCAAGATAAGATTTCATGTTTGATTCAACCAGCACTCAATAGTAGTTTTTTTTTACTATATTACTCAGTAACAGTGATATTGCTACATTACTCAGTAATAGTGATATTACTATATTACTTAATAATAATGATATCACAATATTACTCAGTGATTTTAATGTATTACATAGTAATAGTCATATTGCTACATTAATCAATAATAGTGTTATTATTACATTTCTTCATGATAGTGATAGTACTATATTTCTCAGTAATAATGATTTTACTTCATTGCTGAATAATTGTATTACAAAATTTTTAATAGATCTGAACATACTTTACATTTTTGCAATATGTATTTATGCATAACTATGTTTTTGTCTAAATTTAGTTTTATGAAACCATATATCATGGCTCAATTACACACAGAAACACTGAATCTCCTTTTCTGAAGTACTGAAATGGATGCAGGGTTACCTGAAATGGGTTGTCCAGTGTTTCTGAAGCAAGGAGAAATGAGGAAACGTGTGAGTCTTACAGACGTGTAAACAAAACAACTTGAGCTTAATAATAGCAATGAAAACCAACACATCAAAAGACATGGAACAAGTGAGCCTGGAGAGGTGATCTAGAAGGGAAAGAAATCAGAATGATATTTTGATTACAGCAGTGAGCTTTGTTGTCAAAAGGAGGCAATATATTTTTATGCAGATCATGTCTAACAGGTGACAGGTGGAAGTTGGGGTTTGCTTTGTCATTGTCATGATCAGAAAAAATCAAGTCACTATATTTGTTTATTTTTTATTTAAGTTAAATAATTATTTTGTTTTTATTAGGCGGTTTACACGTTCTGTCATGTTTAGCTCAGTAGTGTCATTTTAACTACAGTCGTTTCTCTCTATGCCACATGTTTAGAGAGTTGAGTGTGATCGAGTGCTCAAGAAGTGCAGCATCCACTGACACTGTGTGTGGCACGGTGCTATAAAGAACTGGACTCTCTCCGACTTAAAAAGTGTAAAAATAAAAATGTCCTCAGAGTGTCAAACTTGATTTATTATTATGAAAATATAATGCATATGAGTTCTTATCATGCATGAAACAAACAACAACAAAAAAAAGCCTGTGATGTTTTGCTGTGGTTTAAAGATTGATCTTGGTTTCTATTCTGCTGTGGGCCATGATCAGTGTAAACACAGTGTAAGAATGCCATGTAGAGAGACAGACAAGTAACAAGAGGACCAAATAGGTTGTTTTTTGCACTAGTGGAATTGTAGAAATGAATGTTAGCTGATGAAACGAGAGATAAAGCTCTGCTATCGTGTCACTTCTTCTGTCACATTTTGCTTTAACTGGACAGGCACTTCCGTTATCTCCTGACCACTGGAAAAACATGACACTATATCACAATGTTACGCTGCATATGATTGTTTACAGCTGACCTCATTTGCCTATATGGCTAATTTTATTTTTATGTATTTATTTTATTTAACAGGGGTCATGGTCACTAGAGGTCACCCCCATTCCAGCGACCTAACAATCAGTGTTACACACCATGTGGCAAGCATTAAGTTTCTAATAGTTTTGTTTTGTACAATATAAAATGTAAATTCAAAATATTGCTTAGTACCTTTAACTTCAATGTCATTTGAGGCTTTCCAGGCCAGCAATATCAATTTTTCATTAAAACTCCTTTAATGTATTGCTTGGCTACTTAAACACAAGGGCATTGTTAAATAGTAAGGTGGTTATTAGTTTGACTGGTATTGTGAATAGAATCTCAGACCTGGTGTTGTGAATAGAACCTTTCATAAATTTTTTATTCTCTCCACTCGCAATGTTTTAAACCAACTATTTAATTGTTTGGATCCGCTTTTTTTTACTTCCTGTTAGTAATACATTTACGGGAACTTATTTAAAAATCGCATTTCCCATGATTGCCGTTGGTTACTGCATTTCTTGTTTTTTTTCCATTTTCAGGACTTTACAGTAACTGTTCTTTGGCAGACGTTTGTTGCTTAGAGCCCTTGTCCTGTCATGAGTTATGCTGGTGCAGACTTATAAGACCATGCCAAAGTCCACGTGCACTGCTTTAGAGGGGCGGGGTTTTGGCGAGGCGCTGCATCTCAGATCACATGCAGCAGGCATGGTGTTTGCAATAATCAACGCCTTAGGGAGAACTTCCGAAGAAAGGCGGGAGGCTACTGTGAAGAGTCGCCGAATAACACAGCTGACTGATAGGTTTCGCTGGTGTCGTATGTTGGTTAATAACACTGCACAATCGAATACGTACTATCGAAAAAAGTTTGCTTAATGCTGACAGGCAGTAAAGGTTTTGATCAGCTGGTGGTGTCTGTATGAATTCAGACCAACTTAATCTACTGTGAGAGAAGGCTATTGCTGCTCAACACAAGATGACTAATGTACACTGACCAGCTCATGTAAACTTGAAAATGTGATAGACCAAAATACACGATTTTTGGGGGTGCGGGGGAGGGGTGGTTGGGGTGCATTGGTGGCGATTTTAGTGGTATTCAAAACAAAAACTAGGCAATCTTGCACAACGAAGCTCAGTCAAGTCAAAGCATTTAGGCCCTTTGAACAAAACCAGCAAGATCATTTAAACACATTTATTAAGTTACGTACTAAAATACGTATTTTATATTACTTCTCGTTTAAAATTTTAAATAGCTGTCAGATCTGTAATGCACTCACTGCACAAAGACTCACGAACATTAAGATACTTGGTGTGGAATAACATAGTGTAGCCTACACAGCATATATCACATAATATGCTAATAAGGTTTAGTATTTGCAATAAAGTCAAAAATCATAATGATAGTAGATGTTGCTTAGGAAAGAATGTATAATATGATTTATTACATGATTCGAATGGGCACGTACTCGGCTGCCTAAACGTAAAGCTGTGTTGGCGGGGACGGGCTGCTTGGCTTATATATGCCGTTTATAGAACGGTGATATCCACTGCTAAGACTAATCCTAAAATTACATTTCATTAATATAATATTGTTTCCGCCCATGTTTTATTCCAGTGCATCTCTGTGATACAACGAATATGTCGACATATCTTTGAAACATAATATATGGACGTAAAAGTGCTAGCGTTCAGTGAAAGAGGGCTCGCGCACTGTTCACATCCATTCATCGGCTATTGACAAGCTCTCCCTTTTCAGTTGTTTGACTGGAGCTCTCTCTAGCGCTGCCAGTGGACAATCAGACCTACACACCCACCTCTGGCTACACTCGCCTTTTTACATTTCTTAGTTCTGCTCTAAATTACATAGGTAGACGAGGTCTCTTAGCTCTAAATCTCAACGCGACGCCTCGTGATATAGTAGCAACAGAATAAAAGAATTCTGAAATACAACATGGAGTCCCCTCCAGATCCAACAAGCGACCCGGGCAACAGCGCCTCAGAGTCGGCTACCCCGGTCAGGGAAACCCCGGTAAACCTGGAGACTCTTCGGAAAGCTGACCTCCAAGCTCCGGTTCGAAGACAGAGCTGTTCCAGCACCAACAGAGGTAAGGGGCAGAGAGTTAGTTTTAACGGAGAGCTATTGATTTGCTATTATATTGATGCATCAAACTTCAAAGTGAATCCATTACAAGATCAACTTAAATCGTGGAACTGTGAGTAAAATATATTCTATTCTCTTTTCTTTGTCATATTTAACAGAGAGTCCAAATCACTATTGCCTACACATCTATAAAATGTTTCTTAATTAATACGGGGTACTCTAGAGTTAGGGCTACTAACGCTCCTCGTAAAAACCACGACTGACAGACAGGTCTTACCATTGTTGTTGGTTATGACAGCACTGCCAACAGATTTAAAATGCCAAAATTTTATATTCAGTTATCAATAAAATTGGCGCGATTATTGAAGCAAATTCTGGTCAACACTAAATGTAGAGATATGATCTAAATTAAAGCCCGGTGATTTGACTAATGGAACGTTGATTTCTTGAATCGAACTTCGTGAACAGTTCGCGGTTACTTGAGTCGGTAATGGCAATTTCATGCAACACTCGTACGGATTATATTTCATAATAATGATATGTCCTAGGATATGTCTTACGTGGAAGTGTAGATATATATTTTACACGTTGGCTGTCAGTATGCGTGTCTGTGCACGCGTTCTTAGGCTAGTGCGATGCACACAACTGCTTACGTCTGGAGATGTCAGCTACCTCAGAACGGCCAGAGCGACATTCCAGACGTTTATAAATCGACGGTATTAACAGTATTGCCAGTGTGGTCTTAATAGATGTTAATGAGTAATGTCTCATTAGGACCTGTCTCTGTTTTACAGTAGAAACAGTGGGCTATTTAAGCCACTCCCCCACGACAGCCTCCATTCAACTTAGCTTATCCAAGTTCAGCGGAAAATATATCTCCACATGAAAACGATTTTACGAAGAATAAGCAGTGAACTTATCAAAGTGTGTAGATTGCATCTTTGGCTAAATCACTCTGTATATTACAACAACATTCGTTTTGTCCGTATTGTTCGTATTTCACGAGTGGAGGGGTATATTTGGACGCTGATATGGTGAAGGTGGAATGTAAGCTGGTTATGTAACAAGTTTTGCCATAAACATAGGCGCGCGCGCGTGAGGGGGAAATCTTTTTAATACGTTCCCAGCTTTTGCGCGAGCTCCAGAAGTTCTCTAAGTACTGCATTGTGCTACAAGGTCAAAATGAAGCGATTCTGTTACCAGCTTTAGCACTTTGCACGGCCACTTAAAGTGAACGTTGTTTCACTTTGTAACTTGGTGGTTTCCAAGCGCTGCCTGGTTATGTAATAACAGGCAGCAGCAGGTATATGACGGCATTTTTCCCGTTTAAACTTTTTTGGCTGATAAGCGCCAGATTTTTTTAAAGTGAAAAAGTCTGGCCACTAGATACTCCTAACCCGCTGACCTATATTCACCCCCACCCCGTTACTGCACAGGAATAAAGTGCATCTGGAAAGGAAAAGCAGGAAAAAGAACGCCTTAGTCCTGTTATGTAACCTTGTGAATGGGCGACTGAGAGAAACAAAATGTTCACTTTCACAGTCCTGATCAGGACCGTCTCAAGTTCCTTCAAGCTTTCAAGAATTGAGCAACCACTCCAACTCTGATAAAACATATACAAACAGGTTGTTCAGTGACAAATCAAATTGAGGGATAATATTCATAACAGTAATAGTTCATATATCACTATTTTACTATTTCAAATATTACATTATCATTAATTAAAGGTAATAGAGGGTGGTTTTGCTTCACTACAGTGTAGCAGTGGTCAATGAACTACAGACAAAAAATGCATTGTAAACTTTCACAATCTTGCAATGCAATGTACTGCAAATTCAGTAATCTTTAAGAATCACTGTGTAAGTATAATTTAAATATCAACATTCTTACCACATTTTAACTTACAGTTTCACTTGCTATGCCTGCAAAGCAGTCAGGGGATCAAAACATTTTATTTTCAACAACTGAAAATTCACAGTCCCCACATAAAGCGTTTAAAAAGTCATGAATGCATAGGGCTAAGGACAGGGATCAGGAATGTTTGTAATTTTTTATGATTTTTGTGTCCATGTTTGAGTTTTTGATCATTTTGGATAACTTTTTTTCTGAGACCAGGCTGTACTCAGATATTTGACACATATAATAACTCCGCACAGGTAGTGTTTGCCATAGTGGTCATGCAGTCTTAGCAGTTCAATGACTCTCACTAACTTAGGGACTATTTATTTCTTTAAAGTTATTTCATCTGTTCAGGAATTGATCACACTTATTTAAACTCATTAAACTAGTGCTAAATAATAAAACACACTAAAACTAATAAAAAGTAAACAAGGGGTGTTTACAGTAACTTTATCCTACACCTGTATGTGAAGCTTTTCAACATAGATATGTTTACCTCTTATGTGGATCAACGTGTTCTCATGTGAAACCGATATCATTTTTTTAATATGCTAACTGAATTTGATATTTGTGGTGTACTTCTGTGACAAACCTAAAGTCTGTTAACTCCCTCCTGAACTGAATCTCTATATATAAGTATTTTAGTAAAGGTTTATACTGATTTTGTGGCGTGCCTGTCAAATAAGCTCCCACATGTTTTAAACACGTGAAGCATTTGCTAATTGTAGGGTCCAGACACTGCAGCTCTTTAGGTTTAGCCGCAGACAATGCATCAAAAACAGAGAGAGGATTTGGAGGAGCAAATTGATAATGATAATGATAATGATACTAATAATAACATATTTTCACAAAGAGGTACTGAGCATAGATTTTTTTCATTGTTGGCATGGATGTTTATGTAGTGCCTGTACTCTGAAGACATCTGACTAATTTTTAACCTGGAGAAATTGCACACATGATGCATTAAAGGCTTATTTCAGCAGAGGCTCTTGTAAGATAGCTGAAGATGCAGAGAGGCAAGCTTGTGGAACTGCTGAATTCGTTTGTGAGAAGAGAAGGTATCATTAAAGTCTCGCAGCTGCCTCCAGGTCTGGAGGAAGAAGTTTGGAAATGATCAATGTTAATGGTCTGATTAATTGGAGGGAAGACTTTGTATGATAGCTGTGAAATCTAGTAAAGGTCTCGCTGTGTTTCTCTGTGATCCACATGTTGTTAGCGGGCTGCCTTCAGTGCTGATCTAAGATGAGCTCTGTAGTATGTCTTCTAAAAAAAAGGTTGAGTTACAGGATGGGTAGAGTTGGCAGGCCTTAGATTAGCATAAATTGACAACTTCCATCCAGAGCCTTCTAGTCAGCCTTTGAAGTTGTAGTGCTGTGCTACACAGCCATCTTTTCCCCAATAGTATGAAGGGTAAGAAGGTTGCATATACATTGTCCATTATGCTTGGAACTAGCTAAGCTGCAAAATTTATTTTAAAAAAATGATTGCCGTTATTTTTGACTGATGTTTAGAGGTGTAATTAAGGAATATATATGGAGGATAATGGTCAAATTAAGCTCTTTCAAAAGGTTTGCCGATTTGTGTTATGATCTTGCTTCAGTTTCCCTCAGGTCAAGTGGTAAAAAAATATATTTTGCGGGCATACATGTGTCTGCTTATCTGGAAAATACACTAATTTATGCATCTACACAACAGCACACTCTCTATCAGCCAGATTACAATGTTGAACTGATCATATTGTGATTTTAATGATTTGTCTGCCAAAAAAGACACTGTACTATAGTGTATTTTGACACTGACACTGAAAATGCACTCTATACGAACACCTGAGATTTGTAGGTATGAAATGTCAGATGGCTTAATAGGAACATATGAAATTGGTCAGTGTGTTCACCACCAGTAAGTCGAAATTTCTCGGAGACATTTCTCTGTCAAGCTCACGTTACGTGAGACGCACTGTGTGTAATGAGGAAAGCTTGATTTTGAGTCATCAGTAATACTACCGTATTATTACAGCATGCATTATTAAACACGTTGCTGCTTTTCCCAATAACTAGTCAGATTAATAATTTTGATAATTTTGTGATTTAAATTGCATTCCCAGTCACACGTATACACCTTCCTGATGCGCCTCTGTGCTTTAGGAATGGCCGGTAAGTGGTGGGAATGTACTCTATATAAATCTAACCTGGGGCTCAGATTCAATCTGAGCTGTGCCATGTTCTGCTGCCAGCATTCATGGGGGGAACCATTTAAATGCATTAGTTGTTTTGCCGTCCACATAACGTGAGAAACAGATGAATCGGAACTGCACACGGTCACGTAGTAGACTGGGTGGTTAGTGTTCTCCTGCGTGCGTGTTGAGGATCCTATTAATGCTATATTGCTTTTATCGTAACGTTGCAATACTGGACTTACATGTCTTGGCTGCCATTCTCGCTCTCCCAGGGCACAGATATAAAACCATTTTAGTGTTTAAGCATTGGGACGTGCAGGCTACATTGGATGGAAAAATGTTCAGTAGATATACTTTAGCTGGATATACTTATTACTGGGCTAAATCTATCGACATCTGTCTACATCTACGTCATGACCCCAGCTCATCTGTGCGCAGATTCTGCTAAAGACACAACAAGAGGAATTTGACCAGTCAGACAGGTGTATGTCAACTCTCTCATGGGCAGTGCTTGTTCTGAGCCGCATCCACATTGTGGGCATAAGTGGTTTATTTCTCATGCAAGTGGAATACAGGGGCACTGTGGGGTCTGCCATCTGTGAAGGACTAGCCTATAATTACTTATTAGTTGGCATGTCAGACAACAATATTTTGCTCCCTCTTTCGCAGTGTTACTGTGCCATGGTGAAATCTGTCACCTGGTGGTGTGCTGATTGACTCTCCCCAGCGGGAATGATGGAGAGCCAAGCTGGGCCCTTTGATATGAACCCTGTAATTAGCCCAATAGATGCTATCCGGTAACTCCCACATTTTACTAGAAACCATCGAAGTTGCCTCAATAGCATAAGAAAAACATATATTTTCTCCACCTTTTTAGAATCAGGGCTGTGCTTTATCCTGGCCAGATGCCATTGTGTAACTATACACACATAAAAACACCAGACACCTCTTAACATAGTAGTCTGGCTGTTTTTGTTGGCCGGACAGAGATGTTCTACAGAAAGAAGCCTGACGTGTTCTGGGCTCCACTGGCCACTTCCCCTGGCCTCTCAGCGCCTCAGCTGGGCCTGTTTCACTCAGAACACTGTGGGCAAGAGTGGCCACGCATGTTTACCCAGCACTGACAGAAGACGGATGGGGCGTAAGAGAGTGGAGCCCTCTAAACAAGGTCTCTGCACAAAAGCCTTCCAAAACCTGGAGCTGGCACACGGCGTGCGCTACTCTATCTGACAGCCCCGTTTCGAAAGCCGGTGACATTCTCAAATACCAGGGATTAGGTTGTCCCTGTGTGCCTGAGCCGGCCCTGGCTACAACTTGCCCTTCTGTGGTGATTTCAGGCCAACTCCTTGAACCTGAGTCCTAATCTTATGCATTATTAGAGAAAACACAGGGCCGGTCTCAGATGGGGGGTTAAAGGGCATCTTGTATCAGTGGTGCCCAACGCTGGACGGGACCCTGGGCCAAGCCAGCAGCGAGGCCCGTATCCTGGAAAGCCGATCCTGGGGGAGGATCACTGTTCAGCTTCTGCTCAGGCGCCAGGGCAGCGGGAGCAGATGGCCCTCTGACATAATGACTGCGTCTTTCCCTCCCTGCACTTTGCGAGTGTGAAGTGTTGTACCTTCAACTCCACAGTGTTTCTGTTTAATGGATATTAAAGCATTATGTAGTGCTATTGATCTGAAAGTAACAAGAACCCATGCGGTCTATGTTAGACAAACGCAGAACAGCTTCATTGATGTCGGGAACAGCCGATGTGTCAAAGCAGGTCGGAATGCATCCTGGGCCGTTTTACATAAAATCATTACTACAGCACAATTCAAAGTCCACTTGAGACTTTTACAATCATTTGTGATGTAAACTTAGATCCTTGCACCTTTGGCCCTCGGATAGCACACAGTACTTATAAAACAGCAGTTTTCATGGTTTCTTTTGCAACCAAAAATTGGTGCATGAGTTTATTTTAAAACAGTAATCTGTTGGTTGATTACATGTTTTTATAGATAATATGCTTATTTGAGGAGCTGCCACAAAACAAAATACACTTAGAAACAAAATACACAAGGAACAAGTAGCACACATGGCAGAATGTGCTCACTGTAAATCTCCTTCTTCCAGGGCATGTGCGCTGTAGATGATTCAGGCTTGCCCTCAGATCCTGACCTTCAAGCCTTGATGATATGTTTATTTTTTTTAAAGCTTACTGTGCCGTCTCATGTCGTTTGTGCCGTGCGCTAGGAATTGTTGGCAATGAATATTTGTGGTTCAATTTCAGTACTTTTTTCACACAGCCAGATCGCATGTATGCCTATCATTGCTCATATTTTCCACTGTATTTGTGGTTTATTGCTTCGCTAAACTTGTTGCAAAGAAATGTCTCTGCAACAAAGTTTCAGAAATATTTTCAGAAGCCGGTCGTGTACAGCAGGGATTTACCATGTTATTGCACATGCAAAGTTCTCTGGCTTTTTAGGAAAGTGGGTCTAGAGGAGCAGTTGAAGTGTCAGTGCTGTGCATGTGCAAGTGTCAAAACAGGAGCCAAAGTCGACTCCTGCTTTAAAATGGCTTGTGATTTCAGCTAAATTGGGCGAAGAAGTATAGCACATGTAAGAAAAGCATGTTATATTTCCAAAATCATTTATCAGTATATGATTAATGTTACGGTGTCCAGATTAGATGAAGTTTAGCCTCTTTGAACAATTTTTGAAAGTTGTGCCCTGTTGGGAGCATATTTAGGAGTGCAGCCCACTAGTGACACAACTGGGGCTGGCACACAAGTGTTCACATGGTGACAGTCACCGCAATTTGATGTGAGATCTCCAGTGACGGGGCACCTCTCAGATCTGTGTCCCATTTACAGAAGTTAATATCTGAGATAGACAGTTTAAATAGTAATGAATAAGTGTCCTCTGCATGCATTATGGGAGTTCTTTAAAGGAGTCTAAATTTACTGTTGCGCATGTGGGCCTGTGGTGTAACGGAAGGCATGTCTCTGTGGAACATGGCTATGAATTAGGTCTCTCCCAAGGTGATGAGTCGGGGTCCAAAAGAAAGTTCAGTGGTGCCCCGTAACTACGCTCGTAACACATCCTGCAGTTGGAGAAAGGTAAAGTGCACAAACTGACCACATGATGCTAAATGGAAGTCAACAGGTATAAAGCCAATGGCTCGATCGTGTAGCCTGTGCAGCAAGCTTTGGGGAAAAAAGGCTCCAGAATCAACTGCGTCCTGCTCACAGAGACGGCTACGCTTCGGCTGTGCATTTGCAGTGGCCGTGGAGCAGAGGGTGAAATCTGATCACTTCACTGGAGGGACGTGAGCTACAAGTGGCCCAGGCTGCACTTGGGATCACTGGCTTGCATTTCCCTGACACTGTGGTGCTTGCGCATGTGTTTTGCTTTAAAACGGGCAGAGGTAATGGTGTAAAATCTGTGGTATTTGAGCCGCGCTCCCCTGGAGTCCCTTAAACACTGTTGTTCTTCTCAGCGACAGAACAAATAGTTTCAGCAGAGGCCAAGCTGTTCACTGGGTATTTCTGAGGAAAAGTTAAAAAGCGAGAGCTGTGGAAAGTGTCAGTGCCACTCGTTGGTTTCATTTACCATGTGGGTGTGGCGGCAGAAAAGCTGGACTGACCTGAGCTCCCTTTTGTATCGTATTCTCTGGTGGTTAAATGTGCGCGGTTCACAGGGGAAGCTGGCCTTAGTGTTTTCTGTTCTACCCATACCTCTGTGTGGCACGAGGAATTGGCCTGTACGTAATTGTTTGTGTCCGTTGGTCAGAGGTTGTGTAATGTTGCCTGCTTTTCATCTTAAAATGTGAAATGTTATTTCTTTTTTTTTATTTTTTACAAGGTGTGTTCAAAATGGTCATAAAGGCAAGTATGGAAAAACAGAAGTGACATGAAAATCTAGGCCAGATCCTGCTCTTGGCTCCATGTTCTTTTTGTCCCTGGAGGCCTATTGTGTCCCTTGTTGTGTGTTTGTTGTGTGCCTATGTGTCTTTTTCCGCGTGGTGATATTGTCTCGGTCATGGTGCCTGGTGTATAATTTATGTACATAACTTTTGTCTGCCTTTGAGTTTCTGTTTGCATGATTGGATTACTGTTTTAACAATAACAGCATCATCCAGACCGCTGTCTAGATTAATTTTTAGGCGTCTCAGATTCGGATGCGTTCAGTGCATATCATTTGCATGAATTCAGATGCTTAAGTAATACAATTGTTTGTCTTGGATTAATATGTATTTTGGCAACTTCATTAAGAGGGAGCTTGATTCACCTCTAATTAAATTAATTTCAGTCTCCTGAACAAATAAACTTTAACTGATCACAACGATGAGTAATTTTGCAATTAGCATTACCCTTTTTTTTTTTGAACATTCATATTTGATTAACAAGCCATAAGACATAATCTTATAAGTCATATAAATGAACAGTCTCCAATTCTTTCCCTTTAGGTATAGTACAGCAGACTCTTAATCAAATTAGTTTCACACCCTGGCTCTTTGTATTCTTCAAACACCCCAGGTGACTTCGGCCCACAGATTACAATCAGCTGCTATTTTCAGTCTTTGATTAAAATCTTCAGGCCTCGGACACATTTTTTTTACCCCTTTGATGATATAACCAAACTTATTATATTGGAGACCCTTTCTTTTGCATTTTTCACCAATTACGGAAGAGTATTAGACCACAGTGGTTAAACAATACCCATAAGTATTAATCATGATGAATCGCACTGGTCCAGAATCCATTCTAATTTACATATTTTGGGCGTTCGGCATGAGGGGGTGCGGTTGTGCTTCAGGACTTTATGTCCTTGATGATCCTCCCTACATCTCTGCCAGGCATTGGAAGGAATTTGCATGTAATGTTAGCATTACATTGACCTTGTCTCCACCATTTGCTACGTTGTATGAGAATACATTAAAGAGCATTATTGAATTTATTATAGCAATTTGAATGAGTTTAAAGTCAATTTTCCTGCATTGTGTACACGATGCGGAACACGTCGTTTATTGAACTTTATTGGAGCAAATATGATAAATAGTCACACACTGTTATTGTTAATTTTGTGTAATAACCTACTGCTGTGAATAAACAAATAAAGTCCTGGTGTACATGACTGCTATCATTATTGTATAATGCTATAAAACCAGATTGAGTCTGGGCTGTCTTATGTCAGGAGATAATTTTTTTATGTGCCAAAATATGATTTCCCTGTCTGAGGCCTGTAGTTGAATAACCTTTGTCACTCTATAAATGTCAGTCTATTATTTGATGGCCTTTGCAGGGTAACCAATGAGAACATTTCATTTAGTGTTTTCCTGCCCTCCCCTACTCGAAAGCTCGAAAAACAACAGATAGAATTCAAACTTTGTTATTTGATGCACCTGTAATACTAGAGGCTCTGGCACAAAGTCAATGCAAAACTGTAATCTGGTAATACAAGAAACCACACCTGCTGGCCTATGCCAGACATTCTTCAACACCATCTGGAATTGTCTAAATCACCTGATGGACTGGTAACGCAACTCATTAGTGGCATGAGATGAGCCGAAGCACCAGGCCCTTCTTCTGGGCTGCTCCCAGTCTCCTCCATCTCCCCCCAGTCTGTCCTGGTCTCCCCCCAGTCTCCCCCCAGTTTCCCCCCAGCCCCACAGTGGAAATCTCGCTTTTGTCTAATGGACACTTAATGGCTGCGTGTGTGGATGAATAGGAATGGGATAAAAACGATAGGGCAGTGATGTAGGCCTCTAATCATCTGTCAGAATCTGGTTCCAGAGTGCTGGCAGTGACAGAGAGGAAGGCTCTCTCTGCCACGTCTGCCACACCAATCATCTTTAGACAAAAAGTTTCAAGTTGGCCCTATCTATCAGTGGTTTATCACTTTATTTTCCTAATGTAGAGGCAGTGATGCAATAATTAACCCCATGTCAGGTTATTAAAACCCTATTTTTACGTGACAGACAGAAATAGACAGACAGAAATAGGAAGAAAGAAGTTAATCCTTGTAGGTTTAGAACATTAAATAACTTCTTCACAAGTGCTTGAAAGAATCTTGAAATGAGTTGTAAATTTAATGAAGCTTGTGATATTTTCTGCAAAATAAGGAACAAAATAAAATGTAGAATCTATATATTGGCTCAACTTGGTAAAAGTAAAAGTTATTGTTTTAATGAACAATTTTCAAATAGCACAACTGAAACCCCTCTTTCAGCCAACAGGGTTTTTAGAATTCCATATGATCTCTACAAGATGAAATTTGAGTAAGCTTGATGGAGGTCAGCTCAGTGACTTTGACTGTCGAACGACTGTACCTGGTTATAAAGCTTGTGAAGTTTATTACAAACCCAAAACCCACAGTTTCCTTAGCCCTGTTTTATTGAGTGTCATTTTGGATCTGTTTTCACAATAAAACTGAATTTGTTAAAGAAATGTTCAGCTGTGTGCTTGGCGGCGTGAAGCCTGTGATTTCTCCTACTCACTCGTGGAGCCTAATGGCCCTCCGCAGAGGTGTGGAGTGAGGAAGTGAAAGTAGTTGGACTTTTCCTAATCATACGTTTCAAATTATACCTCCAGTCCAAAGTGCAGGAGCACTTTAGGGGAGCACTTTAGGGAGGTTGGAAACGATGATGTGCCAGGACATTTACTGGGCACGTCTGTCACTCCTACCAGCGCGTTGGCAGCATGCTGCTCTCCAGCATTGTCCCACGTGATGCTGATTGGCCAGTCCATGGTATAGGTGGCAGTTTGTCTAAAACGAGCACACTGTTAAAACATGAACAGAAGTAAATGATGTTCTTCCCATTCACTGACGGAGAGAATTCTCATTATCATGTCAGTTTGCATTTAGAAGGATGAGTGTCTGGGAGGCTCATTAATTGCTGGTTGAAGCAGAAGAACTGTTGTGGGCTTCTCTCTTACCTGGCTGGATGCCACTGTATCCTCTCAAAGAGCTTCTCCATCTCTGTCACGGCCAGGTGGACGTTTGCTGCACACTTCTAATTGGACAAAGTGCCTTTCAAACTCCCAACCATCCCTCACAGATCAGATTAACAAGGCCAGTGAAGTGTCAACACGGTCTCTCTTCCTCTCTCTGCCTCCTAGTGGCGTAAGAACTAATGATGGACAGTGTATGTGTGTGCTGTGTGCCCTCTCATTGGTGTTAAAATAAAGCAAATAAGAGAACGCTATTTGAGTGCAACACTTGTTAACAGAGTAATCATAGCAGTGTTATTTTTGAAGAATTTTGAGTGGTCTTGAGATACTATTCTCACGTGTTTTGCACACCTGTAGCAGTATATTTTGATGTCATTTTATTTTCTTAATTCTAGCGTGTGATCAAATTAATGAATTTTATAGTATATGGCAAAGTCAGTTGCTTTTGTTATGTAGGACAGGTTTACTAATGTGGTATATCTCCGGCTTTGCTACACATAATCAGATATACTGTATAGTGGCTAATAATTGGTTTAAATAATAATAATAAGCTATTACATTCTAAAACAGTAGCATTGGGGATGAACCTATATAAAATGGAACACCACGCTTGCACGGTCATGTAAATAAAGTGTGCCATGAGAGGGTGAATGTGTCAGCCAGCCCACTTCCTTAACTGTGCTACGGTGATGGCTACTTTACTGCTGATCGAATGCCATGTCTACACCAGGCTGCGCTTATGTGTTTTGCAAGTTCAGACCACAGAAGCAGCTTGACAAGACATCCACTCTGCACATAATAAATAAATGGCAAATAGGCACAGCAGGATATAAGAACCAGTCGTGGGGCTACAAGGCCAAAGAGTGTACTTCAGTGTAGATGGTGGAGTGCATGTGGGGGAGTGTGGACAGGATTATACTGATAGTGGTGTCCTGACTCAGACAGATAACACCCGATAGTACCCTACAGGCATCGGACCAAGCATCCAGCCCTGCTGCACTCCTTACTGTGGGTGAGCAGTTCCCCCACTCAATGCAAATGCTGGGGCACATTAAAAGATGATTCCCAGGAAGATTGTGCCAACATAGCCTCCAGCACTGTACATCTCCTTATTCAAGCATCAGCTGTACCTGGGAGAAAACCCACCACAGTCAAACACAATCATTTGTATAACGGAATAGCAAAGTGAATTAGGGATCATGTATGACTGCGCACAGTGAAAAATGTGCACATGCACTAGTTTTACACAGGCATCTTCAAAATGTAGTCATATTATTGACCTGTAACACAGTCATAGAGACCTCTAAAACACTTATAATGAACAGGGGGCATTCAGTGTCCTTATATAACCTTAGATATGTAAAGATTGTTGTTTTAGTGTGGTGTCAGTATGGTAGCTAGAGGAAGTACGTTTCTGGCATGCAGACGTCATCTAGGTAAGTGATGTCTACTGTCTACTGATCTGTGAGCTGCTTCCCACACCCACCTGTCTTCTCCTCTTTTCTCTCCTTTTCTGGTCCCAGATACCATAACTGGTTTGTTGAACCATCTGAGCAGGCCAAAGGCTTGTGAAACATGGAAATAGTGGGGCGTTAGTGGAGTGTGTGTGTGTGTGTGTGTGTGCACCTGGGGTGTTGCTCTGGTTATCTCACCATGGTGTAATCTTCACTGTTTGACCACACAGCAGCTTGACGTTCCTCACGGACCCAGTGCACTCCCTCTGACCCTCATGCTCAGCTCTCCTGGAAATGTTCCTTGAAAACAACTCAATTGCCTTTTCACTGCTCTTTCACCCATTGTAGGAGCTTACACACACAACCTCGGTATACTGCCCAGCCAGGCCCTCTCTACCATCTCCGAGCTGGAAATAGCTTTCGTCATTAAGGTTACAGAATGTGCATTTTAGCTCACACTAATGCCATAATTCTTGAATGAAGCAAATAGCAAGCAGAAATGTGCTTGAACTGTACAAAATCCATTGTGCATAACTCAGGGGCGTCTCTCCTGCAGCCTGTACAGTAGAGTTGCTGAGCTGCTTGGCACATACAGGGCAGATGGTGGAAGGCTGCTGGTTAATAGATCTCAATATTAACTCCAGTGCATGCTGAGCCTGGTGGTGGATGGTGCTTGGTGGAGTAAGAGGGAAGCGTTGACCTTCTGTCCTGTCATTTAGCCCCTCGTGCCCCCCTGCGCTCAGCTCAAATTACTTTGTTTTACCCAATTAAAGGAGACGGCTGAGCATGGCGGGAGTGGGCATTTTTCGCCCGGTGACATGCGCCACAGTCTCACCTGGACTCGCGTGGCATTAGTGCTCTGTCAAGGGGCAATATTGGGGAGAGATGAAGGGGAGATAGCAGCTGGAGTCCTCAGAGTGCTGCCTCAGATGAATGTGGTGGAGGAGTGACACCCTTACTGCTGTCTATCATAGCCACGCATGACTCTGAGAGCTTTGGCACATTACCATGGCTAACTCCAGGCTGTCCCTGATGCTGTCACTGAGAAACTATAGTGTGACTGGGAAACTATGGTGTTGCTAGAAACAAAGGTATCGCAGAGAAACTGAGGTGTTGCTACAAAGATGGGGTATCGATGAGATTCACTAAAGGCAATGAAGAAAATTGGTTTTGTTGTGAAAGTGCCACCTTGTGAAGAATTTCTTACCTCATTATAGGCAAATTAATTCAGAAGTAAAGTGAGAATAGTGGAATTTTTCTGCCTTTGTGTATTTAGGAACAGATTTCTCTCACAGCATTTGATTCTACCTATCAGAGAGAGAGACTTTAAGATATTTTCAAAACTATGCTGGCAACAATCATGATAGCTAAATGTGTCTTTACAATTTGTTATTTATGGAAATGTTTTTTTTCTGTATGAAGGCAGCACAATCTTTGTACTTTTCTGACTCTGTGTTTCACCTTGCAGTTTGAGGAATGCTTACAGAACGTGCCCTGTTACAGATCAAGGACCAAACCTTCTAGAATTTTCTTTTGTCCTCTCATATTTGACGACAGGATGGCAGAGAGCAAAACAACACAATGAGTGCATGTGTGTATGTACGTGCATGGGCGGGTGTGTGTGTGTGTGTGTGTGATGGTGGTGGTGCTTAACAGTCAGGCGAGCACAGATTATGTGCTTGAAGGGGTGGAGGCCTGTGCCAGCAGTGACAGTTGGGCTGGGATTTGGTGGGGGCCTCAGCCGTGCGGCCCGGATCTGGCGAGGAGGGCCCGCCGGGGCCGGGTCCCCTCTCCGCCACGCGGCAGCCCCTTCCAGGGACGCAGGCTGGCTGGCAGCTCCCGGCGGCCTTCTGGGGCTTACGGCGGCCCCCCCCGGTGCGGCTCGATGAAGAGTTGCTGATGGCAGGGGTCTTTTGAAAGGCAGTGTGCTGGTTTTTATGGAGGAGGGTCTTTCACGTCCCTCCAGCCTTGGCTGGGCTTTCGCCGAGCCGCCCGTCTTTGCTAAGATGCCCACACGCCGCCCTGCCAAGGGCCCCAGCGGCTGGCATTTGTTTTACTTTGAACTAAAAGTTGATGGTTTACCAATAAAGGCCCTGAGTAGTTTGTTTGATGGTGACTGTGAGGCATATGGAGGAGGCATTGTAACAACCACACAGTATTTCTCCTGCTGCTAAATCAAGATGGCAGCAGACAAGGAGACAGTTGTAGCAAATTAAATGCCATACGTCAGGCTGATTGAACCGTTTGCTGGGTGGGGCTGTTGGGACCCCTATCATGTGTGTCACTGGTCATTCTGGCAGCGGGGCATGTACCAGTGGGTCTGCTCCCACCCACCTGCAAAGACATGTCCCGTTTTACCCAGCACGTGCTGTTAGAACGAAGCGGATCTGCGTTTAATCTGTCAGTGCAAATTCTTCTGTCTCCAAGACCATATGCAGGTTGACTGATGTTTACTGATGCATGGGTCTGAACAGAGCATGATGAAATGCGTGTCCCTCTTGGGCAGATTGTTTGCGTATGATGAAGTGTACGCCATTGTCTTCCCGTCTGTATTTCGTCTAAGTTTTTTCTTCTATAGTGGCAGAAGGGAATTTGCTCGTAATAGGTGGGATCTGTAGAAAAAAATGACTTACTTTTCTGGTTTGTTTGTTTTGATTATACCTGACATTTTTGAGATGACATAATCTAGTGAATCTACTGACATTGTATATTGGTTACAGATGTTCAGAATGTATTGCGTGTTGTTTACAGCTAAAGTAATACTATTTATAGTTTTTTAAAGATGGCGTTAATATTAAGGAAAGATTCATGTGGACGGATTAAACAGGAAATGCTTCTATGCTTCAATGTTCTTTTTAGGTTTATTTTGTTTTGCACTTTGTGTTGAGTGTGCTTGTGTGTATGTGTGTGTTTGTGTGTGAGAGAGAGAGAGAGGTAGACAGAAAGAGAATGAGAGCATGCGTGTGTGCACTCGTGTGTGCTGCTTGGTGTGTTTGTGGAGTGTACTCTAACTGTGCTGGTATTACAGTCTACTCTGAAAATGCCTGTGTGTGACTATATCTAATGTATATACAGTATGGCTTAGGCTTGGAAAAGTCTGTGGTACCCATAACATACACACATAGCCTAACAAAATAAAAAGAATTCTTAATAAGTAGTATGTATAATATTGTAACACATATTGCTCAAAATTATTATAGACTTAAGATATCATTCAATAAATTATACACACATAGACTTCTGCTCATGCTGGTTATTTGATTAAGTCATTTAACACAGTCACTGTTATGGGATAGGTACCTGTGAAAGGTTTCACAGTGACTGTTATGGGATAGGTACCTGTGAAAGGTTTAACACAGTCACTGGTACGGGATAGGTACCTGTGAAAGGTTTAACACAGTTACTGGTGCGGGATAGGTACCTGTGAAAGGTTTCACAGTGACTGTTATGGGATAGGTACCTGTGAAAGGTTTAACACAGTCACTGGTACGGGATAGGTACCTGTGAAAGGTTTAACACAGTTACTGGTACGGAATAGGTACCTGTGAAAGGTTTAACACAGTCACTGGTACGGGATAGGTACCTGTGAAAGGTTTAACACAGTTACTGGTGCGGGATAGGTACCTGTGAAAGGTTTAACACAGTCACTGGTAGGGATAGGTACCTGTGAAAGGTTTAACACAGTTACTGGTACGGGATAGGTACCTGTGAAAGGTTTAACACAGTTACTGGTGCGGGATAGGTACCTGTGAAAGGTTTAACACAGTCACTGGTACGGGATAGGTACCTGTGAAAGGTTTAACACAGTTACTGGTGCGGGATAGGTACCTGTGAAAGGTTTAACACAGTTACTGGTACGGGATAGGTACCTGTGAAAGGTTTAACACAGTCACTGGTGCGGGATAGGTACCTGTGAAAGGTTTAACACAGTTACTGGTACGGGATAGGTACCTGTGAAAGGTTTAACACAGTTACTGGTGCGGGATAGGTACCTGTGAAAGGTTTAACACAGTTACTGGTACGGGATAGGTACCTGTGAAAGGTTTAACACAGTTACTGGTGCGGGATAGGTACCTGTGAAAGGTTTCACAGTGACTGTTATGGGATAGGTACCTGTGAAAGGTTTAACACAGTCACTGGTACGGGATAGGTACCTGTGAAAGGTTTAACACAGTTACTGGTACGGAATAGGTACCTGTGAAAGGTTTAACACAGTTACTGGTACGGGATAGGTACCTGTGAAAGGTTTAACACAGTCACTGGTACGGGATAGGTACCTGTGAAAGGTTTAACACAGTCACTGGTGCGGGATAGGTACCTGTGAAAGGTTTAACACAGTCACTGTTATGGGATAGGTACCTGTGAAAGGTTTCACAGTGACTGTTATGGGATAGGTACCTGTGAAAGGTTTAACACAGTTACTGGTACGGGATAGGTACATCTTAGTGTGTTTCGCTACAATAGTTCCATCCTGTTCTAGAGGTGACAGCAAAAACTCTTGCTACATTTCCTCTCTCATTCACTGTACTTGATGCATACTGTCCACATTTCCACTCAGTGAGCCACATGTGGAGGCGTGCTCGACCTTTGACCTTCTTCTTCCTTAATACGTGTCACTCAGGGCCTCTGTATCTGCTTGGGAATCCTGACTACACTCCCCCCTCCCACCTTGTTACCAACCAACATCTCTGTTTCTGGAGACTCCATTAGGAAGTCCACTGTGTCCTTGGAAGTCTCCTCTCTCGCTGTCTACCTTCTCCTTGTCTTGTGACTGTCTCATGCTCTCTCTCTCTCTCTCTCTCTCTCTCTCTATCTCTCTCATTTTTCCCCCGCAAAAGTAGGGCGGAGGTTATTAAGGTGAATTTGATATAACCGCCCATCTGATACAGTGGAGCACCTTGTCAGACACAAACAATAGATAAAGCTGGAAGTATGATGCGAGGTAAGGAACATTCCGGTATTCCCAGAGAATGCTCCCTGAAGAGAGGAGGAACATTTGTCTGCATATATTTGCAAAGCGTTCTCCTAGATGGGAAAGAATGGAGGTCACAAAGAAATAAATCTATTTTCATATAGCACCAAGTTAACTTTCCCTCTTCTTTCGGAAAGTGCCTGGGACATACCTATTGTTCTTGCGGGACGTGGTTGAGTGTTTGATGAGTGGCTGGAGCCTCTCTCCTGCTCCTGGGAGACTAGCGTGAGTCCCCCCCCTCCCCCGTCCGTCTGGAGCGGGCGTGGGCCGGGGAGCCGCCGCCCCGGGGCTCATCGCGGGACGCTTCGGCAGCGAGGAGGCCCGAAAGCGAGGCGTGGAGTGAAGGAGCAGATGTGGACGCTCGCGTGATAGCTGAGCGAGACGGCGAGCTCTCTCATGTCTCGGCCAGCGGAGCCATCAGAGGGTTTTAATTTAGGCTGACCCTGCCTGAGCATGGCAGACGGTGTGTGGTGCACGGGTGCGTGTGTACGTGTGTGTTTTTGTGTGTGTTTACGCGTGTGTGTGTGTGTGTGTACTGCAGCGGTAAATGTGATCAGTAGCCCATCACCATCACTCCCGGCTGCTATCATAAAGAGCACAACAGCACTCACTCATTCAGCGGGAATCTCACGCTGTGCCCATGTAAACTACTTCTGGATCAGTTCTACATGCTGCGTGCTGCTTTTAAGCATTTGGTATAATTAAATAAATACGAGCTTATTATTTTTTTGTTTGTTTTAAGCAGCTTGGGGATTAACTAAAACACATATTTTGTGGTGGTTGGTGTACACTTTCATACAGACTTAAGTCACTGACCATCAGAACAAGACTCACATTGTTCAAGTACAAATGGTCCGACTTCAGCCGCCTTGTTAGGAGATGTTCACATCCCAAATTAAATTCATGTGAAATGTGACATTTTAATTGGAACACTTTTCCCATTAATGGGACAAATGAGTGTGTGTCTGTGGGGAAGGGCGGGCGGGAGGGAAGAGGTGATTGTGGAATTGACTATTCCGAATTAAGATCCGCCGTCATTGGAGCTGCTGCCGTTTGGGGGGCGGGGCTAGGAGACAGCTCTCGGCGGACCTCTGGCTGCATGCCACCTTGGTTAGGGACGATTAGAGAATAGGTGTGTTTGGTCTGCTCTGAGCGCGGGACACCTGATCACAGACAGCACGTTCGTCTTCGCCTTCGTCTGGTCAGCGCTTGCGTCTGCGCTTAGGCAGACGAGCAGGAGACGAAAGCCCCACGACACACACACACACACACACACACACACACACTGTCTGCATGGAACGGCGAGTAAAATTCACGCGTGTTGTACATATTTTGTCTCATTGTGCGCGTATTCATGCGCTGTGTCGTATGTAAGCTTGTACATCACGTGCCTTTATCAGATGCAGTGAATTTTAATAACTCAATATATCAACATAGCCATAAGTCACTTAATGCAATTTGTTTTCAACAAGTAATTATATAACAATTATTTTTTATTGATTAGCATTTAATTTAATTGTTGATGAATTGGTTTACTCAGGACACCATATGGGACATAGTCCCGTCGTGTGCTCAGTCTAGAGACAGTGTTGACGAACACTAACTATAAACGTGAAATAAATTTTTCAGGGCAGGTTGGCCACCTGTCTGCTGCGATAGTGAGCAGGCCTGACCATTTGGTGAGGACAGAGAGACGCAGTGCCAGTGGAGACCAGGTGGGCAGAAATGTTGCCCCATATGTCACCTGGTTTAGGCGTCAATTGTATACTGTGAACTGGAAGGCCGAACACGTTGCGGCTGTTCCCCACGGGTCCTCTCGATGGCCGCCGGCGTCTGCAGCGCCGCGTCACCCGGTAGGCTCGTGCTGGACGGTTGTCGGGTAGCCGCCGGTACACTCACGGCTACGGCGAGGTCCGCGGGCTGCGCGGATTAAAGCCGCGAAAGCATTCGGCTTCACTTCTAGTAGTTCAGAGTAACTTAACAGACGGCACGAACACCTGGGTGAGAGGGAGAGAGAGAGAGAGGGAGAGAGAGGGAGAGAGAGAGAGAGAGAGAGAGGGAGCGCAGGGCAGGACGTCTGAGAGGAGGGGGCAGAGCAGCACATATTGGAGCGCTCGTGGAGAGAGCGGTTTCACTCAGCCGTCTCTCTGAATCAGGCCAGGAGAGAACGGCTCTTTGCGTTCATTTGTCTTCCTTAATCACACAGTGGCGTGCGGCTTCCAGAGGCGGCCCGGGACGCCTGGTTACCTGCACATCTGTGCGGCAGGGAGCGGGTGAGGCGTGCCCGTCTCTCCTCGTGAGGAGCAGTGAAGCAGAGGCGCTCTGTGTGAGGAGCGCTGCACGGACCAGACGCCTAGTTACAGGAGAGAGCGCAGCTTTGAGGAGCATCTTCCGGAAGCGGGAAGGAGGAAAAGTGGAGGGTGACTATGGATACGGGGAGAAAGTTGTCCCATGCTTGTCAGAGTTTCAGCAAGTTGAAAATTGATGGGGCCCACAGGCAGTACGGCTAATTTTAGTTGAAATCACCTAAGTGGTTTGGCTAATTTATCCCTCCTTCTCGCCCTTACCCCCTGGACACCCCACTCCCTCCCCCACACTACCCCACTCCCCCTTACACCACCCCTCTCCTCTCCTCCCTCTCATATCAGTCCACAAAGCGTGAAGGGAGCAGGAGGTGACAGGAGGAACAGAAGGGTATTTTGTGCCCAGCTGACTCGGAGAGCTCTAGGTATTTATAACCCTTCTCTTACACGTGGAGGCTTTTTTTGACCCAATGCCATACATAGCACATATCGGTTTGGAGCGTTGTTCTTTGTCCCTCTGTGTTTAGGTCAAACACAGTAAATGAAGTACAGTACTCTGCCGTCTCACACGGCACACTGCCTGATGGCTTTAAGTACAGTAGTGCAGCCTGGACAAGAGCGAGGAGAAGATGTGAGAAGAAGTGAAGGTCAGAGGGTTGCACCATGGGTCATGACATCTGTAGGAGGTGTTAGATACACTTCAGCGTTCAGGCTTAGTCTCCTGCTTCCCAGCAATCATCCCCCCACAGGCTCCTCCAACCCCTGGGTCCCTCAACACCTACCTGACAGGCTTAAGAGGATTTGAAAATGGAACGTCAAATTTGCAAGTTATAGGTCAATGTAGATTAGCAGAATATTCTTCTCCTCTGTAATTAAAATTCCATTACTCTCTGTTTTGTTGCTTGTAGGTGTCTTCAGGAAAGCAAAAAAAACCTGCCAAATTCAAATGAAGAGATAAGAGAGAGGTCCGGCAGGACAAGGCAGGGTTACTTCCAGGCTAATTAGGTTATTTTGTAACCTATTTGGACCTAAAGAACATTTAGTACAATCTTTTAACTGATATCAACATGAAGATGCCACTTTTACAGGATAAGGTTTAATACTGAAACATTTATCCTGCCTTTAAAACCCTTTTCATTTTGTTCCTCCGTCTCCTCCTGTTACTCCTCCGAGTGGACGACTTCATCCTTCCCACTTGTTTATTCACAGCTCAAGTAATATCGCGCGATGGAAATTCTCTGCGAGCGGGTGATCTTGACTGCGTACGGAAGCGTGTCTCTGCCGCTGCTAATCAGGCGGCGGAGCGCTGGACCCCGCGAGCGGCGCGGTCCGCTGAGGCGAGCGTGTCGGCCCGCGTGCTGTTTGTGCTGTTATCCTCTCTAGTGCTGCCTAATTGAATTTCAAGCTCTTATCTGGTTTGCTGCGTTTGCCGTATTAAGGGAGCGAGCAAACAAAGAACGCTGCTGTATCTTCGGGACTGATTTGTGCAGCACAGGTCAAAGGAAGCTGTAAACTACGTTTACTCCGTGGTACAATAAGGGAGCCATCCCTAAACTCCAGCGTTGATATCTGCCTCAGTGCGCCCACTGGCATTTGTTGTGCGCTTGATGGATCCCAACACGCACCTTTGCAAGGAGTCGAAATGAATTTTAGACAGAGGACGGGGCATCTCCAGTTCCCCCCGTCGACGTTTCCACAACACCGGGCAGACATCTTCGTGGCGGCCTGCGGTCGTCCCGGCCGGGCCGGGCGAGGTCCTGGTGCCCGCGCTCGGCGAGCTCGAGGAAGCCATTTCTGTGCAGCGCTGCGCCTGTGCCAGATGCTCTTGGCAGCACGGCGTGCATAGCTCAGCGTGCCAAGCACCTGGTCAGAGTGGAGGCAGCGCGCGGCTCACGGACGCGGCCCCGCGCCACGCTGTCTGCTATGATACGGGGGAAAATGGTGGAGCTGAGAGGGAATCCTTACGAGGACGGCTTGAAAGGCAAAATAAAAGTCAACATTATTTTCCCACAGATTCTTGCCTGCTTCCCGTCCCCAGACGCTGAGAAGGATTTGAATACTAAGCAATCTTCCTCAGCCATTTTATTCTTTTATAATTAACGCCTCATTGTTTTCATGTGTGCCACTGAGCAACCCACCCCCCACCCCCGCCACAAAACAGAACGTTTGAGTTCATTTTTCTGCCGTGGACATTTCTGTCGTGAATTATCTTAGGTTCTGTGTGACTGAACTATGCCGTCTGCCATCTTTTGGGAGGGGGGGGGGCGTTTACCGGAGACAGCCTGAAGCAGAAGCAGAACAGAATTTTTCCTCTAGAGACGGCAAATTAAAATATTTTGTAAAAAGAACTGGACTGTTTTCAGTAACACATTAGTGTGTATGTACAAGTAGCTATATTAAATATGCTAACATCATCTAAATTTGCTTTTTTTTATTTCTTTATTTTTAAATATTTTTTTTAGAATTTAGATCTCTGATGTCGGTGATCTTTACAGCGCAAGGAAAGTCGATCTTAAACACAAATGTATTTAACAGTTATTTTCCTGCTTGTAAATGAAGTGCTTCCATATTTATTTGCTCCCTGGCCTCCCTCGGCTGCCCCCAGGCTGCCTGTCGTGCTGCGTCTGCTGATCTGATCAGTGTTTTTCGTTCTGGCACAGAAGCGTGACATTGGTGTCGGAGCAAAAAATCGCTCTGCGCTTTTTCTCTTGAGCTCAGCCCACGTGAAGCCTTTCACACAAAAGCACCGGTGTGAGCGTGTCGGCAGCGCCGCCCTGCTGGTGCTGTAATAGCGACTTCAGAGCTGACTCGGCCCATCGTGGAAGTCCTGTGGTCGCGAGCGGCCCGTGTCAGAGCTCCAGCCACCAGCGGATGCCGTCTGGCAGACGGGTTGGCAGTCTCCGCTCTCTCCGTCTCTACCTGGGCTGGAGGTGGTCCAGGGTTAATTATAGTCAGAGCAGCCGAGTCTGGTGCCACTGGTGCCAAGCAGGGGCGTCTGTCACACTGCCATGTCCTATGCAGCAAAGACAAGAGGACAGCCACACTTCTCTCTGGCCTAAGTTTCAGCATGCCCTCTGCTTAACACATCTCCCCCTAAAGATCTCCTAACATCCGGGATTACATGTCGTCTTTTTCTTTTTTTTTCCTCATCTTTTTTTTTTTTTTTTGGTAATGACGGTGTAGCACCTTGGCAGTAGAGCACAGGGCAAAGTGGAAAATTTGCAGCTGCTTTAAAAAGCCAGAGTTTTTCAAAGTCACCTCGTCGGGAAAAGTTAAAAATATATTTCCGTAACAAGTTCTATCTCTCAAGTTCAGGTATTCATTTTGCTATCACGTATAATCAGTTGCTTTTCTTATACGCAGAGGGACTCGTGCTGTCTAGTCATGCCAGCGCTCTCTGTCCTAGAAAAAACAGAACACTTTGCGTTTCTGAAAGTTTTGTTCTTGCCGTCCAGTTATTTTTACGATGGCCCATTTCCGCCATTGTTGTGGCATTATTTTGACCTTACGTGGAGCAATTTCTCCCAAGTCAAATTAGCTTTCGCCATTCAGAGAAACACAGTAATGTAATGGCCTGACGGTTTTTGCTTCAGAAATATGGAGAAATGGAAGGCTGTGCCATCGGGGTTAATAATATTCCTCCTCTTCAACAAGTACCGGGGGACGTGGGGTGTCCTTGAAACCACAGCACCTCTCTTTGGCCCTGCACCTCCAAGCGCTGCAGAGACTCGTGGGTAAAGACTCCTGCGCTGCAGAGACTCGTGGGTAAAGGCTCTGTCGCCCCACTCTCTCTTTCCTCTTTCCTTTAGCCCCGTTTCATCCTGCTCTATCTGTCCTCACGCTGTCCCTCCGTTCGCTGAAGCTGAGACCCTGGCCCGTCATTCTGACCAAAATTGCATGTGTCAGAATATTGATCATATCTGTTGAGCCCCTTATCTACAGTATATTATTTATGCATTGGAAAGTGTTGTGCACTCTTGGATTCTAATGAGATATATAATTATCACCGGGAGCCAGGAGCGTCATAGGCATATTAACGACTACGGATCAATACTCACTCATCAGAATCTTCTTTTTTCCCCCTGCAGAATGCATGCAGAAGCGTGAGAACTTAACTCGGGCTTCATGCAAGTCAATGAACACCTGGAGCTGAGCTCCCCGAGGTAGCTAAACATGGCATGAGAGAGAGCTGGAAAGAGAAAGAGAGAGAGTGATAGAGAGGGAGAAAAGGAGAGAGAGAGAGAAAGAGAGGGAGAAAAAGAGAGAGGAGAGAGAGAGAGAGAGGTACGGAGCGAGAGAGGGAGCTGCAGCCCCTGTGTTGCTGTGTGATAGGCTGGAGAGTGGGGTAGTGTGGGCTAGTGTGGGGTATTGTGGGAGCCCAGCTCTGCCATGGGCCCGCTGAGGTTTACGCCACCTGTTTGTTTTTGGTCTTCCGTCCGCGCCGCAGCTCTTAAACGCCTGGCTGTGCCCGGGCCCCGCGGGACTCACGGGTGTGAGAGCCAACACAAAAAAGGTGACGGAGGAGTCCTGGGCTGTCGTAGTAACTTGGGGATTATGATTTATTAATCTCCACTCTTTTAAATTCAAACCAAACTGTTGCAAGGTTACCCAGCTCAGCCCCCCCGGGGATAATCTCGCTGCGGAGAACAATCGAGAAGCGCTGCATTTTTGTCTTCTTTAACTGCCGGAAAGTGCTCACTCCATTACTCCTCTGAGTGCAGCTGGGGGCCAGGCACGGGAGAGGGGGGGAGGGGGGGGGGGGGGGGGGGGGGGGGGGGGGGGGGGAGGGAATCCGCGACAGCCACTGGAAAGTTTGTTATTCCACTGAGGTCTTCATCTTTATTTGTGCACATCACTGCACATTGATGCCTCACTTCTCCTCAGGCTGTTGTAGGGAAGACGAAGCTCGTGGACATGAACGGGCATGTGGTGTGGAGACGCCGTGTCCCCCACAGTCCTCCGCCACCATCCTCCTCCAGGACATTCCCAGCAGCTGCTGATGAACACGTGTGACCCGTGTCGTCCCCCCATCATTCGCCACTCACACGCGTGTCCTCTCTCACACGCGTGCCCTCTCTCACACGCGTGTCCTCTCTCACACGCGTGCCCTCTCTCACACGCGTGCCCTCTCTCACACGCGTGTCCTCTCTCACACGCGTGCCCTCTCTCACGCGTGTGCCCTCACAACATGGCTAAATACCGTTTAAACACAAAAGGCTGCTGCTGTGCTGTTAGATGCATGTAAACAAACAAATAAACAAACCCTCCCAAACAAGCCCGGTGCCCGCGCCGTCTGGCCGTCCTCTGACGGTTCCACCAGGCTGAGCGCCTCTCCTCGCCACAGTGGCCCCGCGCAGCAAAGTCATGCTCAGCCGCTCGGAGAGGCTAAAGTTCAGCCGGGGGCCCGGGGTACAGTACCGGCCCCGGGCCCGTGCTCCTGCGCACCGGAGACAGGTTGAGCGGGAGAGCAGGCGGGCCGGTGCCAGACAGGTCTTTGGCAGGCGTGTGGCGCTCCACCCGACTCTCTCCCACATGAGGCTGGGAGTCTCCACCCACTGCAGTTCCACCCCGCGGAGCAGCAAAGCCGCGGCACCTGACCAGGGGCCCAGTTCCGTCTTTACTCTTTTGTCTTTTTAAGTACACCATACCTTGTATGAATAATACATTCTGAATTTGTAACAAAAGGTAACACTGTGATGTTTTTCCCCCCCGAAGAAAGCATTCTGAATCAGCGTTGTGATTTTATATAAAAGGACACATCAAACAGCAGTTGTGTAACAGTGGCAAACAGCTAAACCATGAATACCAAATGTATGTTCTTTCTGCTGATGGAGACAATCGCGTTGGACACTTCCTCACAGATGCCATCTGTAAGGGACGGCGTTGGGGAGATGTTTGGCTGATTATGGCATATCAGTTTCCCTTGATAACATGTACATTTGGGAAGTATCTCTGAGATGTATGAACAGCATGTCATTATTGTGTCTTCTGCATGAAAATCACATGAATCCACAGTATGTGCATGCTGTGTATGTCGAGTTGTATAAAAAACTAAATCAAGACTCTTTATTTGTTACATTAAATACAGTTTAAAGACATTCTTTAGTGAAAGAGAAATAAACTATAGTACATTTATTAAGAGAAACATTCTGGTATTTATGGTCTGTTGTTATGATTTAATACGAGATAAAATCCCTCTGCCTTGTAAGTCTGCTGGTTCTAGCATTACATACTGCTCAGCACATTCTTTGTTATGCTTTTCTCTCCATAGTGCAGTGTATGCCATCATGGCAACGTCCCGTCCCCACATCTGTGACCCATACTCGTGTCTCACGGACACACCAGTCAGGGTGGACATGTGGCAGTCTGCCAGGCTGTTTCAGCCATTAAGATTATTACATAATTGCTATATTACACCCGAGGCCCTGTAGTGTGTGTGCTTGTATGTGTGTGTGTGTGTGTGTGAGTATGTGTGTGAAGAGAATGTTGATCTTTCTCAAGTTGCCAGAGATTTAGTCGTAAATGTGCAGTGAGAGAATATTCCAGAAGAGAGAGATTTATGTCCATGTCCATCATGTCACTAAAATCATTAAAGTCTGAGACGGACTGGAAGATTCACACAGGGAAACAAACTACGAGAGATATCAGTTTCAGTCCCCTGTCTGAAGAGACGAACACACAGGCCTCCTCACACTTGTAAGGGAGAGCGCCTGTGCTCACACACTTCTGGAAGGCTGAAATAAGGAGGAGTCCTCTTGGTGGAGCTATGGCAGATGGGCTTTGGAATGAAGCAATGGCGGCAATGTTTTGTGCGGTCAGGTGCCAGGTCTGGGCTCAGAGGAGCCTTACTGAACACAACAGGGCTGATATAATAAGACAGCTGCCTTGCTGTTCTCAGAACAGCCCCTCCAAGGTCACTTTCATCTGGAGCACCCTCTGGAGAGAGCATGTGGTACATTGATCATGGAATGGCGAATCTTACAAACGCACACTCCAGGGCCCATAAAGTACGGTGTGTCAGCGTGTGTATGTATGCATGTATGTTTGGGGCGCGCGTGTGTGTTTGGTGGCGGTGTGGTATGATGAATGAGAGCCCGTGCAGGGTTGGGCCACACAGGGACACCATCACTCTGAGTTGTTACTGCTCACTTCAGGTTGCTGCACTTTTCAGGTGATGCTTTTTTTTTTTTTTTGAGCACGTGTGTTTGTGCAAACCTTTCATGTGTCTCAGTGAGCCTGCATCTGGACTCTTATTCTTCAACAGCCATCTAAAGATAACGTTTGAAGTTTATTAATGAGTTTGACAAACTTTGAAAAGGTTTCTCTGTCCTACCTGTAAAGTTTGCCAGGCAACCGGAGGCTTTTTTACCCTGTGCATGGGCTGCTCGGAACGGTGTGATTTGCTGGTTAATAAATCATGCAGGATGAGTTTATCATGGAGATAGAGAAGCCCCCTCTGGGCTCCACTGGGTAACACCGCCTTTCTGTGAGCTGCTACAACGCATGATGAAATGCTGCTGTCAAGTGCATCACTTTCACAGCGGCAAACTTTTTATCTTTATTCGCGTCAATAGTGGGGGTAGAAGACTTGTTTATGAAGTTTATGCATTTGGTGCGTCGCAAACTAAGTAGAAGGCAAACAAGCCGGCGTTAGCGCGAGTGTAGCTAACACCACGAGGAGTGTTCAGAGGCGCCATTGGCTTTGTGCTGCATTCTGTTTTGTCAGGTCTGATTGCCGTGTGGTGACGGCTGATGTTCAGTAGCCTTCTGCTGAGGTACTTAATTAAAACCAGGGGTTACGCTGGGGGTGGGTTTGGCACTTCCTTTATATTTATGTTAATACATTAATCTACAGAGCAACAGATACGGTTCACACACCGCAGCTCATTCAGAGACTACATTCCATCCGAAACCGCCATGTTCATGTGTTTTACCCATCATGGTGACAGGCGGAACGTAAGAAGCGGTCGTTAACCGCTGGAGCCATTAACTGGATATTAGCAACTGGATTTTCTTAAGGAATCCTAACAGCTTTGCTCCTTTTCTGGATGTATGCCATCTGAGTCGCACGACTCGGTCCACGGAGCAATCGCTCCTCGAAACACCATTTCGGTCAAGGCTCCAAACTCTTGAGAGTGACTTTGAAGGGAGAAACACCCAACGCACCAGCGGGTCGGCAGCTCCGGCGTGTTTTAGGGAATAGGGAAGGCAGTAATGGGGATCTCAGCTAATGACTTGGGAGAACAAACCTTGGTCTCTTAACATTGAAAGCCCTATTATTTTTAGCTCTGACCAGTGTTCAGCTTATCCCTGTAACAGGGGCCATTCTTTGTGCTATCACATGTGGAAATTAAAGCTAAATGACTTAAGGGGACCACTGCCCATACCACAAGTAGGCTAGTGCGCCCTTCACCAGAGCTCAACTTGACATCGCTTGTCCGTTATAGTCTTCCTATTTTCTTCTGAGTTGTTCTATGATTGATACAAGTACAGGTGTGATCGTCAGGGCTAGTAGAGCTAACTCCAACATCCAGTATATGCTGAAGCCTGTAAGCTCTTGGCAGTTTTAAACTATGTTTTAAACTTATTTCAATTATATTTAAAGAAACAGTTCTAAATAATATTGCAGAATTTTTAGGGTACTTGCATCTGTATTTTGTGAACTATATAGAAATCACTATCCTTTTTAAAAAAATGTGATTTAAAAAATAAACCATTTCAGGAAACCATAAATAATTCACGCAATCTTCAATAAAATTGTCATGTTTAGGACTTCCAGGCAATGATGAGTTCTTCAACCTCACACAGCCACAGATGCTCGGTATCTTCGGCTTGTAAGATTACCATGACCGTTTCCTGGCTGTTTCATTGCCTTTTTCATCTTGGCTTCTGTAAGCGAATCTGTGGGTGATTGATCTGCCTAGTTAAGAACATTCCGATTTTTGCCCGTGAAAACCTGACCTGCTGCAGGGTGAAAAGGTCAAACGCTCTGCATTGTGTTGGGAGGCGTTCGGCTGTGTCTGAGCTGTTAAGCTAATTCCTCACACATAGTTTCTCCTGCTGCTGGCGGTCAGAAGCCGCGGGAGCCTGGTCCACTGGCGTTATTGTCTTTGCTTACGTGTTTCACAGGCGAGCTGGTCCGTTCTGTGTCCCCATCAGCTGCTTTTATTTCCTCCACCGTTTCCTCACTCTGGTACAGGTTAATCTCAGTCCCGTCTACTCGCTGAAACTTTCCCCTAAAGCTCGGTGTTTGTTGTTGTGAAGATAGGCAGGTAGTCACTTGTTAACAATGAATTGTTTTTGCCGATTATAACGATTTTGGCTCTGTATCTGATTGGTTCAACAGCAACAGCCCATCCATTCAGCGGTCACTTTATGACAATCACTGTTACGTTGTTCAATCGCTGGCCATTTTGGCCTAGCCACAGAGCCGAACAGCTCTAAAGTCGCTGATGTAAAAAGCTATATATATACACACATTAATTTGACTGTATTAGCCATCATGTAGGTGTACTTTTAAGTGTACATGAACTGTTTGACAGATACACAGGATTCTTTTCATCTTTCAAAAATGCTTTTATTAAAAAAGTTCAATAATTTCAGGTTCACACCATGGGTAACTACCAGGAAGATGCTAGAGGCTTCCAGAGTAGGAAAATATATCTCAGCTGTTCCAAAAGGTTTTGTCCCAATATCAGGGAATATCCTAAACTCCGGAAAGCAAAATAGGTGATTTCTAAAGATGTGTATAAATTATGAGATAGTACTGAGCTCTCATTATAATTTGTGTGATATTGTGTTGGCCATGTAAATGAATGTGAATGAAGTGTTCATTTTATGTGGTAGTACTACATTGAGGTTGTGGTTTTGTAGTATGGTTGGGGTTTTGTATGATGGTAGTCTGATTTTGCGTTATGGTTGTGGTTTTGTATGACAGTGGTCTGGGTTTGTGTGATTCTTGGCATTTATTGTGTCCAAACACTGTGTTAAGAATGGTCTGCTACCCCCAAATATCCCAGAGTGGCCGTGTTGTCAGAAACTGAGCAGTGATGAAGAGCTGGGAGAGGCGGGCTCAGACACGGCTCTGTGAAATAAATGCCTGTACATAAAAACGTGAAATAAATGTCTGTAAAGTGCATGCAGAGTGTAAAGAGTCCTCTGGAGATCTGTCCGCTGTCTATTACATTTTGCCAGTTGTTAAATTACTTGGTCCCTTGAAACTGAAGGACATGAAAAATTGAAGGACAGAAAAAATCGCATTTACCCATAACAAAAACAAAACATATTCACCTTATCGTAGCCTAATTAACCCGTTAGAATAAAGTGCAAAAGCAACAAAAACAATCAGCACTGCTGCTGTCAGACTGGACTGCATGAAAGGACATTCTCCTCCTTCCGCCTTATGTGTTCAGTCAGTCCTCGTGCTCACACGGCCGCTCACTCTCACGGCTGCAGTCTGGAACAAGTCTCTTAGCTTCTAGCGAGCCAGAGCTACGCGGCTGTATGGATTTTTTTTTATCCGCTTCAGAGGTTGAGTTCACAACCCAGTTTAGCCTAGTTTTACATCAGTCGACCTGCACGAATGGCCTGTTGTCTGGGCTATAATGTAGCGCGTTTCTTGTTTGTTTATTGGGATTGGCTTCAGAGCCTCCGTCAGGATGTCAGTCTGACTGCTCGGCACGCAGGTCTGCGACTGCTGTCTCAGTGTTCTTTGAGCGATACGGTGAGGAGCTGATCAATGGCCTGTCAGTGCTGACCCCTCACTGACAGGTCACACAGGAACGCTCGCTCTCTCTCCGCCGAAGTCCTCCTTGTCTAGACGCACGGACGTGAGCTGATAGCACGCGCCTCGGATTCTCGGAGGATGGGCCCAACCCAGACTGGCTGACTTATTTATCGGCGCTGTGCGCGGGCTCCGCACACCCAGTGCTCCCTTGCACTCCCAGGACACAACGAACCTTTTTTTTTTCTCCCGGTGCCTTTGTCAAATGCAGGTTCAGACTTGGACTGACTTTTAACAGAAAATATCATTTCTTAATGCCCATAAAATACCGTTACCCCCGAGGCACATTGACACGAATGCATTATTTATCGATTTTTCTAAGGGGATGTTGGGGGGCAGTTTTGATCATGGTGTTCAGGCCTGCACCAGTTCCCTGTCCTATCCTGAAGTTCTGCTTTTGCTCTTTCTCAACTCTTTCTAGCGATGAGGCGAGGGAGGGAGATAAGGAGAGTAGATCTCCAGATGCTTGCCAGCAGGCTTTGGAATATATTTAGCAAAAATGTTTATGACGCCAACGAGCAGGGCAGGCTTCTCATTAGCTGATAAACCCATCGCTAGAGTTTGGGGCTGCATTAGACTTCTGGCTCTCGCTTCAAACGTTCCCTGTGTATGTACCGTCCCCATCGAGTGACAGCGAGGCCTCTATACGGCCGCGCGTGCGTTCGCGGGGGAGAGAGTGCCTAGTTCAAGGCCCCCCGAATAAATGCGCGAACGGACGGTAAACCGGAGGAGATGAAACGTGCGGGCGGATGTTGAGGCGTTTGGCCTGGCGTTCGGAGCCTCTGCATAATTCATGCTCGCCGGCTCGGGTCCTCCTCCCTAATGAGGGTCCCGTGGCTGTGTGTACGTGAACGCTCGGCGTCCTGATAGACCAGCTCACCATCAACCCGCTCCCGACGGTCTCCGCGCCGACGCTGCCGCACCATTGCCGAGGCGACGGGTACCCGCCGTGGGGAGAGCGTGTGCTCCGAGCAGATTTGGTGAGAGCGGCTTGAGGCGCAATCACGCGATTACTCAGCAGCACGTAATCAGGGCCAAATTGCCGGGTTTGTTTCAAACTACTGCAGCTAATTACATGATATGTTAGTGACTAGTCAATTAGGTTTGCGTGTCCAATTGGTGCTATGCACTGCGGTTCACGAAATATAAAAAAAAACACAGGCAAAAAAATCCATGACCTGCTCTTTGATATACCAGGTTGATGCTGGTGATATTAAAAGGTTTATTTTATATTTAACCAATCTGCAGCCCTCATTAACTATACCATTTTAATGATATATGACGTTCATAGCATATAACTGTTGCTATTTAATATTTTAAAATCACTGGGCACACTACATGTCATAAGACATGACAGGAATGACAGATCTTCCCTTCTGATGCTGAGAAGGTGACACATATGTTATACATATAGACCTGGGCAGGTGAATAGTAAAGTGCTAAGAGACGGTTGTTCCAGTCATGTACAGATTGTTCAAAATGGATGTACATTTTATTTGAACAAAACACATGCACTTTGGGACGTGCAATGCTGGGATCATTAGGGTCACAGAGGATCCACGATTCCTTGTGTTGAAGGATCATCAGGATCACAGAGAATCCACAATTCCTTGTGTTGAAGGATCATCAGGATCACAGAGAATCCATGGTTCCTTGAAGGAAGCAGCCCCCAGTTGTCCTGCACACTATGCTGGCTTACGTCCGTCTGCTCCAGATGCTCTCCTGCGCGCCCCGCACACGGTGGCCAACGTGTTTTTGGCTTAGTGGGACTTGGGCGGATATGAGCGTCCTTACTGGCTGCGTATTTAATTCTAATTATTTTTTAAAGATTTTCTTTACGTCCTTGATGTATTTATTTTCCTTTATCTTTTCACTTATTCGTTTTACTGACCTTTTTATCAGGAAGACTTTCTGATAAATATTTTGAGCATTTATTTGTTGCACTGATATGCAGATCTCAGTTCAGTGTCCTGAATTCCTGAACAGTGTCCTGTATTCAGTATATTTATCTCTTCTTCTTCTCATAGCGCTAAGCAAGAAAGCAAAACATATTTGCATAAGTAGCCTACATTAAGCTTGCACTACATCGTGCCTGCAAAGGCCTTTACTGCGTGCTGTTAATTTCATTAATAAATTACTAAAGACATTTTAATTCTATAATAAAGGCATATGTAAAGTGTGAAATATTCTGAGCCGCACCCCAGACCACAGCACACTTTACGTTGCCATCAAAGACAGAGGGCTCAGAAGGCCAGTGCATCAGTTATGTGGCAACATCTTCAATTACCAGATGATCATAAAAATGCTTAGCGCGAAATATGTGACAGGAAATTAGAAACCACGAAGGCATGGCGGAGACGTTTCCATGGAGCAGGGCTGTTGTTTAGAAGACACCGTGCCCTGCGCGTCTTCAAACATCACACAGCACACCGCAGTTCATTTGCACTGCTATACATTATTAATGTGGCACTGCTGCTTACTGGGTATGCTGGGTATATTTGAAATTACAATGCCAAATATTCTAACATTATGTTTCATTGTGGAATGTGAGTATTCGGGATGTTAAACGTGTACTGGAACGTGCCTGTGCAATGTGGTTTTGGTCAGTGCTGCATGTACCTTGAAATAACCCTAATATGAAAGTTTAATACAAATGACATGATTATTATTATTATTAGCATTAATGTTGTTGTTGTTTGGTGTCAGTACTTTCAGCGCTGTCATCTGTTCTCTTGAATCAGGCAGGGTCTGTCTCCCGGCACCACTCTTGGCTTTGTAATCATCCACCGCAACAAAGTCCGGATTATCACACCAGGAGGGGTTGTTTCAGAGCGAGAGGCTCCCAATCAAAGCTTGTGCAGCCACAGCAGCTATTAATACCAGAAATCCCCTCTACAGCGAGCTGTTGCTTAGCCACAGTCTCGTCCTTACGCTGTCACAGCCAGGAACGGGACCCGCACACCAAAGGGCTTCAGTTACCCACTACAAAAAAACACTGTAATTGGAGCCTTTAGGAACTCTGGGCTCCGCTAAGACGTTCGCAGGAATCTCAGCGCTCGCAAATTCATCCGCCACGTGTGCATGCACAAAACACGCGTGCAGTCGCTCGTGCGGTCACGTGCGCGGTCACGTGCGCAATCACAGAAATCGCGACGCGATAAAAAGACGCCTGGGATTGGCCCTCGGTAGGGCTCGGTGCAGACGCTGGGTTTGCATTCATTACGGTATCACAGAGTTCTGTTCGCGCGTGCTGAGAGCAGACTGAGGCCCTTTTTCTTTGGCTCCCCTCGAGCCGTTTAGCCGCGCGTCTGGGGAGCCGTCCCGGGCTGTCCTGTGCCCCTCTGTTCAATAAGAGATCAAACCGAGGTGCAGCAGTGCTGACTTCTGTAAGCTCTCCCTCAGCGCCGTGGAAACGAGAAGAGCTGAGCTCAAACATTTGCTCGGCGCGAGGGCAAGAACAACCACTGCCGTGTCGTTCTGGTGGTGGTGACACTCCGCAAAAGACACCGCGCAGACATTGTGTAAGCGCACGAGCGCGTGTGTGTGTGTGTTTGTGTGCGGCACAGAGCATGAGAGTGTGAAGTCCAGACTGTATCAGCAGTTTGCTGTGTGACTCAGTAATGACACATGTCCTCACATCTCCCGTCCCTCTGCTGCAGGTAAGCGCCGCTGATTAGAATCTCGGCGAGGGCGCTAACGTGTGCGCTGCGGGACGCTGCGCCTGACGGAGATCACACTGCCTCCCTGGGCTACTCGCGCCGCTCACGCCCCTCTCGTGGATGCAGAGATGGCGTGAAGGAGCCATTTGCATAGCCATGAGAACACAAGGAGGGAATGAGGGCTTTTCGAGTTACCAAATAACCCTCAGTGCCTGGTGTCATTACCGCCTCCACCTATACAGGCGGCCAACCTGCATATTAAGGAGTAGCCATCGTCGTTTAACTCCAGGAAGGCAGCTCTGCTTCACTGGAGACGCTACCTTTGTGTTGCTCCGTGCTGCTGTGTGGACGGGGCCCTAAGACCTCCAGCGCAAACACCGCAGCCCCACCACGGCCACGCCCCCATGCCACCATGGCCACGCCCCTGTCCCACCTCAGCTATGCGCAGGCCCGCCTCCACCCCCCTGCCACCACTCCCTCCTTGGGCTGCTCTACTCACAGCGCTCCAGTCCCTTCTAACAGGACACCGGGGCTCAGATGTAACCCCCGACTGGGGTGTGTTTAGCCCTCGCTGGGCCGTGAACCACTCTGAGGCGGGAACACCTGCCCAGTCTGGGAGTGTTCCCATGGGCTGACCTCTCACCCAGCTCCTCTACTGCATGCTCCTGTAGCTGCTTGCTCCATGGACTGGTTGACCAGGCCGTCTGTACCACTCCACGACTAGCACTACCTCGTTAATAGCACTAATGACATCAGTGTCGCTTCAATAAGCCATATTTATTGATGGCTCCACCTGCAGCTAGCACTGTCCTGTCTGTTCTGTTACTGCCAGTGCGGGGAAGTCTTTCCCGCTGCTGACATGGTCAATCAGATATCAAACCTGCTGTTTTCTTTGTCTACCCCACATTTTTTCAGTAAGTGAGGTGAATCCCCACTTCGTCGTCTCTAAACTACGCTGTAGTGAAATCCTGTCAAACGGTTTTGTTGTTTTTTTGCATTGCCATTTTGGAGTGGACTGCTTATTGAGATATTTGGAGTGTCTGTCCTGAGAGAGCTCCGAGCCACAGGGCTTTTCATTCAGAAGGACTATCTATTCTCCTCTGCTCAATACTAATGAGTCTAGTTTCATCTGAGATCAATTAAAACAGGGTTGTCAACAGGCAAGCAATGTTCGAGAGACAGTTTATGGAAAACACCAAAGGGAGAGCTGTGTTGGACAAGCAGGATATTTGCCAAATTTGTTGTGCTTGCTTAACAGCTGTGTCGAGGCGAGACAATGATGACAAAAAAGCAATTCGCATGTTCCACAGTTATGTGGTTGGTCCCTGTTCTCCATAAAAATGGCTGTGGCACTCAGTGATGTATGAGCGCATCCTCCTCCTTTTCTCAGAGCTGACACGGTGGGCGGGGCTTGCATGTTTTGTGACATTTAAATGCTTATTATGGCCTTTGTCAGACTGGGCGTGGTTTTCCCTGACACTGCTCACTGACATCCGATGTGTGGTGTTGAGTAATTAAATTAAGGATGGTCGGTGGGCGTGTCAGTACTGTTCAAGGAAACATGAGCCTCTGTGGCCGCCGCCCCCTCTGCCTCCTTGCTGCCCACTCGCTGACTCAGTAAATGCTACATTTGCATAATTATCTGTTTAATTGGCAAGCCTGCACCATCATGGCCCTTTATTGTAAGCATGGGAGCCCAGGCTGCTCTGCCTGCACACACGTAGCAGATTACCGTGCCAGCAAATTGCCAGCTCACATTATTTCGTCTCTCTCCCTTCTGCTTAACCTGATAATCGAGTGTGTTAATAAACTGCTCCGCACACCCTCGCCCACTTCAGACCCTTCCCCTCACCAAAACTTGCTGGATGATTAAAAAAGATCAGGTTGAGCTGCGGTGATTGGATTTATGTCTTCACTTTAGTATGGTAGAGAGCAGCTTGCATCCCCTCTGCCCCCTCTCAATTAAAATTGAGAAGATTATTATCAGCAATCCCACTGCTCTGGATGCTCAGCATTACAGCTCCCTCAGAGCTGCACCAAGATATAATTGTCTCATGAGTCAGTGACTGATAAAGGAAAGAAAGAGGAGAAAATGATTTGTACCAGAATAATGGCAACAAATAACCCCAGCACCCCAAGGCCAAGTGCCTGGGTTCACGGGAACAGCTAAAGCTGTGGTGGGGTTCACGGGAACAGCTAAAGCTGTGGTGGGGTCCGCGGGAACAGCTAAAGCTGTGGTGGGGTTCACGGAACAACGAAAAGCTGTGGTGGGGTTCGCGGGAACAGGTAAAGCTGTGGTGGGGTTCACGGGAACAGCTAAAGCTGTGGTGGGGTTCACGGGAACAGCTAAAGCTGTGGTGGGGTTCGCGGGAACAGCTAAAGCTGTGGTGGGGTTCACGGGAACAGCTAAAGCTGTGGTGGGGTTCACGGGAACAGCTAAAGCTGTGGTGGGGTTCACAAGAACAAGTACGGCTGTGCTTGGGTAAGTGGCCTTGAAGTGCAACGATGGCTTTTCTTGAGCTTTTCAGATGAGCTGGTGAAGAAAGCTTGTTTGAGTATGTACACATTAGGTAACAGCTTTGTACAGAGTGAATGACAGGGGGAACACAGGGGAGAGAGAGAGAGAGAGAGAGAGAGAGAGAATGACTGAGAGGTTTGTTACTTATTGTGATGAGGCATGTGTCTGTAAGGAATGAGCTGGACACGGAGGAGTCCCATCTGGGCTTAACAGTCCAGTGCAGATAAAGTCATATTAGAGACCTCTAGCTCGATCCACACACACACACACACACACACACACAAATGTTTATCAGCTGTGGCTCCACATATCTGTCACTGCTGAACAATTACCTGTGGAAGTGTGAAGTATAATTAATGTAATTAGTATGTTGTAGTTGACGTGGAAATCAGCAGCTGTTATTGGTCGAGTTCAGTGGGCACAGGTGACATGGCTGTTCAGGCCTTCGCATCATGCTTCCTTTTAAGTCATTCAGGATTAGTGGACTTTCCTCCACTATGGAGGCTTTGCCCTCTTTCCTACCAATTTAGCCCCCGCAACAAGGAGAACTCTGAAGACCTGACTCTGAGCCATAACCATGCACCTCTCCGATTGGCTAATTTGTAGCTTAGTGACAGGGGAGAGAGGGACCCCATCATCATTTCCACCTAATGAGAATACAGCCAATTACATATTTTGGAAGAGAGAAGGACTGTGGTGTGCTTGTATTTGCCCAGTAAGCCAATAACATTGGATTGAATTGCCATGTAGAATTTGTTGAATTTGTTGAATTTACATGCTAATCATTCTGCGGGACATAATGTGCCCACATCATAAAGGAGGTTTCTGCAGCATGTGGCCCCATGTGGTGCTCACCCTAGATGTGCATTCAGTGGACAATCTCTGTATGGATGGCGTGAAAGCTCTTTAAAATAACGCTTTCAACATCTGCAGCCTTTTAGAGTGTTACATGCTTTAGTCGAGCCAGTGCTTCATGCGTTCACTGTGCTGGGTGGGTCGGGCTTGACCTTCTTGCTAATCAAAGCCTGACTTCTTCAGAAGCCTGACTTCCTCAGTTCAAATGCTGCCCTTGGATGTTATCAGAATGTCTTATCTGATCTCAGACCAGCACAAAGAAGCAACTTTGTGGCATTGCACCACAAGTCCTTTTAGAGAATGCAGAAGGTGACGTACTCCTGGTGTGTAGACAGATGGTGCAGTCCCCGTGTGTCTGTTGGAGTGCTCCTAGGTCCTTTTGAAGTGGTGGCGATGCAGGCACATGCCTGGGACCTGCCTGCATCTACCCTGCCGAGGACCCGCTTTCCTTCCAGTCCTCCTCCAAGGGGGTAAACTCCTCCAAGGGGGGCTCTCACCCAGGCCGGTCTCTCCCAGGCCGGTCTCTCCCAGGCCAGTCTCACCCAGGCTGGTCTCTACCAGTCCGGTCTCTCCCAGGCCCTTCTCTCCCAAACCGCTGTCTCCCAAGCCATTGTCACCCAGGCCGGGCTCTCCCAGGCATGTCTCACATAGGCCGGTCTCTCCCAGGCTGGGCTCTCCCAGGCTGGGCTCTTTGATGTCTTCCCTGACAGCAGTTAAATCTCTGCAACGGCACACCTCCATCCTCTAGCCTGCACAGACAGGGAAGAGGAAGGCACAGAGTTAATTGGTTAGTCACAATACTTTGCCCCAGACACAGCTCCTATTTCATTCACAGCTCAAGTTTCTCGGTGGCACTGACAGGCTTTTCACAGAGAAACGAAAACATAAACAAGGCCAACTAAAGGGCAAATAAAACATCTCTCTTCCCTCCCTCCCTCTGCTTTTGCCTCTCTTTATAGAACAAAAATGAGTTTGGGCAAACACTGTGACCATATCAGAAGCATATTTCTAAACACACAGCACAGGGTTTTACCTCAGATGTTGTTCTTTATGCTGAATTCACTTCAAAGCTGGGCTTTGCATTCATGACCAATGTGGGCTCATCAGAAGGGGTGGGAACCACACAGCTAATGAACAGCGGCGGTCACTGAACCCCCGAGACCCTAGACCGAGTGTGGCCCCGTGAAACACGTCTTGAGCTCGTTTTGAAATATTTACATTTTGAATTTACATTTTGAATAAACAGAAGTATAGCTGTTTCTAATCTGTGATTGTGTAAATTGCAAAAAAATGGTAAACAAATGTTAGTAAAAGTGCAAATGTAATGTATATATGTAGATTGTTTGTTGTATAAATGTGTATTTAAGTTCACTATTAAGGAATTCATGTCTGAAGCCCCTAAGGACTTTAACATGTCCTGCAGATGTATTTATTGAACATTGGATGCCTGTGGTAATTATCACACTGTAACCCATGCCCTAGTAATGTCCAAAATGTCAAATGTCCACCACGGCAAATTTGCATTCTCCAAGCAGAAGCTGGATGAGGTAGAGTTCCAGTAGCAGGGAGCTGGTGTCTCCTGGCGGGGTGAGATTGATGCGAGCCAGCCCGTTATCTCCCAGGAGAATGGGCTTCAATGATTTATACCAGCAGGTACGCCTTGGAGTGCCGGCTCTTTGGGGCCTTCGGTTTGTGCGGTAGCGCTTGGCAAATGGAGGTCCGGGGAACTCATTTGGAGGAGGGGCTGATTCATGGCGGCGAGGGCGGCGGTCATTAGATGAAGGTCTGTCTCTTCGGTTGTCTCGGACAGCACGAACGCGGCAGGGTGCGACACCCCTGCTCCACAGCATGGGCACCTCGGCCTCTAACACACGCCACACGCTCCCTTTCTCTCGCGAATGGCTGAAAATGAGCATCATGAGTGCATTCCCTCCCCGGCACAGTGAGAACCGAGGCGAGAACGCCGTGTGAGCTGGAAGTAAAAGTCGCCGTGCAGACCAGGTTTCTGCAGTGAGGTTAGTGGCCTGGAGTAAGTCTCCACGTTCAGGTATCGCTTAAGAGCACCTCTGTTCCTGCTGGGTAAAGAGAGGGAGTAAGAAAAGAACTATTAGAGTGAGCCTATTTAGGTGAGTGGTTTCCTTTGTCTGGGTTATTTAAAGTAGCCGTCATGATTTATCCGCGTAATGTGTTAAAAAGACCAGGGTGAACTCTTGTCTTATTCCGTGAGCAACTCAGTGTGTAAATGGTTTATTTGTGAATCGTTGCCAGGAAAACATCCCGGTTGCTATTGAATGGAGTGTCTTTGGGAGGGCATACGCCCTTGTTAATTCTAGGTCTCCACCAGCTTGTGATTGCTCATTGATGACTAATTCCATGGAACTCCAGCACGCTTTGTGACTTCACCGCGACGGCTTGATCCGGCCACGTGATGGGAATGATGGAAGGGGGGAGGTGGGTTGCCGTGGCCGCACCACCTCTTCGCCCGCAGGGGTCTGCCGCCGTGGGCATGAGCTGACAGACTCCAGGGTGACCTGGCAGGTCTGTGGGAAGGCAGACCATCCAGAAGCAAGTGTGGCCTCTTCAGCACACCCGCCACTGGCTGCCGCTCACGTAAACACACCATTTCAGGGGCGGGTAGGTCACGTCCTGCCAATGGGGGTTTCTGTCACTTGGGTGGCTACATCTGTTTAGTAGACTGATGAGTTTAGTTAATATTTGTTTCTCTTGATTGAAGTATAAGTGGCTATTCATTTGTTGGACATTTGGCGTACAATTAGTCATTGAGACGTGTGAAAAGATTAATGCATGAATCCGTTTTCTTTTACGCCAGAGAAAAAGAAAAGACACAGCTTATGTAAAAGCAGGTGTATTCTCGGATATTTATTACGGGGCTGTGATTTGCACCATGGGAAGCTGTTAGACGCAGGATTGCATCTCCATGCCATCGTGTTGCAGCCATACACTGCCTCGCTCTCCTAGAACAGCAAATAATGCTTTGCATTAGCCATTCCTTTCATCTCTTCCATCTATTTTCTTAGTTTCTAATCTCCTGGACAGATAGGAGCTTTGCCACGAGCAACTCCTTTACACCCATTGGAACCAATTGTTGGAGAAGGGCTGTCTTGGATGGCCCTGCTGGAGCATGGTGGGCCTCATTAGTTAAATCCCCACTGAGGGTGAATGTAAAGAGGAAAGGAGAGTAAGACGTTTCTGCTCCCTCTCTGCCTCTATCAGGGATCTCGCAGTGTTCTCTCTCTCTCCCTCTCTCTCTCTCTCTCTCTCTCTCTCCCCCCCACATCTTTTCTGCGTGCATCAGCAGGACAGGCCAGGCCGCGTGGCGGATCCGGCCCTCCATCCTGAGACCGCTGCGCTGTGGGACTCTTCGTGAGCGGAGCTCTGGCTGATGGCCTCGGAGGGGGCGGGGCTCTCCCTGGCGAGCCTGTCAGAGGGAGGCGGGTGGCGCCTGTATCAAAGCTTCCCGTTAAACATCCCCTCCAGTGACTTGTGGCCTGCTACGGAGAGCCACTCATTAGGCACGGTAATATCAGCTCCCGTGTCTGCGGCCTTGACCCCACCTGTGGTGGAGGCTGGAGGGGGTGGGTGGAGGAATAGGCCATGCATAGCTGCATATCCATTATGCCATCCAAAACAGAGCGTGCCATTTGACCTTTCCCATAGGTAAGTGGGATAAAGCTCTTGTTTTGTTGGTAATGACGAGGTGGGAAGGGGGGAGGGGCATGGCGTCAGGCAGGTCCCCACTTAACCAGAATTTATCTTTTTGGCACTTAAAGGAGGGGCTTGGAGTGTAGTTATCTATGGGCTCCCCCCTGAACAAGTAAACAGCCCATTCATTATTAACTCAGGTTTAAGGTAGAGCATTAATCCTCCCTGACAGTGTGCCTACTTGTTAAGGCAACCCAGCATCTCCAGCCACAGCAGATGGCTCTCAGCTGTGGAGAGTCCGGCGCGGCAACGGCTACCAAGCGCAGGTTTAAAGCCGTGTTGGTGGACACCTTCCAGAAAAGAGTTCCCTCGGAGCTGGTCTTCGCTGACTGCGACAGGGCGACTGTAGATTTGGGATTCTGCCGGTTCTAATGAACCCCGGGCTGGCGGAGCGAGCTGCACAGGAAGTGGTTGCGCCGGCCGAGCGAGACCTCCGCCGGGACCCCAGCGGCTCTGGTTTGCTGCCCTGGTTTGCGGAGGGAGAGGTGCCGGGGGCCAGGCCAGAGCCAGAGCCCGTGACGGCTTTGAGGAATGCGCCTCACTCCGGAGGCCGCGCTCCCGGCTCGAAGCACCTGCTCTCCGGACTGCCTGCCGCAGACGCTCACGCTCAGCCCCAGACAGGGCACGGACCGTACAGATGGGTACACACCGAAGGGGCTCGACCCCTCCATTTTCAACTCCGCATTGTTCCCTCACGCCAGTGTTCCTAATTTCTACCTCATTCTCTTCAGGTTTCTCTCTCTTTCTCTCTCTCTCCATTACTCTCTCTCTCTATCTGACTACCCTTTACAAATCTCTACTCACTCCCTTTCTCATTTCCCTTTTGTCTTTTTATTGTCTTTCTTATCTCTGTTTAGTCTATCTGTAACTATGTCAGGATTCTGCTCTCACACTGTCTTTCTCAATCTTTCTTTCTCACTAGCTCTCTCTCTCAGTCTCTCTCTCTCTGTCTCTATCTCTCTCTGTCTCTCTCACCCGGTCTCTCTCGTGCTGCTTTTCCATTTACATTACATAAGAGGTCCTGTTGACTGTTGAGCCAGCTGGGGAGCATGTCCTGACATGAACTGGGCTGCTGAACTGACTCACCCTTACAGGGAGAGAGAGAGAGAGAGAGAGAGAGAAAGAGAGAGAGAGGAAAGGAAGCAGAGAGATAAAAAGATAGCGAGAGCCGTAGAGAGACCTCGGCCTGTCTGGTCTCTGGCTGGGCCGTTTCCTTTTCCTTTACATAACAGCCCCGCCCCTCCCCCCACTGCTGGCCACGCTGTGTGCATGTCAGCTTGTGAGGTGACGGTGGCACTCAGCTTCGTAAGTCCATTACTGTGTGTTTGGCCTGTGGGAAATCACTTATTCAGTATATATTTCTATCTTTAAGTGCATCTCCTCTAATGTCCATTATATGGTTGCGCGGTGGACTGAGCCGCGTGCCCACTGAAATCCTGCCAGTCGAAGACCACAGCTGTTTACGGACAAACCTGTACCAGCATGGCTGTACCTTATTCCCATCTCTGGTGAATTTCCGGGTGTATATTTGTTCTCACCTTAATCTTTAAGAAATCAAGATCAAGCTTTTTTGGTCAGTACTAATGAATGCCTTGCAACAGAGCGTGGTCCTGCGGGGGATGGGCGGGAAGCTAATGGTGATGTAATCGTGCACGTGTTTGTGGCCAAAACACTTCAGCTCCCGGTCCATACGGATCATTCAGCTACGCACCAACCAGCTTCACACCCCAGAGAACCTCACGAGTACGCATGTGGTTTATACACACATACACACACACACACACACACACACACACACAACACACACACATTAATATATTTATAGAGGTTTTCCATTGAACTGCACAGTATAACACTGTACATAAATACTGGCCTAACAAAATTGAACTCTAACCTTAACCTCAGAAACCAAAATGAAATGTATTGCTCTTTAAATAAAGGCAGAACGTTTCCTCTGATCAAAGCGTCTGCATATTTAGCTTATATACCCTTTAAAAAATTTTATTTTTTTAATATCATTATAATGTGCAGACACATACACACACACTGATTTGTGGACAGTAATGGTCAACTTAACATCTACTATTAAACATTTGTGACTTTAGTCTTTTTCTGGTGTGGTGTGGTGTGACTGCTCACGACTTCCCAATCATTGACAGAAGAAGTTCTATTCCACCTTTTTGCTTCTAGGTGCATGAGACCTTCTGGACCGGACCCTGATGTCCATGTGCACTTATACTCTCTCAGTTATTAAACTACAGCATGAGCTAATGGATTGTGGATTGTCCATTTGTCCTGTCTGCATTCAGAGGTCTGTCTGCATTCAGAGGTCTGTCTGCGTTCAGTGTCTTGTCTGCGTTCAGAGGTCTGTCTGCGTTCAGAGGTCTCTCTGCGTTCAGAACCCTGTCTGTATCTTCTAGAACCGAACAGTTCCATTGCCTCCATCTTCAGCTTTATTCAGCATCGCTGCCTGTGGTGAAGGTGGAGGGGAAACATTCCCACCTGAGCCTCAAACCAGGCCCGATAGTCTCCACAGTGCCATCCCTCTTCTGCCCCCATGTGTCAGTGCAGCGACCACACCCCCACCCCAAACCCTACAGTCGATAAACGTGAGTCCACAAACGTGAGTCCACACCACCGGACCAAACAGCCAGATGCCTGGCACAGCAGCCCAGGCTCCACCTGCTGTAGCGACGCTCCCCTTAGCTTCACCCGCACTTCTCAGGGGATGATGGGTTCTGTCACCCCACAGAAGATGAACTGTGACTGTATGTAAGATAAGATAAGTGTAAATATATACAGTGATGTCTAATCTGTTTTGTATTATTGTAAGCGGGTGTCTCCATGCAGACATTTTGTTATATGCTTCAAAGACAGCAAGACGAATATATAAACAAATCCACTATCCACTCTGTGTAAACGTACACGCCGCTCTGAGAGGGCATGGGAGGTTTGGCTGTAAAGGGTGAAAGCACAAGTGCCCTAGAAGGGTTACCTGCTCTACTCCAAGTGGCAAGTGCCATCACAAAGGAAAGCTCTATCTTCCAGCATGCATAAGTGACAGACACACTCTCTCGCGCACACACCGACAGAAACACACACACACTTTTTATACTTTTTGTTTGTGTTTTTTGCCGTGAAGTGGGGGGTGCCACATTGCTCTATGTCCTGTCAGGACCAGGCCCAGGGCTGGCTTGGCTGTGTTCTTATCCTCATCACGCCACCGTGTTCTCAAACCAGGAAACTCTTATTAGAAGGCAGCCTTGTTTGAAATGCAGCTCTGAGCCTGGTGTCAATGCAAAAATGGAGTTTTGAGTGCCGTGATCTAACACACCGTAGCACATGAATCAGTGATCACCAGTGGGGATCAGGTGTGAGGTGAGGGAGAGAGAGAAGAGAAAAAGCCCTCTCCCATTTTAGGGGTCCATCTTTCTCTGTTTGAAGCAACATCAGTCTTGTCGTGGCGTTGGCATCTCGCAAGGCCGTGGAGAAGGTCCCCGAGATTTCAGTGCTGAACATCTACTAATGCTGGTACAGGAGACCACAGACTGGGACATCTAAGGAGTGCTGCTGTCCTTCTCTCGTCAGCAGTTTTTCAACACGCGCATGCACATACACGCACACACACACACACACACACACACACACGCAGTGTAATAATATTTAGTATTAGCTGACTAGACTTAAAAAAAGAGTTTCTTTTGATTGTGTGTTCATCTTAAAGCCCTGATTAGTGCAGAATAAGAGAGTTTGCAAAATTTAGCTCTGTGGTGTTCCAGACTTATGTATGACATTCTAAATGAAATTGCAGTAGCAATTACAACAGAGGGAATTTAAGCAAAAGCATCAAAGATGAGCATGAAGACGTTGAATTATTGAACCATTGTTACAACACCTTCAAAGGATTTAATAGTACTCTTCAGACTTTGCAGGCTGCCTGGAAAAGGCAGATTAATTAGCATTTACGGACTTTTGCAATGATTCCATTTACTATATGGAAGTTGTCTCATCATATTTGAACTACTGTGTGAACAGATGAACAGGTATGTTCCTGCCAGGAGGATTATTCCACAATCAGATGCCCTGGATGAAAGGAGACGCCCACTCTAAACCTGAACTGCAGTCAGGAGATGGAGAACTTTACAGAACAGGTCCCTGTATGTAACAATATCACGGGCCTGATGCACCCCCCCGGTTAACTTGAGTGGAGCAGATTTCTCCTCCGTGTGATTGTCTGCAACCTCTCTCATGTCCCTAGCAGCAATACCAGAGTGCTTCAGAAAACCCACAACTGTGTCACCTGCTGAAGTTGACCAAAGTAACTAGTGGGAATGAGTACCACTCAGTGGTACTAACCTCAGAGATCAGGAGGTGCCTGGAAAACCCGGTGCTGTCATCTATAAATCGCAGTCTCCCAGACTCCCTTGACGATGTCAGTTGACGCTGCCGTGTCTCTGGCTCTACATACTGCCCTAGAACACCTAGGCAGACGCAAATCTATGTTAGGATACTATTTATAAATTACAGCTCATCGTTTAGCACAGCTGCTCCCACCATGCTGGTCCGAAAAATTCTGGAATCGAGGCTTATGCAAATCCGCCTGTGAGCGGATATTGGGCTTCCTGAGGGGCGGACCTCAGGTGGCAAGCGCTGGTAACAGCGTCTCCTTCGCAGTGGCCCGGGCGTCTGAGTCCTGGTCTGCGTCACTGTCGGCGGATGGAGTAATGACGGTGGCCACGCATGGAGAGCTGAGATGGAGAAGTTTGCAATTTACTGTTGCTGTGATAACAACCTGGGCCCGAATGTGTCGGAAAAAGCCGACGGAAGTCAGGAGCTTGAGGAGAATTAGCATGGCTGACCCAGCAACAGGAATACCTGGCTGCTTCTGGGTTCTTAACCTAAACTGCTCCCGTGTGTCTGTAGGTGTCACCACAGCCGGAGAAAGAACGGCGCGGCGATGCCCACACCTGTGCTGGTGCAGACGGAGCTGGTGTGGAGAGGCGTGGCCTTTACCAGTCAGCTCGTACCACAGCTCCCCTGGGGCACTGACGTGTCACGTGTCACGCGCCTTCACACAGTGGCATTCATCGCACGTAGTCCCCCAAAAAAGCCCCACCCACCCCTGTCCACATCCTCCACCCCAGCCACACGCTGTGTACATGTCCCCGAAAATGATACGGCTCTATCACGGCGCAGGCTTCCCGGCGAATCCCGCTGCAAAATGCACCCTAATTGGCTCGCTATAGCATCTCGGTTTTTCCGCATATTTACACTATATATCTTGCTCTTGTTTATTTGTTTATTTGTCATGCGGTTGTTTTATTTTAATGTTGCCTAATTAGCGTGCCGTACTCCACCCACTACAGTGGAAGACAGTCTGTTGCACTTATATTCACTGGCTACTTTACTAGGGACAAGTTTGTTGTACATGTATTGTGTAGGCGTGCGATTCTAGACAGCCGTTCACAGTTTGTCAGTTTCGGTCTGCACTGTTCATCAGTTTGTGTGCAGAGCAGCACAGGACTTCCTCCTGCCTGCATGCGCTTTTTGTCATGGTCCATTCTCAGCTAGGCGATAACACTAGGGTTAAGGGCTGTGATGTAGTTATGGGGTTTGTCTGGTGCAAGTGTGTCAAGCATAGCTGTGTTGCTGGGATTCGTACACATGTTCCTCTCAGCGCTGGGCTTAGAGTGGCGTACCACGCAGAAATCTCCAGCCAGCACTGGACCTGCGGCCAGAAACTGACCACGGGCGTGTCTGCAAGCGGTCGTCGTCCTTCTGCAGATGGGTTGTAGCCTCCATACGTAGCTGTGAAGTGGTTGGAGAGGTGGGTTCTGTGCGGACATGTCTGCTGGTTTGTTGTCCTGAGCCACTGTTGTCCTTCTCTGCGATGCTCTTTTCAATAAGAGCTCTGCTGGTTCGTTCCCCCAGCAGGTCATGCAATTTCCTGAAACATTAAAACCTCACAGCCTTAATGTCATTGTAGGTTTTTTTCTGCTGTAAACACAGTCGAATTAGAAGCTGAGGACAGTAGGGTGAAGTGTAGCGAAAGTTCAAAGTGACCAGACATGTAAACGCAATGGGTTCGAATATTTTGCAGGCTCCCTTAATTTGGATTAGCCGTATGTAAATGATGAAGCAGACTGTTGTGCAGACGGGACGGCAGGAATGCAAATGTCAATTTGTCCGCTCCACGCTGGAAAGTCTGAAATCACCGCTCACAATTGAAAAGGGCTGGGCTGAGGATTCCACAGGGGTGAGAGGGAGAACGGGAGGGGGAGATGGGGAAAGTAGGAGAGAAAGGGAGGAGAGAGGAGGAGAGGGAGAGAAAGAGTGAGGGAGAGAGAGAGTGGGGGAGAGGGGAGAGAGAGAGCAGGGGAGCAGGCACTACTCTAACCAGTTAGGCTAGGAAGGCCCACACTCTCCCTCCACACTGGTGCCCTCTGTCCACCTCTCTACACCCTCCTGAGTTTTTGAGAGTGTGTGTGTGTGTGTGTGTGTGTGTGTGTGTTTTTGAGAGAGAGAGAGAGAGAGAGAGAGTGCATGTGTGGGGAGGGGGTTGAGACAGGGAGACTGAGAGACCGTGTGTGCTGGAGGAGGGGAGAAAGTGTGTGTTTCATATGTGTGTGTGGGCTCGCGCTACACTGTGCTGGGGGCCAAAACACTAGAGATTGCTTTGATCTGGATTCTTGGTGTCTCGTCCAATCACAATCATGTCACCGACTCCCCCTTGGCACTGCGTAGTCACTCACCCTGGCGAGCTGAACCATGGCATTCCATTATATCACATCCATTTTAGTATACGCCTGCACAGGAAATGGGCTCCCTGCATTTGTCTTAGGAGGCCCAGACACAGGGGCCACGGCCTGGGGGCCGGGGGGCCTCAGCGCACCTCCGTGGGCTCACTCAGGCTTTACGCACACTGCCTGTGCTCCTGGCTCAGTACACATCGCTGGATAATGGCTATCTTCATAATATGTCCCTGGGTGCCTTTTTTGCTGTTGTGGTCCTGTTTGTGCGAGCCGCGGTGTTCCTGCTCGCCGCGGCCCCTGTGGACAGCCCTCTCCACTCGCCCCGAACTCCACGCTGCTGCTCTGGAAACAAGCGGCTTGCCTGGTGGAAGGTAATGAAGGCGTAAGGCGTTTAAGGCAGAGACTCTGTGTTCTTTTACAAAATGGAAAAGCTATGTTGGGTATAATCATCACGCGGAGAAATGGTGAGCTGTTGGCGGCGTTATGACACAGCACATGATTTCTTCCTTTCGTTGTTGTCTCATAACTCATAAAAATGGGCAGCGGGATCTCCTGTGTTCTCTCCGCAGCGAGTTCGAAGGTGGAGATTCAGGGTGGAGCGTTAGCCTAATAAGCATGCAGTCAGCAGAGTGAATAACTGACACTAAGACAAATTTGTTGATAACGCGCACTGACAGTGAGTGATGGAAGACTAAATTGTCTATTCTCATTACCTTCTGAAATTGAAATACAGGATTTGTCGTATCGAAGTGTATCCATGGCAACCTGGCCCCATCAGTCCTGGGTTGATACGTGCATTGTAAAGGGCAAAAAAGTATGAGAACACACTGGGAACACGCGGACACGGGAGAGCAGTTCTCTCGGCTTGGGTACCAGCTCATCATTGGCTCTGAGCTATTTTAACAGGTATATGTGCATATGTAGCAGGATGAGTGTATTAACGGTGACTTGGGAGTTGAGATTCAGAAGTGCTTGATAAGATCAAAGTGAGTAATGAGCTTTCTGAGAGTTTCTCTGTGTCTTGACGAAACTGCATTTTCACTCCTGACATTGCGAATGTTCAGCTGGAAACTGTCAGACTCCCCTTACCCCTTGTCTGGAGTGGAGCTTGTGTGGACTTGTCTTCCACAAAGTGAATGGCCAGCGAGCCCATGTTGTGAGCAGACCAGAGGATACCGAGCATGGTCAGTGAGATCAGAGCCAGGTGGAGGAGAGGTGGAGGAGAGGTGGGGTGTGGTAGGGAGAGAGGTGGAGGAGAGGTGGGGTGTGGTAGGGAGAGAGGTGGAGGAGAGGTGGGGTGTGGTAGGGGGAGAGGTGGAGGAGAGGTGGGGTGTGGTAGGGGGAGAGGTGGGGTGTAGTAGGCAGAGAGGTGGAGGAGAGGTGGGGTGTGGTATGGAGAGAGGTGGGGTGTGGCAGGGAGAGAGGTGGAGTAGAGCTGGGGTGTAGTAGGGAAATTTGGAGTAGAGCTGGGGTGTGGCAGGGAGAGAGGAGGAGGAGAGGTGGGGTGCGGTAGGGAGAGAGGTGGAGGAGAGGCGGGGTGCGGTAGGGAGAGAGAAGGAGGTGAGGTGGGGTGTGGTAGGGAGAGAGGTGGAGGAGAGGCGGGGTGCGGTAGGGAGAGAGAAGGAGGTGAGGTGGGGTGTGGTAGGGAGAGATAAGGAGGAGAGGTGGGGTGTGGTATGGAGAGAGGTGGGGTGTGGCAGGGGGAGGGTGGGGGTGTTGAGGGCGGTGTAGGCCTTCTAGACGCGACTGTGTCGGGCTGTTCCTGAGAGCCGCAGCGCTGGCGTCTAATCCCAGCGTCTATTCCCAGGAGCGTGCTAGTTAGGAGTGCCTCCCCTCAGAGCGCCCGCACTGCGCCTCCTCCCTGCGCCTCCTCCCTGCCAGGAGCCGCGGTGTTTGTAGGATGTTGTGAAGTTTCCTCCACTGCATAGGCAATGAGGCGCACGCCTGCGGGGGGGGGTGTCGGCTTTGAAGAGGCTGTCCTTTGGATTTGATTAATTCAGTATTGGGAGAAAGAGGGAGAGAGAGATAGATAGATAGAGAGATAGATAGAAAGATGGAGCTGCCCCTGCCTGGAAATAGAAGGTATGGCTTTTGTTTTGCCTGACTTCCCCCCCCATCGCCTGTGTCTTGTAGCCACTTATCTGCACATGAAGACGAGAGTGTAAATAAATGAATGAAGTGAGAGGGCAAGCAGTGGTGCATCTGGAGTTGCAGTGTGATTGTGAGTGTGTGTGCACGTGTGTGTGTGTGTGGGTGTGCATGCGAGCGTGCATGTGTGTGTTGGAGCGTGAGGTTGTGTGTTTTGCGTGTTTACTGTGCCCGTGTGTATGTGTGCGAATAAAAATACTCAATTTTCAGATCAGTTCCTTTCCTCTTAGAACACCCTTCTCCTGTATCCTCTCTCACTTTCTCCTTCTCTCAGTTCCTCTCCTCCTTTCCCTCCTCTCTCCTTCACTCTCCCCCTCTCCCTGTCTTGCTCTCCTCCCATTGCAGTGAGACAGCTCTCTGATCTCGGTTACGCAGAATACTTAACATGACTCAACTCCATTTAGCTCCGCCCCCCTCCTTCCTCCACCACACACCTTTTTACTGCATGCTTGTCAAGTTCAAGCCCCAGAGTTAGATCTACAATAATAAGATACGTTCAAAGAGAGCACATCTTTATCTGCTCTTACTAAAATATAAGCTTGACGCCTTGCTGGGAGCCTTAGTTCTTGGCTTTGGTCTGATGAGGGAACATCGCCCAGAGTCCGTGCTGTAATCCACTGGAGGTGATGAGAAGCCCATCCAGGCAGGCGGGGCAGAGACCTCCAGAACGCTTCTGTGCACTGGAGAATTCATCCTGGAGTTTCCGTTACAAGTGACGTACGGTTTCATTCGCTTCTTTTTCAAAACGAAGTCGTACATTTCTCGTCCAAAAGGCGGTGCGTGCGCCCGCTGTGTGTGCGACGCACCCAGGAAGTGGCCTGCCCTTTCCGGACCAATAACGCAGGTGGAAAGAATGAGGGAAGGAAGAAAATTTGTGAGCTCCTGGGTTTGCCGAGCGCAGAGCCGCTGTTTGGCTGTGCTGTTTTGGGTGTTAGCCATTGTTTGCCGCCTTCTGTGAGCCATTAAGCTCCTTGTTTTCTGATTACTCCACCACATTTTAAAAGGCTGCCAATATTACTCCACATTGCATGGTTGTGTCAGCAAAGCACTTAAAATTCTGCTTCATTTACTGTCTTCAAGTGAGATTAATGACATGAGCAATTCTTACATCAAACTGTGAGAGATGAAAGGAAGTTAAAACAAGAGGCCGTTTATTGCTGCTTTTGTATTCAGCTTTGATACAATGCTAATGAGATCACGTGCGGAGTCTTCCTGCCTAAATCTGCTCTCATCCTCTAATTATAATGCGGGGAAAAAACGCAGCAGTCAGATATTATGGGAATATTTCATGGGCGAGGACGGCAGGGGTGATGAGGATGATGAGGACGACGAGGATTACGAGCGTGACGAGGGTCGGTGTCGGCAGTGGCGTGCGCTGGGCGTGACATGCGGCCCGGGCGGCGGTGGGCGTCCCGCCGCTCCCGCCGCTCCTGCCGCAGCCTGATCGCCGGCGCCGGGCCGAGGGGCTTAATCGCACGGCGGTGTGAGCAGGGCGAGCGCCTCCTCGCTCGGCTAATGAAGAACCCTGGGCTTCTGAACACGCCGCCCCAGCCTCCTTCAGCTCTAATTAATGGCTCATTGCAGAAGGGTCTGCGCTGCCTGCTCTCCCCTATTAGGCCCCACTTTAGGCCGGCCGTCCTCCTGCATACTGAGAGAGCGTTAGAGCCCCGCCGACCGCGCCGCTCCTTCCTGAGAAGGGAGCTTTACTGATGAATTAAAGATGGCTTCCCCTCCTCTCCCACGGACGGCGTAAACACAGCAGAATCTGCATGCAGATGTAGCCAAAAGGGCGTCGCGCTTAACGCGTCAATGGTGCAGCGAGTGCTTTGCGTAGGGCCCCGCGGTGACGGTGGTTTGTTGATCTGATGGGACCTTCCGCTTCCCCGGGTCGATAGCGGCGTCGGGAGCTGACCACAGAAGGAGGCCAATTATGGCCTCCTGCCCTGCTGACAAAAACAGCCGCTGATGTGAGAGCAGCTCAATTAGGGGAGGTGTGGGCGGCTCAGGACGGCGTTCAAGACCGCTCTGCCCATTATGACACGGATGGCGCTCGGCACCGTGGGGCCACATGCCAGGAAGTGCCCTCCAGGCGCACACGCAGACAGAGGCAGGTAGCGCCTCCACGCTGCTTTCTCGTCTGCAGCCCAAGAGCAGTGATTCAGGCTGGCCCTCTTCTAATATGTGCCAACACTGGTACAGCATCACAACCCACCATCCAGCAGCCAATCAAAACCCACCATCCAGCAGCCAGAGATCAAAGCACCTCCACTCTTAACATCACGGGCCTGTATAGAAAGTAAACAGGTAGCAAAAAGGAAGGTCCTTCAGGTTGAGAAGCAGATTTGGACAGAGGGAGAGAGAGAGAGAGAGAGAGGAGAGAGAGAGAGGGGTTGAGCATATATCTCAGTGCAGGTAGAGGAGGAATGCAGAGAGACAGGGGGATCAGAGTGGTGATTTTGGGCAGTCAGTATCACACCTCTCCTCCGTCTCGGTGTCTCTGCCTGTTATGTTCTCCTCCGACGGATCACAGCTTTGTCCTCTGTGGCGCGAGACTTTGTCAAATTCCCAGCTCGTCAGTGGTGAGGGGGTGGAGCAGCTGCAGTCAGTCATCGCCCATTAGCCACGCCTCCCATTAGCTCCCCTCGGCAACCTCGCGCGGTCGGAGCAGCGTGGCGGCGGGCGACGAGCAGTCGTTTACATGCCGCGTGTCACGTCGCCGGGCCCCCGACACGGGGCCCCCGCGCTACGCCGATACATAATACATCAGCCGCGGTGCTGAGACATTCATCAACGTCCACCTTTCAAATGACATCTCCCCGACGGGTCGGAGCCGGCGGCGAGGGGTGCGGAGGCTTTGCGGAGGCTTTGCGGAGGCTTTGCGGAGCAGCGCTCGGTTGCTCTCCCTCCCCGTTTCCCTGACGACCCCCCCACGCTCCCACAACCACTCTTCTCCGCCGCCGGCCTCCCCGAACCTCTTGGCGGTGCTTGCGGCTACTTTTTTTTCTTGGAGTTGAAAAAGTACAAATGATGGGGTTGTCCATTAGAGCTGAGGGCAGCGCAGAAGGACCGTGAAGATACGAGCGCTTCTGTGCTGAGGCTTTATGGACCATGACATTTCCAGATTGAACTTCAGGAGATTAAGTGGAGGACTCTGAAGACCTCCTGCTTCCTCCCCACCATTGCCTCCTCTTAAGCCTCTTGTCATGCCCCCATAAAAGGGCTTTTGAATTGGCAAAGCCCCTAATTATCTGATATGACAAGATCTGTTGTGTTGTCTTTACAAGGTGCTTAAAACATAAGTGTTATTGAGGTTATTACTCTGTCGAGGCCATAATGAAAACTTCATGGGCGCTGAAGCTGTTCTGTTTCTGAAATCACTTTATCTCACTGTAAAATTCTAACGTCTTTCTTTCATTTTTTTCTCTTTTTCCTTGTTAACATCTGCTCTGCTGCTCTGCTGCTCTGCGTGTTCGTGTGACCCCAGGTAAGCGAATCTTTTACTGTTTTCATGCATGATGTGACTCCACAGTATGTTCCCGGTGGCGTGCGGTTCGTTGGCGTACAGCTACTGAATCAACTCTGAACATGCGTGGAGTTGTATATTGGAGTGAATGAACCACAAACGAAAAGACTTCATTAAGCTAAAGAATGGGCTGAAGAACTGAAGAACATATAATATTCAGTGGCAGTCAACTATGTCCACACTTTGTTCCTGTCTGTTTAAACAGCTAATGGGATTTGACGTGCCCAAGTTCCGTTCGTTTGAGCGTAATTGAAAAGTGCACGTAAAATCAAGATCTGCACGCCGCATTACCATGTAATGACTACACGTCATGTCTGAAAGCAGCGTTTAATCACAGCTGGGCTGAGTCGAACGGAACACTGCTGCTTGGTGTGCCTCTACTAACATCCCCAGTGTGGAGCCTTGGTGTGTGTGTGTGTGTGTGTGTGTGTGTGTGCTAGGGGAGGGAGATTCTACAGTCCAACCTCACTGGAAAACCTCCTTCCCTCCCACCCTTTCATGGTTATGAAGGAGATTGAGCATATGATGCTGTAGTTAATAGAGAAGAGATATGTGTGTGTGTGTGTGTGAGAGAGAGAGAGAGAGAGAGAGAGAGAGAGAGAGAGAGACAGACAGAGAGATGGGAACACACAGAGGGAGATGTCTACGTTTCCACAGGAGGGGGGGCTCTGGCACAGGCGTAGCAGGCGTAGTCTGCTCCCCTTCGCTGTTAGTGATAGCTCATTACCCTGGAGATGGAGGCGTTCAGCTGGCCTTGCGTGCTGACGGGCGTCTGGAGTGGAGAGGCCCTTCCGTCTGGCCAGAGCAGCTCAACTCAATTGAGTTGTAATTACTTCAGAATAAAACTGCAGTGTTTTTTAAGTTTGTCATTTACGTAAAAAATCTTTATAGTTCAGGTATTGTGAAATAGGAATTTACAATGGATACATGCATATAAAAACATAGTGATAGCGCTAAAGAGGAAGTAGCAATAATAATAATAATAATAAGGTTTTGTTGCTGAAGTGTCTTGCTGGTGTAGCCTGTGAGGAGGACTATCTGTGGTGGGAAGGTGATGTCAGGGAGAGCGGGAGGCTCAGGCTCTGGGCTGGGCCTGTGTGGGGACAGCGCTGCCCTCTGCCTCCTGATCCTGGACCTGCCTTTCCTTGATCTCCCCCCACATCTCAGACAGCGCTGCTCTCTGCCTCCTGATCCTGGACCTGCCTTTCCTCAATCTCCCCCCTCATCTCAGACAGCGCTGCTCTCTGCCTCCTGATCCTGGACCTGCCTTTCCTCAATCTCCCCCCACATCTCAGAGAAGCCCACATTGCCCAGGGTCCCCGCCTCGAATTTGTGAGAGAGAGAGAAAGAGACAGAGAGGTGGAGAAGGAGAGAGTGACGGGGAGAAAAAGAATGAGTGAGAGACAGGGAAAGAGGGGAAAGGATAGAGTGACGGAGAGAAAGTGACATGGACAGAGAGAGAGAAAAAGGGGGAGGGACAGAATTACAGAGAGAGAGAGAGGAGGGGGATAGAATGACAGAGAGAGAGCAAGCGCCTTGACTCGAGTCTGCATATTTCTACCAGTGTGCTGTGCGCTCTCGTATGGAGCCCATGTGTGGCAGGCCCTTTATGAGGATGGCAGGATGTATTTGAGGGGCTGAGCACCTGATTTGTACTGTGTGGAGAGCAGTGGGGAGTGGGGGAGAGATGGAGAGAGAGGGAGAGATGGAGAAAGAAGGAGAAAGGGAGAGGGAGAAAGGGTTAGAGAGAGGACAGAGAGAGAGAGGGAAGGAGGGGGAGAGAAAGGGGGAGGAGGAATACAGGGAGGGTAAAGGAGAGAGAGAGAGAGAAACTATGTGATCAATAGCTGACAGCTCGTGCGTGCATGTGTCAGTAAGGTGGGTGAACAGCCCCCTCCTGGGCTTGTGTGTCTCCAGACTCCAAGCTGTCCAAGCCCTGACAGCAAACACACACTCTGCTACACACACACACACATACACACAAGCACCTCCTCAGCCTCAGTGTTGCCTATCGGAGCTTGGTGGAGAGGGAGTCATGTCCTGGTGGGGAGGTGTCCCGTAGTTCTGCTCCCTGCCTGGGGAGACAAGGACAGACAAGGAAAATGGAGCATGCTGCTGACCTCAGAGCAGCCGTAGCGCTAACCAGTCATGTTCTCTTTGCCTGTCTGGGTGGGAGGTTGCCATGTTGCTCTCTTATGGATGCATGAGCTGTGAGGGGAGAGAGTTCGTGTCTACAGGAGAGAGTTTGTGTCTACAGGAGAGAGTTTTGTGTCTACAGGAGAGAGTTCATGTCTACAGGAGAGAGTTCATGTCTACTGGAGAGAGTTTGTGTCTACAGGAGAGAATTTGTGTCCACAGTAGAGAGTATATGTCTATAGGAGAGAGTTATTGTCTACAGGAGGTAGTTTGTGTCTACAGGAGGTAGTTTGTATCTATAGGAGGTAGGTTGTGTCTACAGGAGGTAGTTTGTATCTATAGGAGGTAGTTTGTGTCTACAGGAGGTAGGTTGTGTCTACAGGAGGTAGTTTGTATCTATAGGAGGTAGGTTGTGTCTACAGGAGGTAGTTTGTATCTATAGGAGGTAGTTTGTGTCTACAGGAGGTAGGTTGTGTCTACAGGAGGTAGTTTGTATCTATAGGAGGTAGGTTGTGTCTACAGGAGGTAGTTTGTGTCTACAGGAGGTAGTTTGTGTCCACAGGAGGTAGTTTGTGTTTACAGGAAGTAGTTTGTATCTATAGGAGGTAGTTTGTGTCTACAGGAGGTAGGTTGTGTCTACAGGAGGTAGTTTGTGTCCACAGGAGGTAGTTTGTGTCTACAGGAGGTAGTTTGTGTCCACAGGAGGTAGTTTGTGTCTACAGGAGCTCAGGGTTTCCCAGCCCCAGGCTCTGGTTCATGTAAAATCAATAGGCATAATGTAATCAGACATAATGTAATCACACAGTAATGGACTAACTGGAGAAAACCACTAGCCACTAGCGACTAGAAGTGCCACCAGCGAGCCTCACCGAAGTCCTGTAGGGTGACGTCACTGCAAGGGCTGGTTGAGCTGCCGGGTTGTGGGGGTCACCATAGTCCCAACATATAAGAAACCTAGGTGACTTTTTTTCCATGTTTATATTATATTAAGGTTTTTCACCACTCAAATGCACACACACACACACACACACAACACACACTCACACACACACACACACACACACACACACACAGAGCCCTATGCAGGCAGGCAGTGTAGAGCAGTGAGCTGGAGGAGATCAGAGGGATGTGGGCAGGGGGCTTTGGCTCTGCTCTCTGTCTCATCCCCACATTCTCCTCGGTCTGACTGCCAGGCCCGTGGCAATCCATGGGTGTTAAAGACCCTCTCGCTGTGGACAAATATTCCTGTAGAACATATTGAATCAAGTGTACTTCAATATTGCATCCAGGGGTTTGGGAAGTACACCCAGACCAATGCTAAACGGCTTAGTGGAGGCCCAGTAAACAATCAGACAAACAAATAGCTGCAGACGCTCTCTCTGTGGGGGGATGTTCAGAGAGGGGGGGGGGGGGTTGGGGGTTGAGGGGGGGGGGGGGGGGAATGCTGAATGCAATATTCACTGGAGCCAACATGAAGACCACGTCTGACAGGGGATGATGTGTCTGTGTGCATCTGTTTGCCTGTGTGAGTGCGTGTGTGCGCACGTGCGCATTCGTGCGCACACGTGTTTGTGTGTGTGCGCGCGTGTGGGTATGTGCCTGTCTGTGCGTGCTTGTGTGATTCATATGCGCGTGTGAGTGTGTGCAGACACTCATCCCCACACCAGTGCAAATGGTGAGTGTGTCCAGCAGATAAGGGCCACTCACCACTCCTCCTTCCAGCAACGGCAGACAAACAGGGCCGTAGGATTTGCAGGAAGGACAGCCGAACAGAACACGGACCTGTTCTGGGGAGTTCCATAATGTCTTAATCCTACACACACACACACACACACACGTGCACTCCAACAGACCAACGAGATCTCACGAGGTCGTCGCCTGGTCACCTCATCGCCACGTCTCTGGCTGGAGTATGCAGGCAGGAACTGTATGGCTGGCCTCAGAGAGTGTTTCCTGAAAAGCAATTATTGCTGTTCACCCAGACTTGTTACCTAGACGACATTAAAGAATGTGGTCGCCCTCAAAGTCAAGATGTAAGCTGTGTAACACCGGTGAGGTTTTTTGTGTGTCGTTTATAGGTTTTTTCATTTGGCGGAGAGACCTTAAACTGCCGTCACAGAGGGGGGGGTGTGAGCACGTGCTACCGCACGCCCTGCCTCAGTGCTGCGCTTCCACACCCTCACTCACTCACGCCTGTGCGTTCTGCAGGGCTGCCAGATTAAACGTGCTGGAGTTTGTTTGTTGAACTGGCATGAACACAGCCTGTGGTCTCCGTGGCTACTGGAGGCTGGTAAGGCTTGCCAAGGTCCAGGGGTGGACCTGGGACATGCCTTAGAGGAGAGTATTCCTGGCAGCCACACACACACATACACACCCACCCACACACATATATACACACACACACACACACACACACACCCTTTTTTATAGTAGCATCTGGGAGAGTGTGAGAATCAGAATGCCAGTCTAAGTGTGTGACTCAGTTCAGACGCTCATAGACAGTGTTAATGGAGTGAGCTCTCTCCCCTTCACACACACACACACACACACACACACCCCAGGCCCTTCCCCGTATCAGCTGCTCTACTAGCCCCTTTAGACAGAGGCTGGGGGGGCGTGGCGCTTACACTGCTGTGGATTGGTCCAGGGCCAGGATGAGGTTGTGGATTGGTAAGGTGCAGGAGGGGAGGAGATTGTTGATTGGTCCAGGGCCAGGAGAAGTTTGTTGATTGGTACCGAGCAGGAGGAAGCTGTGGAGTGAGTGTAAAAATAAGAAGGCCAGCAGGAGCAGAGTGGCAAGGTGACCCCCGCCGGCAAGGCGTCCCGTCTGGGCCGACGGAAGGCGCGGCGTGCGGGGCCGGCCGGGGCGGTAGGCCCTGCCGCTCTCTCAGGGGCTCGTCAGGAAGAGGCCGCTGCCATACCTGAAGCTTCCTCCCATTTATCTGGAAGGTGCTGCGCAGTGCTGCTAATGACCGCCTCAAATTGGACTATTTTTTACCATTTGTCAGGCAGGCAGCCGCAGGGGCTCTGTGCCCGCACATCCGCGCTGACGGGGCGAGGCGCGGGACAGAGAAAGGTTCCCGCTCATTTTTCTCAGCCATCCACCTCGTCCCGTCCGGTCTGGGCTCCTTGCTGCCGTCTCGTCGTCTGTCGGGTTCCGAGACGCTGTCCCGTCTCGCTGTCCCGTCTCGCTGTCCCGTGTTGCTGCCGCTCTCAGGGGCCAGTGCCTTTGGCGTCTGGCAAAGTCGTTTCCTGTGACATATTTTAGACCTGCACAGTGGGAGTTTTGGCCTGAGACTTGTAATCCGGCTTGCGTTTGCCCACATTAGAGCCGTTTATTCCAGGGACCAGGTTTAAACGTCTCACGCTACACAGTACTGCCAGTTTGCCTGTTGTCACTCGTTCCCAGTGAGTGAGAAAGAGAGAGTGAGAGAGAGAGTGGTGGGGTGAAACCATGGGCTGGAAACAGCTTGGTTTTTACACTTTGGTGGTCAGATGTATGTCTTATTTGTTTTAAACTGACCTGTTAGTGTGAGTCAGGTAGTTAAAGATGTCTATTTTATTCCACTTCTTTTAAAAATGTCCCAGTACCATAATGGCTGCGTGTGAACTTGTAAGCCATTTTTCCTTTGTGTCCTTTATTTGTTTGTGTCATGTTGCGTAATTCCGACACGGTTACCCTGGCAATCACCCAGCCCTAAGTCACATATTTTTTTTCCTAAGGAACAATTTCAGCCTCTCGCTGACCGCTGTAAAATCTGACCAATGAAAACATTTACAGACCTGAGTCTCCTCAAGAAACACATCGTTTATTTGGGCGTAGGCTCCCTGTGTCCAGCGTCTCTGTCGTTCTCCGGGCCAGACGCTGCTGTGGACTAGTCTGTCAGCTTCTCTCTGCGTGTGTCTTCGCCCGCGTACACACTGCCTCCCCCACCCCCCCCCCCCTTCCCCCGCCTGCCCGGGCTTCTCTAAAAGAATCACGTCACAACTGTCTCAGACAATAATCATTTTCCCATTTTTCCCAGAATTTGATAATGAGCATAATGAAGCAGGATTTATACTTTGAAGTGGAGGCCTGTCGATAGTGCAGGGAAGGACTACTGCATGAGCCCGCCTGGCTCAGTGTGTGTGTGTGTGTGTGTGTGTGCTTCTGTCTGTGTGTGGCAGTGCGTCTGTATTTGTGTTGTGCAATTTAACACACCATTTGATCCTCGCAGATTCCTCGCGCCCTGCCTGTGGAGGGCTCTCCTCTCCGGCTGTGAGAGTGGGGCTAAAAGGTATCTGGTGTAATAGTGCTGAAACTGGTGTTTGCTAGCGGAGTGGAGGCATTGTCTTAGCGTATTACTGAGGCAGCAGCAAATTGTCAGCGCATATTCAGCTTGTCTCAGTTTGTTTGGATGATGAAACCTTTTTGCAATCAGTCGGCGGCTGTGCTCTCTCATCTGTCCTGTACTGCCGCGCGTCTGGATTCCTCTGAAATCGCCCAACGATCTGCGCTCTTGAGGTCGACTTTCATTTCCACATGGCGGCACACCGAAGGGGCGGCGGCTTCGGCGCGGGGGCGTGGCTTCTGCTTGCCCCACCTCTCAGAGGCGTGTGTTGAGGGCCTACTGTCCTCAGTGAAGAAGGACAGGGATGCACGCAGGAGTTCTTCATGAGGCTGGTGTTGCTGGTGCCTTGGCGTGTGCGTTTTAAGTTTATCTGAAGTGTAGATGAAGTTGATTAGGCTGGTGTCACGGAGGCGGTGTGTAAACTGTTCCGTGAGTCTATGTTCCCTCAGGACCTCCCTGTAGACTGTGCTTGTGTTAATATTCATCACGCATAATGTGGATCTACAGCCACGACAGAAAATGCAGATGGAAAATATGTCTATATTAAAATAATTCCATACTGTATATATACGTGTGCATACAGTTCAGACTCCTGCAAAAAAAAACAAAAAACAGCCCCAATCCACACACACTTTTGATTTCCTGTGTGATGATGTTAGCACTTCCAGTGTGGGGAGGATTCAGAGGGAGGATTCACCTCCTGTGTGTGGGGAGGATTCAGAGGGAGGATTCACCTCCTGTGTGTGGGGAGGATTCAGAGGGAGGATTCACCTCCTGTGTGTGGGGAGGATTCAGAGGGAGGATTCGGAGTGAGGATTCACCTCCTGTGTGTGTGCTGCTCCCCTCTCTCCTCCTGTCACTCCCCCATTAACTCTTGGCAAAACTCCTCAGAACACCACAGCTCCGCCTTTACATACCGCCACTTTGTATTGATGTGACGTGACAGGTTTCTTAACAAGCACCATGTCAGCCATCGCCTTTTTGCTAAGTGAGCAGCTCCAACCCGCTTGCTGTGTACGGTGTGGGGTGTGGTGGAGGGGGGCGGCAGGGGGTGGCGAGGGGCGGGGGGTTGGGGCTCTCCCTCCCCCCTGTGTCTGCTGGCTTAGAGGCTAGTCACACTGACAATGATCCTGTATTCTCCAGCCTTCACATGCTGCTTTGAGGGGCTGTAGGAGCTATATGGTTCTGAAAGACACTGTTCTACATTAGAATATGCACAGTACATGTCTGACAGACAGCAGCACGTAGTTGCTTCAGACGTGGGTTCTTTTCCCTACACAGTGCCACTCATAGCATAGTAAGTTCCCAGGAGAAAAAAAAAGTCTCTGATTTTAAGAAGGAAGAAAAAAATCTAATAGCTGTGCTCCTGAGCGTCTCAGGCGGCGAAAAAACACTCCTGCTGCCAAGGTGAGACTTCATGCCTTGATTTGTGTTTGAATCCCAGCTGTGCTGTGTGCTGTCGGTGGCTAAAGGTTGTCGAGAACAAGGTTCTTATTGGCAGGGCTGCGAGGGCGGGCCTCTTGCCTGTGACTGGCGGAAGTGTCAGCCAATCGAGTGCTGTGCCGTGCTGTCTGCTGCAGAGTTCAGTCTCACTCTCTGGATGGCGGTAGGTCTCGGACCTGCTGAGGATCAACCTTTATATTGACAACTGTCTACTAAATCAAAACAAAAACAACTTCAAATGGCAACTGTGACAACAGAAAATAATTAGATATGCATATCCATTTTGACATTCCTTATTTTCAGCAAGTCCTGTTAACGTCCTGTTAAAGGTGGTTTGCAGTCCACTACGCCGCTGACCTTACGTTTGCTAATTCACGACGGGTTTAAACAGCACTGCTGTTTATCTGTCTGCCTTGGACGTTGATTTGTTGACTCTGTAATAATCAGGGGAATGTAAGTGAAGCTGATTTCGCATGCGTGTCCTTCCTCGTCACGTCCACAACCCCCCCCCCCCCCCCCCCTGCGTCTCCGCGCCGGGCCGCTGCGCGTTTGTTGTCATCGTGGTGTGGTGTGACAGGCCGGCTGCGCTGCCGCGTGTCACTCCAGGAGCAGTGTAACACGAAGTGACACGGTGTGAGAGACGGCGTGACGCACACCAATCAGCGCTGATGTGCGCTGACAAGATGAAGGGATTCAACCCACCTGTGTGTGTGTGTGTGTGTGTGTGTGTCAGTGGAAGCACTTTGTATCTCACAGTAAAAACTTCACCTTTGCATCTCAAAACTTGGTGTTTGTAAGTCACCCTCCTGCACCGGGGTGTATGTGCTACTACACTGCTTTGTTCAGTTTAGGTTTCTGCACTGGTATATTTAGACACAGGAATCTAAACGTGCATCTGCGCTCACTCTTCCAACAACATGTTTATGTTTATGCATTATGTCATAGCGTGCATATGTCTCTCCTGTGCCATGTGGCAGGCCATGTGATTTAATGGTTCTAATAGGTTTTGGAGATTACAGAAGGAGAGGGTGAGATTAGAGGGCTGTCAGGGTTATCTAACTAAACACACGATTAATACCGCAGCGTGCCGTAACCTCCCGGCGCATTCACACTGGGATATACAACCTCATCACGCTTGACTTTAGGTTATTGAAATGAAATATTGCCTAATTACTCTGGCGATGTTTAAATATTGTACGTTAGCAGGGCGGTAAATATAGCACGCATACCAAATGGTGTTGGAATCTACCATTTGCAGACAATGCTAGTCAGGCTGTCAGTACTGCAGAAAGATCTGCTGTTTTTTTTTTCGAAAGATCAGCTGTGTTTTAGAAAGATCAGCTGTGTTTTAGAAAGTTGATGCTGTGTTTACATGTGTATTGCTATGTGCTTTTATGCTTTCGTGTGCATGCGAATGTGAATATGTTAGTGCGTGCGCACACGCATGTGTGTGTCTTTGTGGGTACATGAATGCATTCGTTTGGAGTGAAAAAGCAGACGTTTCACATATTCTTTGTGTGTTTACTGTACACTTGTGTACAACAAGTGAAGCAGAAATCTAATTGTACGTAATTGGCTCCCCAGAGGATTAATTGGATCTGCAATCTTTATTCCCCAGTTTACCTGAGATATGCAAATGGTTCTCTAGTGAGGTGAGAGGAAAAGAGAGGAAGAGAGAGAGAGAGAGAGAGAGAGAGAGAGAGAGAGAGAGGAAAGAGACTGAGGGGAGAGAGGGAGACAGAAAAGGCGGGGAGACTAGGAGAGGGAGGAGGAGAGGAAAAGAGAGATGGAGAGAGAGAAAGGCAGAGATAAAAAAGACTGAGGGGAGAGAGAGACAGAGAGAAGGGGGGAAGATAGAGAGAGAGCAAAAGAGGGATACAGAGAGAGAAAAAGAGGCAGTGAGAAAAAAAGATTGAGGGGAGAGAGAGAGAGAGAGGGAGATAGAGAAAGAGAGAGAGAGAGGCAGGGAGAGTGAAGAGGACGAGGTAATATAAGCTTGGGTAAAGTGAGGTTGAAATTAGTCCATAACAAGCTTAATTTTTGTCCTATCACTGCCTCCCCTCTCAGTGCCTGCAGCGCTGTCTAGCCTGTCTAATTGAATGTGCATGCAGTGATGTCAGGCAGCATTCTGCTCCAGCGAGAGCCTTTGTTCCTGCTCGGGATGCTATGGCATGGGAGAAGGCCGAGTGACAGTGGATGTTAATGTTAATGACGGACACCGCGGTGCTGGCAGCAGTCAGACTGTAAAGGGTGGCTGGCTTGGGCTCTGAACTCCTGAGAGGGAGGCGGTACCGGAAAAAAGGACAGCGGTTTCGTTTGGATGATCTCACCTGAGAAAGAAAGAGGCTAGCACAACCCCCCCCCCCACACACACACACACACTGCCATCTGTCCACCTTGACTTTGAGAGGCACTAACTTAACTGGGATAGGAGCTCCTCTCTCTGACATTCCAGTGTTCCAGTTCATCCCTGCTTGTCCTGGGTTAGGATTCCGGCCGCTGGGATATTGTTCATTCTCTCCTTGACAAATTGCATTGGGAGGGGTGGGGAAGAGGGTGGAGAGGTTAAACCAATGAAGCAACAGCTAAAACAGGATATTGGGTCTCTGAGTTAGTTTACTTTGTGGGAGTTAGAGAGAAGGGGGCAGAGAAAAAGAGAAAGAAAGGAAGTCAGAGAGAGAGAGAGTCAGAGAGTGAGAGAGAGAGAGAGAGACAGAGAAATAGAGAGGCAGCAGAAAGAAGCTTGAGTCACCTCATTCTGTGAGTTAGTGAGAAGGTGAGGAGGAGGGGAAGACATGACAAATACAGCAGATCTCTCCTCCCAGCAGATCTCTCCTCCCAGTAGATCTCTCCTCCCAGACAGTCATCTGCGGGGACAAACGCATGTCCTGTTATGTTTCTATAGCAACTCATCCACCTCTAGAACTTAGTTACTATCCAAACAGCAGGAATATTAACTAACTGACGTTGAGCGTCCATTTGCCAGTGCGCCATTTCTCATCTCTCGGTGGAAGTCATTTAAGTAACCAAGTTCTTTTCCAGCCGCTAAGCCAGGATCGCGGCCTGTGTCCTCTCACTGTATTCCGGTTCAGCCTGGGATATGACCTCATAACTGTAGCTTTTCATTTGAACTGGGATGCCTATGTCTCAGGGAAAAAAAACCCCCCTATTTTTAACATTGCAACATTCGAACAAAAGTCCTCTGTGACCCAGTGCCTCCTGGGAGTTTGTAACATTAGGTGGGGCGTGCGAGGGCCGGAGGGCCGTGGTGAAGCGGTCGAATTTTGGAGCCTTGCGTGATTGGACTGTTCCCCTTGTACAAGCACCCGGGTTGGGCCACAGCTCTCACAGAGGCTTTAGACCTCTGCTTTTCTTCACCTCTCTCTCTCTCTCTCTCTCTCTCTCTCTTTCTGTTTGAACAACCTGATTGTTGGGAAACAACATTTCTCCCTGCTCCGTTTCCTCCTGACTCACTGTGCATCACGTTTGAGCCGCATAATTAGGAAGCATTACATCTTTTGCCAGCATACGATTGTTTCTACAGCATTAGGCTCCATCACATTTCGCAGGGTATGCCACTTGGTCCCCCCCCCCCCCCCCCCCCCCCACACACACACACACACCCCGTGACTTGGCTGTAATGAGTCGTTAAAGAGGAACGAGTCTGGAATGGCAGTGAATAACAGTGATGTGAGGCGATAAACTGCAGGGACGCTCGGCCGCAGTGTCACCAAAGAATGCGAGTCATGCAGGTGAAGCCAGAGAATGAGATTAGGCTGTCCTGCTGGGCCCTGATAAGAGGCCGGTGCCCAGGCAGTGCATTCTCACTGTCTCTCTCCACACCAGCCCATAAGGCTGGCCTCAGGTGCCTGAGCATAGATATTACCCACCCAAAATAGAAAATACCTGATCAAAAATGGGTTTTTTTTTTTAAATAAATAAATAAAATCAGTTTTTAAAAGTCCTCATTATACAAATGTGTGGCATTTGTGGTAAAATGGGTTTTTTATTTCTGTATAACACTGTGTGGTAGGATTTTAATGTTTTTTGTGTTCATTAAAAAATGTAGATTTTTAATTAAATGTCATTGCTTGTTAGCAGATTCAGTCACCAGAATGAACCAACTGTGCCCGTGTTCGGCCGTCCACTCTGATGCGGCCTGCTTTAAGCACCGCCGCTGGCCGACATGCAGTGTGTGGCTTCTGGTGTGTGTGTGTGTGTGTGTGTGTGTGTGTGTCTGTGGGCGCTGTCCATCCCTGTCTCATGCATTATGGAGTGCTGTGAAGCCAGAGTGTCCACCCAGGCCCTCCATAGCCTGCATAGCCTGAAATTGACATTTCCTAATATCCTACACCCAAACTTGTTTTTTTTTTTTTTGGTGTTTCAGGCAGATAGGGACAGTAATTGCTCCACCAGAAGGAAGCCCGTCGATACTTTTGGGTATTGTAGGTGACAGTGGGGGACACAGCAAGATTGGAAGGCAGTAATTGCAGAGTGGGAGGGTGGGAGGTGGGTTGGGTGGCCTTACTGTCAGTGTGAGGAAGGTCAGCCGTATAAACGTATGACACCCACGCGTGTTACGGCATATTGGTCCCAGCATCCACACGGGACGCAGATCTTTTCTTAGGTATCCAATCGGTGTCTTCCTCCGCTGACACCAGGCGGAGCTGATCCGTCCTGAAGGCAGCCCAACTGGGCTCGGGTAACAAGGTGGGGATGGAGCAGGCGTCAGGTGGGTGGTGCTGACTACAGAAACGAGGTTACCCCCCCCTCCTCCCCCCCTCTCCATACACTTCATTATTTCATTATTTGATTAATGTGTTGCCGCTATCGCTGCGATACTCACACATTTCCAACTAAGATGAAAGACAAACAGTCGCAATTTATTCCTCCAGATTAAATATTGATCAGTGTTTCTGTGCTGAGCGTCAGGTGTCTCTCTGATGAATGACTGGAGGGGACGTGGAGTGGACATGGACAAATGGGACGAGTGGACATGTGCACAGGTGTTGCGTGCGTCTCCCTCCTCTGAGAAGCACAGAACGAGGACCTTTCCGCCCAGACAACAGCATGCACACTTTCACCCTTTCTGCAAAGTATCATTCTTAAATCTGAAGTCAGTTTTTCTCACATGACGGATGCTGCAGTACAGATTTGCATTACAGGGTTAAAGGTGTTTGGTTTAACACACCCTTATGTTGGTTATTAGACTTGCTTGTCTAATAACCGGTAGGATTTGCGACAGTAGGCGAGCGTCCACGCCGTGTTCTGAGCACGTGTGGTGTGCTGAGCACAGCCTGAGCATTGAGAGTGCAGCGCTGAGTTGGAGAGGAGTAATCTGAGTGGGAGAGGAGTAATCTCGCCGTGCCAGGTTGCGCTCCCCTCTGGTGCCTCTCCGGCCCTCTTCCCCCACCTTGCTCACTGCCATGACTGCAGATGTTTTGATTAAGTCACATGGGGTATTGCCCCAGTTGCAGTGCACTGTGGGACAGTTTATTTTTGGAGAGCGGGCAGTCAACATGCTCTTAATGAAATCTGGGAGAAAGTGGATCAAACAGGCATTAGAAGGGGAAGCTCTCTGTTTGGGCTCCACCATTGACCCTGCTGAAGGATGTTGAGTTTGGACACAGTGACCCTGCTGAAGGATGTTGAGTTTGGACACCGTGACCCTGCTGAAGGATGTTCAGTTTGGACACCACCATGACCCTGCAGATAGATGTTCAGTGAATGAGGCACAAGCAAGAAAAGAGAGATTATCAAATACAAAATGTACCAGTTAACTGCTATATAAATAGACATACTGTATATAAAAAATATATTATAAATTAACATAGCAAGCTTTAGTTCTTCTCGCTGTCCATTATGGCTGATCTGTAAAACATGTTAGCGTGCTTCTCTGCATGTTCGTCCTAAGTGCAGTTTGGTTCCCCCAGTGCAGTGTGGTTCCCCCAGTGCAGTGTGGTTCCTCCAGTGCAGTGTGGTTCCCCCAGTGCAGTGTGGTTCCTCCAGTGCAGTGTGGTTCCCCCAGTGCAGTGTGGTTCCTCCAGTGCAGTGTGGTTCCGCCAGTGCAGTGCGGTTCCCCCAGTGCAGTGCAGTTCCCCCAGTGCAGTGTGGTTCCTCCAGTGCAGTGTGGTTCCGCCAGTGCAGTGCGGTTCCCCCAGTGCAGTGCAGTTCCCCCAGTGCAGTGCGGTTCCCCCAGTGCAGTGCAGTTCCCCCAGTGCAGTGTGGTTCCCCCAGTGCAGTGTGGTTCCTCCAGTGCAGTGCGGTTCCCCCAGTGCAGTGTGGTCAGTGTGGTTCCTCCAAGCCCTCGGCAGCTCTGCTCGGCTTCGTACCCTCCTCACTAAAGCTAGCTCGGCCCGGCCTCCCTGTTCTGCTGGGATTCGTCAGTGATCCACCAGTGATTCTGATCAGTGATCCATCAGTGATCTTGCAGTGATTCTGATCGGTGATCCTGCAGTGATTCTGATCGGTGATCCTGCAGTGCAGGGAACCTGATTGGTCTGGGAGGACGGTGCCTCGTGCCCAGGCGCATCTCGTGGTTGGCGTTTGGCATCTGCCGCGTTGCGTTAGGAGACCAGGGTGGTGCGGTTGGAGCGCTGCAGGATGGAGCAGCAGTGCATATGTTCAGAGAAATGCAACGGTCCCTTTCTGCTGTACTGTTGTCTGTTCAGATTTGGAGCTTTGGAGATGATGGCTATGATGTAGGGAGGCGAATGAGGCCTGCCACATGCTCACACACACACACATACACACACACACCCACTCACACACACACACATATACATACACAGACGAGAGAAAGGGAGAAAGGAAAACAAATTGGAGAGGGAAAGAGCCCAGAGCTATAGTTACTGACATAAAATAACAAGTTATCAAGTCTAATTAAATCCATGCGGCTTGAGGGAGCACTCGCGCGTCTCACCGCACGTTTCCCTATGTGCTCCGCACACTGCACCATTAAAGAGCTATCACAATATGATAACTAGATGTCAGTATTCACATCAAATCTGGGTGAGTGTTTGAAGACTTGCCACACAAATATACATTAAAAAAAGAGGAGAACAAAAGTACTCTGCACTCTGTTAGTCATGTCTTGGATTTGTTTGGCTGTTGGATTTGAAACAAAACCACGGCACACCTGTGAAGGTTTGATGTGTGAGTGGATATGCGTCTTAGCAGGGTACAAATCATTGCCCAAATGAACATAATCATACACAGAACGTGTCGTGTGTAGTGCGCAGTGGTCAGCGGGACCCGCAGACGTCACCAGATGCCGGGTATCCGTGGTGATTCTCCGCCTGGCTTCTCATGGAATCGTTTTCAGTGCCTGCTTGTTTTAGTGGTTGATTTTGGCTCTCCGCCTGGTCTCCAGGAAGTGAAACGCAAACTCAGTGGGACTCAGTTTGGGTGATGGACTTGGCCAGGCAGGAACCTTCCACTTGGCCCTGAGCAATTTTACATTTTGGGTGTGAAACTGTCCTGCTGCAAGCTGATGTGAGCAGTTAAGATGCTTCCGCACTTCAGTAATTCGGCAACTCAACTCGCTTGTGCCATTGGCGGTTACATCATCAGTAACAGCAGGTGTGCCGTAAATTCTCCAGCGTCACGGTTCACATATGTGCTGGTGTGCTCCGGATCATCGCCACTTCCTTTTCTTCGACACTCTTTATGCCTTTATCACTCTGTCACAGGTTAATCTTCACCTTATCTGCCCTTAAGTCTTTACAGACTCTACAGTCATTTTACATACTTTTTTAACTGGAGCCCAGCTTTCTGTTATTGAAGCTTACCAATGGTTTGCATCATCAGGTAAAGTCTGTGACAGGCACTCAGATCAGGGTCTCGAATCCAAATCAGGTCTGGGATTAAGTGGTAGTTAACTGAGCAATTAATGTAATTGGTTGGCCACTTTGTCATCACGCCTGATATCTAGTGGAATACAGGAACATCTGTAGAACCCAGACCTCCATGACACTGATTTCAATTTCTCTGATCTTTGAGGTTGTGCTGCGCTGTATTCTTTTCCTAATGGATGCCTTTGACACGTCATTTCCTACATCTTTTTGCATCAGTTGAAAAAGTTTTTTTGAAGTAGTACTTCTCCATCATGCACTATGATGGCTAACCATTGCTAGGTTATTTGTTATTGCTAATCTCAGCATGGTGTTCTACAGGTCAGTTGACAGTTGACTAACATGCCTAAGTTTTGGCCATGCCTGGTGTATGTATGCATGCATGAAATAATGGATTTAAATAGGGATGTGATTACTATATTGGTAATCTAACAAGGCTGTGGAATAAAAGCACCCTACTCTGAGCTCCACCTTCAGGAATAGTTTGCTGCAATTATGGGAAATGTGTGAGATAGACATATGTGCAACACAGCCAAGTGTTGTCCGACACAGGAAGTTAGCTTTCATCCATCTCTGTGAAGTGTTTGTCTCTCTCTCACAGAGTTCTCTTCTCTTCTCCTCCCTTCTCCTCTCTTCTCTTCTCTTCTCTTCTCGACACTAGAGTTAAACAACCATGGTATTGAACGTTGTACGTATTCACCTTGAAGAGAGCCAGTGCTGTGGGCGGGGGAAGGAGTGATGACTACAGTGTGTTTGCGTGCGTCATCTGGGGATTTTTGATTCTGATGTGGCTTGTGTGTTTGTATATGGGAATGTTTGTGTGTGTTTAGTGTTCGGTGCTTGGTTGGCAGTAAACTGTGTTGTATGGCTCAGTTGAGAGAGAGAGAGAGAGAGAGAGAGGGAGAGAGGGAGAAGAAAGAGATGGAGAAGGGGGAAGCATCAATTAGCTTCTCCAGGGGAGAAATAAAAAGCATGGGAAACTAATGAGTGTATTGAGTTTACCCGCTGTTATATAATTTATATATCTTGTTAAGTCATCCATCAGCTCAGCAGAGCTACAAGTGTGCAGTGCGCTGATGTTGAGCGTGTGAGCAGAAAGCAGAGAGCAGCGGCCTAGGAGGAGTGAGCCCTCGGCACCCGCCAGGCTGACGCCATGGGGTGGCTGTACCATTGCAGACCTTCTGGAATTGGGCTGTGATTTAACCGATACACAGTGCATGCTTGCGTCAGTGTTGGACTTATTTACATGAGAACGTTAGTATCTGCTCCCCATTTGTCAGCCACCTGTGGGGGTTCTGGAGGGAGCCCTGACTCTGAACATGTGCCCTTAACGAGGGAGGCAGGCAGCGTGTCATCCTGTGTGTTAACGTCATTGCTGTGACTCAGCCTGGATTAGAAGGGATCTCATGGTGTCAGTCAGATGTTGGCCATCTCCAGGACTCCTTGCTGAGACTCACCCCCTCAGAGCCTCTCAAACAAGCAGCGCCATTCGGGCTTCGACCGTCTCACGGCTACATGCACAGTCAGCACATGTTCCTCCATTTTGTTGAGAGTGGGCTGATTAAGCACTTCAGAACAATCACGGGCGTTACGGTGAGATGCATCACTGGAAATTCACCTTGCACTTTACTCGAATGCTTGTCATTCAGCAGTAATAATATGAGAGAGAGAGAGAGAGAGAGAGAGAGAGAGGGAGTGAGAGAGGGAGAGGGTGAGAGAGACAGAGAGAGAGGGAGGGAGTGAGAGAGGGAGAGGGTGAGAGAGACAGAGAGACAGGGAGGGAGTGAGAGAGGGAGAGGGTGAGAGAGACAGAGAGAGAGAGGGAGAGAGGGAGAGAGAGAGGGAGGGAGCACCATATGGATGGGTGAGTTATTAAAATGGATGGAAGCTCAGCCAGAGTTATGCAAGGCCCGTAAGTTTGATGTTGTTATGTAAGATTACTTAACAGTGCACAGTGGGTCAGAGCCGAGAGCAGAGCTGCTGAACGGTAAGGCTGCGTGTCTGAACTACAGCAGGGGTGGGGTTCTGTTTCTCTGGCTGCTTGGAGATGGGATCCTTCTCGGATGAATAATTTACACTTTGAATTCTTTCTGGTCTTCAATATCTTTGCATTTATTGTAGCTAGGCACTGAACATGGCTTGGTTGGCAAAAACCTTCACAAGGACAGAGATTCAAATATAAATCATGTGATCTCTTTTTTAGGTTTTAAAGGGTCTACAGTGTTTAATCGAGTCCGGATGCGTATGCAGTCATGTGTGATGTCACACAAGCAGATAGACACATTAGCACTTGATTGGCCAAAAGCTGTCTGACTATAAAGCTCACAGGCTCCGCCCACCGCTGCATGCAAGTGTCTTTAGTGACATGGACTCTTGCGGATTGAAGCAGCTGAAGTAGAGGGTGTAGAGCGCGGAGGACACATCTGCTTGTTCTTTTTGCTTGTTCAGCGTAATTTTAACCACTGAGTTTGACGGACTTTGTTAAGGGACAGATTCCAACATCTTTCTTTCTTCCTCTCCATCTCTCTCTCGGCCCCCCTCCTTCTTTTTTTCTGTCTCTCTCTCTCTCTCTGTCTCTGTCTGTCTCTCTCTCTGTCTGAGAGATGAACAGCCCTTTTTCCGTCTTCCCCACTGCTCTCCTCGATGCCTCACCCCTCATTCGGAAATGTCTGCCTGGGAGCCTTTATTATTTCCTTATTTATGTACGCCACATTTTTATTCGGAATCGCAATTTAATGAACTCAGTCATTATGGCCTTTAAATGTTTCATCTTCCACTCTGTCTCTGCTTCTGAGGACTACTGGTGGAGCAGCCAGGCCTAAGCCCCTGTGCTCTGGCCCAGCCGAGACTGTCCGGCAGCCCGGTCCCCTATGCCCCCCTCCTCCTGGTCCACTATGCCCCCCTCCTCCTGGTCCACTATGCCCCCCTCCTCCGGGTCCACTATGCCCCCCTCCTCCTGGTCCACTATGCCCCCCTCCTCCTGGTCCCCTACGCCCCCCTCCTCCTGGTCCCCTACGCCCCCCTCCTCCTGGTCCACTATAACTCCCTCCTCTCCCTATCACACTATAACCCTGGAGAACAGACTTTAAACTCTTTTTCTTTCGCAATCATAATCAACTTTATATAAGATATTTAAGGACCTTACATTCTTTTTTACACTCATTTTGAACAATTTTTCCATTATGCATCGATTTTAAGCAACAGGGCAATGAAATTTTATAAGTGTATACTTATTCATAAAACAGGCTGTTATGAATAACACTTTCTATATGTACAATCATTGCACACAAAATGAACACAATTTACAATATAGGATTTTTGACTGTATTTGGCACCAGAAACATCCCTCTTCAGTATCCAGCAGTAATCTGGCAACATAGAGACAATTTACATACTGGGGTACCAGTTTTCAATGTTATAGATAAATTAGTATTCAGTACACTGGAACAATATATATATTATAATATATATATATTGTTCCAGTGTACTGAATACTAATTTATCTATATAAATATATATATAGGTGACAGAGACATTCTGAATATTTGGCTTCAGCCTGCAACAATGCATAACAGACTGGTATTCTGAAGCAAAATCATTCATGAAGAGTGTTATCAGCCATAAAAACACTTGAGGGACCAACGTCCCTAAGCCTGAGTGGCCAGTGTGCCTGACAAGCTGGACTGGACTCAGAGAGCCTGGGAGTCCCACACCTTCCTGTAGAAGACCAGTGCACATGTAGCCTTAGTAGAGTGATCCTGTCATCTCGCTTCAAGGCCTTGGCTCCGCTCCACTTAAAGGTTTGGAGTAAGCCAGCCTGCACATGGAGAGCATGCTCTTAGCTCCCAGCTCCATCTCCAGCTCCATCTCCAGCTCCATCTCCAGCTCCAGCTCCATCTCTAGCTCCATCTCCAGCTGGGCTCCAGCTCCAGATCCAGCTCCATCTCCAGTTCCAGCTCCAGTTCCAGCTCCAGATCCAGCTCCATCTCCAGCTTCATCTCCATCTCCAGCTCCCAGCCCCTCCAGAGCACCCTCCCTGTCCCGTCTTCTTCCTCCAGGGCTGGTCCCGCCGGCTCCAGCCCGCAGCCCACTCCCCGTCTAGCCCGGCACGGGCCTCCCTCCACCCTGGCCTGGCTTCAGCGTGCACTCTCCCCTCCTGATAAGGTGTGAGGCTCATCTGCCCCTGAGTGACAAGCCAGCTCTCAGCACGCCGTTGTCTCACACACGATAAGAGGAAATGTCAGCTCAATTCTGCCAAATGTCATTTATGCTCGTCTCTCCGGCCATGTGCTGGCGTCAGCTGTGCTTTTATGCTGGCCTGAGTCCAGTCCAACTGTTTCCCTCGTAGTAGGTCGGGTTAGGGTTTGGGTGGCTAGATCCTGACCACTGATCAGCTAGAGGAAAGGCTGTGAAATGTATATTTCACATCAGAAATCTTATCACTCTTCTATATATATATATAGAATATATATATATTGTATTATATTATTATATTATATATATATTGTAGTCTTTCCATTTACTAATCAAGGTTTTGGATGATGTTTCAAGGTTTATGAGGCTGTTACTACCTGTTTGTCGGAGCAGCAGAACAATTGGGCTGAACCATCTGAGGTCTCAGTGCTCACATATAGATAATGATATTCCTGTTGCTATGCAGTATATAATGTAAGGTCCAGTATCGATCTGCTGCTTAAAGTGTGTTTTAATGGAAGCCTTATGGGACTTGCGGTATTCCACCATGATGTAGCCCATTGTGCTCTCTCACTGGTCTGGTTCAGCCAGTCTGAGGGACATTCAGACAATGTATTCATTGGATCTTGAAAGCATCTTGCACAAAGAGCCTTGGAGATATAGGGACTCAACCGGCACGTGACGAAAGCCCAGCGTCAGGGATGTTACACAAGTTCTTCAAAAGTATGTTTGTGATGTTGCTGTAACTCTCAGAACCAAATGCCAATTTGGATTTCTTTGGTCGGCTGCTAGCGCGTGGGGGCTGCTGTAGTGCTTTATTTTATTTATTTATTTTTTTTAGCTGGTGAGGGGAGGTGTTACCACGTTTTTGAGAGAAACAATTCTTCTCGAAAGATGAGTGGGTTAACAGGAACCATTAATTGGTTTAGCAGGATTTCACAGTCAAGTTCCATCTTAGCTTGCAGGCTGAGAAACGGTTTTATTCAGATGTGTTCATCTCCCGCTTATCCTCCCCTTTAGCGAGTGATTTGGGTGAGAAGAGCGGCTGTTTAACATTACTCCAGAAGCCCGAGGTTTTGATTTGAGGGCCTGGAGATGAAGCAAAGCTGAGTTTGTACTCACGTCATCACTTTTAATGTCGGATTCAAAACCCAAGCTGTCATATATTATTCAATGAGTTTTCTTCTTTTCTCTTGAGCACTATGCTAGCAACGCACTAGCTCCCTGGATTCAGCATCGCTTATAGAGAAACCCCGGCATTGAATCGGAATCAGGTTTGTTTTTATCTTCCGTCTTCTGATCTGCTTCGACTTGAGTCATCGTTGACTCAAAGTGACATTTATGGGACAGACTGATGAAGCAAGGTCTTCCTGGGTCACTCCTCCGTAGGCTCGCGGAGCACCCGCTCTTGTTTGGGCACACAGTTTTGTTTTTCTGCGGGCCCAAAGCTGCCTCCATGATCTACAACCCAGACGGCTCCCGGGCTGAGAGAGGGTACGTCTTTAACGCAGAGCTGCCTGGCAGCCCCGCGGGGGGGCCTGGTGAGTGGGCTGTCTCTCGCTCTTAGCCAAATTTATTACCACTCCATCTCCCATCCTCCAAACAAAGGCACTTCGCTGCTTATTTGTCAAATCGCCGCACCTGTGAGGGTTCTAGCTCAAGATAAATTTTAGGTTGGAGTGGTCGGCCAGGAATAAATCTTTCTCCCCTCTCTCTTTTTTTCATTTTTTCTTTTTTTTTCTTTTTTTTTTGTTGTTCTTCCTCTGTTTTGGGGGAGGGGCTTGCGCAGGAGCATTCTCTCCTCATAAAGAGCAGTGGTGAAAGCTGTGATAAATTACGCTCTTTGTTGACACCTTCATTGGGTTATTTATGGCTCATTAATTGAACTGAAAAGGATAGTTGTTGGCACAGCGGGGGGCGGGGGGGACGCCTCGGCTTGGCTGGGACCCTCAGGGCTCGGGGAGACAGGGAGACAGAGACAGAGAAGGAGAGATTCTTAATTTTAGATCCACTTCCTGTTTGCAGAAGAAGGAGGGAATGCATTCATCACAGGTGGAGAGGAGAGAGGACTGAGGAGGACATGAGCTTACCTAGCCCTCTCTTCCCAGCAGCCCTCTCACTCTCACGCACACGCTGCCTTTTAAGCTCCCCTCAGACCTAAAAGGCTTTTTAAAATCTGTCAGTGTGTGTTCATTTGGTTCAAGGAAGGAAATATGCTTTAATCACATTGAGGCAGGAATTACACCGTAGGCACTGGAGCTCACACAGGAGCAGCATGCCCACACGGTCCTAATGGAACAAATCAAGGTGGTTATTTTTGTTTCTCCTTTAATGATGGCGGAGCATATTCTAAAATTCCTCTGCTGCCTAAAATCAAGCGGTTCGGCACCCGCTCGTTTGATTCCAGCGCCGCCGACTTAACGTGCGGACCGTCAGAAGGTGGCCCAGCCGGCCCCGCTGCCCTGCCGCCTCTGTGGAATGGCGAAGGCCGTCCTCCCAGCGTCGGCTCGCTCTCAGTTCTGCGAGTCTTGCAAGGAGAAGGGGACACTTGCGACACCCACTGTTAATTAACGAGTGGATTAACAACGCTCGTTTGCGCGGCCTGAAGTACCTCAGAGCACTTCAAAGGGTGATTGGAGTGTGGTGTGAGGCGCTGTAATGAGGGGCGGCTCGAGTGCAGGGCTGCCCTGCCCCGACTCTCTCCTCCATCCTGCTCTCCTCCATCCTGCTCTCTCCTCCATCCTGCTCTGTCCCTCCACCACTGTCCTGACTCTCTCCTCCATCCTGCTCTCTCCTCCATCCTGCTCTCTCCCACATCCTGTTCTCTCCCTACACCCTGTCCTGCTCTCTCCCTCCACCACTGTCCCGACTCCTCCGTCCCAGTAGCCGTAGCTGTTCATCATCTCTCTCCTGCCGTCGTCTCCTCCCTGGCGTCCCCTCATGTGACTCCTCCTCCCTATCCGTCCCCTCATGTGACTCCCCAGTAGAGGACTGGGAGCCCCTGATCAAGTGTGGGTTGCCCTCTCCCAAAATCCCACAGGTGCCTTTTCCTTCTCTGGCACAGGCTGCGAGGCTTCCGGCCTATCCGAGCTCGGTGCTACACTGACCCTAGACCTGCTGCCCCTGTCGTAAGATGCGTCTTACATTGTTCCCGGAACCACAGAGCTGTGCTGAGGTCTGCGTTGACTCATGGAACACGCGGAACTGCTGCTAAGCGGCATCTCCACAACTGTCGCTGAAACCCGCTGAACGGCATGTTGTCTGGACAACGGGTGTGCGTGCTGTCATCACCAGTGTAAATACGTGTACAGACACCAGTGTGGGTGTGTGTTGTTCACGTTGCAGCCCATGAATGCGTCACACAGCATTCTGAACAGTCGGATCCTTATTAATCATTTGCACAGCTGATTTTCTATTTTTTTTGCTTTTGCTCACATGATTTATTCACGTAAAAACAATATGAAGCATAAACTATTATTAGACCCGGCGTAAGTAGTTATGTAGCTCTCTCCCAAGCTCTCTCCCATCACTCTCACTTCCCCATTAGGTGTTTAAAGGTGATTTATGTGGTATCCGTTGCTCTGTGCCTCCAGCAGAGGGCTCTTACAGAGCCTCAGTGCCCCGCCCCCACCACAGTATCTGCATGTGTCTCACATCAAGGATAAACTGGTCTGTAAGCAGACATTTAAAATGGGCACAACACACGAGAGCATCACACCACAGATGACTTGTGTATGCAGTTTCTCTACAAATCTGTTTGTGTGTAATAAAATCTGTCTGTCTGTCTCTGTCTGTCTGTCTGTGTATATGTGTATGGAGGATTGAAGTGAAGCGTCACACTCACTCATGTGTCTTTTGTCTTTGTTTCGTTTGCTTGGGTTATGCTGTTTGATGCTCTGCCATGCTCACACACCTCCTGTCATGAAGGTAAGCAATTTAATACTTGTATTAGAGTCTGGGAAACTCAGCAAAAGGTCTAAATAAATTCACCACAGCAAAATTTAAATATATCTCACTAGATGTTGTGTTTCAAACTGTATACAGATTTTTCTCTGTGCAGCAAATAAATATAGCTTTCTAGGTTTCTTGGTTATAAGTTCTGCTGAAAACAACACACACAATTCATATCGTTCTATAAATATACAGTGATGTTCTGTTTTTTCTATCTATAATTGTGTGTTATGATTGATTTTGTAATATGAAGTATTTGTAACATGTTCTGTGTAACAGATTATTGAAGGTAGGTGCCCTCACTCTAAGACTCTCCCCTTTATATAGCACAAAACACTGAGCCCTCACAAGCTATTACAGCATATGATTATACACAAAAGCAATTTTCAATCGAATCTCGTCTTATTGTGTCCACCTAATGCAGAACACTTTCAGTGGCCACTTTTAGAAGAGAACAGTGGTGTCTTTTGTGGCTGCTGGGACTGACACACACACACACACACACACAGCCCCCCTCTTCTCTCCTCCCCCAGGTAGTCCCAGCTCACCCACCTACAGTTCCAGTCTTTCTCCACTAAGTGGCAGGTACTCAGCATATGCGAGTGACTAACCTAGACAAATCAAGATGGATGGCAGATTACAGTCTTTTATCATTCACTAATATGCAGCTATTCCGAGTTGGAACAGAGACGCTAACGTAAAACAAACAGCTGTAGATTTCTTTGAGATCACATATACTCAAACTCATATACTCGCATATACGCATGTAGAATTTACATTGACTTGGGTGGGTTGGACAAGAACCGTGATATTTTTCATTTGTTGTCTTCTCCCTGTATTCTCTACCTTTTGTTGAATTAACTTTATGTTAAGTTTGATTTAATCACATGCAATATTGATTTCATTATCTCCTTTTGAAAAGTAGCATAAATAGAAAATAGTAAATTTTTTAATGGGTTTAACACATCGACTGATTGCATAAATGGTTTTGATTACACTGTTCACAGTTATAAGCAAACAAAGCAATAACTGTATTCTAGGCTGCAGTTGTTAAATGATGAGGTAGTGCGCTCCCCCTTATCCTAGTAGCAGATAGAGGCGTTATCATCATAGCTTTACTGAATTGGAGCTGAATTATTCTCAGCAGATTTAAAAAAAAAAAAAAAAAAAAAAAAAAAATGACTGTATGCAGTTTAAGGTGCCATATGGAGTTTTTTAAGGGCTATTTTTTTTTTTTTTTTTTTTTTGATTGATGATGAGTGACAGATTTGCATGCAGGCAGCACTAGCTGTAGGCCTCTGAAGAGCATCGCTGTCACTGTTATTGACAGGCCCGTGAGCTGAGCTGCTGCCTCTCCGCACTTTGAATCATTGCTGGCGCTCCAGCAAATGGGATCCCCTCTGAAGGCCTCCCTCTAAACTTCCTCTGATGTCCCCTCTCTAGAACAGAAGTGACAGCTTACAAATAAACCCATAATTATCGCCTCTGCATCGCCACTGTGGGCCACATTTGCATAGGCCGCCCCCGTTTGAAGAGAGCGGGCCTAATAAATCCACAGGGGCCAGCGTGCTCTGTTAAGTGGGGGCAGGCCGCGCCCCCCCGTGCCACGCTGTCTGAGGGCAATAAACGTACGGGCGGGAAGCGGCGGAGGAGACGCCAGCTCTGGGCTTTTCCGAAAGACGTCGCGTGGCGGACAGAGCACGCGGTTCAGCGGCGCAGTTCTGCGGTTGTGCTTGCGTCCTGCTCTCGACCCGCCAGCCTCTTCCACCCGTACCGCCAGCCTCGGCCTTCCCACGCTAACAATCCCCCCCCCCCCAAAGAGGATTCATCTTCAACCTGTTAAAGGCAAACGGTAGAGAGCTGGGGCCACAGCGTCAGGGAGGGATGATTTCCTGCACATGCTGAAGATAGAAACACAATGACCGGCTCGGAGAACTTAATCTGTAATTCTGCCTTCTACCTGGAAACACAAAAGACTAATCGTGGCCATCGCCAAGCCTGTGTTCCTGTAGGGAAGCAGCCCCGGGGCCCAGGAGCAGCTCTGGCCAGAGAACGGGGCAGAGCGGCCCAGGTAGAGCGGTCCTGGCCTATGTCCAGGACGAGGCCCCTCTAGAGTGGGCGCTCTGTTACTTCGTGCCAGGAGAGAGAGAGAGAGAGAGAAGGCTCGTGAGATGTGCTTGGTTTATTTTGCAAAGAACGGCATGGTTTGTTGTTTGCAGCAGAGCAGGACTGGGCACTGGTCCACCCAGGGTGTTGTACCACACAGTGGAGCTACAGCTGAAGGAGCCCGTCTGGGGCCTGTGCCAGAGTTCTGGGCTTTATCAGCTACTACTAGAAAAAATACATAATAAAAAAAAGCAAGCAAAAAAAAAAAATGTATATAGTAGTTCAGTTGCAAATGTCTATTTTAAGCAATGAAATGATGGGCAGATGCATTTATAAATAGGAAACAATTTCAAATACCATAAGAGGATGAAAACGCTCACTTATCCTGGCTTTCTGTCAGTGTGTAAGAGTGCGTGTGGGAGGACGTGTGTGTCTATGAATCGGTGTATATGTGTGTGTGCGCGCATGTGTGTATATCTGATACATACATACATATATATATATATATATATATATATATATATATATATATATATATATATATATATTGTGTGTGTGTATGAATATGTGTGTACATGTGCTTGTGTGTGTGGGCATGTGCATGTGTTTTATGTATATGTGTGTGTTCTGGTGAGGCCTGTCTGGGTAATTCCTGCTGGACTCTCTCCCTCTGTCCCTCCTTCTAAAGGTGCGGCTAAAGCTCTGCCTGCTCTCCTTTAATTAGCTTCACTTCTTTGCATGGCTGCCATGAGAAATTCAGATGGGGTGGAGTGATAGCTGACACCACCCCCCCCTCCTCCTGCTTTCCTTCTCTCTCTCTCTGTCAGTCTTCTCCCTCTCTATTTCTCCCTCTGCTCTTTCCCTGTCTGATTCATCTCATCTTCATTTCCCCAGATCCTGTTTTTTAAAGTTTTATTTAGAGTGTCATTTATTTAATAAGGGATTATTTATTTAGTGCATCAAATCATTCTGAAATGAATATTTATATATTTGTGGGGGCTTTAAATATTTACATGGTTTCTCTCCTTCCTCTGGTGCCAAGCCACTGTAATGAGTGTTGTTGTTGGATATGCAGAGGAATAACAAGACTGGTTTCAAAGTAAATAATCCTTTGAATATATTTGAATTTAATTGCTTTGAATGCATTATGAGAGTCGGCGCTCTGATCTAAATGTAATTGAAAGTGTAATGTGTGGGGCTCTTTGGCAGGTCTGATGTTTAAGCATATGTAGCATGTTATTAAGAATTTGAGCCAAGATAAATATGGTGAGTGGTGTGGCAATCGGCGGGACCATGACGGCACCTTGTGTCTTCTACAAACTCTACTTCTACATCTCACAAGCTTCCTGGTTCCTGCCTGATTGCGACCAAAAATCTATTAATCCTCAAAGAAGCTTAGGCCCTCTTGCCTAATGCACATGCAGTCGTTGCCCCTTGTTTTACACAGACTTTGTTGTGTAATAGTGGATTACATGTCGTCTCGCTTCGCTAATATAAATGACGCACTCCAGCCTCTCTGCCAGTCGTTACTTCCGCAATGCCTTAACTGCCATAGCACGCTCCCCGGGAAGAGCCTGCCGGCCCTGCTGATTGGAGGCAGCTCCGCCCGGGCGGACGGGTGCCTTCGCCGGCTGATTGGAGGCAGCTCCGCCCGGGCGGATGGGTGCCCTCGCCGGCTCCAGGCTCACCGGCGTTAGCCGCAGGCGCTAGCGCGGAGTGCAGCTCTGGACGATGTGTCTGCTCATGCGGGGCTGCACGGGGCCTCTTCCTCCTCCTCCTCCTCCTCTTCCTCCTCCTCCTCCTCCTCTTCCTCCTCCTCCTAATGAGGAGCTCCTACCAGGAGCATGGCGCCAACAGCACAGACCTGATTTGTTCTGCATGCTAAATATGGCCTATAATTTTTATTCCTCTGAGTAGCTTATTAGAAGTGAAAGGAAGATGAAATCCCCAGAACCCCTAGACCGCTGCTTTCCCTCCTGTTTATCGGTGCTTCTCCTCTCTCTTAATATTGAGGTTAGGGTAACCTTAGCGGGTGATAGATGTGGCGAGTGACTGCTGGTAATAATAGCCATGATGGATCCCTACCTGAACCCTGGAGATGTAATCTAGCAGGATGGAGAAGATAAAGTGGTGAGCAGTTGAAAGATACACACGTAGCAGCAGCACCCGTCTGCCTGTGCGGTTTATCACGGGCCTGATAACACCGCCGTGTCCAAATTTATGACACCTCCGCCTGTCTTTAATTCATCAACACTTAATTCAGACACTACTCCTCGTGTGAATTCCTCTGGATTTGCTGCTATAGGATTAATGTCTCTTTTAGGGGTAAATACAGTATCTGGAGTATGTTAGATACATCATTGTTTACCCTGCCTGTGATTATGATTATTTGTACTTAGCTGAGGTGCTATATTATAATTGAGTATCTTAAAAAAAAATAGCTAATATTTATGCCTGTTTCTCTGCCAGATATTAAGGATGTTCTCAAATATAACGCATAGTATTTTTTTTCAGAGATTCGACTGGATAAATCAAATTATCCATAACATTTTTGTAACAGTGTGCATCTTTATATTGTATGACATGCTGACATCTCTTCCCATTACTTTTCTTAAAATAGATACAGCTGTACAAAAATGTAACTTATGGTTGTAAATCGAAATCATTCCGCCAATGCAGAAGCCACAGATAATGTTGTCTGGGTTGTTTAGGCAGATCCGTGCCGCACCTGCGGTGCTTGTGAGAACAGTGCTGGCTCCTGAGCGTCCCAGAGCTGGAGACGGAGGAGCTGCGGCTTCCCTCTGGAAGTCATTTAGTCATACCACAGAAGACGTTAGTCACACCGCAGAGCGGCGTTACGGAGATGAGGCCACACTGGGTGTGGAAGTGAACTGAGAATAAACTAATGATGACATCCAGGTCCTGCTGTCATCTTCTACTAGATCTGGTGATGAAAAACAACAGTGATAACTAAAAGACCATTTCGTGCACCAACGGGTCCGGGGCAAAGGTGTGAATGATTTGGGACTTCCAGTGTTACAGCTGCAAAGAAATTGAGTGAAATGTTAAAGGAGAGTTTCAAGCTAAATAACTTATTTGAGATTGCAGAAATGTTCTCAACTGTATGAAGGTTTTCTCTAGACTTTACAAAGGCTTTCTCTAGACTTTACGAAGACTTTCTCTAGACTGTAGCCCGCAAAGTCCACGGTGTGTTTTATCAGTCTTGTGTTTCCCGAGGGCCTAATGCAGACCCCAGAATGCACTGCTTCCACTTACCTTCTCCAGCCACATAGGGCCGCGTACGCTTCTGCGCAGTAGGTTTATTCTCAGGAACAGACACGCATCATTCCTGAAAAGTAAACCCGTCCTTAAGTCCGGCCAGCCAGTAGTGACAGTCCTGCCAATTCGTGTCATTGCTCTGGGATGCTGAAGGCGTGCGGTGCTCAGCGTGTCTCTGGTCCCGGCGCTGACGGGCGCTGACGTGGGTGTGTGCGGCTGCTCCGTGCTCATCCTCCCTCCGCCCGTCTGTGGGAGCAGCGCAGTGCAAGGTGCCACCGTCATTACTCCATTAGCAGGTAATTAATGGCGCTCATTTGTGTAACTTTTATTAAGCCCTATGAAAGATTGTTTGTGTTCAGATGAAATGAAACGCATCCCAGAAGCCATTCATTGTGGCGGGCCGAGATTACAAGAGCAATAGAGCGCTTTGAAAAATGTTATTTTATCGAGGGCGATTTTTCAGCAGAGCCTCTGGGGCGGTGCTGACAGGGAAACACTATAGTCCTCCTTCATGCTGAGCTCCTTTTTTAGGCCCACTACCCTGGGAGTACACTAAGTGTGATTGATTCATCCCATGACCGGTAAAAGGTGTCAGGCAGGTGAGAATGGATGCCCATGTGTATTGACAGGAAGAAATGGCCGCCTTGTTGTCCTGCTCACTCACACCAGATAAAAAGGGCGGGAAAATGAATATGTCCTCTGGTGTAGAAGTTTAGGCACACTGGAATTCTTTATGTTAATGTTTTCATCTTTGGAGTACTGTACGGCGGACGCTAACACCGCGGTAAGGGTGTGGGAGCTGAAGACAGCGTGCCGTGCCGTCATCTCAACGGTTGATGGTTGTGCTCTTTGTTCAAAATGTGTGGTTCTCAGCAGGTCAGCTTCCTCATTATTTTTATCCTGTTAATTCCATTTACCCCATACCTACCACCATCCAGCCTTTATGATTTCCAGAGTAATATTCTCATCTCCGTTCACCGGTGTGAATGGTAGTGAATAGACTGCTCCTCTGATTTTCCTCAAGAGAGGATCACATTGGCTCTTTTCTTCTTTGTAGCCCTGCACTAAAGCAGGAGGGAGAATGTTCAATAGGCTTTCATGATCCAGAGAGGGAGAGGCAGGGGAGGCTGGCGAGAGGGATCAAAAGTAGTTTGTGAACAAACATGGATGCAGAACTCCTAGTGACTGACGATACAACTCACACACTCAGACACACCCACACACACACACACAGACACACACACAAACAGACAGACACAGGAAGGAGCCGTTTTCCAGATTCGTATTAAGCTTTGGATGTAGATGCTTATGAAATATCTTATAAATAACATGATTATGCTACAGGAATGAACCGCTGTTGTAAGTCACTCCACATGCATTGACGGAGTAGCACAACATTCTGCCTTTATCTGGTTGGAGCTCGTGCTTCTCAAACTGCTGCTTGCCCACGTTTGTCTTTTTAATCAGGGAGTGTTTGGATCGCCTGCAGCAGGGAACCCGATAAAAGGATTAGCAGAGCCTCGACTAGTTCAACCACGCTTAGACAGTGCCAAGAAGCTCCCAATATGAGAGCAAGATGGATTTTCAATGTGTGTGTGTTTTTTAAACTATTGCTCCTTATGGATATGAAACAGGATGTAAAAAATGTATACCTTTGGATTTGCATTATTTAGAAGTACTAATGGAGAAATGGGAGGATTTTGTAAACCGGTATAAAACAGACGCTGCTAGTGTGTTGAACTGCTGTGTGTTGTCTTGTTTGTGGACTTATGGTGCCAGTGCTAATGGATATGGCAGATATGAATGAGCAGAGATTATGTATGTACAATAATAATAGAAATCAATACTAACAGCAACAACAGTAACTAATAATAATAATTATTAGTAGTACTCTATATATTATCATTATTAGAAATTAACATAATTATTATTATTAGTAGTTGTATTCTGTATATATATATATATTGACAAATTATCATTATTAGTAGTAGTAGTATTCTGAATCTATCTATCTATCTATCTAATCTATCTATCATTATAATTATCATCATAATAATAATTAGTATTATCGTATCTGTTTTTGATTTGTTGTCATTGCTGTTTTACTCCAGAGGCGCTGACTCCATTGTGCGTGGCGTTTTCATATCCCTTCACCAGCACAGCAATGTGATACATTTACAGATTTGTCATTTCTCAGAGATTGTTCCTCCTGCGCAAGGTGAAGCATTTAAAATTCATACATACTCAGAAAATATTTGAGAATGAAATGCAGGGGAGGAGCGATAAAAGGTCTGTGGTGTTTCCACACATGACAAGGGCTTCATTAGGAGGGAGGCTGAGAGACCCTCACCACAAAGCTCTGCCTCTCGTCTGGCCAGCAGACCTCTGGCAGGATAGCGCAGCCTCTCTGTGAGGAATTGCCTCTTTTGTCATGGCTCCTGGCATTAGCCAGAGATTTGCATATATTTCTGTGGGAAAGCATTAAAGGAATACAAAAAAAGACTAATGCACTATTGAAAGTCTCCCTTTCAAGATTAAAAGGAGCTCCATTAGAGATGTATGACTGCTCATGTAGTTTTGATTTCATTTTCTGTCACTGCTCTTCTTGCTTTTGTGAAAGCCTTTGATGATGCCCCTGGCTGGGAGGCCGAGGCAGAAGAGATGGGGAGACACCCTGACACGCTGCCTTTGGATTGGCCAGTGCAGATGTGGCTTGCATCTCTCTCCGCTATTGTGGTCCCTTTCCTCACATATTTACGTCTCCACTTTGCCTTTTCCACGCATCGCTAAGCACAAAATGTTGCATTAATAGAAGTTACATAATTTACCCAGTAGTTTATGAGTGAAGTTAAATTACAAAATACAAAATTAAAAATATTACGTTTGTTGTAATCAGATACTATAGACTAATGACTCTGCAGTGTTATTTATAGTCATACCTTTTATGTTTGATTTCATCCAAAATTATGTTACAATATACATTTTATTCAAATCATTTCCATTGTAAATTTAAATAGGGTGGGGCAGCTAAGCCTTCATTTCCTTTATACTGTGTTCGTTACTTTACTAACTCAGCTTCCTAACAGTCTCGGTGGTGCCGTGTTTTGAGTCTGGGCGTTTTCAAACACATGTAGACAGTGGTGGAGAGTTGGGCCTTGTATAAGCAGGTTGCATCATGTGGTAGTTACATATGTAGTAGTTACGTCAGTGCAGTGGAACAGAATCACGCATCTCTCTCCCTCACAAAATCGCAGTGTAACCAATTCAGTCCAGGGCCATGCGACAAACACTCGTGCGCACTCACACACACACACACACACACACATGCCCGCGTGTGTGTGCGCTCCTGGAGTGGAACACGCGGAGACTCCCTGCTCCAGGCCCCTGCCCACAATGCTTATCACTCTGACCTGAATTCTGGGATGGCGGACAATTTCTCAAGCAGCTGGGGCTCAATCAAAGCCCACTCCAAATGTGCCCACCTGCCACTTTTACATTAGGATGCCACGCTGTTCAAAATGGGGCGTTTTTCACTTGTGTTTTTGATTACTGCACCGGCGGAGTTGTACTCCTCACGGGGCCCCAGGAGCCAAATGCAGCCCCCTCCCAGTTCCCAGCCCCCGCCCCTGAGTGCTATCTCTCCTCCCCAGGACGGGCTAATCTGAGCTGGTGAGGTGGATGTGGACATGTGGTGGAGACAGGCTGGAACATGTGCCTGCGCGTCTGCCAGGGGTTGCTTGGCACCCGGTGGCAGCGCCGCGCTCCGTCTCTGTGGTTCGTGGGCCTGGCCTCTACTCCACCCTCCCCGCACTGCTCCTCGGCTCCACCCAGGGCCGGGTGGAGGCGCGCCCAGCTCCGCCTGTGCATCCACCCTGGCCTGATATGCTGCTCCGCCCTCCACACCTTGTGCCACCGCTCCACACACCCCACTTGCTTCCATCTCGCCCTGTGCTCATGCTCCACCCACCCCACCCTGCTCGACCTGCACAGCTGACCCGGCGCCGGTGTGCGCGGGTGACCCGTCTGACTGAGTTCTGCTTGGGAACCCACTGCGTATTCCTTCCTCACTGCCCCTCCTCATCTTCCTCCCTACGGAGACGTTAAGCCAGAGTCCTTCCTTTCCCAGCAGGTGTCAGTGTAATATTATCAGGCTCTCACACAGCTCTCGCCTTAAAACTGCACATGCTTGCACACGCGCACACAAAGATGCACACACACACACACACACACACACATGTGCCTTCCCGTGTACAGGTATTGAGGCTGTGGTCAAAGTGACACAGAGCACAGAGAGTGCACCAGCGCGGGTGGGTCAGGGCTCAACAGGTGCTGAGAGCGTCGTTTAGATGTGTTGGGGGAGCAGGTGCGCAGTGCTCAGGGGATCCGCCTTTACCGCGCACCTGCACTTTTGTACTCGGTGCTTATATTAGAACAAAGACTGGACGGAAATGCCAGTGCAAAATAAAAACTGCTGTCCCCACGATCGGCTGCCTCCTGAGCACTCTGGGCTTCACAGGCAGTTGGGGTTATCAAGATATCTTTCTTTTTTTTACTGAACTGCAGACATTTGAAACAGTCTTTTAAGGTTTATCTAGTGTTCAAAAATACATTTAACCCTGTTGTGTTTATCACAGAGCTGCTCGTCAGATGCCGTGTGCCTGACTGTGTCCGGTGGGCATGCAGAGGTTACTCTGGGATGGAGGAGCCTTTCCCTAGTGGTGTGCTAAACACGACTTTCCTTTTTGTGAATCATTGCTGTAGACTCAGACTGAACAGGTGAATCTTCAGGACCTCGGCAGTCAGGAGACAGCAGAGGTGTGCGAGGGGGCAGGTGCTTGGGGGCCGTTTGCCTGAGCGGGGGCAGTAACTACGGGATCCGCCCCTCATCCGTCTGCTCTGCCGGGCCGCGGTTTAACGTGTGCTGCAGTGTCAGAGGACAGGCATGGACTTGTCACATATGCTCACCAAACTGTTGCCCTCTCTTTAGGACCAGAACATAATAATCCAGATTAGCCTGGATAATTATGTTGTCTTGGGCTATTAATTCTGTCAGGTGAGAGAGCAGTAGGGGAAATAAATAATCCAGGCATGCCTTGTGACACTGGGTCGTAAAAAATGGGCATCCTTCCAAAGGCTTTCAACTCTGTCTAATTGGCCCCATTGTAGATGAAAAATTAAATGGCCAGCCTGGCTATTAATGCTGACGGTTACGGATGGGGCGCCGCTGGACTTAATACAGCTGCTGGCCTGTCCCTTGTATTTCCTGTGCAGTGCTCTGTCGGCCGGTGATGTATGCGCTCGCGGAGGGAGAGCGCGGATCCGCGTCGGGGTTTCGCGCTCCGCTGGCCGCGCGCCAGCTCGCGCTCTGACGGAGGGCGAGCAAAATCACCGCTGCTTGCCAAGCGCGCTGTGGTCTGCTGGTCTGGGAGCAGCACCGTGCTTTCCTGCAAACAGCCTCAAGGGTGGCGTTTTTGTCATCGAGGCTGATCTGAGATCAGCGCCCATTGGCTTGGGCTGCAGTACCATGTTTGGAGCTCTCTCTCTCTCTCTCTCTCTTTCATAACTTTCTCAACACTTGCTGTAAATGATCGGTGTAGCTTTGCTGCCAAGGTGCGTCCTTCCGGACGTAGATCCAGAGATGGAAGCTGGAATAGAGAGTTTAACCTGGAGGCCTGTCTGTCCTCTAGCATAAACAGGCAGGGCTTCCTCATTGCTCAGTAGACAAGGAGAATCTTCCTCCATAGCACAGTCTTAATAATGAACTCTGACAGCAGAATAAACTGGTATTTTTCACAACTGCTGTTCTTTCCTCTCTGTAGCTTCCTGTTAAAGCGTAATGATGTCAGTTGAACTCTAGCTTCACTCCGTTTTCTGCCTCGCTGTATGTCCATCCACCACTACGGTACTGGCAGTTACTACAGGGGATGTGCAGAGTAAGAGCGTCGCTCTGCTCAGGCTGGACGTCTGAGCGCTGCGATACAGGCTCTGTGAAGCTGTTGTCAGCCCAGCACAGCCAGTGGGCCCTGATGGCGCAGGAGTATAACACTCTAATGCAGACTTGCTGCAATATTGATCATATACTGGGCCATTGTCACTGGAAGTTTTATTACTTGGGGTTTTTTTTTTTTTTTTTTTTTTGGCAAAATTTTGAGCGAATTGCTTTACTAAAGTTCTAAAGGGAATACGATCTCACCCGTTGCCATGGGAACAGAGGGGGATGAAGATGTTACTGCGTATGGTCGTTGCCAAGACTCGCTGACTTAGCCTTGTGCGTGTGTGTGTGTGTGTGTGTGTGTGTGTGTGTGTGTGTGTGTGTGTGTGTGTGTGTGTGTGTGTGTGTGTGTGTGTGTGCGAGTGTGTATGTGTGTGTGTGTGTGTGTGTGTGTGTGTGTGTGTGTATGTATGTGTGTGTGTGTGTGTGTGTGTGTGTTATTCCCTTCCCTGCCGTTGAATTTGTCCCCCTCTCAGTGTAGGAGCTGACCTTGGGAACAGCGGTAAGGTCATGACCTGGTTGTGCTTAGGGGTGAGGCGTGGCGGGGGACTGACCTGAGACGTGAGGCATCGATCCTGCTGCGTTTATCGGGGGAGGTGGAGCGGGCTGGAGTTACAGGTGTCTCACGCTGACGGAGCTGATCAGCTGGAGGGGGCGGAGAGTCACGGGCCTCTGTGCAGGAACACCTTCCAGTTAGACTGCGCTTGCCACGTCTGTAGCTCACACCCAGATCGGTCCTCTTACTGGCTGCCTGAGACTCTTTTATCTCTCTCTTTCATAACATTTGCTGTAAATAATTTGTGAAAACATTTTCAAAGATCCTCTAACTATTGCAGAGAAGCAAGGGTAATGCAAGGGTCATTTTGTATGGTTAAATAATACCAGAGTTGAATAATAAGTATGATTGACGATGTAGGATCAGCTGTGTATATTGTATATGGTAGGTATGAGAGGCTCTTGCTGATCCTGGGTCAGACCATTACTCTTTAAAAGCTTAGGGAGCCATTAACATAAAGCCCCAGGTCAAAAGTGCAGCTTGTTGAGAGGTTTGTATGGCACGTGGGATTGGAGACTTGTGGCAACAAAGGTAATATTGTCTATTTATTTCCTAAGCCAAAAGATCCACCTCATGTACACACTCAGCAACACACACAGCACATACACAAACACACACAAACATGTCCAGGCATGTTAACTTGCCTTAAGAACATTGCACACAAGTGGCCGATGGACTGGAAGAATGCTTTTATTAAAGGCAGTGTCTGCGACCAGGGACGTTTCTGCCTGAGTTTGCTGAGAGGGTCGTCTCAGACGGGAGGCGGAGCTTTAGCACTTTGTTTTGTCTGCGACTGGACAGCCGTCCACCATGTACCCGCCGACAGGGACAGTGAAGGATTCCGACCACTCAGCCTCATTACAGAGGCCTGTTAATATTTAACAGCCTGAAATGGAGAAATAACGACATAATTGATGGCATCAAAAGTGGAAGTGCTTGAACTTCATTGTATTATTTTAAATATTTGTTATACTGTGGCCATTATGTTAAAAAATGCACCTAAATGGTGAAATATCGTGCGAGTGCAATAAGCATATATAGAAACGCAGTTTTTTGGTGTCGCGTGTGTTGTTTTGGTTTGTGTTGTGCTGTAAGTGTGTGTGGTTTGCTCAGTGTAGTAGCTGTAGTCACTCCAGCACATATGAGGAGTGGGGTGGCAGAGAGGGGCAGCTTATCTGAAGCACATTTGGTTGAAGAAGGTGCTTTTCAACCCCAGGTCTCTGCTACCCCAATTTTACCCTTAAATGTTACATGGAGGCATGAAACTGATCTCAGATATGTGCAACAAGGCAGTTTCCACCAATGCTATTTGAAAGCGTGTGAGCAGTGCTGATAAGACAGCTATCAGGGGGGACAGGATACAGAGAGAGAGTGAGGGAGAGAGAGAGAGAGAGAGAGAGAGGAACAGAGAAAGAGATATAGAAAGACAGAAAGAGAGAGAGAGCGAGAGTGAACCCAGAGGGAAACAGAAGCGTCTCCAGACTGCATTGCTCTTCGACTTGTCTGAGATATGGAGTGGGGACTTGCGTATCAGTGCTGGTCAAAGTTTTAAAAAACACATTTTTTATAGAACATGTGTTTGTGTGGTTTGTGCTCCTGTGTAGGTAGAGTGTTCGTATCGTGTATGGTCAGCTTTGCTGGGGATCTGTCACTCCTGTGTGGTTTTTTGCTTTTAAAAGAACACATTGTGACTAGCTGAAGGGTTGAAGTTAGGCTTAGCGTGTAGCTGCTGGATTCCTGTTCCTATCAGTTTTGCATTAACTGTTTGAACACAAGTAAAGTACCAGCTGGGCATTAATCCTTTGAACTAGAGATGGCACAATGGCATTTTTTTCTGGTACCGACCCGATAACGACATCTTGCATTTGAATGTCACTCAATTTTGATACCAGTCTGATTTTCTTTTCATTAATAACCATCCTGGAGCTGTAGTTTAGTTGTTTGGAGGAACAATTTAGTGTGAGATGTATTGTATATAGTTTCACTGCACTCACCCTCTGGGTGGACACACACACACACACCGACTGTCTCTGCTCAATATGACTGCCTCACTCACCTCTGAAATGGTCACTTTAGTTTGTCTACATTTGTTCTTATGACCCTGTTGCTCTGGAACTGTAATTCCACATCAACTTAATAACCTTAGAACTGGTTTTTGAAGTTCATCTGTAAATCACTGTTCTGCCTGCTACACACCAAACACAGGTACAAGTGGGCAGACAGTGAGAACACCATTACCACCATTACCACCATTACCATAACCATTACCACCATTAACCATTACCACCATTACCATAACCATTACCACCATTACCTCCATTACCACCATTACCATAACCATTACCACCATTACCATTACCTCCATTACCACCATTACCATTACTACCATTATCACCATTAACATTACCATTACCACCATTACCACAGTTACTACCATTACCACCATTACTACCATTACTACCTCTCTTCAGTCAAGCTCTGCTTAAACCAATAAATATTTGAGCTGATATTTTTACAGGAGGATTATACTTTCTAGCAACTAACAAATAAACAAACAAAATAGGATGAAGTTTGTTGAAATTATCTTATTCACCAGTTTCTTATTCAATACATTAAGTCTGCTTTAAAACTGAGCAGACTAATGAACAACAGCATTTTGTTTATTTGTTTTTTTCATGCAGTTTGAATATACTAAACCTGTGACGGGCAGGGTGTGCGAACTAAAAGGAAGCGATCACGCCAAGTCTCAGAGGAAAAGACAAACTACCATCAGGTGAGGGAGCTAATAAGCCCCACCCACCTGAGGGAAGCACCTAACGCAACAACAACAGGACAACTGCCGCTGTACCGTAGGCGACCGGTAGGGGGAGCCTCCCTCACCGTGACAGATCCCCCCCACCAAGCCGCACTACGGCCCGATGTGCGGTTCACAGCGGCAGAACACAAGACGCCAGACGAAGGGGCAGGAAGGCGGGGACAAGGCAGGGAAACGCCTCCTGCGGTCCCGGAGCTGAAACATAAAACATAGAACACAATTTAGCTCCCCGCCTCCCTGGGCGGGACCCTGGACCGACTGGGCCGTCAACAAGACAAAACCACGCCCCAGTCGGTCACAGAGCCCTCACGCCCCAAGGGCCCCCACAAAGTGTGCGTGTGTGCAGGTTACCTCCCTACTACATAGTTGAACGTCTCCTGGACCAACCTCTCGGCTCGGGGAAAACCACTATATGGGGCCGAGAGTTCCCCTGGGCATCCCTAGAACGGCCGGGGGACCGCCCCTCCTGGGGAGGTTCATAGCAGGGCGGACTCCTCCACTCTGCCGGAGGTTCCAGGGGGGAAGTACTCCTTCCCCATTGTGGGCCGACTACTCCCCAGGGCGAACCTTCTCGTCATCCCGAGCACGAGGGGGGACCTCTGTCTTCAGCAGGAGCTCTTCAGTCCGGAGCCCTCTGGTCACCCACACACACGGGGGCCCCTTCCCCTCAGGGAGGCTACTTACGACCAGGGCTCCGGTCACCCCATCACATAAGGGGCTCCTGCCTACTTTGGAGGTCCCACATGGTCCAGGGACTCCACTGTCAACCGTGGGAGGAACCTGCACACAGTACATAGCACACACACACACACAGACACAACACAGGCGCACTTGCCCTGACTAGGGCCTCCCATAGGAGCTGCGCCCTCCGTGCCACAGGCCGTGGCACGGGACCCTCCATAGCCCCTCCCCAAACGCCCCCTTGGAGGAGGAGTGCACGGGAATTACATACAACAATTCACAAGCACGCTAAGACAAACACAAACACTAGGGGGGCGTGTGTGCAGGCTACCTACCTACCATATAGTTGAACGCCTCCTGGACCTACCTCTCGGCTCGGGGAAACCCCTGCACAGGGCCTGGAGTCACCCTGGGCAACCCTAACCGGCCGGGGAGACCGCCCCTCATGGGGAGGTGCATAGCAGGGTGGACTCCTCCACCCTGCCGGAGGTTCAGGGGGGAAGCACTCCTTCCCCACTGGTGGCCGGCTACACCCCAGGGTGTGGCCTGGGCAACCCTAACCGGTCGGGGGGACCGCCCCTCATGGGGAGGTGCATAGCAGGGTGGACTCCTCCACCCTGCCGGAGGTTCCAGGGGGAAAGCACTCCTTCCCCCCTGGTGACCCGGTCACACCCCAGGACCAACCTCCTAGCCACCCCGAGCACGAGGGGGGGGACCTCTGTCTTCAGCAGGAGCTCTTCAGTCCGGAGCCCTCTAGTCACCCACACATCTGGGAAACCCCTTTTTTTTTCCTTCAGGAGGCCACTCATGACCAAGGCTCCGGTCACCCTACAACATAAGGGGGCTCCTGCTGTGGGCAGGAGCTCTTAAGACCGAGCCTTGTAGTTCCCACACGTACGGGGGGGCCCTTACCCTTCCAGAGGGGCTAGTTACGACCAGGGCTCCGGTCACCCCATAACATCAGGGGCTCCTGCCTACTTGGGAGATCCCACAAGGTCCAGGAGCTCCACTGCCATCCTGTAGGTGGAACCTGCACACAACACATACACGCAGACAACATAAACGCCAAGACTTACCCTTTCACCGGCGGGCCTCCCTCAGGAGCTGCGCCGTCTGTGCCCTCCTCATATAGGGACAACGGTTGTGGCACAGAACCCTCACAGCACTTACCCTTCTCACCGGCGGGCCTCCTTCCGGAGCTGCGCACTTCTGTGCCCTAATGGGTAGCACAGGACCCTCCATTGCTCCCCTCCCCCCCAAAACACCATTTAAACAAACAAAAGGGGGAGGGAGCACACGGGGAATTACATTTAACATAAACATACACACAAAGACACGACCCAGCACGCAAGACAAACGGCAGACGCCCCTTTCACTCACTAGCTTCAAGCCCGCAGTCTCACACACGCATCACACACATCTCACACATGCACCTGCACAAACACCGACTGCGGGCGAGCACTTTTAGCGAGAAGGCGCCGCCCCTTGGAGGAGAGCGCTATCGGGTCTCTCGCTTCAGTCACCGCCGTGCCACACAACGTGCTATACAAACACACAAACAAACAAGCACGTAGGCACGACGGGACGAGCGGTTTGCAACCCAGCTCTCCTCCACATACATTCAAACAACGGAATCTCACGTAGACAAACACTTACCACGAGACATGACCACAAACGAAGGAGAAAGTAAAGGAGACTGGCGGCTTCCGAAAGGTGGCTGGTTATTCTGTGACGGGCAGGGTGTGCGAACTAAAAGGAAGCGATCACGCCAAGTCTCAGAGGAAAAGAGGGGTTTAATAAATAAAGTGCGCTAACCAAAATCCCGTGCACTGATCCAAATTAAGGATACAATAACCAGCAGTCAACTGGTACACAGACAAGGCATATATAGACAAACAAACTACCATCAGGTGAGGGAGCTAATAAGCCCCACCCACCTGAGGGAAGCACACAACGCAACAACAACAGGACAACTGCCGCTGTACCGTAGGCGACCGGTAGGGGGAGCCTCCCTCACCGTGACAAAACCGTAGAATAATAAGGCCAATACTTTATTAGTATGTTTATTCTCTCGCCTTTCCAGCTCTGTTTCTGTCAGGATTCTGCTGCACTTTCTCCCTTTTCCCCGAATTTCCTTTATTTCACAGCCAGACTCGACCAGTTGTTGTTTTGTAAAGAATGGATTAGTTTTTTCTGAATTTCTGAAGCACTAAACCCCATTTTCATAACAAGACTGCTGGAATGAATCACTCTTTTGGCAAAAAAAAAGTATTGTGGTATACAGCGAGGAGGAGGAACACAACGAAGACCAAACCCAAGAACAGTCATTCCATTGTGGAGGAACTGTGGAATGCCATGTTCTTGCACATGGAATGACAATGAGGAAGTCAGGACAAAGAGGACAGCAGCCTGTGGCCATCATAATGGAGGAGTATAGCTGATGGGTGTTTTTGGGCCATTGAATGTTTATTGTGTACAGATGTTTCAGAACATTCATTTGTCAATGTAACAGAGATGGAGGGATCCATCACTGTTTTAGCTGCGTGTGTCTTTTATTGCCACATGAACTTGGAAGCTGCTATGTTCTTCCAACAGCATGAGGCCCTCATAGTTGACATGGTCCTTCAAAACACCATTAGACTGTGTGAAATACAGCCACTGAGTGGCTGAAGACATTCTGAAGGAATCAACAGTGTCAGCCTTTCCACCACTGACTGTCTCCTAATGTAACAGTGTTTAGGAAGACTGTGTCTCCTAATGCAACAGTGTTTAGGAAGACTGTCTCCTAATGTAACAGTGTTTAGGAGGACTGTGTCTCCTAATGCAACAGTGTTTAGGAGGACTGTCTCCTAATGCAACAGTGTTTAGGAGGACTGTGTCTCCTAATGCAACAGTGTTTAGGAAGACTGTCTCCTAATGCAACAGTGTTTAGGAGGACTGTGTCTCCTAATGCAACAGTGTTTAGGAAGACTGTCTCCTAATGCAACAGTGTTTAGGAGGACTGTGTCTCCTAATGCAACAGTGTTTAGGAAGACTGTGTCTCCTAATGCAACAGTGTTTAGGAAGACTGTGTCTCCTAATGTAACAGTGTTTAGGAAGACTGTGTCTCCTAATGTAACAGTGTTTAGGAAAACTGTCTCCTAATGCAACAGTGTTTAGGAGGACTGTGTCTCCTAATGTAACAGTGTTTAGGAGGACTGTCTCGTAATGCAACAGTGTTTAGGAAGACTGTCTCCTAATGTAACAGTGTTTAGGAAGACTGTGTCTCCTAATTCAACAGTGTTTAGGAAGACTGTGTCTCCTAATTCAACAGTGTTTAGGAAGACTGTGTCTCCTAATTCAACAGTGTTTAGGAAGACTGTGTCTCCTAATTCAACAGTGTTTAGGAAGACTGTCTCCTAATGCAACAGTGTTTAGGAAGACTGTGTCTCCTAATTCAACAGTGTTTAGGAAGACTGTGTCTCCTAATTCAACAGTGTTTAGGAAGACTGTCTCCTAATGTAACAGTGTTTAGGAAGACTGTCTCCTAATGCAACAGTGTTTAGGAAGACTGTCTTCTAATGCAACAGTGTTTAGGAAGACTGTCTCCTAATGTAACAGTGTTTAGGAAGACTGTCTCCTAATGCAACAGTGTTTAGGAAGACTGTCTCCTAATGTAACAGTGTTTAGGAAGACTGTCTCCTAATGTAACAGTGTTTAGGAGGACTGTGTCTCCTAATGTAACAGTGTTTAGGAGGACTGTATCTCCTAATGCAACAGTGTTTAGGAAGACTGTCTCCTAATGTAACAGTGTTTAGGAAGACTGTCTCCTAATGTAACAGTGTTTAGGAGGACTGTGTCTCCTAATGCAACAGTGTTTAGGAAGACTGTGTCTCCTAATGTAACAGTGTTTAGGAAGACTGTCTCCTAATGTAACAGTGTTTAGGAAGACTGTCTCCTAATGCAACAGTGTTTAGGAGGACTGTGTCTCCTAATGCAACAGTGTTTAGGAAGACTGTCTCCTAATGCAACAGTGTTTAGGAAGACTGTCTCCTAATGTAACAGTGTTTAGGAAGACTGTCTCATTAAGTAACAGTGTTTAGGAAGACTGTCTCCTAATGTAAGCGTTTAGGAAGCAAGTTCCCTTCCAGTCCAGCTCAGAAAGGGTCAAAGATCAGCGATTTAAGTATGGAAGTAAGAGTATATTTTTCAAAATACGTGCCATACTCTCCCTTCCTTAATCCGGTTGAAGAATATTTCTTGGAATTGCAGTGGAAGGTGTGTGAGTGAAACCTTTATACCCTGGAAAATCTCCTCCAGTTAATGGATGGGGCATGTGACAACATAGAAGTGGAAACTCTTCAAGACTGCTTCTGGTATGCTAAAGGATTCTTTAAAATAGTTTTGAATCAATTGCTTGATTTTTCAAAGGTTCAAACTCAAAGGTTTTGAGAGTGTAGCTTCAATTTATGGTTTGTGTTTATTGTTTTGAGAAGAGAAGAGGGAATTTCAGGAAATGTGTTTTAGCAATTCAGGAAAAAAACTGTAATAAACAAATCGGTGTCTGCTGTAGATAAGAGTAGTGAACAGTTGTAAAATTATATTTTATTTTGTTTATATGGATTCAGTAGATAGCATGTTGCCTGTTGCCCACACAGGGTTATCAAAATGATAGCTACGGAAATCACGTGTGCAAGTGTATGGATATTTGGATTTGAACATAATAGGTTTTAATTGTTAATCGGAAGAAAATGCTATATCTAGTATCAAGTGACCTGCTCAAACCAAACTGCCTGTTCTCATATAACCTGCTCAAACCAACCTGCCTGTTCCCACGTGACCTGCGCAAACCAACCCGGATGTTCTCACATGACCTGCTCAAGCCAACCTGCCTGTTCTCACGTGACATGCGCAAGCCTGTTCTCACGTGACCTGTGATCTTCTCTGTTCTCCGTGGAGGCCTTTTTCTTTTACATTGTACAAAATCATCTAACTGTGTGCTCATGGAACAACAGCATATGGAAAGTGAACCTCACAGGAGCCACCATGCTGTTGTGTGATTGTTACGCAGAGATTGATAATCCTACTGAGTGAGTGTGGGAATAATACCCTCATACCCACATCCAAAAAACAAAAAAGAAACAGCAGCAACAACAAATACAAGAGCAATAACTGCCCTGATGGTGCTGGATGGAGCGTGACAAAGGCAGCTCGGCGGATGAGTGTATACAGATGCTGTTGCACCTGTAGCACCTCTCATTCCTCCATATGTGTTTGTTCGCTGGCTGACTCAGAGGGCGTAAATGTGGCAACAGGAATAGCACCCCGAAATAGAGCATGCGTATGGGCACCAGCCGCAGAAACAACCGCTGCTCTTTAATGGTGAAATATGGGCCCGCCACGTCAACGCGTGATTGTACCACCAGGGAAGATGGAAGTTCATTTTGGCATATGTTCCCAGGGCCACAACTAAAGGAAAAGATTTTAGTTATTTAAAATTTAACATAAGGAGAAAAACAAATGAGCGAATGAAATATTACCAGATTGTGTACTACTACAGACGATGATTTACCAGAGATTGTGTACTACTACAGGCGATGTTTTACCAGAGATTGTGTACTACTACAGACGATGTTTTTACCAGAGATTGTGTACTACTACAGGCGTTGTTTTACCAGAGATGGTGTACTACTACAGGCGATGTTTTACCAGAGATTGTGTACTACTACAGACGATGTTTTACCAGAGATTGTGTACTACTACAGGCGATGTTTTACCAGAGATTGTGTACTACTACAGACGATGTTTTACCAGAGATTGTGTACTACTACAGGCGATGTTTTACCAGAGATTGTGTACTACTACAGACGATGTTTTACCAGAGATTGTAACGGCAGTAAACACTGGTACCAGTGGAGGCACTGTGGCCAGAGAGAGGGCAGCTGTACTGGGCCAGTCTCCCAAGGCTCATCCTGACATTGTTGATCTGTGCATTAGGAATGACACTGCTGCATATCACAGTGCCAGAGACAGAGAGAGGGTGGGAAAGACAGAGATACAGGAAGAGAGAAAGAGAAGGGGAGAGAAGAGAGAGGAGAGGGAGAGAGAGCGAAAGAGGGGAAGAAAATGACAGGGATCAGAAGAGAGTGAGAGAGACAGGGAAAGATAGGGAGAGAGAGGGAAATAGGGGAAGAGAATGACAGAGAGATAGGAAGAGAGAAAGATTCAAGGAGAGAGAGAGGAAGAGAGAAAGAGAGGGAAGCTAATGGACTGAATCCAGCCAGTGAATTTTCTTGCCCAAAGTGCCAGTCCCTGGTCTAAATAGATGGCCAATTTGTAAAATCGTCTGCCTGAACATAAGCATCTTGGGCCACTTTAATTGGTCAATTTCCCACTTGTATTGAGTGCCCGAATTGATTTATTGCCTTTTTTTACGAGGCCGTGGGGAGCAGTGGGAACAGCTGTGCCAGACAGCAGACGCGTTCACGCTGTTGTTGTGAAAACAAGACATCGTGCATGGAGTGTTGGACAGCTCAGAGAGGAGCGTGTAGGAGCGTGGAGGAGAGGAAGAGTGGAGGAGAGGAGAGGACAAGGGGAGGGCAGTGAAGCAGTGAGGGTCTGAAAAGAGGGGGACAGTGAGGAGAGTGGAAGAGAGGAGAGTGTAGGAAAGGAGAGGAGAAGGGAGTGGAGGAGAGGAGAGGAGAGGAAAGTGGAGGAGAGGGGAGTGAAGTGGAGGAGAGGAGAGTGGAGGAGAGGAGAGTGAAGTGGAGGAGAGGTGAGTGGAGGAGAGGGGAGTGAAGTGGAGAAGAGGAGAGTGTGGTGGAGGAGAAGGGAGGAGAGGAGAGGAGAGGGGAGGAGAGGGGAGGAGAGTGGAGGAGAGTGGAGGAGAGGAGAGGGGAGGAGAGTGGAGGAGAGGGGAGTAGAGTGGAGGAGAGAGGATTGAAGTGGAGGAGAGGAGATTGTGGTGGAGGAGAGGAGAGGAGAATGGAGGAGAGGAGAGGAGAGGGGAGGAGAGGGGAGTAGAGGAGAGGGGAGGAGAGTGGAGGAGAGGAGAGTGGAGGAGAGAGGAGTAGAGTGGAGGGGAGGAGAGGAGAGGAGAGGAGAGGAGAGGGGAGGAGAGGAGAGGGGAGGGGAGGAGAGGGGAGGGGAGGGGAGGAGAGGGGAGGGGAGGAGAGGGGAGGAGAGGAGAGGGGAGGAGAGGGGAGGGGGAGAGGAGAGGGGGGAGAGGAGAGGGAGGAGAGGGGAGGAGAGGAGAGGGGAGGAGAGGGGAGGAGAGGAGAGGGGAGGAGAGGAGAGTGGAGGAGAGGCTGACAGCTGGCAGTGGCAGCATGTGGTGTTTGGCAGCTCTGCAGAGAGAGTATTTCTCTCAGCAAACAGAGGGCTGTGAGCCGAACCCCAGCCCTGATGGAGCTGACACTCTCAGAGAGCACAGAACGCCTGATTGCTATATTGTCACGATCACACAAGTCTGTCGCTGATTGCAGGGGGAAAAGAGGTGGAAAAAGAATCTGTCCGTGGCGGTGTGTGTTGGCTGGGAGCTGAGAGGTTGGAGTGCTGTGTTTAGCAGCGTTTGATGGATTGCTATCAAATGTGATATCACCCATTTATCAGTCCTCCTCATGAATAATCAGCTTGCATTCTAAATATAGACCAGTGACACGCTGGAGCTATAGGATTCCAACCGCAAACACACGTATGCATCTGGGTTGTAGTAGCGGTTCTGCAGAACCACGAACTGAGGGCAGAATCCACTGAAACTGACATAATGAAATACAGCGTGCTCCAAAACGTCCTGGGGCTTCGCGGGAAACCAACCCAGAGTGCTTCTGTCTCGATTGGCTTTCCCAGCGAGCAGCACCGAGCCCCCGACACCTCGAGCCCCGTGACAGATCTTCCTGGGCTGGGGCGGCGGCGGTGAGCAGCAGGTCCCCATCACGGGCTCCTCCTTCAGCACATGCCTGGGTCCTCCTGGTGAAACCATGGTGAAGATAGAGGATCCCCTCTCAACTGGGCATATTCACAGCGAAGGGCCCTGCGCTTGTAGCTGTACTAATTATTCACGCGCCGTTGTCTAGGAAGGGTCACGGCCACGGCAGGAATACTGTGGATTATCCCCGGCATGCTGCCGCAGACATGTTTGGCCCTGTGTAGAAGCTTTGTTCATCAGAGGTGTGCTGTGGATGAGGAGAGAGAGGATGGAAAGAGAGAGAGAGAGAGAGAAGGAGATGGAGAGAGACTGAGAGGAGAGACACAGAGAAAGTGAGGATGAGGAGCTGAGAGGAATGGAAGGAGAGAGAGAATGAGTGAGGGAGAGAGTGAGTGGAAAGAAGAGAGAGAGAGAAAGGAGGCAGAGAGCTGCAGAGGAAGATGGAAAGGAGAAGAGATGGCAAAGAGAGGGAGTGGGGGAGAGGAAGAGAGAGATGGGGAGAGAGAGATAGAGAGGGGGAGAGAGAGATGGAGAAGAAAGAGGGTGAAAGAGAGAGGGAGAGAGGGGAAGACAGACGGGGGGGGCGAGTAGAGAGGAGCGAGGAGGAGGCTGAGTGTGGCCCATTCAAACAGCAGTTTCTGGAAAACTCTAACGCTGGAGATTACAGATGCAATGTGCCTGCAGGTGCTGAAATGTAGACCTCACGTTCTGCTTCCTTCCTTTCCACGCACAGTGAAGAGACAGGAGAGAGACAGACAGGGAGGGAGGTAGGGAGGGAGAGAGAGAGAGAGAGAGAGAGAGAGAGAACAGAGTAAGGGGATCTGTTTTGCACCATTCAAGTGCTATGAGTCAGTATTAAGATGAAAGGAATTCTAGTCCTCATTCTCTCAATCCCTCTCTGTTACACACACACTCCTCACACACTCTCTTCCTCTCTCTCACACATACACACACACACACACAAAGTGGTAGTTCACAAAAGGGGTTAGCGATAGTTACATTGTTGCTGTAATGCTTTAATATTTTCACGATTTAATAACCCTGGTTTTCTGGCAGTACTATGGGGAAGTGGCAGCATACTGCTTCCTGTGTCTCGGGCTCTGACACTGTGCCCAGTGGATTGTGTAGCTGTTTTGTCCAGCACTGCGTGTCCCTGATGTAGAAGACATTGTGAGATGTGAGAATAATTGTATTAACTGTCCCAGCTGATTGTGAAGGCCATCTGAGGTGACTGTGTGTGTTTGTCACTGCACAGGGACCGTCCACAGTCTCCTGGAGAGCTTTCATTAGAGGAAGACAAGTGGACATCATGTTCCTCGTTTAGTCTGGTCACCTGACCAAGATTACTTGAGTAATCCTGAGAGTGCTTTACAAAGCAGACACCCCACAGTCTCCCTGTGTAAGATCAACCAGCACGTGTGAAGAACACCCACCCACACACACACACACACACACCCTTCCTCTTCCTGTACACCTCAGGTGGGAACGTGGTTAGCAGTAGGAAGTGCAGACTGAGCACCTGAAGGCAGGCCTGGGATCAGCTGCAACGTCCTGTAAAGCACACGGAGACACGTCCGCTGCTCTCAGAGCCTCGTGCGTTCACACACACACACACACACCTCTTTGGTCCTGTCAGTGACAAAACGGTCAAATCGCCCCCATTTAGTTCAACCACAGCTCAGAGAGCATTTGTAAATTCTGCTCTCCACCACACCGCGTTTCACTGCACACATATGTATGTATGTGCATGTCTGTGTATGAATGTGTGTGTGTGGGTGTGTGTGTGTGTGGGCATGTGTATGGACATGTGTGTGTGTGAGTGTTTGTGTGTGTTTCCTGCTGATGCTCACACTTGTCTGTGTGATGACAAACTGTTGGGCCTCGTTTCAAAGCTGAGTGTCTCCCCTCCATCCCAGCATATGGTGTGTAGTGGAGGCTTTTTCCACAGCTATAACATCCATCACATGCAACTCAGTTACAATTTACCCAATTCCTAATTACGATATAATTAAATGTGCAATGAAATTCTTGTTTTTCACTCAGGAAGGAATAAGCAGTGCGTTTGTGTGTGTGTGTGTGTATGTGAGTGTGCGTGCACACTTGGGTGTGTCTGTGGTCTGTGTTTGTGTGTGTGTGTGTGAGAAAGAGAGAGTGAACGTGCTCAGATACACCTCTGTTTTTAGTGCGTAGCTTATCACATGCAGAGAAGAGAGCAGCTGAGCCACAGAAAGGATCTCTCTCTCTCTCTCTCTCTCTCTCTCTCTCTCTCTCTCTCTCTCTCTCTCTCTCACTCTGTCTCATTCTCTCTCACTCTCTCTCGCTGTCTCTCTCTTTCTCTCAGGAGGAATGGGAGTCCTGCAAACAGGCTTTTTCTGCTCCTGGGTTTCTACCCCTCCTCCCTGCTCCTCTCCTGTTCTTCTCTTCTCTCCTCTTCTCTTCCTACAGTGCCACTGACGCACTCCTGCAAATTAAAGATAAATGCTGTTAATTGCTGCATCATGGAAGAGAAAGGAATAAATTGGGTGTTACATAGTTATTAAAAAGGCACAAATCATTATGGCCAGGATTATTTTGATTTGTGGAGTGCCCGTGTGAAAGACTAATGTGAGTGTGGTGAAAACTCCGACTCCAGCCCGGCATGGAGCACTACACTGCTCCTCTGGCCCCTCCCTACTCCTCTGGCCTCTCCCTACTGCTCCTCTGGCCCTTCCCTACTTCTCTTGCCCCTCCCTACTGCTCTGGCTCCTCCCTACTGCTCTGGCTCCTCTCTGCTGCTCTGGCCCCTCCCTACTCCTCTGTCCCCTCCCTACTGCTCTGGCCCCTCCCTACTGCTCTGGCCCCTCCCTGCTGCCCCTCCCTACTCCTCTGGCCCCTCCCTGCTGCTCTGGCCCCTCCCTGCTGGTGGACGAACAGGTGAAAAAGCATTGTGTGCCAAGGCGCCACTCAGACGCACAGCGCTGATTAATGGAGTGGTACGAAACAGCTCAGCGGACAGCAGGAGCGCATATGGCCTCTCGCGACGTCCCCTCTCACAGGCGCGAGCTTCACGCGTCTCTCTCAGGAGAGCCAGCCTGCTGTATGGCCACATGCTCCGGCCATGTGCTTCAAACGCTGCAGCACGCAGGAGCTGCAGGAGCCAGTGTGTGAGTGCGAGCCTCCTCCGGGGGGGGGGGCTTGTCTCCTCGCCCGGCTCACCCCATCGCCCGCCGCCCGCCGCTGATAAATCATCCACCTCCCTGCCCCGCTGCACCTCTGTTTGCCTTTCGCTGCAACCAATCGATGGTGGCTCACTTCATTTCATTGACCTGCGGATAATGCTAACTGTCTCCACAGAGTCTCTCTCTCCATTTCTCTCTCTCTCCATTTCTCTCTCTCTCCCTCTCTCTCCCTCTCTCTCTCTCCCCATCTCTCACTCTCAGACAGCAGGACTGGGCTTTGTGTTGCTTATTGTTCAGCCCGGAGGAATTAATGTGCTGTGAAATTAGCATTTTATCGGACTCCAGATACAGTAATGGAGGCAATTAGAGACCAGGGGAGAGGGTGGTGTTGGTGCTGAGGTGGAGATGAAGCTCCGCACAGAGCTGTGGAGTCAGATAATACCCTGCAGCCGCACCGCCACTTCACCCTGCTGTCATGTTAGCGTGACGCCGGGGCCGATGGGGACCCGGTCCTAACCTCGGGGAAACCTTTCTGAAATGTCATTTCTCCGGTGGCCCTTAATGCCACGCGGCAGGCCGAGACCTCGTAAATGCATGGCAAGACCATTGTTTGTGGAAGTATTTGCAAGAAACGGAAGAAGTCAGCTCGGAGCGCTCCTGTCTCTCGCCGCTGCAGGGTTCCCTGACCTGGCAGGACTCAGCCGAGCTCCTCGGGGCAGCCGGAGGACCAGCAGCTACACGAGCAACTCGCACGGCCTGCTGGCCTCGTCTCTCCCCTGCAGTGGAAGCCTGATCTGCAGATTAGGAGCCAATGGGCAAAAAAAAAAAAAAATGATCTCAACACCATCCTGATCCTACGGAGCAGATATGATGTGTCAGTTTCCCCAAGAGCTCGTTTGCGCTTCAGAAGACTCTCATTGCTGGTAGAAGGCAGCCATAAAAGTGTGATGGATTCATTTGATTTCTTCCAGCTCAGGTTTACATGAGCGCAGTGTTTTTAAGGTCTCTGATATAGCTCTGCAAATCCAGTTCCCTCACCATAGAACATGGCCGCTGGTCTCTTGCAGATCCACCCCCCCCCCCTCCACACACACACACACGCACACGCATACACACACACACAAACACACACTTTATTCACCCCCTTCCACATCCTTTCCCTTCTGTACACATACGGTGCAGCCACGGCTCTGTTGCTTTGTATCAGCGTAGCTTACACAACCTGCCACAGCTGTCTCTACTGCTGGCACAGCTCTGCAGTGCTGCGCGCGCTCCTGGGCTGGTCACAGTGCTAGCTGCGAGTCCAGGGCGGAGCAGAGAGCAGCGGGGCGGAGCAGAGAGCAGCGGGGCGGAGCAGAGAGGAGAGGGGCGGAGCAAAGAGGAATGGGCGGAGCATATAGGAGTGAGGCGGAGCAGATAGGAGTGGGGTGGAGCAGAATGGAGAGGGGCGGAGCAGAGAGTAGTGGGGCGGAGCAGATAGGAGCGGGGCAGAGCAGAAAGTAGAAGGGAGTGCACAGTCCTCACTGTATAAGGTAAAAGAGAAAACCGTGGAGACTAGATGGATGATGCCTCCATATTAGGGCATCGAAGGGTGTGTGTGTGTGTGTGTGTGTGTGTGTGTGTGTGTGTGTTGAGGGGTAATAGACGAAGAAAAATCCCTGCACCTTTGAGGGGCACTTGTTGACTAGCCCCTTTCCAGACCGGCTCCTGTGAGGACAGCAGGCGTGTGTGCACATGTCTGCCCGGGCGGCCCTCTCTCAGATGGACAGGCTTCTCCTCCACCGCCCCGTAGCCGTGGAAGCTGCTCCAGGATCAGTTTGTCCCTGTAGCGCTGCCTGTTTCTGAGCGGCGCAGGCCGTGTGCAGCAGACCCAGGACAGAGGCCCCACTCTCATCCAGCACGCGGTGCTCGATGGGTGGCCTTCACCGCGCCTGGTATCGGATTCTCCACATCCATGGCTCCCTGACGCTGGGTCCTGCCCCGTAAACGCAGCGCTTCCCTGCACCCTGCGGAAGGCAGCCATTATTCCTGCATTGTTTATTAGCCCGGGCTGTGCTTTGTACACTGCAGAAATGGAATACATTTATCATGGAAGATTCATGATATAGCACCTTTGTATTTTTTCTTCTTTAATGCATCCCACCCCTCAGTTGAGGTTCCACGCAGAGCTGAGATAACTGTGGCCCTGGGCGGGGCCCTACATGGGCGACGTGATAGGCCAGGCCTGGGAGAGCCAAGGCTTTAATCCCTCTGCGTCTCCCCTCCTCTGCTTTGCTGAGTAAAGACAGCATGACTTCTGCGGCCCTCTGGATCCAGCACAATAAAAACATTATCCTAGCGAGAGCAGCGGGGTGGCGAGACCTACAGATAACACTCCCCCTGCTCATTTGGAAAGGCCTCGCATGCGAGAGCGCCGACCCAGAGGAAGTTTTACCAGCGGCGCCGCGACCCCTGCCCTACTTCCTGCTCCGCTCCTCCCGCACGTGCCCTCCCGTGAAGCCGAAGCGCCTGCTAAGCTAAGGTCGCGCGGAGGTCGGTGTCGTCCGTGCGGCGTTTCCTGTCGGGTTAGCAGGCTTGACGGGGTTACTCGTAGAAGCTGTCAGGTGCTGGACGGAAGCTGGGTGCTCTGATTTCACTGGGGCTGCATTAGCTTTGATGCCTGTCAACGTGTCCATGTTTACATTTGTGTTTACACCAGTGGAGCCTTTGCCAAGTCCACCAGACAGCAGGACTGTGGGCAAATTGAGCTGGCATAATCAGCCATCTATAGTATTCAAAAATAGACACTTAGCCACACTTGGTAGTGTTTACTTTGCGGATGCTTTTAGTGGGTGTGTTTCTCCTCGGAGGCCGGGCCCGGGAATACAGGCAGCGTGGACTGCTGGCTAGGGGCTCTGGGTAGTGGCGTTACGTAACCCCTCGGCTGTGGACTGGAGGTGGTGTGACCCCTGCACTCAACACTCAAGGCTGCCAAGAAGAGCCGAGTTTTGTAAGAGTGCCCCGTCCGGAGTCAGGGGCTTGACGCTCGGAGGGTCTGGGGGGAGGAGACTTGGGGGGGTTTGGGGGGGGCTCTGCTCCTGGCCCAAAGGCTCGGCAGTGTGGGGAGCCCCAGGCTCTGCATAGCGTTTCCGTTAGCAACGGCGGCCCGAATGACGTGTTTACATTGTCCACAGCAGGGGAGTCGAGCCAGCGGAAAATCTGCCTAAATGACTCTCAGATGAGAAGCAGATGTGGTGAAATGAAGGGAATCACATTGGGGTGTGTTTGGTGATGGTGTCTCTCTCTGAGCACGGAGGCGTACCTCCTCTTTTGAATACAAGCTGAACTCAAAGCCTGAGGTCACTCACAGTCCCAGGCCTGGGAAAAAAATTTACTATAAATGTATGGGAGAATGTATGTAGGCTCTCTTTGTATTGATAAAATGCTTCAGAAGTGTTTTTGTATATTTATAATGCGTGAGTTGTGGTTCAAGCACTCCTTTGTTGTTAAGGAGTGCACGAGTGCATTCTCTGCGCTGATATCGTCCACAAGCACTAATGATGGCGTCCACAAGCACTAATGATGGCCAGCCCCACGGTTACAGAACCCAGGCCTACATGCTCCACACTCTCCATGAGGGAGAGAGTGGGGGCAGGGGGAAGAGGGGGGGTGGAGGGGACGGATCACCCTGAGCACACCCATTGCAGGCCCGGACCAGCCCCACACTGGTTACACTGCCCCCCTGCCAGGAAGCAGGAAGTAGAAATCCCAAATATATCAGTGCTGGGTCATGTCCAAGTTCATGGAGTTACTATCAGTGGGTATATGATGTATACCATCCAACTTTGTACATAATGCAATTTCAAATATACAGATAATACAAATACATACAGTATATTATTATATATTTAAAATACAATATTATATATCATTGTATTTATATGTATGAATCTGTGTGTGTGTGTGTGTGTGTGTGTGTGCGAGTGTTTGGTCTGTTCTAGTCTTTGCTGTCACTGAAGGCAGGCGTTCTGCCCTCCTGCTTTGTGTAAACAGGATGTCTTGTTAGTGCTGGAATAAAACTAAGCAGGTGTCTTCGTCTTCATCTGGACACAGAGCCTGCATGTGTCTTGGACGAAATTGCAATGCAAAGGAAAATACATTTGTGTCTGTTTTAGGCTTAAAACTGTTCCTTATATTTACCAATGGACACGAGTCTAAAGAATGTGATGTAGCTCAGCCAGTAAAGGGTTAACCCTGCTAATCCCGCCCATGTCTCCGTCTGACATGCTGCGAGCTGCTTTCACTCATCATCATCATTTCATTCCTTCTTTTGGATATTCTTTAATCTCTTATCTTATTAATCTTAAAAACGATATTTTTTGCCTGAGGCCGCAGAAGTGGAATTTGTGTTTAGTGGATTCCTGCTCCCTAATGGGGGAAGCTAAATGAGTTTGGAGGCTGCTGAATGCTCTATAATTGTGATGAGGCTCCTCACCTCTGAACAATTAAAGACGCAGGAGCTCTGTGGTGCGCTGAGCCCGGCCGCTGGGGCCCGTGGCGCTGGGGGGAGCCGTCGCCGGGCCCTGGGGACTCTGCCCTTCTTCCTCCGTTCTTCATCCTCTTCCTCTTCCGCCGCCTGCCTGCGTGGCTGGAGAGCTCAGGCAGGAGATCTCAAGGTCGACATGGCCCCTACCGCCATGATCAATCCATTACCCCCTGTCACCATGCAAGATGAGGGCACGGCGAGTCCTGCCAACTCCCCCCCGCGAACTCCCCCCCTCCCCTGCTCCTCCCCATCCCCCACCCCCCACCCTCTCCTCCCCACATCCCCCCCCCCCGCCCCAACCACCCCCTAAGAGTGGAGCCTTCTGGTCCTACAGCGCTTGCTGTTCTAGGATCATGCGGCCGGCGTGTTCTCAACAACAGGAATGATCCAGGAGCAGCGCATACGCGCTGGAACGCCTCCCGAATGAGGCCGTTGATCGGAGCGCCGGGACCGACCTGCGCTAATGCCTGGGGGAGGAGAACACGGAGGGATGCTGAATGCATGAGTGGCAGAAATTAAGAAGCGTGCCTGCCCCTAAGCCCCAGGCCACGGGGAGGGAGGGGGGGGGAGTGAAAGGGAGAGAGTGCGAGTGTGTAATAGGCCATTCAGGGGGTCAATCCATGTGAATGCAAATATTTATACAAGCGATTAAAGTGCCCCCTCGTCTCCCGCCCACTGCATTCAAATTAAGCTGCAAAGCAGTTCATTTCCTGAAGGCAAGAGTGGAAAAGGAAGCAGGAAGGAGGGCTGGTGTGCGGAGGGGAGGCGTGGGGGCTGACGCACACGCCTTGTTGGCTCCGCCGTACACAGATTACAGCAGGAGCCTCTTTTTCGGATGCAGATCTTCATCCTTTTTTTTTTCTTAGACTTTCATCCCCTCAAAGACAAGTCCAAAGAATTTCACACTGTCATAACCGTTTGCAGAGAGGGTCAGAGAGGCGAGCTCGCACTGCACACTCTCCGAGGTGATGCTCACAGCACGCAAGCATCTGGCGTCACTTCAGCACGTAGCCAACCTCGCGCTCCTCTGCTGTAGCCAAAGAGGCAGGGCTGTAGTGACGCGGAGGAACGTGGAGAAGTCCCAGAATTCAGCAGTTCCTGTGATTGTCAAACATGAACAGTCTCACAATCCGTTAAACCTTGATGATTCTGGGACTGGGCTGAGTCGGCCAGAAATGTCTCTGGTGAGATGAATCAGAAACTTGGAATAGGGTTGCAGTATAATGACACAAAGCGATGCAGTGAATACTCAGTGTACCAGTTCAGAAGAATTTTAGAGTGACTGGACACGATGACAAAATGTCTCATTTATTGAACTGTGAATAGTAAACACTGTGTGAATAGTACACACTCTGTGAATAGTACAAACCATGTGAATAGTACACACTCTGTGAATAGTAAACACCGTGTGAATAGTACACACTCTGTGAATAGTACACACTTTGTGCATAGTACACACTTTGTGCATAGTACACACTTTGTGCATAGTACACACTGTGAATAGTACACACTCTGTGAGTAGTACACACTTTGTGAATAGTACACACTGTGAATAGTACACACTTTGTGAATAGTACACACTGTGAATAGTACACACTTTGTGCATAGTACACACTGTGAATAGTACACACTTTGTGCATAATACACACTGTGAATAGTACACACTTTGTGAATAGTACACACTGTGAATAGTACACACTCTGTGAGTAGTACACACTTTGTGAATAGTACACACTGTGAATAGTACACACTTTGTGAATAGTACACACTGTGAATAGTACACACTTTGTGCATAGTACACACTGTGAATAGTACACACTTTGTGCATAGTACACACTGTGAATAGTACACACTCTGTGAGTAGTACACACTTTGTGAATAGTACACACTGTGAATAGTACACACTTTGTGCATAGTACACACTGTGAATAGTACACACTTTGTGAATAGTACACACTGTGAATAGTACACACTTTGTGCATAGTACACACTGTGAATAGTACACACTTTGTGAATAGTACACACTGTGAATAGTACACACTGTGAATAGTACACACTTTGTGCATAGTACACACTGTGAATAGTACACACTTTGTGAATAGTACACACTGTGAATAGTACACACTTTGTGCATAGTACACACTGTGAATAGTACACACTTTGTGAATAGTACACACTCTGAATAGTACACACTCTGTGAGTAGTACACACTTTGTGAATAGTACACACTCTGTGAATAGTACAAACATTTACATTTACATTTACATTTACGGCATTTAGCAGACGCCCTTATCCAGAGCGACTTACAAAAAGTGCTTCATTTTTTTACTCAGAACAAAGTCTCTAGCTAGTTAGTTTAGGCTAAAATCAGGAAGAAACTTTAAGCAAAGATATTATTAGATACAGTCAGTATGGACGCCTAGATATACTCAAACCATGTGAATAGTACACACTTTGTGAATAGTACACACTTTGTGCATAGTACACACTGTGAATAGTACACACTTTGTGAATAGTACACACTGTGAATAGTACACACTTTGTGAATAGTACACACTGTGAATAGTACACACTTTGTGAATAGTACACACTCTTCATCTCTCTTTCTCTTGCCTCTTCTCAGAGGCAGATACACACACACACACACACATTCAGAAAGTAACACACTCACAAAGTAATTTAAAGTAACAAATGAGGCGTTTCAGCTGCAGTTGTATGCCTTTACTGAGGGCTGTTGTGTACGAGGCAGTGCTGCTGTGTTGAGGTAATGAGAGTGGGCCGACCCCAGTCACACGCTCAGCGGCCACCCGGGCCCCAGCGGACCAGCTCCGCATCACACACACCAGTGTGCTCACTTATCCTTTGGCACTTTGCACTATAGAGGACTTTGGCCATAGATGACATCTTTATTTGCTTGGTCCCATGCAAATTTTAGATCTGTTTTTGCAAATTCTGTCAAATATTTAATGGATTTCAGTCCACTCGTTCTCCGAAACGATGCATGTATGTGCAGCAGTTTTTAATCTAATCTGATTTTTTTTCCCACTAAGTTAAGCAAAGTTAATTATTTCTTATGCTGGTTTGAGGCATGATCCCCAGCAAGTCAGGGTGGAACCAATCACATTTGTTTCCTATATCGTCTCTTGTCTGTCGTCCTGAGGTGTAAACTATATCAGAGAGCCTGTCTGATTTAAATTGAAATAAGGACATGGATGTTATGACCGCAAAGATCAACTTTGAAGCAGAAATGATGCTTTTGATGTAGTCTTCGTGTGTTTAGATGTACGTGAGACTGTCTAGTGTTGCAATGGTTCACAAATGATCAATGTTTCAGTCTTAATCAAATTTCAGTTTAATGAAAATCCAGAGAGGGAAGGATTTAAGTTTTTTTTTTCTCTTAAGGGCTATGTACTCATCCATCTCTCTCTATCTCACTGGCTCTATTTAGGTCTCTCTCTCTCTCTCTCTCTCTCTAACTGATCTGATGTTCATTATATCATCATCTGGCAGCTATATTCCTTTCCTGGCACCGGCTGGAGCAAGCGAGAGAGAGAGAAAGAGAGAGAGAGGGAGATAGAAAGTGGGAGAGAGAGAGAGGGAGAGAGAAAGAGAGAGAGAGAGAGAGAGAGAGAGAGGGAGAGAGAAAGAGGGAGAGAGGGAGATAGAAAGTGGGAGAGAGAGGGAGAGAGAAAGAGACGGAGCGGGAGAGAGAGAAAGAGAGGGAGAGAGAGGTAGAGGGAGAGATGGTGTGAGAGAGACAGAGAGAGAGGTAAAGGGAGAGAGATGGAGAGAGACGGGTAGAGGGAGAGAGAGTGAGAGCAGATGCTCCATCCATGAAATGACAGCCATTAACTAATCAACTGCAGTTTACATAATTGTTGAACATCTTTCGAAGCAAATAGTGTACATGGGCTATTAACTAAATAAAGGCAAACATCTCTCTCTCATACAGAGACTCCCACCCCCGCATATGCTTGTGTGCTGTGTTGGGCTGTGTTGCTATCCATCTGCAAATTATTCCAGCCACATCCTACACAGCAGTACTGATAGCTTCAGTGAGATTGCCACACACACACGTGTATATATAGATATATAAGATTATGAATATGTTATTTTCAGGCCTTTTGTTGTTGTTTACTGTTAGATCACTGGAATCCAAAACAGGAAGGGAGAAGGGCAGGTGGGGAGGATGAGGGTGGTGCTGTGCTCCGCCCTGTGTGTGCACTCTGTCCCACTCTGCCCTGTGTGTGCACTCTGTCCCACTCCGCCCTGTGTGTGCACTCTGTCCCGCTCCGCCCTGTGTGTGCACTCTGTCCCGCTCCGCCCTGTGTGTGCACTCTGTCCCGCTCCGCCCTGTGTGTGCACTCTGTCCCGCGCCGGGCCTGTCTCCTCATCCTCACCCCAGGTCACATGACCCCAGCTCAGTTTGTGCTTCAGGCCTAAGTGGCGGAAGGTGTAGGAGCAGGCAGGGTGGTGCTTGCTCGGCCGCGTGGCCCCTCGGGTGGAGCATGGGGAGCTCATTGACGTGCTGCGCACACACACCACCTACGCCACAAACCATCATCACTGCTTAGGAGCAGCATCAGGCGTTCGGTGCTTACATTTGCATTCAAGCACACACACACACACACACACACACACACACACACACACACACACACACACACACACACACACACACACACACACACACACACACACACACACACACACACACACACACACACACACACACACGCGCCATTACGTTCACTCTCTACGACAGTTCGACAGTCAGTGCGTGTGTGTGTGTGTGTGTGTGTGAGGTGAGGCTGGCAGTGTGTTCTCCCTGAAGAGCCAGAGAGTGTCTGGGAGTGCAATACTAATCCTGCTCTTGAAGAGGGAGAGGGAGCGAAAGAAAGAGAGGGAGAGGGTAGAGAGAGAAAAAGGCAAGCGAGAGAGGGAGAGAATGAGAGAGGGAGGGAGAGAGAGAGGGGGGAGAGGTAGAGAGAGAGGGAGAGGGACAGGGAGGGAGAGGGAGGGAGGGAGAGAGAGGGACAGGGAGGGAGAGGGAGGGAGGGAGAGAGAGGGAGGGAGAGGGGGGAGAGGTAGAGAGAGAGGGAGAGGGACAGGGAGGGAGAGGGAGGGAGGGAGAGAGAGGGACAGGGAGGGAGAGGGAGGGAGGGAGAGAGAGGGAGGGAGGGAGGGAGAGAGAGGGAGGGAGAGGGGGGGAGAGGGAGGCAGGTTGTCTGCCAGTGGGTTTCACCCCTTTGCCTCCTCCTCCAGGGGGCCTCCACAGTGAGCAGCTCCAGTCCTGCAGCGGCACCATGCCTAGCCAAGGCCCCATGTTGGCGACCTGGGATGTCTCTACCTTGCCCTCCTCACCCAACCCCTCCATCACCAGCTCCTGGTGCCTCCCCTCTTTGCTTTACACAGGTAGTGTTGACGTGGAGCCTTGGCTTGTTGTCTTTTTTTTACCCCGGCAGTGCTCCACTGACCTACTTCGCCTTAATCCCTGGATGTGACTTTAATAGACTGGAGGGGGGTGGGGTGTGTCTGAGTGCACAGAGAGGAGGAGGGACAGAGATGGAGTTAGAGTGAAAGAGTGAAAGGGAACGCAGGAGCTAGAGAGAGAAAGAGAGGGAAAGAGAGAGAGAGAGAGAGAGAGGGGGTGGCAGAGGTGGGATGGAAAGGGGTGTGTGTGTGTGTGTGAGAGAGAGAGAGAGAGAGAGTTAGGGTTAGGAGAGAGAGAGAGAGAGAGTTAGGGTTAGGAGATAGAGATTTCCCTTTAGTTCTGTGTTTGGACAGCAAATGAATTTGAGGGTGTTATGTAACTGTAATCATCATCCCCTGTAATCACATCAGTGGCCTTGTGTGGGACCCAGAATAGCGGCACGGTGAAGTAGACACCTGAGGGCTGACTGACAGGAGAGGTGAACACTCAGAACCACCCAGAACCATCCAGAACCACCCAGCACCATGCTCAGTCTGGCCGGATTGGGACTGCAGCCTCACCGCTAACCCTGCTGTGAGCTCAGCGATCCTCCACCCACATGACGAGGGCTGGCGCAGAGCAACCATGGCCTAAAACAGAACCAGAGACATGCAGGAAGTGATGGTCAAGCATGATAAGATCTGGCCAGCATATTTTCTACCAAGCCATAGCCTTGCATGCAAGTTCTCTGAACAAAGAGCCAATTTAAGAACCAACATACCGCAAAGTCTGTAAGTAGTTGGCCAGTGACTGCATTTGGGTTGTTTTGACTCTGTTGGACTTGACACAATGTCTGCAAATTCAGTTACATTTTTACTTTTGCAGACATTTTGTCTTCAGTAAATGAAATGCAAGTTAAGTGATGATGTGTTCTGGTGACTGACCAGGACAGTGGAGAACGTTCCACGTTTCACCCCTGACGTGCTGCAGTTACATGGTAGCGTTCTGTGTAAGAGGCAGCGCCATCCACAGAGCGTTGAGGGTTTTACTGAGTGGGAGGAGTTATGAAGTTACGATGAATCTTCCCCCTTCACGCCACAAGCAGCAGTTACAGCATCAATAAAGGCAAATTATACCGGTGGGCATACGTGTACAAGGAGTCATGTTTCACCGAGGCGGTACAAGCTAATTTCAGAACTGTTACAGATGAATCTTCATCTATTCTGTCCATAAGACTGAACTATACAGACTTTTTATGTACATTTTAGCAAGCTGACATCTGGCGTTCATCTTCTTGAGACTTAGTTGTGGTGTGTGTGTGGTGGTAAACCAGTGCTGTGTGTGGTGGTAAACCATTCCATTAAAGCTGACGTTCTTGGCCTTACGCCCCCAGACGTTGTATGCCACTGTGTGGTGATGTCCAGCCTCCGGCATGCGTGCCCCCGTCTGCTGTGTAGTGTGTGTGTGTGTGTGTGTGAAGGAAGGTGGAGGTGGACTACGTCCAGCGGTGTGTCGTCCAGGCTGCACCACTCATGGTTCACTCACGACAGATATCCTACTGATCACTGTAAAGTCTATTCATAAAAAATCATGAGTGAAACGGTACCAATATGGAAGCCCCACCGATGACCTATGCTATGAGAATGCTGCTGTCTTTTGTTGATGGCTGATTTTATTTGCAGTGCATTCTGGGATACACTAAATTAGTCAGTTAGACAAGATGCATTGTGAGAGGTCATTAGGGGACAAACATAGCATGATTAGCATAGCATAAATAGTTTAGCATAGCATCGCATAATTCCCTCTAGAAAGTGGCTAAATCATCCATTTGATACATTTAGAAAAGTGGCTATGTTGACATTCCTAATTATTTCAGATCAGGATGAGAAATTTGTGTCTCACAAACTAAACCAAGAGCTGATGTCCTGTCTACATCTTAAAGTTGCACTTTGGGAATGAATATCAATGGCCCTCACTGCAATAGGTGTCTCTCAGACGTAAGCCAGAGAGTGTCAGATATGTGTGTAAGCGTAAAAGCTGATGGCATGTGATATAGTTAATCAGGATGTATTTTTCAGACCTGCCTAAAAGATGTCCTTCCTGCTTTCTGTTATCGGCTTTTCTTCCCTGCTCTAGGCTGGAGCACTTCCAGCTGGAGTGTTGGGGGGGTGGAGGGGGAGAGAGAGAGGGAGGGAGAGAGAGAGAGAGGGAGGGAGGGAGGGAGAGGGAGGAGGGAGGAGGGAGGGAGGGGGAGGGAGGGAGGGAGGGGAGGGAGGGAGGGAGGGAGGGAGGGAGGGGGGAGGGAGGGGAGGGAGGGAGGGAGGGAGGGAGGGGGAGGGTGGGAGGGAGGGAGGGAGGTTGAGGGAGAGAGAGGGAGGGAGGGAGGGAGGTGCAGGGAGGAGGGTGTTAGGGTAAGTGGAAGTATTGCTCAGCTTCTTTTTTCCCCTTTTCATGCCACTGAAACTGTAACACCCACATCCAGTATGTCACACTGTGGTCAGTGCGAGTGCTGTGGAGGCAGCTGTGATTTCACTAATGGTGCTCACCGCTCACACGTGTGATCCCATTCCTGCGGGAGCCTTGGTGAGGTCCCTCTCACCCTCTGTTCCTCCACGTCTCAGCACGGTTGGTGCGAGGTTAGCACGAACTCACGGCCCGCCGCATGCCCGCATCAGCTCGCCCGCATCAGCTCGCCCGCGCCGCTCACGCATCCTTTACACTGCAGCCTTTACACTGCAGCCTTTACACTGCAGCCTTTACACTGCTCATTAGTCTCTGTTTGAATCACGTTAGCGAGACGCCGCTGCCAGGTACGGCTACGGCAGCCATAGTGGTCGGGGGGGGGGGCGGATATGACAAGCCAAAAAAAAAAAAAAAAAAAAGAAAAAGGAAAAAAAAAATGTGATGTATGGAGTTAGCTCATACTTAGCGGGAGAGCGAAGAGGGAAGCAGTGATGCGTGAAGTTGTATTATCAAATCCCGATCTCTTGGCAAGCTCCACAGAGCCTTTCTGCTGCAGGCCTATGCCAACTGGCAGTCTGCAATCTGGTGACTGAAACAAGCGGGATGCTGATGGGCTGTCAGCTGGTCAGCTGAAACTCTGGGGAGAGCAAAGTCGTTCCAGGCACTGTGACTGGGTTTGCTCAGACCCACCCTACTGCTGCCTTGCTGGCTTCTGGAACATTCTGTGGAAGTGCTGTTTCGTGTCACTGTGTGGCATTGCTTGTCTCCTCCTTGAGTACCACTGGGCTCCCCCTAAAGAAGCCGTTAAAAAGCTTTTTTGTGTGTGTGTGTGTGTGTGTGTGTGTGTGTGCTCGTCTCTCTCTTCCTTGACAAAAAAACAAACGTGTAGGAAATGCTTTCTGTGTTTCTTTCCCTCAGCTGAGACCGGTGAAGGGAGAAATGACAGTGTCGTGGAAAACGTTTGGGGGTGGGGGGGGCGACCGCTCATTTGCGACTGGGAGTGAGAAGCAGAACGCTGTGTGACAGCGTCGTGGGCCCGGAGAGCGAGAGCAGCCTCCAGCGCGGCTGCCGACACTCGCCCGACCAGAAACGAAAACAAACTCCGCTCGGCCCGCGTCCCCGCCGCCGAGGCTCCCGCCGCCGAGGCCCCCGCTCCACGCCGGCTGTTTATCGTTTGCGATGGCCGAGGGGGGGGCCCCTCCGTGCCGTACCGCCTGCCCTCAGGCAGAAAGCTGTCAGTCCCCGGGGGGGCGAGCCGGACCCAGCTGAGGCCCGGCCTGACAGGGGCGGCCCGTCACGGGGGGGGGCGCGCCGGCTAGCGGCACGCGCGATCCGCTCGGCTCCCTTCCTGCCACTTTACATCCAGCGGCTCTCCGTTTAATTAGAATCACTTGTCATGTCTGGTATATCACCTGGGTATATCACCTGGGCCTGGCCGTGGCAGCTGTCAGCTAAAGAAATGTGATAGTTATTCATTGCCTGGGTAGGCACACAACAGCAAGGTCACAGGACAGAATGCACCTTGAGATAACTGGGCAAGAATAGTGGGAGAGTGTGTGTGTGTGTGTATGAGAAAGAGAGAGAGTGAGTGTGTTTATTATGAGAGGGAGAGGGAGAGAAAAAGTGATAAGGGGTGTATGTGTATGAGAAAGAGAGAGAGAGTGAGTGTGTTTATTATGAGAGGGAGAGAAAAAGTGATAAGGTGTGTGTGTGTGTGTGTGCGTATGAGAGGAGAGAGAAAATCAAGAAACAGAGACAGGTACTATAGCTTAACATTCAAAAACAGGACTGGCACGATTATGTTGATTTCAGGAGTGCAGATCTCTTGGTAAGAATGTCTATATTTCTATATTGCAGGTAGAATAACTCTCATCTGCCTACAGAGTCATTGTGTCAGTCATGAGAGACACCTTGCACTAGTGGCTGCCCATCGGGGTCTGGAAGCAGAGCCTGTAGCCGTGCACGCTACGCTACGCTTCCTCTGTGGCCGTGCGCACGCTACGCTACCGCGTGCACGCTTTGCTACGCTTCCATTGTAGCCGCGCACGCTATGCTTCCTGTCTTGCGGCGCACGCTACACTACGCTTACTCTGTAGCGCCGCACGCTACGCTATGCTTCCTCTGACGTCGGACACTCGCAGATAACGAATACATGATGGATTCACTGACCTATGACCTCTTCCCTCATCTCCATTCCCCATGCATATTTAACATCCTACTTGAGCCCTAGTTACCAGTCAAACAAACCACTACACATACATACAGACAGACACACACACACACATTCTTCACTGACTTGCACTGCTGCTGTTGACGTGGTGCCCGTCATTTGCATTCCCCTCTATGTGTGCTGGGCTGTTCCTCTCCGCTGTGCTGGTCTGTCTGGTGTGTGTGTGTGCGCTGGGCTGTTCCTCTCTGCTGTGCTGGTCTGTCTGGTGTGTGTGTGCCGGGCTGTTCCTCTCCACTGTGCTGGTCTGTCTGGTGTGTGTGCGCTGAGCTGTTCCTCTCTGCTGTGGTGGTCTGTCTGGTGTGTGTGCGCTGGGCTGTTCCTCTCTGCTGGTCTGTCTGGTGTGTGTGCGCTGGGCTGTGATGCTCCACAGTAGTTATATAACCCCTGCTCTCTTCTCCTGCCACCTCAGCTCAGCGCCACAGACGGCGCCCACATTCCTGCTAATAGACAGTTGACTTTTTCTCCTTCTCTCACACTCCTCTCACTGCTTCCCCCCTCCCCCCATGTTTCTCTCTCACACACACACACACACACTCACACACTCCTCTCTCTCCTCACTCTCCATTCTCTCTCACACACACTCCTCTCTCTTCTCTCTCTTGCTCTCTGTAACACACACACATTTAAATTCACACTCTCATCTCTCTCTTTCTCTTTCTCACAACAACACACACACACACACACACACACAGTCCCTCTGATCAGGAATTGATTCTGGCTAGTGTCCCAGTATTGCCTCTCCCCCACCCACTTTCCCTATATTAGCACGGGAGGCCGCACTGAGCAGTCGGATACGCACAGGCTGCCACGGCCTGTGAAAAACGAGCTTTGGAAAGGCAATAAATTGCATCCAATTTAGAGATGAAGGCAGAAATAAATTTCTCTTTTCCGAAAGACTCAGGAAAGAGAAGGCAGAAAGGGAGGGGCGACCGAGGCCTCCAGATCATTTCATCCCTACCTTTTATTTTGCTTGGCAAAATATTCTTTTGAAAATGCTCCTCCTGTATTTATTCATTTAGGATTGCGCTCCCATGTTCAGATTGCTCTTCTGGAGTTGTAAATATAAAAAAATAATCACTTTTGCCACGGCTCACATTTTGCATGTCTCAACTCGATAATATGTTTTGAGTCAAAGGCAGCGTCGAGAGAGGAAGAAATTAATCAGACATGATTTGGCATAGTTTTTTTCCCTCTTTTTATTCCTTTCTCATTCTAGCTCCTTGCTACATTATACTAAACAAACTGTCCAAGATACTGAAGCTGCTACAGGACCAGCACATGAGCTCACACGTGAGGTGGTTTCCCTGCTGATCAGAAGAGCTATCTCTTAATGAATGCGTGAACACTGTAACTGCCTGTTTCCTAAACACTTTCCAGAAGCTTCTATCTGCTTAGTGGCCCAACCTTAAACATATTTTTGAAGACTTGAAACAAATAATCACTCCTTCGACCTTACGTGGTGCGCATGCTAACAAATGCTCAAATGGAAGAGACGATCTTTCTGTTCCTTTACTGTAAAAAGAAGAATGAAGTAAGGAAGCAGCCTGAAGGCCCAGACTGAAACGTACACTGGCTCTCTGGTGTCTTTGTGTACGGGTGGAGGGAGTGTTGTGGGCCCTTTGTGTGTACGGGTGGAGGGAGTGTTGTGGGCCATGTCTTTCCCCTGTATTACCCTTGCTTGAAACAGCAGACAGAGATAATCATAAGGGGAAGCACTCTGGAGAATTGCAGCCCATTTCGCTTTTTCTTTCACTGTGTTTCTTCTCACTTAAAAGGGGAAACGTTTCATTTCCTTCAGTGCAGCATTTCTGGTTTGTGACACCCTGGCAGGGAGGGCTCAGAACTGGCACACGCTTCCCCTTTCTGCTGTGCCACAGAGCTAAAAAATCCTTTGAAAGACAATTTGGCTTGTCTTTAAGATTTAGCTTGAAACTTACCTTTATGTCACCATGACCCTTATTGTAGTACGTTAGCATGTTGGCTGTTGGGGTGATGGGAACAACAGGCCAGCATTCCTGCTCTAGTCCAGGTACGGCGGCTGTGATGGGTCGAGTCCAAGTACCGCGGTGTGATGGGTTGTGCGTTTGAGATCCAGCCCGCACTCAGAGTTCCACGATGACTTCTGCCTTTCTGTTGCCATGCTGAATTCTTGTATCACGCTTAAAATGTAACTGACACTTTGTTTCCAGAATTAGATACATGGCAAAATTATTCTCCAGTCCAAAGATAGCCATCTGTGAGGAGGATGTTATTATGAGCAGTACAATAGTATTCTTTTGGGAGGGAGGCTACTATGTGATCATTCAATTATATGAGATCATTTATGGTGCTAATAACCAGAGTAAAAGCACACCCATGATGCATGATATAACTGCTCACTGTATGATCTCTCCCTCTCTCTCTCTCCCCTCTTCCTCTCTCCTCTCTTTCTCTCCCCTCTCTCCCCTCTTCCTCTCTCTCTCTCTCTCTCTCTCTCTCTCCCTCTCTCTCTCTGATATGATTAGCTAACCAATCGTAATCTACCTGGCCCATCACAGTTCCCGCAGAACAGGTTCAAATGGCTGCCTTTTCACCAGTGTACTCCAGGCAACATGTGTCTCGGCTCGGCTAATGGATGAAAGAGCTCGGAGTCCTTGGAGCACGTCTACTGCTCCGCGTCTCCTCGTCCTGCCTCGCTAGTCTCCCTCTCTCGTCTGGCTACCCCGGAGGGTCGCTGGGAGGTGCTCCTGCTGTCCTTCTCCCTGCCTTTCTGTGGACAGCAGGGACATATCTGCATGCTGCCATTGAAGCAGCAAAGTTGAGGAGTCGCTGGGGATTGTGGGTGCTGGGCACTGAGGGCTAAGCTGATTGGATGTGTGCAGCTGCCTCATGTGCCCCCGTCCTCCACGCAACCCCCCCCCCTCCCCCAACCACACCTCCATCCCTGTAAATTATGTAAGCAGAGAGAGCCGTAGTGTAAGAGACGCCTTTGCGTCAGAGCACTTCTCCACTCAGCCAGTGCCATAATGATGCATTTTTAACTGGAGTTGGCATCAAATGTTTGGCTAGACATGGACAACTCATGCATACATGCAGGACTGCAGTGGGTGTGTGTGTATGGGGTTGGGGGGGGGGTCACACAGCTGCCTCAGAATACAGTCAATACTCAGGTGCTGGAAACACACAAAGTGCTTCCACGCTGTCACAGTTCGGTTGTTTTTATGTGGTTGTTTTTTTTTTTTTACGTGGGCAGAAAATGCGTTTGAAGCTTTTCCAATATGGGGCTTCATCTTCACTGTCAATCACAGTGTTTGCAGTGCTGGCTCCTTTGCCCAGGCAGTGATCAGGGCAACCACGCCCGAACTGCAGAGATGATGTGTGCAGAAATATCCCCCCAGTCCTGCATCCCTCGGTGTCCTCCAGCGGGACCATCCTGTCCTCTGGAGCGTCCCTCTCTAGCCCACCTGCATGGTCTTCCGCGGCTGCCCTCACGTGCCGGCATGCGTGTGCGTTGGAGCCCCGGCGTGAGACGGACGACGTCCTCGCTGCCTCCGACTGGCGTGGGCCGCGGGAGCCACCACGCAGTGCGCATGTCCCGCTCGCTGAAGGGAAATCGATGTCGTCTCTTCACGGCACGCCGATTCCGTCTGGCTCCTGTGGAATAATTAAAGAGCCCCTTGCCCCTCGCTGCCATCATGATGACTAATGCACTTTATGGAAGGCAGCTCTTACATAAATCGATAGCTTTTTTTTATACGCGTATTAATTAATTAATTTTTCCCTCTTGCGTGGTAAGACTCAAGTTGTTCCTCCTGGCGGTTGTGGGTCAGTGTGTCACTGTGCCATGTCAGCGATGTTGATTTGTTCCGACAGACTCAAACCCCCCCTTCCTCCTGCACAAGGAGAAAAATACACATTTCCCTTCCCCCAAAGTAAGAGTGGGACGGGAGATACCATATTAGTCACAGAGGGGAGAGGGTACAACCTTCTTGCTTTATTACATCAAATGATCAAAAGGATGTTGCTACAAGGCATGAGACTGGAGGGAAGGCCACCCATCTGTACACCAGCATCCTCTATAGACACTGACTCATTAGAAAACAGGAACATATACCTACAGTGCTTATACATATCCTATATATACATACATATATATATGTATGTGTGTGTATATATATATATATATATATATATATATATATATATATAGAGAGAGAGAGAGAGAGAGAGTGAGAGAGAGAGAGAGAGAGAGAGAGAGAGAGAGACTGTTGTTTGACAGCTGCATTTAAAACATATGTATGCACACACACGCATACTGCACACGCAGTCTGTAATAGAGAGAAAGAGACTGTAGAGGACTGTTATATCCTCAAGGTAAAGGGCCTGCAAGGTTAGGAAACATCAAATCAATACACTGTAATGCGAATTGACTGCCGCTGTTGATCACCAGCCTTGGGAATGCTGTAGCATTGAGTGCTGTCACACTGACTGAGTTCTCTGAATATTCAGTAGGCAGAGCAGGGGAGGACAAGAGACAGAGGAGAGGACGGGGACACGGGGAGAGGACAGGGACAAGGGGAGAGAAAGGCTACGTGCACTCAGCCCACGCGTGTCATGAGATGCAAATGAACGCTTTCTAACGCGAACGGACCGCTGTTTCACTACGGCTCAGCGTGGCGGATCAGCCCGTGAGTTTCCTGAATCACTGTCTGTCTTCTCATTGCACCTGAACCGCTGCTCCACGGCAGCGTGAGTGGCTGAAACAGAGGAGGTGCCATGTTGTCATGCTCTCCCTTTGAACAGCGGAAGCTTCTGGTGAAGCGCGTGTCTGACCCCACCTGCCCTGCCTCTGCTCAGGGCACGCTGACACGCCTATCTGTCTCAGCCTAAGCTGATTTGCCCATTTCAACCGGAGTGAATTCAGTTAAAAAGCCAAGCAGCTAAATGACGCTCTAACCTTGGCGTAAGGTCACAAAACTGCTGTATTCTCATTCCCAAAATGGCACGGTAAGCCAGTTCCTCAGAAGCCAGCCGCAGAGGTAATCCAGCCCCTCCAGCTGCCTTCTACAGAGGGCAGGGACAAACGGCAGGCACCCACATCTTACCCCTTCTTTCTCCTGGACCATGGAGACCACCAGGTTGCCTGGACCCCAGGGGTATTGGGGCTCCGCCCCCTTGGTGGTGTCTCAGTTGAGAAGCGCCTCTCACGCCACCACGTTTGAGGCAGCTGTTTTTTTGAAGGGCTGAAGCATTGTGCATTATCACATAATTTGGTTATTCTGTTATTCATTCCATCCAAGTTACTTCCCCTTTTAATTGACTGCTCACACATGGATTCTCGCACTCTTGCACACAAACTCATGCACACACACACACACACACACACACACACACACAGCATTAAGGTGCAGACCTGAGGTAATCAAGACAAATAAGCGTGATGGTTAACAGAGCATCTGCTCTGCTGGCTTGCCGAGATACGCATATGCGGCTCGGGAGCACGGGGCGAGACAGATTAAGCCTTAAATGGAAGAATGAAAAAAGACTGACATGAGGGGGGGGGTAAGGCACGCAGGTGAGCAGACAGAGGGGGGAGGGGCTCCGCGTCAGGGCCCAGGACCTTTAATGAACTCGGACCGCTCCGCCTCCCGTCGCCGGCTCCGCCTCCCGTCGCCGGCTCCGCCCCCTGTCGCCAGCTCCGCCTGAGAACCGTGGGACGAGCCCAGAGCTGACGCTGCTGCTAGGTGCAGCTCCTAACAAGCTGACTGTTCAAAGGCTTCTCCATGCTCTGGAGAACATGAAAGGCATGTTTAAAAATGTAAAAGCCCGATCTGTTCCAGTGCAATAGAGCGGCAGAGGGAAGCAGATTTCCACGTCGCCGTAATTCCCCCGCTGCTTGCTTTGTAAATTAATTAAGATGTTTATGACAGCTGCTTGCACCTAATGGAATGCTTATAGACTTTTGTCATTAATAATTACTGCACTGCTCTTACGCCTTGCAGTGGCATTTGGGAGTGGTCCAAGTCTCCGGCCAGTGCACAACCCGCGGGTGTCGTGGGTCACTGGGTTTTTGGAAGCGTCTGTGTAAGCAAGCTGTTTGGCTTCCGCCCCTGTACACACACTCCATATGCATGACCGTGGACGTAGTACTTATTCCAGTGTTCACATGTGCGCGTGTAAGACATTTGCTCCATTGTTGTACTTCCTGTTTATGGTGGAACCACTTCCTGATGCTTTAAGGCTAGCAGAGGTTACCTGAGTACAGTAAATGACTAGTGAACAGCGGTGGAGCAGTTTCTTCCTGCAGAATAACAGGGAGGGATTTCAGAATGAGTGATGAAACATTAAACTTCGCAGCACCTTATGGAGCAAGAAGAGCCTGCTTTACTTACATTAGGGTTGTATTGAGAGCCCCAGGTCAGAGAGCATTCCAGGATCAAGTCACTGCTGCTAGGATTGCTGAGGTTGTTCTCAAGGCTGTGGAGAAAAGTGACAGCTGCAGAAAGTCAAACTTTAAAACATGCCTGGGCTTTAAAACCATGGTTCAGAGAAAAGGAGCATGTACTTGGTTCTAGTCATACTCAAGCAGCTTGGTTCAGCTGCATGGTTGTCCATGGTGAAGGAGACTGATGTTCCCAAACACCCATCCCTCCCTTCACATCTGCTGGGTTTGCTCCAGGGAAATTTAAGCCACGCATCGACACTAAGTTGCACAGGCAGAACATCACCCAGTACCACTGTCAGTAACAAAAGCATTAGTGAGTGGCATGAACACTACATATGATTCATAACGAGTGTCATGCTAGCACTCTTCTTAACCATAAACAAGTGACATGCTAAAACTACACTTGATCCGTCAGTGAGCGGCATTCTAGAAGTACATGTGATGCATAAGTGAAGGTCATACTATCAGTACATTTGATCCATAAGCAAGTGACAAGTTAGCACTAAGTGAGAGGCATGCATGCTACACTTGATCCATAAGTGAGGGTTATGCTAGCACTACACTTGATCTATAAGTGAGGGTTATGCTAACACTACACTTGATCTATAAGTGAGGGTTATGCTAGCACTACACTTGATCCATAGGTGAGGGTTATGCTAATACTACACTTGATCCATAAGTGAGGGTTATGCTAGCACTACACTTGATCCACAGGTGAGGGTTATGCTAACACTACACTTGATCCATAAGTGAGGGTTATGCTAGCACTACACTTGATCCATAAGTGAGAGGAACGCTAGCACTACACTTGATCCATCAGTGAGGGTTATGCTAACACTACACTTGATCCATAAGTGAGGGTTATGCTAGCACTACACTTGATCCATCAGTGAGGGTTATGCTAACACTACACTTGATCCATAAGTGAGGGTTATGCTAGCACTACACTTGATCCATAAGTGAGAGGAACGCTAGCACTACACTTGATCCATAAGTGAGAGGAACGCTAGCACTACACTTGATCCATAAGTGAGGGATACACTAGCACTACACTTGATCCATAAGTGAGGGTTATGCTAGCACTACACTTGATCCATCAGTGAGGGATACACTAGCACTACACTTGATCCATCAGTGAGGGATATACTAGCACTACACTTGATCCATCAGTGATGGTCACACTAGCACTGCATTTGATCCGTAAGCGAGAGGCGTTCTAGCTCTGAGAGGCAGTGAGAGGCATGCTACCACTACACTTGATCCAGGATGGAATGGAGAAGGATGTTTGTGCTGTTTCCTTTTTCTGAACTGGCTCTCATCCCCTGTGCTGCCAGTCATCCCTGACACACATCTGATGCGGCATGCCTAGGGCGCTAATGCGCTAGCTCATGTCCTCTCGCTAACCTGTCCTTGCCCACGGCATGTTACATCGCACAGCCTTCCAGGCTCTCTTTACTCATGGCCCGGAGAGGAAACGAATGAGGAAGATGGCGAGTGTGTAGTGGGTCTGCTGGCCTCCTTTGTAAAGCGGCACTCCTTCCTGTTAGCTCGCCGAGCTCCTCGTTGTTTAGTTCTTTGTGATTTTGGCGTGAGGCAATCACACGAACCCTGCCTGACCCTGGCCGCCCAGGGCAGAGAAGCCAGACGCCGAATCAAGCGCTCATATCTCCTCACGGTAGCTTCACTGCGTTCAGACAGCACAGCCCCATTGGCAGGAAGGAGACATGCACGGGATCTGAGGAGAGACCCCCTCTCATCACTCAGAGGTATGGTTTTCTCTCTTGATCCAGATGTTGTAAAATATTCGCAAATAGCCCCCGATTTTTCACCCATCTTTACACAGAACACCCCCTGGAGAAGAGTGCATCTGTGGGTTACCAAACTGATTTTGTCTTTCAGTCTATTTGGTGTGCTTAAACCCTGTAGGATTAACAACATAAGCAACATGAATTGAGCACTTTTAGTAATGGGGCTTATTTTTAGAGCATGGAGTGTGTTCCTTCGCTCATCAGCTGTAGTGAGGAGAAGGAAGCAGCTTGTCCCCCAGGCTGCCTGCTAGGACGGAAAGCCCCACAGGCGTGTCTTACTTTAGTGTCAGTGGGACAAATGAGTAAATAAACACCTTCACTCACTAATTACATTATTCCCTATATCATGCTGCTACTTTCTATAACCTCAACCTTCACAGTCTCCACAGAGAAGATCAGAGCAAAATGCCTCAATAATAGTTTTGATTGTGCTAATGGTGCACAGAGACACAGCATGTGTATCCAAGAACAGTGTAACATTATACTGTACATTTGCCATTGATGAGTGAAGGTATTTCCTATTAAGCACTCACCCCAGCATTTAGCAGAGAAGGCCTGTAGCTTTGCGTTTTGTCCCTGTGCATTCTCCCTTGTTCTGTCATGTGAATAATTGCTGGATATTGCGGTTTGAAGTCTGCATCTGTGTGGTGGAGCGTGCCGAGTGGCTCCTCTGATGAACCCTCTCCTCTAATAGGACTACCCTTGATCTTCCCGCAGCATGGAGGGTGCCTACCAGCCTTCAGGTTTTAATTATGGAAAACATGAAAAATGGATGGGGTGCTAAGCACCAGGCATGACTGCAGTAGAGCAGCAGGCAGAGGTCCTTTTCCCTCTGTCACGGTTGGGCCTCTAGTCGCCTTGTGAGATGGTTTTCAAAGTCCCGGGCCTGGAGGGAGATGCGGTGGAGCACTTCTGGTGAAGGCTCCTGAAAGGGCTGCTGAGGACGCCTGACTGGCATGGTTTTGCTGTGGACCACGGCTCCTCCTCCATCCTCTGTCACGCCGCGGTGACCTGAGACTGGGGCATTGCATCCGCGGCACTGGCCTCCGTCCCTGGGGGTGGCGCCCCGCCAAGGCTCCCGCCCCGCCAAGGCTCCCGCCCTTTGCTGTACCCAGACATCTGGGATTATGAAGAGGGGAGGCTGTGATCCTCGTGGTCGGCCTGCTCGGCCATCATTCTGGCCCGCTGCGTAGAGGCATCTGTGGGAGAGAGAACAGGGCCGACGTAGAAGAGAATTAGGCGAAGTGCTGACATTTCCTGAGGTGCGCGATGACGCACTAGACACGTTGATAGACTTGCGATTTATGATGTGATCTGCGCTGGAAATCACCGTGACCAACTCCTTCTCTCAAGATTGCATTAGGGGTTATAGATTTTACAAAGAGTAGAAGAGATAAAAGAGCAGATGTCTGGCGTATTCGCAGCAGTCTACGGGGCTGGGTTCACATTCTGTAAGCAGGCGCAGTTTCCACCGCCGCCGTGACATTTCGAGGTGAATGAGAAGAGTGTAAGGACTGGGAAAAACTGGGGCGGATTTTCTCACTGTCTTCGTTATGAGTCACAGAGGCCAGTGTGTCCACTACGCTCCATCCGTGCACAGCTGCACTGTTCGCATTGAGGAAGCTCCGAAGACCACGTGGCGTATTGTTGTGGTTTTCTGCAGTACTGTTGTGCAAACATCGTTGGCACTTCAGACCACAAGTGAGTGAAATGGAGAGTAGGGTTGTGGGGGGTCGTGGCTTCTCACAGGTGTCAAACTGTAGGTAATTCATTCTGGGACCTTTGCTGAAGTTTCCATCCGCCAGTAAAGGGTGACACCAGTGCCATTTACGCAGCTCTGCTAAACTACTAAATACCATCTTAGTGTTTCAAGCCAACCAAAAAAAAACCCACCCGAGCCAAAGCAGCCAAGCTTGTGATGTCATTGCTCTTTACATTAGTGCAAGAAACCACGGCGACATTTCCACGCCTGCTGCTCTCATCTGCATACTTTATCTGCTCATTACTCCAGAACTGAGCCGAGCTGGATGGGTTTTTGTCTCTTTCAGTATGCTGAGCCATTGTACTCTAGTCTAGTAAAAGACTACAGTAAGAATTACGCAGTTAGTAATTGAAGCGTTTCCCTGTATTATATTTGACACGATATTTTGGCACCGCATCCATCAGCTCAGTTGAGTACAAAGCCTAGGAAAAGTGAAGTGAAACCTGTATTAGACTGATCTTCCCAGTGCAAACTCAACCCAGACATCACATGGCTGAGCGCTCTCGTCCAGACACTGAAGAACCCCACATCCTTTTCTGCTTGTGTGGGGTCATGCTAAGCACAGTGTTATTCACCTACAGGAACTTGATTTGGTTGACCAGACAGATAAGTGAATACATTCTGTCTGGCCCCACAGAGGCAAATTTACCTTCCCACATCCCTGAGCATTATGTAAGCACTTTATTGAAGGTAATTACTAAACCTTAAAAGATGGAAACAAAAATAAGTGTTTGTAACATTTTTTCTGCATAATGAGTGATATGAAGAGCTTGGCCGTCTGGCTGGGGCGGTTGAGGCATGGAGCTGTGCTTGGGCTGAGACTGTAGGGGGTTATATTTTCATGTAGTAGGAGAGTAGAGTAGTGCAGTCTGGAGGGTGAAGGGAAGGTGGAGGACCACAGTGACCTCCACACACCTCACCAGCCTCTCACTGCTCAAGAGAGAGAGACAGCGGCAGAGACAGACACATTGTACACAGTCAGAAAGAGACAGACATCTGTACAATTTGTGTACTCTGGTCATTGACCATATCATGTAACTAAACACAGGTCAAAGTGACGTTAACTTATGACCGCTTGCACGTGACATTTACAAACCTTAATGGCAAATACATATGTGTAGTAATGAACGTGAAACGCCCACGTTTGCGCGCTGCAGGTGGCGACGCTGGTCTCACGTCCCCGGCTCCAAGGCCTGCTGGGGCAGGGTGGGCACTGGGGCTTGTGCCGGGGGGACCTCATCTCTGTAATCATCGTTTGTTTAAGTACTCGGCTCAGTGGCTTTGTGTTGTGCAGCATCTTCGCCATAACAATAGTGCTTATCGCCTGGGCTCCCTGTGGTACAATTAAAATTCCATCGCCAAGCTGCCTGCCAGCCGTGCCCTTCCTGAGGGCATGTCGGTCCCCGTGGCTGCCATGGAGAGTTCAGGAGGCAGGAGGCAGGGATCAGGACTCACCTGACCCTCACAGGCCCAGGACTGCAGCTGGGCGCTAGGAGACGGGCCGTCCCGCCTGGCCCCGCCTTCAGCCTTCACCCGTGAAATACCCAGACACACTCTCTCACGCTCACTCTCACTCATGCTCACGCTCATCTCGTGCTCACTTTCTCTCATGCTTACTCTCACTCACGCTCACTCTCTCACTCGTACTCACTCTCTCACGCTCACTCTCACTCACTCTCGCACTCACTCTCTCACGCTCACTCTCTCACACTCTCTCACACTCACTCTCTCATGCTTACTCTCACATTCTCGCTCACACTCACTTTCTCTCATTCTCACTCACTCACTCTGACCTTTAGACTGTGTCCTTTTCACACACGTCTGTGTCGCATTTTCTATTCTCTCTTGCACCAAAGCCTGGACTTCTCCCTGTTCTTCTTTTTATTTACTCCGTCCCGACATGAATGCAATGTATTCTCCATGCCCTCTAAAACTAAGTTGGATGCAAGTCTGCTTGTAGCAGAGAAGTCTGTGCCTGTGTGGTTGGAAGGAACCTGTGGATCCAGAAGAGTTGAGTTGCTTTTAGTTAAAACCAATTAGAAATGACCAGAAATAACAGCGCCTGGAGATGAAGAAGTCATTTTTCTCTTTAACCTCCCCGGAGAGAGACAGGCCTCTCTATGGAGTTCCTGAAGTGTTTTAGAGTATTAGGGGGGGTGGGCAGATGATGAGAGTTATTGTGCTTTTTAATCATTGCATTTTTGCATTTGGAAGTTTATGAAAGTATAATAAGGCTAAGTGTGTCAGCGTGGAATGTTGGAATGACTTTGACAGAGCCGAACTTGAGAAAAGATTTGTCCTTTGCTCTGATTCTCTGATGATATGATTGATAGCTTACTTCATTCTCTTTCATAAAAACACATCCATAAAAACGAACAGATTTACAAGTAGCGAGATATATTCGGGGCTTTGTGGAGTGTAGTGGCTGGATGTTTTTTACACCACTGGATAATGTGAGGGCCTCCTCTCTCTAATTACCCTGACTACACCCCACACCCTCCTAACCACAGCAGAGGCACAGGAAGAACTGCACACCCCACTAGATGCCTTTAACGCCCCAGACATTAAACACACAGGATCATGTAAATGCAACCTTCATTAGAGTGATAGAGATTGTTACTGGAGTAGTAATAATATTGAGAATTACATTTGTAAAATAAGGCCTTGGAATTACACGCTGTCATGTCAGCATGCGTTTCCACAGACATTCAGGTGTGTTTCTGTTCAAGTCAGCTGGTTATCTTTCACATCATCCAAAATATTGGATTATCCAAAACATAAAACTTGTTAATATTCATTATTTCATTGTATTCAATCTAATGTATTGTAATCTTCCAGACATTTATACACAATGTGCGTATAGTATCTTCATAAGTACCTTCATGATAACTGATATTATTTTTCAGTCAGGGAATGGGACGTAGCTAGCGGGGGGTTGTAGTTAATAATTCACTAATAATTCTGTATGTGTCATGGACTTGGCTGGCTCAGCTACATGGAGAGGTCTGTCAGGGGGGAAAAACGAGTGCGAATCAGCGACCTTGAAAGCCATTTTCAGTGCTGCTGTTCAGCTCTTAAAGGGGATCTCGTCATAAACAGCACCCTCAACAACAGAGTCAGGCTCTATCCCCCTTCAGCCTTGGGCTGCTCCTCCACCCCAGCTCAGGTGGAGCTTCTCTGGGGGGTTGTGCTCTGGTTGTGTCCTTGCATGGCCCAGGGAGCGCACCCACCCCCGCTGCCGCCCCTGCCCTCGCCCCCGCCCCTGTTAGCCTCCACTGGCTTAGTGCTGAATGAGGATAAGTGAGGAGCAGCAGTCAATGAATCAAGCGGTCAGATTGGCAGCAGCCAGCGGGTGTGGGTGGGGGTGTGGGTGGGGTGTGGGTGGGGGTGTGGGTGTAGGTGTGGCTGTAGGTGGGGTGCATGGCCTCCACAGGGGGGACGGGCCTCACATTAGGAACTTCCCAGCCTGTGTGTTTCTGCCACAGGTTAAATGGATCACTCCCATTAGCTCGGTGAGGGCACAGCTCCATTACATGAAGGAGACTGTAACTTTGAATGTCACGGCGCGCGAAACCCCAGAGCAGCATGGCCACTCCCCACCAGGGAGGCAGCCTGACAATACCCATCCATGATCATCATTTGCTGTCATGCACTAAGGAAGCTGGAATTATGACATACAACCTGCCTGGCAGAGAATGCCAGACACTCCCCACTGAGGGTGCCCGCTCTCCCTCGGGGCTTCTGGACAGCTGATCGCTGGGGCTCTTCTAGGACAGCAGTAACATTTAAGAGCTCTGGCGACAACCCAGTGAGCCTGACCAGGTCTGGAGGCCAGAGACTGGCAGGGTGGGGTCTCCACCGCAGTGTAAGTGCCTGGCTAGAGACACACGCAGGTTTAGCTGGGAGGTGTTCCCCATGCCTTAGAGATGCTAAACTCCAGCACATCAGTGCCATGCTCAGAGAAGCCCACCAACAGCCGTTGTAAAGATACACATAGTGCACATGCTTAGAATAGTTTTTGTCTGAAATATTTAGTGTGCATGCTTATATCTGTATCTGTATTGTTTTCTAACGACATTTCTTTCTAGGGACAGATTAGTCACTTACTGCTGAAGCAGCCATAGTTCACGTTTGTAATTGCACGTGTTACTTCTTTCGTGTACAATAAATGAGATTTTACTACATCTGAGGAGTTATAATGCTGAAGGTAAGAGATCAGAGATTAAACAAGTGGCATTGTAGGACACCCAAATGGATTTCCTACACCTTTTACTGCGGCTGATGCAAAGAGCAGAAATGCTCAGGAAGAAGTGTGTACCCTTGAGCTGACTTTTACCAGGCTCTCCACCAACTGTAACAAAAGCGCATTTTTATGCCAATATCAATGTTCTTATGACATCCGAGACTAGCGATCGAGCTACTTTTAGCTTGCCATTTTTCATGCCATTCTTTTTATCAGACTCTTTTTATCAGAAAGTCTGATTCTTTTTATCAGACTTATTTATTACCGTTCGCATCTTTTGTTAGCAAACACATAATAATGAGAAGAAAGAAGGCAGAAATACAGTTATTAAATCACTCGTCTTCTTGATTACTAGAAAATAGTGTCACAAAAAAGAGAGTGAGGAGAAGGAGAAGGATGAGGAGGAATAGGAGCAGTAGTAGATGAAGAGATGGCGTTCTCCTCTGAGGCCGTCTGTGGGAGAGTCCTCCATCAGTCAGGCATGGGCTCAGTTCCACACTGACCCGTTCACCCTCTCCTCCAGCAGAGCAGACAGAACCTGGAAGGTTCAGCAGAGTCGGGGCCCTGACCCATATACCTCCTGCTTCAGCTCCCATTCACCCATTGGTTGCCTTGCCCTTTCTCTGTGTGCCCTCCAATCAGAGTCTTCTGAATGACACGCAGAGGAGGAAGTGGGCTAGGAACCTCCCCCTCCCTCTCTCTCTCTCTCATAGCAACAGGCCATTTTTCCTGCGCGAGCTCCTTGTCCTCCTTTTGACAGTAATGATTTCCGAGCAAGTACATTTTTTTGTGTTAAGATTGGTTTCCATATCTCTAAGTGACATTGACAGAATGTCTGTTGTGGCTTGGGCAGGATCAGAGACAGGCTGAGTGCTGATAGGGGGCGGGACAATAGGGTGGAGATGGCTTGGAGGCTGGCGCACAGCAGGCCAGAGGGAGGACAGTCTGGGACGGAGTGATGGAGGGACCCCGGTCAGCCTCCCACGCCACTCCGCACTCTCGCTGTTTGGCCATTTACCAGGACCAGGGTTCATGCGGCATTTGATAACCAGCCACAAATGTGCTTCTCTCTCGTCGGGCGTGTGACAGAATACACTCGCACATTAGTCACACGCGGATGAAGTGTCAGCGTCCGGCCCTCCCGTATCGATCGGCCTCTGTGGGCAGGTGTGCTCTCCCGCGCTCGCGGACCCGCAGGTCTGCACTGCCCTGCTGCAGCAGACTCCACCTCTCCTCAAGCAAACACACCACCAAACAAACAAGCACAATTCAAATTGCACACTTGTCTTGATATGTGAGATGCTCCCACTTGTCTATATATATATATATATATATATATATATATATATATATATATATATATATATATTTTTTTTTTTTTTTTAATATTATATATTTTTATATATATTAAGTGTCTGCACCTTGCCTCGAAGTGTCTGTAACACTGTTTGTGAGAACTCTGTGTCAGCCAAAAAAGAAAATAACAGGGTTTGGATGAAATGGCTAATTCCCTTGGACCGTTGATGTTATAATTCCACCCCATTACACCAGAAATCTCCCTGCAATGGTGTAAGGCTCAGTGGAATTAGGTTAGTGGTGGTGGACGCACCATGCCCAGGGCTCCATTTCTGTCAGCGTTAGCCGCTGGTTGACGTCATGGTTGGCTAATGGGAGCTAAAGCTGATGCTGACTGCTCTGTGATTGGATTGCAGGCAGGAGTTACAGAAGGATTACTGCCTCTATGGGTCCTCATGCAATGTCACAGTGGGACACACTGCTCCTGGCTCCCAGCTTGTGAGGCTGGACACAAGTCCTGTGTCTCTGGCCTCTGGGTAGCTCCTTGGTTCATGTGTGTGTGTGTGTGTGTGTGTGTGTGTGTGTGTGTCCTCCAACCCTGAAATATGTCTATTGCTATCTCTGGCCAGACCTTCTATTTTCTTCTTTTCCATGGGATTTTTGAATCATGTCAGCTCGTACTCTCCTGAGTGTCAAACACATGCCATAGCTGCACAGAAATTAAGCATCACTTCAGCACGACAAGTGGGATCTATTACTGCACTCTCACCCCATGGAGCTGGAGTGTGCCCAGCCCATGTGGGACGCCCTGACACCTATTGCCACACTAGCACACTCACACACACACACGCATACACACACACACACACACACAGAAATACATGCATGTATGATCTGCTCTGCACAGGTATAATCAAATGAACAAACAAATTGCAGCAAAGACTGAACACAAGCACACACACACAAACACACACACACAAACTCTCCCCCCCCCCCCCCACACACACACACATGCACATGAGCATACACACATTCAGGCCCTTTCTTGGAAACATACTGAATGCCCAAATCCACAAAAGAAGAGTCCCGCTTTGAAAAACCTCTCACTGTAATGGCAGACAGCAGTGCTGTCTCACAGGCATAGAGCAGACACTAGTGCTGTCTCACAGGCGTAGAGCAGACACTAGTGCTGTCTCACAGGAGTAGAGCAGACACTAATGCTGTCTCACAGGCGTAGAGCAGACACTAGTGCTGTCTCACAGGAGTAGAGCAGACACTAGTGCTGTCTCACAGGCGTAGAGCAGACACTAGTGCTGTCTCACAGGCGTAGAGCAGACACTAATGCTGTCTTACAGGTGTAGAGCAGACACTAGTGCTATCTCACAGGAGTAGAGCAGACACTAGTGCTGTCTCACAGGCGTAGAGCAGACACTAGTGCTGTCTCACAGGTGTAGAGCAGACACTAGTGCTGTCTCACAGGCGTAGAGCAGACACTAGTGCTGTCTCACAGGTGTAGAGCAGACACTAGTGCTGTCTCACAGGAGTAGAGCAGACACTAGTGCTGTCTCACAGGCGTAGAGCAGACACTAGTGCTGTCTCACTAGTGCTGTCTCACAGGCGTAGAGCAGACACTAGTGCTGTCTCACAGGCGTAGAGCAGACACTAGTGCTGTCTCACAGGCGTAGAGCAGACACTAGTGCTGTCTCACAGGAGTAGAGCAGACACTAGTGCTGTCTCACAGGCGTAGAGCAGACACTAATGCTGTCTCACAGGAGTAGAGCAGACACTAGTGCTGTCTCACAGGACACTAGTGCTGTCTCACAGAGTAGAGCAGACACTAGTGCTGTCTCACAGGAGTAGAGCAGACACTAGTGCTGTCTCACAGGAGTAGAGCAGACACTAGTGCTGTCTCACAGGCGTAGAGCAGACACTAGTGCTGTCTCACAGGTGTAGAGCAGACACTAGTGCTGTCTCACAGGTGTAGAGCAGAAAGCAGTGCTAACTCACAGGCATATAGCAGACAGCAGTGCTGCTGTCTCACTCACAGGCATAGAGCAGACAGCAGTGCTGCTGTCTCACAGGTGTAGAGCAGACACTAATGCTGTCTCACAGGTGTAGAGCAGACACTAGTGCTGTCTCACAGGTGTAGAGCAGACACTAGTGCTGTCTCACAGGTGTAGAGAAGACAGCAGTTCTGTCTCACAGGAGTAGAGCAGACACTAGTGCTGTCTCACAGGAGTAGAGCAGACACTACTGCTGTCTCACAGGTGTAGAGAAGACAGCAGTGCTAACTCACAGGCGTAGAGCAGACAGCAGTGCTAACTCACAGGCATAGAGCAGATAGCAGGGCTAACTCACAGGCATAGATCAGACAGCAGTGCTAACTCACAGGCATAGAGCAGACAGCAGTGCTAACTCACAGACATAGAGCAGACAGCAGGGCTAACTCACAGGCGTAGAGCAGACAGCAGTGCTAACTCACAGGAATAGAGCAGACAGCAGGGTTAACTCACAGGCGTAGGGCAGACAGCAGGGCTAACTCACAGGCATAGAGCAGACAGCAGTGCTAACTCACAGGCGTAGAGCAGACAGCAGTGCTAACTCACAGGCATAGAGCAGACAGCAGGGCTAACTCACAGGCGTAGAGCAGACAGCAGTGCTAACTCACAGGCGTAGAGCAGACAGCAGTGCTAACTCACAGGCGTAGAGCAGACAGCAGTGCTAACTCACAGGCATAGAGCAGACAGCAGGGCTAACTCACAGGTGTAGAGCTCCTCCCAGATCCGCCCAGCCTTCCGCACACACGGCGCTGTTCATTTTCATTCCGCGGAGGTCAGCGGTGACAGGGAGGCAGTTGGCGGGCTGCTGGTGTGACTGCGTGCTGCCCTGGGTGACCTTGCCTGGGCACAGCCTGCGGCATCGCTGGGCAACACAGTCACAGTCAACAGCAGCTTTTGGCCTCAGGTCAATGTCCGTGCGGCTGCAGTCCGCTCTGCTCCCGCGCTGCGCTGCACTTCCACCAGTGGCCTCCTCTGTCAGGAAGAAAGGGAGCAGAGCACTGTGCAGCGCACACGCTTGCATATATTCACTTTGTTTTTACAGTTCTTATATAAAAGAGATTTTTGGTCCAGTATTTCGATGTATTTAACCTTTCTTTCTTTTTTCTTTCTTTTTCAGGTATTTCAGTAACAAAGAAGACGCATACTTGTGAGTACAAAATGTTTTACTTAACTATTATAAAGGGCTATTCATCAATTAGCCTAAAGCTTTCTGGAAATCCATGGGGTGGGGCATGGTAAAGAATACAACGCTTCTGTAGGCCGGCATGGGTGAGGTAGAGAATCACGCCGTAGAGCAGGAATACACTTGCCTGCACTGTGAAAATAAATACAAAACTCCATAATGGCCGAATGAAGTGATTCTTCATACGAATGAAAGTGGTTCTTCAAACGGCTCATCTGACTGTTTTATTCCAGTGTGTACAGACAGTAGCTGCTGTGTGTGCTGCTTGCATCGGAAAAACACGGATGTGGTTTGCATGTGACCTTTGCGCACGAGGTTAAAACCTCAGAGGTGGCTTTCGAACACGAGCACGGAGATCAGCACAGAGAGCTTCAGTATGGTGGACATGCGACTAGTTAGATATTCTGGCAATCTCACGGGATTATTAGAAAATATATCTACGGTGTCCTTCACCTTAGAGATGTGTCAGGAATACTTAAGACAATAAGTAAATTGATTATAATGAGATCCTGTCATGGCGGATGACCTAAGACATTAGATGTCCAACACATATCATTACTACCCTACTCCTAATGCAATCCCAGCCCTTCATAATTCTATGTACTTACCATCTCTTTGCATATCTCTGCTTTGGCCTTTTTTATTGGAAGGCATATATTTTACTGTCTTTTCCTATTCTGTTTGAGTAAAGGTAGAGTGTTAGTCCTTCTTTCTTTCATCCAGTGGACTGCTGCTGTCTTAATTAAAGCCCCGATCGCCCCTGCTTAGGAGCAAGGAACCAAAATCAAAGAGCATGTTTCAGGAGAGCGGGTTCAAAGCGGCGCACCCAGGCTGGACTGTGCTATTTAATCTCAGTGAAAGAAATGGTAATGACGCGTGTCACAGAGTGGAGGGTGGAGGGGGGGGGGCGGTGGTTCTGCGGTGGAGCCGTGTCGGGGCTGAGGTCCTGGGTCAAAGTCGCGCTGTTCACTCGAGAGGATTCAAAGGACATGCAGTGGTGGGAGGAAAGGTCTTGTCAGTTACAAGGAGAACAGACGTTTTTATAGACCGTAAAGTGCTAATGAGGGCTGGGTTACGTCTGGCATGTGCTAACGGAAGCCTGTGTAGATGTAAGCGTGTAGCTCAGTTAATGATGTTTACAGATCTGCTTTTTTTGTTTTTCTTTCCTTTTGCGGCTGTGTGAGATGCACGTTTGCTCTTTTGCAGTGTGTGTAGTTTATTGCTCACAGTATTGCACTACTCGCTGCTTTAGACGGTCAGATTGTTAACTTGCCTCTGCACAATGCAGATAGGGGAATCCTTCCTCTCTGAAACAGAGTGTGCATTCATGCACACGCCCACACACATGCACAAACACTCTCACACACACACACACACACACACACACAAATAAATACAGCACGAACTCCTTCAGCTCATCTTTCCACTCTTGCTGGAGTGATGGAGCCCCTGGAAGAAGCCGCCAGTCCCTTCATCAATATAAATTACAGGGGCAGCTGTGTTCTGACAGCCCTCTCCCGCTCAGACAGCCACCCGCTCGCCCCCTAATAAGGTGGAGTCCCCTCCAGGAGATAATGAACACTTCAGCCCTCCTGAAGGCCCCTAGCACGGCCACTTCTCCCTTGATGCTCTCCCCCCTCCATGTACACACATGTGTACATGTACTCACACATACAACACATGCAACACACACACACACACATACAACACATACAACACACACACTCACACATACAACACATACAACACACACACACACACACACACACACACACACATACAACACACACACTCACACATACAACACATGCAACACACACACACACACATACATACAACACATACAACACACACAACTCACACATACAACACATACAACACACACACACACACACACACAACAACACACACACTCACACATACAACACATACAACACACACACACAACACACACAACACACACACACACATACAACACAACACACACACACACACACATACAACACATACAACACACACACTCACACATACAACACACACACTCACACATACAACACACACACTCACACATACAACACATGCAACACACACACACACACACACATACATACACACAACACACACACACACACACACACATACAACACATACAACACACACACTCACACATACAACACACACACTCACACATACAACACATGCAACACACACACACATACAACACATACAACACACACACACACACACACACATACAACACACATACAACACACACACTCACACATACAACACACACACTCACACATACAACACACACACACACACACACATACAACACATACAACACACACACACACACATACAACACATGCAACACACACACACACACACACACATACAACACATACAACACACACACTCACACATACAACACATACAACACACACACTCACACATACAACACACACACACACATACAACACATACAACACACACACACACACATACATACAACACATACAACACACACACTCACACACACACACACACACACACACACACACACACACACACACACACACACACACACACACACACACACACACACACACACACACACACAACACATACAACACACACACACACACATACAACACATACAACACACACACACACATACATACAACACATACAACACACACACTCACACATACAACACATACAACACACACACTCACACATACAACACACACACACACACATACAACACACACACACACACACACACACACACACACATACAACACACATACACATGCATCACATACAACATACACACACATGCAACACACACACATACAACACATTCAACACACATACACATGCAGCACATATAACACACACATACACATGCAACACACACATGCACATGCAACACACACACATACACACACACACACACACAACCCCATAGCCCCGTCAGATGGCTTCGGGTGGAGTTTCAGGGCACCTGATTCGTAGGAGTGGGGTAATCCTGGAAAGGTGCTGGATGCGTTTCGCCGTCCTGCCACGCAGTGAACGGCTGAATTTGTTGGTGAGTCGGATTTCTGCTGATCTCCCCCAACTACCTTAAATCGTCTGACCCCAACCTTTCCGGAAATTACTTTCTCAAAGACTATGGTGCATTGGGCGGTCTCAGAACTCCCACATAACACACAGCAATTTATAGTTTGCTATCATTTAAAATTGTTCTCTACATTTGAACCACGTAGTTATTTATGCAGTGCTTATTAAGTGGTGCACAAGGCTATGAAGTCTGTGTTGGCAGCTGGGTCTCTTAGATAAACGGTGCTGTTTAATAGCTGGTAGAGAGTAGAAAGAGTCTGGACAGGAATCAAGTGCTTAGGAGGGGGCTGATGTCTGAGGAAAGGGTGATCTATTAAACTGTACACAGGAAACAGCGGTAATTTGGGCTGTTGGTGTCTATTAAAAGAATATTTATTTACATAGTTACATGGCGGAGAGAAAAACAAAGAGCGTGTGATTCATTCTGAGTTGTTCGTACGTCTGCGTGCTGTTTCAGTATATGTAGTGCCTGTTTCCAGGTATTTCCTGTCCATGGTTCAGGCTGCATGTCTGTGAGAGAAGGTATTGTGTCTGTAGGAGTTAGTGAGAGCAGTGACATCTGTGAGAACAGTTAGTATTGTTGTAATGTGTTAAGGAGATGACAGGCCTTGATGATAATATGCAGAACATGATTGAACAAGATAGCCCAGCCCATTATCTCTTATGGGTGTGTGTATGGGGGGGGGGGGGGGATGTGTGTGCATGTGTTCTGGGCTGCCTCGTTGAAACTGTCTGTGTCTATGATGCGCTGGGTGACGGGCTGAGTCAGCCTGTGAGACGCTCTGGCCGGGCTGAGCCTGCCTGTGAGACGCTCTGGCCGGGCTGAGTCTGCCTGTGAGACGCTCTGGCTGGGTTGAGTCTGCCTGTGAGACGCTCTGGCCCGACTGAGTCTGCCTTTGAGACGCTCTGTATTCTCTTCTCCATACTCCACAGCTAACAGCTCCCCAGCCTGCCAGCATCACATGCCATATATATATTAATGTGTGCATTAGATTGCATGCCATCTGCCTGCTTTGCCTGGTTTGTAGCATACCTGGTTAATAATTTTAATTTTGCATGTAGTAGGGCCCTTGAAATTAGACGTTTTGTCTCATGTAGTAAGGCCCTTGAAACGAGACATTTTGTCTAAGTTGTATTCCCTTCAGTAAAGGCACATGGAGATGAAGGTCAAGTACACATCTTCAAATGAGCCCATAATTACATGAATAATGACATTCTGTGAGTTCGGCTGAGGTGTCATGTATGCGGTGACGTAGACAGACTGCTTGGGTTGTGTGTGCGGTGCTGTTCTCGGGCGAATCCCTTGTCCTGCATTGCTCGGCTTTTAATGTATAGTTAGCCATGAGTGACATGTATTGGGTAAATGAAGTGTTTGCTTGTTTGTGCTGGAAAGGCTTGCCAGAGTGACAGCTGTAGCCATGTTAGAGGAGCTTGTCTGAATCCTTCTCGGGTTAGTCAGGACCAGGGGGAGGCAGAACCATCGATCCAAGGCGAGAGAGAGAGAGAGAGAGAGAGAGAGAAAGATACAGGGAGACAGACAGAGAGACAGCGAGAGAACAGATCAGGTGGGGTGAGACGAGGGAGAGACTGGGAGAGAGACGAGGCAGAGAGCAGTAGGAAGCAGTGAGGCGTGCTGCGTCTCCCTGGTGTGGACACACTGGGTCTGCGCTGACGGTGAAGCACAGCCTCTAACCCCTGATTACTCATTTGTTTACCTCCCTTCTGAGAGCCGGTCAGCTCGCAGAAAGGCGTCCTCACTAATATAAATCACATGATTAAGACAGCCAGCCCCACTGAAATATTAACAATTTGAAAGTGCTCAGTAGCCCCAGGGCTATCATTAAAGTCGTCTGTGCTGAATAGAAGAATTGCTGTAGCATTATGTTCCCTCTCATATGAAACAGCTGTTTTATAGAAAACAACCCACTTATCCTAACCTATCTCAAGAGGGTATAGACACATAAACACTGCTTTCCGCTGCCTCTCCCCTTCTCTGTGTGTGTTTGTAATGTACTGATAAAGCATGCCGTGCAAATTGCTCCATGTTCTCTGCCTTTTGTGCTGCCGTAACCTGGCCGAGGTGACGGCGTGGCCGTTCTGTGGAGCGGGAGGCTGGGAAGGCTGACGTGAATGGGGCGCTGCGGGGAAGTGTACAGTCCAACTGGCACGCAGCGTTGTCCTCAGTGCTGTCCTCAGTGCTGTCCTCAGTGTTGTCCTCAGTGCTGTCCCCAGTGTTGTCCCCAGTGCAGACCCCACTGCGGGGAAGTGTACAGTCCAACTGGCACGCAGCGTTGTCCTCAGTGCTGTCCTCAGTGCTGTCCTCAGTGTTGTCCTCAGTGTTGTCCCCAGTGTTGTCCCCAGTGCAGACCCCAGTGTTGTCCCCAGTATTATCTCCAGTGCTGTCCCCAGTGTTGTCCCCAGTATTATCTCCAGTGCTGTCCCCAGTGCTGTCCCCAGTGCTATCTCCAGTGCTGCTGACAGTGTTTTGTCCCCAGTATTATCTCCAGTACTGTCCCCAGTGTTGTCCCCAGTATTATCTCCAGTGCTGTCCCCAGTGTTGTCCCCAGTACTGTCCCCAGTATTATCTCCAGTGCTGTCCCCAGTACTGTCCCCAGTGTTGTCCCCAGTGCTGTCCCCAGTGCTGTCCCCAGTGCCGTCCAGCTGTGTCCAGCATCCTCCTTCTACACAGCACAGGCCCTGGATGTGACTGCAGCCCAGCAATCACTTTTTGAGTGATCTGTCATGGTTTGGCACAAAAGGTTTTTTTTCTATCTCTATATGTGTGTGTGTAATGGTTTGTTGTAGGGGTAGAGAGGAATATGGATTGGGTTGAAAAGGTTGATTATAAAATGCCATAGCCATTATACGGTAAGCGTTATATCACACACTAGGACCCACACCAGAACGTTTTGCTTTCATCAATATAGACATAAGGCAAGTGCACTTGCTCTCCATGGGCCATGAGCAGGGGTGATGATGACATCATGGAGGGTTTGCATCAGAGGCAACGTCCCAGTGACATTAGTAGGGATTAAATGAAGTGAAATCAGCGATTGTCTGAAAGATGGTCTGCTTTAAATCAGTAGAACATCCCTAGAATGTGTTGTGCACTCAAGCCATTTCACACACAGTGTACCCCAGAAACTTTCAGTTTTCTGCTTCAAATAACAAGACACACTCAGAGGGAGAAAAAGCACTCTACTCAATTTGACACTCTCCAATTTTAACAATAAATTATGTTTCATCTTTGTCTATTTGTTTGTTCCATGGAAAGGATATTTTCCTTTTGGACGCTTTGCTTTAATCCATAATAGCCAGCCATTTTTTATCTGAAATAGGTCAGTATAATCACAACAGAGAAGGGTGGACCACTGCAGTAAAAAGGAAATCAATAGAGATATCTATTTGTCATAAAGCAGGACAGTGTGATTTTTATTCTTTTCTTCTCTTTCCCCTCTCCACTTTTTCTTCCATCCACACAATATGACAGGTCCTCATTTTTCAGCAGAAATATTTTTCCCCTTATTTATTTATTTTTTTGTTTGCCATTTTGTCAAATTGCAAATAGGCCTTTGTGAATGCACTTTCTTTGCATAAGTTGTTTAAAATGAAGGCAGTCTTTTTGGTGCCGCCGCTCCCAGAGTGCCTGGGAGGTGGGGGGGCGTGCTGCGGGGCTCGGGGCCGCCTTTGTTGGGGCTCAGGCTGGTCTGGAGCTGGAATGAGGCTGGCTGATATTGGGCGGTAGTTCCTCAAGGGCGGGTGCTGGGGACTCTCCACTTCTTTGTGGCCACTTAATCTGCCCGGCCCCGCAGTGGCCGGCGCGCTTTGTGTGAGCCTTCAGCTTCGTCAGCTCTTCTCCTGTCTGTCTGTCGCTTTGTGTCTCTCCCAGACCTGAAAGGCTTCGTTGTGAGGTGCTGTCAGAGTGGCCAAACAACAGCTAGAGACATGTGTCACGCATACATCGGCTGCTTAAAAAGGCGCACCATCTGCTGGGATGGTTTTCTCCTCTGCCGCTTGTCTCGGGTGACAGGGGATGTGTGTGTGTGTGTGTGTGTGTGTGTGTGTGTGTGTGTGTGATTGTGTGGAGACTGGGCGAGCTCGGCTGAGGAGGTAGGAGATGGATGAAGTGTTCTGCCAGTGGCGTGACTCTGTGCTTGGCCAGGCTGAGTAGCCGCGTGGCCTCTGAGGAGATGGCACAGCTTTTCAGTCTATCTCTTCTTTTCTCTCCGTCGTGCGGGTCATCCTGAACTGAGGCTTAGATCCCCTGAGCACGACAGAGGTGGCAGTCTCGAGGCTCACGCGGACGTGAGTGCCACTGATGGCCACGGACCGCTGATGATTGAGAGGACACTGTAGAAGAGTGCTGGGCTGACCGTTAGACTGCATCTGGTACACACATCTACTGTGGGTGCAGACCCACTCACACTCTCATATGTGCACCATTCCATTTACACACACACACACACACACACACCTCGTTCTAGTACTGTGCGATAGCAGTGCTCTCTCAATATTTTTTACATTTAGTTCATTTGGCAGATGTTCGTATGCGAGCTCCCTGGGAATGGAACCCTTGACCTCGGTGCTGCTAGCACCTTGTCTCTATACTCTCCCCACCATGTGTATTAATGTACTGGCTGTTTCTGGCCTGCTCCACCTGCATGGCTGGCTAGTGTAGCTGTATCTCTGATTAAGTGGCAGCCTCCCTAATGATGTGGTGAGCTCACAGCAAAGATAAAGACTGGACTTATTGGGACTACATTGTGCTGGACTTATAACCCTTTGCTCTGGCCCTTTTAACTTGTGCTGAAATATACAAATAATACCTTTTTTGCTAAGGCTGCACTTTATGAAGCTATGAAGATTCTATGAAGATCACTGTACCAGAACTTTTTTTCTAGCAAGGGCAAAAACGTAGACACAAACACATAGACAAACTCACAGTCGGATCGCTCTGTTGTATTCATAGTCATACAACTCCGTTGGGTTGATTTTTATGAATAACTTCAATTCAGGGGAACTGATTAAAAAAAATCGTATGGAGCTCATAAGATGCTAAATTATTATTCCTCATCATAAAAAAATTATTTTAATGTGCAATTTAAAACAGCAATAACTATAAAAGGGCAGACACAATTATGGGCTGCCTAAATAATGAGACATATAATTATCATGCAAAAATTTGTAATACTGTTGAATAAACTATGCAAAAGTCTCATTTTCAGAGTGATAATTCTCTTTTAATGTGATTGTTGCTTTAGGAAAAGCTCTTAAAACAAACCTAATACACAGAAGAAAGCAGTGAGTGCATTTATGGGACATATGTCCTGAAAGAGCATGTGTGTGTGTGTGTGTGTGTGTGGGTGTGTGTTTGAGGACGTGCGCATTGAGAGCGTGAGTCACTGACGTGAAGTCACCGAAGTGGTCACATGTTCATCAGTCATGTAGCCGCCACAATCAAAACACACATGTCCGCAGCACACACACACGTGTCCGCAGCACACACACACGTGTCCGCAGCACACACATACGTGTCCGTGTGGGTGTGTAGTATTAGTGTCTACGTGTGCACTCGCATGCACTGGAGAGTGATGCTAATCCTTTGTGCACAGCTAAGATCTAAGAGATTACAGACATGCAGATCTTCCTACCTCAGCATTAAAGAGTCCCAACAACAAAACTAGTCTTACCTGCAGTGACCAGAGAGTGAGACAGAGATAGAGAGAGGGAGATAGAGATAGAGAGAGAGAGAGAAAACCCATACAAAAAATACATACTGTAGAACATTTTCCTGGATCGCACATTTCTCCTTATTCTGCTGTCTATCTCCCCCAACACACACATCTCTCCCTCCCTCTCTCTCTCTCTCTCTCTCCATGCTCTCTCCACCATGTGTATTAATGTACTGGATGTCTTTGCCTGCTCCACCTGCATGGCTGGCTAGTGTAGCTGTATCTCTGATTAAGTGGCAGCCTCCCTAATGATGTGGTGAGCTCACAGCAAAGATCAAGATCATCCCTCACCACATGGTCATTACAGAGCTCACCTCCATCATGTCTACCTGCATAATTCACACTTTCATTGCGGTGGCTGTGATGAGAAGTAAATCTATATAATTAAAATGTTCTGAATGTAACAAAGTTATTGAAATACATTGCAAAAACGCAATGCTAAATATACACATTAAAATATACACATAAAATAAATGCAATGTGTTCTTTTGAGAACGTCTTTGGCACCCACCTGAAACAGCTCCCTTGATTTGTTTTTAATATTTGATCTTTGACCTTTTGCATTAATTGTAATATCTGTAATTCTGCTCAGCCTTTAATGACTCGGCTTCTTCCTGAAACGTTGCAGACTGTTACTGTGCTTTGCGCTGTCTGAAGTAAACCCTAACTGCTTTATGCTTTCTCCTCTGCTTCGTATTTATTTCGTATTTAGCAATCCTACTCATTTGATCTGGGTGAGTGTAGCTGCCATCCACTCAGCCCCTGCATGATTTCTTTCTGGGCTGTGACAACATGGTCAGTAATTACAGAATTCAGTGCATCACCTAGTTTCTTTATTTGTCATTAGTAAATTAATAACATAGACGAGACATCTGTGTTTTGAAGGGGCACACTGGGGTACACTGACAATACTGTGCGTAGTGATGTTAAGCCTGTCAGAGGTTTATGTGTAGCAGTGACGCAGTGGTGTAGTCCGTCCTGCCCCGCACACCCACCACCAATGCGCCCCGCCGGCACAGGGACACTTAAAGGTGCGGTGAAAGTGGGGCAGGGTGCTGAGGGCCTCACCTCACCCTCCCTCGCTACCTCACTACCTCGCTTGTGAGGACAGAGATGTTGTGGCAGGCCCTCGTCCTCAGCGGAGAGCATTACTAATGTGTGTAGGGCGTTTCAGGAAGCGGGCCGGGTGATGAATCGCCCGCACACCCCGCTGGCGTCCCACAGGCATCTACAGGACAAACGGGAGGGTCCAGTCGGGAGGGGGCGGGGCAGCGTGGTAACCCAGGGCCCTGCAGAGGGCCGACCCAAGAGGCAAACAGCCCGAAGACCTCCCTCAATCTTCAGAGGAAAGCCAATCCCCTCAGGCGGCCTCTTGTTTTAATAGACAGGGCGTTTTTAAAAAGAAAGTTATTTTCACTCTAAGACAATGGTGATTTTAATAAATGAGTGTAATATGGGCTATGGGAGGTGGGGGGGCCTCTGTGGTCCATTCCTCTCTGTAAAAAAAAAGAAAAAGACCTGTGATTTAAAAGAAATTAGTCTTAGCACAGGAAGGCAAGTTGTGGCAAGTAACACATTATCATATTTTGGAAGGCTTTGTATAGCGAAGAAAATGAGACCCTTTAGTTTACATCGTCTTTTTTCAGAAATATTTTCACAAACATTTAAAAACAATATATATTTTTTTTACATCCTGTCCTCTCCTGTAAGGTTAACCATGTTAGTTTACTTGCCTCCGACCTCTAGATATTGTTGTGTGAGCGTGTTGTGTGGGGGTCATCCGTCACACGCTCCAGGGGGTCTCCCTCGCATGCGCCTCAATAATGAACTTCATTCGTTAAGTTCCCTTCTCAAAGGCCGCCCCTCCCTGCCCTTTGGAGGCGCTGCTCGGAGTGGGCCAGGCCCAACCCCATCATCATGCTTTTCCCCGCGACAGTCGCGCCCGCCGCTGCCTCTGCCCGCATGAAGGATAAGCACCACCATTACCGATCCCTCATGCCTAGTTATGGCCGTAATTATCACGCCCGACATCACCTGGCCCACTTCAGACGCTAGCGAGGCACGAGGCCCTCCCCTAATCACACCCCCACCCCCTCCCCCGCTCCCCCGCTCCGCGCCACAGGCACACAGAGGAGGGACTTTGGGGAGGGGTTTTTTTTTGGGGGGGAGGGGGGTGTGTGTGGAAGAACTGGAAGCGAGGGATTGTTAGAATGGGTGGGGGGGGGGGGGGGGCCTCAGTCTCACACACTCACACATACATGCACATGCGTACACACACACACTTACACACACACACACACACACACACACACATGTACACACGCACTGCTGCCTTCTCTCCTCTCCTCCCTGTCTCTCTCTCCATGTCAGAGCTTGTGTATGTGTCTTCTGCTACTGAAATCCTGCCTTGTATTGCAATGCAGTTTATAATTACTGGGCTTTTTTTTTTTTTTGCTATTATTGAACAATAATACAAATGAAGTTGTTCATAATGAACCAGCTTATGTGTCCGCATGTTGTAAAATGAGTCATACTGCCATCCTGCACTAACAGTGAAGGTCACTCACGGTTTTGTGCATGTGCGTGTTGCTCGTCTGGCCAGTGACGCTCCTCCTCTCTCCTGCTCACGTTTGCTCCATCTCTCTCCTCACTGAACTCAGAGACACACATATTTGTCTTTTCCCATATCAGAAAATGAGAGACTGTCGAAAAAGACAAAGGAGGTGGCTCGACATCCTTTACTCTATTAAAGCTAACAGAACGATGACAATAGCAACAATAATAATAATAATAACAACTGCCTCAGCTTCCCAATAGCGGCTCGGGGCCCTGCTGTGTTTTCAATTAGAGTGCACACAAGAGGACTTTAATGCTTATCAAATTGTTTGCTGCCTAATATCTTCATATTATTAATACCTGGAAGGGTCCACGTGTAATTGCAAGTAAGCACGCTCTCTTGTGCAGAAGAGCACGTGAAATGTCTTCAGCAACATTTCAAACGCAGCCGTTGGATGCAATTCCCTTTGTTCTCATGGACTTTGATGTGAAGTGTGTATGTGTTTCCTTTACACTTATCATCTGGTCACTAGACAAATCAAACCCTTCAAGTCAAGCTCTTATCATTCCAGGCTCATTTGGGTTGATTATTGCATGAAAACAATTTAATATAAATTTAAATTTAAATTGTCCTCACATATGCTATTTCTATTTCTTCATACCTGGTAAATAGTTCCTATAAACTAAAGATACACTGTATGCTTTATAACCGTGATGACTGCTGATGACTGTTGATGGACATGTCTGTGGTTTGTGTTGTTTTTGTTTAAATGATTTTCTCTTTGGTGCTATTACTTTAGAAATATTTCAGTCAGGAGCTTAATCGTTTCTGACTGAAAGCCGCTGCAGAGTGCTGGGAGTAGGAGGTAAGTGATCTGCAGATTAGACGCCACAGGCACCTCACGCAGCCATAAGCAGTGTGCCTAGAGCTGCTAGCATCATTGCTAATGGCAGAGTTAATCATTTAAACCGGCATGAGGGGCCAATGGCTGGTTGATTTGGTAAATACGTATGTGTCCGTGAAGGCAATGGATACATGTTTGAAATCTCGAGCTGCCTTAGATGTAGACCCTGTTCCGCTTCAGCCAGGTTCCTTTCACCTTTCACCACGTCTAAATCTGCTCCTGCGTCCTTAGCTTGAACCGCTGATGTAATGGCTCTCTCTCTCTCTCTCTCTCTCTCTAAGGAAAGACGGCCCAAAGGTCTTGTCTATTTATCCTGGAAATAGATATTCCTCTTGTTGTCTTAGTGATTTATTGAAGTCCTCCTCACAGGTGGAAGCTACAGGAAATTGCCTGGAATGGCTGTAAATTGGTCTATGATTGTCTCATATGGGCTTTGGCTTTAGTGGTGTGATATTGTGCTTGTGGTCTCTTTGGCATTTATATTAAATTGATCTGTATCATATTCATTGGAGCTACAGTGTTAATTCAGAAGCCATATGAAGATGGTGCGATGTCAAAAAAATAATTAATTAATAAATACGTGCTGTTTGGGTTCCCAGACCCAGTGATTGTTCGTTGTGATTGTTCTTTTCCCATTGGCAGTCTGATACTGTAATGAGCTCCTTGACACCCTGTCACTGCCTGTCTTGTTTCTACGAAGCTTTCATTCCCTCCATATTAGTCCCCACTCAGAGGGCCACGCCATGTAGTCGAGTATGAGATGAGGAGGGAAGGACTGGTACAGAGTGGTGTGTAAACATGTTTGTTTTTTCATTGTGCACCCTGGCTGTGCTGAGAGGCAGTGCGTGTGAAGAACATCTCACTTTGAGCATTGTGGGAAGGGAATAGCATATTGACAGAGTCCATTAAGCTACTATGTACTCAAGAGTGCATTAAGAAGGCAAGGTGCTTTACTCTCTCTCTCACTCTCTCAATCTCCCACCCCTCCTTGCGCTCGCTCTCTCTCTCTCTCTTCTCCCTCTCTCTCTCCTCTCTTCCCTCTCAGTGTCTCTCGCTCTCTCTCCGGGGCTGTGCTACAGTGCTGAGGAGAAGGTGGAAGATCAGCTGTGGTGTGCTCAGGCTGTGCGTGGGATGGCTACTGACAGACTGCTAATGAGACCATTATCAGCAGCGGTCGTCCCCGTGCTCCTCGGGGGCACGGGCGGCTGCTCCGCGTCTCCTCTCCATTGAATTCCATCCCACAGGGCTTGTTTACAATAAATACATTGGCTGGAATTAATCAGAACAGCAATGGCAGTCGCTTAGGAAGTGGCAGCGTTTCTCCACAGAGGCAGCGGAGTCGGGGTGGACAGCCAGCCTACAGTCAGCACAGCGGCGGCTGCAGAACACGGAGGGGGGGGGGCTATGCGACCTGTCCTTTCGTGCTTTTGGTGAAAGCATACAGCTGTTATCTGTGTGCCATATCTTTATTATATTAGATTATGTGGCTTCCAAGTGGGTTCGTGGCAAAGGAAGCATCATGTAAATGAGTAAAATGCTTCCCCCCCCCCCCGAAAATGTGGGATGTGATGAGTTTGTCAGGCTCTCACCCTCTTCCCCCTTCTGCTGATAGTCCCAGCCTGTTAGCCAGAGCTGGGAACATGGAGTGAAGAGCTGAGCTGTGCCGCTCCGCAGTCAGGCCCTAAAGGCAGTGGCGGAGCAGCCTGGGCACCAACGCTCTAATGGCCCAGATAGGAGCCACTTCCACAGGCCTGCCGCTGCAGGCCGCGTGGGCTGGGAGAGGCCAGGCAGGCAGCGGCTGGGCTCATTAACACTAGCTCTTCCCGGGCAGGATGGTGGCGGTCCCGGGCCCGGGAGCCCAGAGGGAGGGAGCGGAAGGGGGGGGAGGATGCTCTCTAGGGGAGCAGGGCGTTATTAGCAGGGTGTAATTTGAGCGTGGGGATTGTGCACTCTTCCGTATGGTTGTGGAACGGCAGGCTGGGGTCGCCGTTGCCGTGCTGTGTTGCCGTGCTGTGCCAACACGTGCGCCGAGGCAGTTCTGCGGAGACAGTGATGCTGACGTGGGCTTGTGGTATTTCTTGGAATATGAGCATTTGTATGTGGGCTGCAGATGCACATCAGCGTTCGCATGTGCGCGCATGCACACACACGCGCACACGCACGCACACACACACACACACTGCATTCGTGCAAACACATATTCCACTCTCCCTTTCACCTAACGTGCCTTTTGTCTTTGTCTCTCTGCCACAAACACACAGGTCGTTCCTTCCTGCATTACAGATAACACGTTTAGTCTAAACTACGCATATCTACTAACTGTGATCTCAGGACTTGGGGAGACATGTGCTGCGTCTGCATCTGTGTGTGTCTGTGTGTGTGTGTGTGTGTATGTGTGTGTGTGCGTGTATGTGTGTCTGCATCTGTGTGTGTGTGTGTGTGTGTGTGTGTGTGTGTGTGTGTGTGTGTGTGTGTGTGTGTGTGTCTGCATCTGTGTGTGTGTGTGTGTGTGTGTCTGCATCTGTGTGTGTGTGTGTGTGTGTGTGTGTGTGTGTGTGTGTGCAGCTAGGGTTCGTAGCATTCCTGCTGTAGCCGTGACCCCCCCCCCCCCACCACAGGAAGGGCAATGCTGCACACCTGCCAGCTCAGCGCTCTGCAGCACAGCCGCCCGCCTCTGTGGTCAAAACACACTCTGTGGCCATAGCACCCAGCATCACATACTTGTTGCTAGCGCCAGAGACTAGCAGTGCTGTTGGGACACCAGCTCACAGCGCGCAGCCACGCAGGGGACGTGCTCCTCTTCTGCTGGGAGGCGTCCCGTCCGCTAATCAAGGCACCGCAAATCCTATTTTGTTTATTACTGGGTGCTGGATGGCGACGGTTGTAAACAGGCCAAGTTCATTCATTTCCTCTGATGGCGCAGGAGGGCGTGTGCGGTGGTGATTTTGGCCGTTAGGGGCGTCTGATGCTGCTGAGCACGCCTTCGCCTGCTTCTCTCCAGTGGGTTGAAGGCTGGATCAGCTCGACTCTAAACCAACACTGTGGATTCAGGGTTTATTTTTACCAATGGAAAAGCCATGTCTGTCAGAAGGGATGTAGTAACTGGGCTTGTTTCTTTATTTCCATATTGTTTATTGTGTAGAGAGTAAAATTTGATCAACTAAATCATTTTTTTTATTATTAAGTATCATGAATTATTTGATAGAATTATTGGAAGGCAGATCTGCAGCCACGTATTTATGATGATGAGGAACTAAATGAGAATGGACGTATTTATGGAAAAACTCCGAATGGACGTGGATTGTTGGCCAGAGCCGGCTTACTCTAAGAGCAGAATCAAGGGGATCCAGCTGGTTAGGAGCTGAGCAGATTACTGAAGGGAGAGAGAGAGAGATAGAGAGAGAGAGAGAGGGGAGAGGGAGGGTGAGAGGGAGAGAGGGAAACAGGAGAGAGAGGGGGAGAGAGAGAAAGAGAGAGGGAGAGAGACATACAGAGAGGGAGAGAGATAGAATGAAAGACAGACAGAGAGAGAGAACGAGATAGAGAAACAGATAGAGAGAGACAGAGACCGGATGAGTGGAGATTTCAGCTGAAGTAATGGAGTGAGAGAAAATGAAAAGCTTGGCTAGATAGTGAACCTCATCAGACAGTTGCTGTGTGGTGAGTAGGATCAGTGCTCCCCTCCCTCCTCCTCCTCCTCCGCTATGGGCTCTCTGCTGGAGCTCAGCTGCTGGGGCAGGCAGTGGGAGCCCTTTACCAGCAGGCTGGGGAGGAGAAGGGGAGAGATGAGAGCATGAAACCAGCCTCCTGGAGGGAGGTCAGAGGAGCAGGCAGCATCTCTCGCTCTCTCTCACACACACACACACTCACTCTCTCCAAACATCTGGAGCTACATCCAGCTTCATCTGCCCCCTCATTAATATCAGAATGAGCACAGGGAGGGAAAGAGAGGGAGAGACGGAGAGAGAGAGAGAGAGAGAGAGAGAGAGAGAGAGAGAGAGAGGAAGAGAGGGAGAGAGGGGAGGGGAGAGAGAAAGCAAAACACTGGTCCCATCGAACCAAAAAAGGAGAGAAGCAGCGCTGCCTAACTCAGTTTCACCTTCTTTTCCTTCACCATGTTCCTCCCTCCTCCTCTTGCTCTTTTGTTCTCTCACATTCATGCCCTCTGTCTCTCTAATCTCTTCCCCTTTTCCTGCTTTTATCTCTCATCCTGTCCTTTTTGGAGGAAAAACCTTTAGTTTTCCCTCCAATATGAATGTGTACTTCACAGCTTTTCTGTTAGTCTGCCGCTAGTAGGACTTTTTCCTTTCTCTCTCTCTCTCTCTCTCTCTCTCTCTCTCTCTCTCTCTCTCTCTCTCTCTCTCTCCCTCCCTCCCGCGATAAGGCAGGCTAGACGACATTTCCCCCTCTCACACACAGCCACTCTCAGAGCAGCACACCACTCCGCAGGCGGCCAGCGCAAGCTCCAGCCCCTCTGCTACTCCTACTGGCTGCCTGCTGCGTCAGTCAAAGGCAGTGGGCGGGCCGTGGGCTGATGTCACAGTCACATGGAGCGTGGTGTGGTGGTGCAGGCGAGTCGGAGCGGCAGAGCTGTGCTGGCCAGCTGCTGCTGAAACAGCAGGGGGAGGCTTTCGCTAGCGCTGCTCCGGGTGCTCGCTCATGGACCGCCGAGCTTAATGATGTATTTTGTGATTTCAGCGATGAAAGGTAAGACAGGAGACAGCATGCTGCTCATGCTCTCCACCACGGCACGAGTCAGAGTAACAAGTAGAGTCGCCAGAGCTGACGGCATTCACTGTCTGCCAACTCTTCGTTTCGGCGGCTTGCTCGAAAGGAGTGGGTGTGTGCGACTATGTGTCCGCGCCGTGTGTGTGTGTGTGTGTGTGTGTGTGTGTGTGTGTGTGTGTGTGTGTGTGTGTCTACTAGCTGTGAATGTTTTTTTTTATATATTTACAGTGGAATAAAGCTCTGGTATTATTTCCATTGCTGTAATGCTTTTTAACAAGGAGAGTTAACGCTTTCTTGTGGATGACATTGCGTTGTACGTGCGAGGCAGAGAGGTAGAGTTGCTGCTCAGAGAAAAATGAAAGAGAATATTAGGCTGGTCATGTTTGTTTTCTGTGTTCATGCCATACAGTTGGGAAGAACTTGTTTACTTGAAGAGCAGAAACACAACCATACTAGACTCATTACGTTCGGAGGAAAATTAACCCTATTGCTCCTTTAATTATGCACATGTAGTAATATGTTTATTACTAAGTGTTTTACGTGTATGTGGACAAACTTTTATGTTTGGAAAAGGTTACTGTTGGAGTTTGAGAAACTGAATAAGTGTCTTTGCTGTGTCCAGAGGTTGTGTGTGTGTGTGTGTGTGTGTTTGAGCTGGCAGAGGTTTGCACTGATGCTGATGTGCGATGTGTTCCACTGACCTATTTTTTGCCTGGAGGGTGACCATGGCTTGCATGGCTATGAGAGCAAGGCTGTCCCCCACACTCCTTCCTGCATCATGCCTAATCCTGCATGCTCCAGCCGCCATAACACACACACATACACACACGCATGCGCACACACACACGCATGTCCATGGACATGCACATGCACACACACGTGCATGCACACACACACTCGCCCAGCACAGCAAGCTGCTACAGTGACTTACGTGTTCTTCCATTCTGTTGTGCTTTCTGTTATATGATTTTCAGTCTGCCTGTTCCTCCATCACACTCGCACACACACACACATATGCACACACTCCCATAGTGCTGTACCCTTCATACATACATCCCAGGCTTTTATTCACTTTGCTGCTCCTCAATCCTCCTTTCCATTCTCTCTCTCTCTCTCTCTCTATCTGTTTCTCTCTCTCTCTCTCTCTCTCTCTCTCTCTCTCTCTCCCCCCCCACACACACACACACACACACAGATACTCACAGCCCATAGAGAGGGGCACAGGCAGCTGTCATTTTGCATTAGGTGCGAAGTGGCAGGAATGGAAAAAGCGCTCGGCTGCTAGCAGCTAGCCAGCTAGCGTCCCTCTTCACAGCCCTCCTCTGCAGAGCTGAGAGAATTCTCCCTTTTTCACCTCACAGCCCATCTCTTCATTCAAGCAATACATTCACAGCATTAAACAGTGGTGCTTACAAGACCCTGTGTACTTCCCCAGTGTGGATACCGCTGCCAAGCACATGAGCCAGGGCTGCCTGACATGGGTCAGAAACGTCACTGTGTGAGAACGCTATTGGATAATAATGATAAAGTCGTATTCATATTGAGCCTTTCACAAACCCAAGGTTGCTTTACAGTGCAAAGACATAAATCCTCTGAAAGAGAAAAGGTCTTCGGGAGAGACTTAAAAGAAGGAAGATATGAACAGTTTCGTAGAGAGAGGAGTAGAGAATTCCACACTTTAGGTGCTAAAACAGACAGAAAGATCTGCGACTCGCAGAAGAGTTTAGTGGAAGGAACTGTAGACAGTATATGGATGTCCTGATATCGATGGGAAATACATTAAAACATTATTAAAATATAAAATTCCAGTGCATATCCGTAGAGCAGCACATTCAGGACCTGGAAGGAAGTAGGTTGTTTTTACTGTGTAATGAGTAATTACAACTATTCCAGCTACTTTGTTTAACAATAGATAACATCTCTTTAAATGAATCAGCACCAATGCTAAGACTGTGTTCCTTGAACAAGCAATAATATATATATATATATATATATATATATATATATATATATATATATATATATATATATAATATATGTGTGTGTGTGTGTGTGTGTGTGTGTGTGTGTGTGAAATAAAGTATACAAATGCTTCTCTGGTGTTAGTGAAAGTCTTACTTTAAAACTCAGTCACAGAACCCACGTAGCCTAAAATAACCAAAGACTCCAAAAATTCCACTTGATTTAGCTCTAATTGTACGTGTGCGGAACTGATTGTATGTTTCTGGAATGGACGAATTGTGTTCGATGTGGAAACCGGTACTATTTATTGATTTAATGAGTGCAAAAACAGCACAATATAGCCAGATAGCATGTGATAGCGGCGATTATTTTTTCATGGTGTCAAGCATTCAAAGGAGTACTGAATCGTTTATTTACGTGTGGAGGATGAGACGCAGATCAAATTGTGCGTTCGGACATTTTGGTGAAAGGATTATAGTGTACTGAATTATACAGATAAATATTATTGTTAAAATTCCGTGTGGGAGCCTTACGGGGCCTTTCCTCGTTTCCGTCACGTGATCCTTTTTTGTAGTCTCTATGACAGTAAACTGCTTAGGACAGGGTAGAGAGACAAGATTCTCAAAAAAAGTGCTTTGTTAGATTTTTTTGATTAATGTATACTTCCCCAGCGATTAGCTGATCATTAAACAACACTTTGACAACATATACTGGTTCTAACTAGAACATAGTGCTATAATTATCTGCTATTCAGTTTTCAGCCGTTCATGCCGAAGAGCATTTTTAGAGCTCGCGACAGCAGTTTAAGATTCAGTGGGCATAAGATTTTATGTTTTTATGTGACACTTCATTTCGTAACAAGTTTTCCATGTTCCTTTGTTTCTAAACCAAAATATAGCCAACGTTTTCTGGATAATTATTTTCTACCCTCTCCTGGAGAGTAGGTAACGTGTTTATTTTAATTGTCTTGCATGTATCCCAGCGTTCTTGGCCTTTTAACAAATAGTAGATGAGACCGTTTGTCCAAAGGGAATGGTTAAATAAAGGCCAGGCCATAAAAAATCGTGACATGGCAACAGTACGTGACAGAAAGCAAAATAACAATAATTTGCTCCATAATGTCATTTATTTAAATAACCGCAATATTTGATAACATCGTTTATCAGTTCAAGACCTCTGCCTCACTCTGGCTCCAGCCTAATTATGTCACGTGTACATAGTATGCACAGTGAAAAGTTCACTGCTTCAGTGCGCGCGGAATCCAATTTGAGTGGACCTGTTATTCACAGCTTTCAGTACGATTTACGATGTGTTTATCCGGTAAAGTCACATCACGATAACAATAAAAAAACAAAACGATTATTCATCCAGTCCTAATATGCGCATGCCCATGTGTAAGCAGAGCACACACTGGACTGGCACGTTTAGGTGCATTTCCATTTGTAATGCAAATGTAAATTTATTATTTAAAAATAATTTAGTGCCATTGTCTTGTGCAAAGGGTAGAGACACTCTGAGACACAGAGCAGCAAGGCTAGAGCTGTGGTTTGAAGCCAGTGCCAGTTTTGTACTTGCTTTTTCATTCCTCTGCAGACAACACTGTGTATGTGTGCTTCATGCATGTGTGTGTGTGTGTGCACGTGCAAGGGGTGTGTGTGCGCGTGCATGTGTGTGCGCGCGTGCATGCGTGTGTGTGCGCGCGTGCGTGTGTGTGCGTGCATGCGTGTGTGTGTGTGTGCATGTGTGCGTATATGCATGTTGCTCTGATAACTTTGGCATGTTGGTTTGGTATGCATGCACAGCTATCAGGGAAGCATGTGTGTTGGTGTGTGTGTGTGTGTGTGTGTGTGTGACAGGCCAAGTGGCATGCTGGAGCAGATGTATAAGATAGCCCCTGACTCTGGGTCTAATGTGTGGGTTGGACTGGAGGGAGGGCACTGGCGTGTGTCTCTCCTCCCTCTCTCCTTCCCATGTCCAGCCACTCGGCTGCCTTCTCGCCCTCGTGCTGCAGCCAGCACAATAACCGCTCTCTAATGCCGCCTTGCCCTGCTTGCCGAGGGAGATCGAACATTTTGTCAGAGATCTGAGAATGACTTGAAGCTGGTATGTTTGTTTCCATGGAGAGGCACCTTTAGGCAGGTGCACTGGGAAACTACAATACCCAGCATCTTTGGCCATCAATTTTTCACTTCTCTGTAATTTCTTCAGGTATGCAGCCACAGATTACCTGGAGTATTTCCCTCCCCCGCAGGTCCACGAAGATGCTCTTCTTCCATCTTTCATTCTCTCGTTCTGTGGTTCTCTCACTCCTTTCCCAGCCTCCAGCCTCCTAGCCACAACGCTGCCTCTCAAGCCCCTAATTACCTGTAATGGAAACATCCCCCTCATTACCCCATGCAAATTAACCAGCCTACTCAGCACAATTAAGATGAAAACTCCAAATATTAATTACATAATTATAGAGAGTCTTTTGATGTGCCAAAGACAGAGAAGGGGGAAGTGGGAAGAGCCTGTTTTATCTGTGTTATAATTAACCCTGCAATAGGCTTGAAAGTCAGAGTACGTAGGTATGAGCCCAGAAGCGTTTGATGTGTTTCAGAGTCAGGTTTACACTCTCGGCGTGTTGCAGAACGTGTGGTACCACTGCTTTCTAGTGCGTTTGGCATGTTTGTATTCTTCACACTAGAAGTGACTGTGTAGATGTAGCAACAAAGGCAAACAAAGCAGCACTTGCAAGCTGAAGCAGACATTTGTAAATCTTCCTCTGTCTCCCTGATGCTGTCTCACTGTCTCTCTCTCTGTCTCCCTGATGCTTTCTCACTCTCTCTCTCTCTCTGTCTCCCTGATGCTGTCTCACTCTCTCTCTCTCTGTCTCCCTGATGCTGTCTCACTCTCTCTCTCTCTCTGTCTCCCTGATGCTGTCTCACTCTCTCTCTCTCTCTGTCTCCCTGATGCTGTCTCACTCTCTCTCTCTCTGTCTTCCTCGTCGCCTCTCTGTCTTTGCTCTATGGTCCGAGGGTTCTTGCTCCCGCTGAGCTACGCTGCGCCACGGCACAGCTTAATGGGATTGGCCAGGGTCCAGTTAGTCCCAGAGGACACGCAGACACCAGGGGGAGGGGCCACAGACTAGCACAGCCGCCAGGGTTCAAGAGAAAAGGTCAGATTAGAGCGCAGAGAGGATATGTGTTAAGGAGGATATTTCTGCACCAGATAGAACTGGATAACACACAGGCCCAAACCCAGAATGCGCTCAGCCTGGAAGCCTCCTCCACCCGGTCTGCCCGCTTTCCTAATGTCGTAAACTGGGTTGCCAGATTTCGAACGCGTTATTATAATTTACACCAGGACCTTGTCTCCAGCGTAAGGGGAAGTGTTTCCACTGGTCAGTGTGAGATGATGAAGTCACTGTCCACCAGTGCCAAAACACAAGCTGGGAGCTTGTACTGCTTTCCACTGCAGTGGGGAGAGAAGTCTGCTCCGCTTGGAATGAGTGTGATGGACAGAGGACGCATGCACACACACCTACACACACAATCACACACACACGTACACACTCGCATAAACATACATGCACACACACACACGCACAGAAGCTCACACTCTTCTTCAGAGTTGAGTGACCGTACCGCTTCATAACAACTCGCTGGGGATAACTGAGTGCCATTTCCACGCGTTATTAGAGTGTGTGATGCACGCGCATGTGTGACTGACATGAGTGTGTGTGAGTGTGTGTCAGCGCTATGAAATGCATTACCTGCCAGCATGGGCAGGGTGGCTGCTTAATGAGATATTGACTGGCCACTGGGACCATGGATTTTTTTATTTAGCTCCAGTAGAGTGTGTGTGTGTGTGTGTGTCAGAGAGGAGAGAGGCAGGATGTTATCGCCTGGCACCGGTCCTCATCGTTTATGCCATGCACGACACACCCAGCCTTATACACTCACTACCCTGAGTCCAGACACCTCAGACAGCTTGGCACAGACCCCGTGTGCCAGGCTTACTCCTCTCACCCCCTCTCACCCCCTCACTCTCCCTCTGTCTCCTCTCCTCTCTCTCTCTCTCTGTCTCCTCTCTCTCCTTCTGTCTCCTCTCTCTCTCTCTCTCTGTCTCCTCTCTCTCTCTCTCTCTCTCTCTCTCCTCTCTCTCTCTCTCTCTCTCTCTCTCTCTCTCTCTCTCTCCTCTCTCTCTCTCTCTCTCTCTCTCTCTCTCTCTCTCTCTCTCTCTCTCTCTCTCTCTCTCTCTCTCTCTCTCTCTCTCTCTCTCTCTCTCTCTCTCTCTCTCTCTCTCTCTCTCTCTCTCTCTCTCTCTCTCTCTCTCCCTCTGTCTCCTCTCTCTCTCTCCCTCTGTCTCCTCTCTCTCTCCTCTCTCTCCTCTCTCTCTCTCTCTCTCTCTCTCTCTCTCTCTCTCTCTCCCTCTGTCTCCTCTCTCCCTCTACTCTCGTCTGTCAACACAGTGCACATTTCACTCTCCTCCATCTTACATCAGACACTGCTCTCTCAGTTTAATCATTGGGCTAATTTTATCAGACTTAGGACAGCCTAACTGGGTCTGTGGAAAACTAATCACGCCTGATTACAGAGGGCTGCGTGGTCGTCTCGGCGACGTTGGCGCGCATGCGTAGGCTGGCTGCTGTTTGATTGTTCGCAGGGCTGAGCGGGTTTCTCGCACTTTTGGAGTAATTTCTGCATCATCTTTCAGGCCGTATTAAAGGCCACAGTTGTACGGAAGCCTTTGAAGTTTCACCCTGTCAGGCTACATTTCAGGCCTGCCAGAATACTCCCTCTCTCAGCACTCTGCTGATAACACATTCACCACAGGTCCAGCTGCACCTACACACACACACACTCACACACACACACACACACACACACATTCATACATGCATACTCTCCTTCTGCTCTCAAACATTGAGTAGGGAGAAAAGAGATTATTTTCAGCCCTGGAATTCAGAGATGGAAAGAGTGTGTGTGAGAGACTGAGAGCAAGACAGAGTGAGAGAGATAGACAGAGTGTGTGTGTGAGAGAGAGAGATTGAGAGACAGAGAGACAGAGAGAGAGTGTGTGTGAGAGAGAGAGACAGAGAGAGAGAGATTATTTTCATTTAGAGAGTGAGAGAGATTAGGACTTTCTAAGGAGTAGCTAGCCAGAAGCTGTATCAGACTAAGAGCTATGAAGGGATTACTGATTACAGCACTGGCCATCTTCAAAGGACCTTTGGGAAAGTGTCTGCTCTATATTACCAAGCCTAATGTTTACCACTGCTTCTCAGTACACACACACACACACACACACACATACACAAACACACACACACGGCAGCAGCTGGGGTAGTGACTGCAGACCCCAAATGAACTGATGATTAGATTGCATGCGTAAGCACATAGACCAATCATACTTGTTGGAGAATTGTGTGTGCATGTGTGTGTGTGTGTGTGTATGTCTGTATATTCAAACCTTTCAGCAAGCACTCGCTCAGAGGCGCATAAACTTGTGTGTGTTTATGTGCACGTGCCAAAGTAGCACCTACTGTGCAAAACACACCAGGTACAGGCACACACAGGTATACACACACACACACACACATATATACACACACACTTGAGTAAACGAGACCGCCTCGTCCGGTCCTCTCGGTCACGGCCAGCGCCCCCAGTCTCACCTCGGCCCGAGCGCTGCGGCTGGAAGTGCTTCCTTGCTTCCCCACTTTCATCCCGGGCTCTCTGGCCCGCTCCTCTGCAGCCCTGCTGTACTGCTCTGCCTCTGCTCCGCCGGGGCCTCGGGAGGCCTGTCCACTCGCCTTTTGAAGTAGCATCAAAGAGGAAATGGGAGAGTGGAGGGGGGGGAAAGGGTGGGAGAAAAACAGTATTGATTTTGCGTTTTGTATGACTCAAATACATGGGAATAAAGAGGCGTGAAGGAGCAGCACATGCTCCGCTCACTCTCGCCCTCGCTCCTCTCTGTGGGAGCACCGAGGCCTCCTCTCAGGGCCGGGCTAGCATGCTCTCCACAGCTCCCAGAGGCCCCGTCTCCTCTGTCCACATGCCTTTGTGCTCCTAATCCACACAATTGTAAATAAACGTTTGGGGGGGGGGGGGGGGTGTAGACAGACCTGCTCTCTGGGCTGCCCCGCTCCCTGAGGACGGCGGAGGGCTTATCCGCTCGTCCATCGGGCCGGTGTCGTCTTCCCTGCCGCTCACTGCCCTGACCTGCTTTCTCATACGGAGAGGCTGAAAGGGTTGCTCAGAGCTCGCCGCTAATCAAATCTGCACACCAGGCATGCATGACGGAGCGGGTCTGTTTGTCTTTGGGAGAGAGAGAGAGAGGAGGAAGAAGGAGAGAGGGGGAGAGATCCAGAGGAGGAGATCCGCTTGCTTCTCACTCACTGTAACCCCAGTGTGACATTAGGCCTCTGGGACGTGTGGAGGGCCTCCACCCAAACCCCAGGCAGGGGGGACGGCCCTACATCAGCCTGCACAAAGAACTGCCGTCGAAGGTGAGAGAGGCCCAGGCCATAATTCTGCTGAGCAGGCTGGGAAACTGTTTCCCCACATATGTGAGCATCTCCCTTTTCAGTGTCTTTCCCTTTTGTGTCTTTTTTTTTTTTTGTCTTCCATAACCTCACGACTAAATGTGTTACTGTGTCCAGTACGTAAGGCTCCGAGGTCTCGACCTGCTCCGGGAGCTGAAGGGTAAAAGACAACGAAAGGTCTGAAGGGATGAGGGTGTTAACACTTTACACTTGGGAGTTAGGAGACTAATTTGGTATGTTAATGGCTTGCTGTACTAGAGGGTCTTGCGGTAATCAGAGGCTTCACTCGTGTGATGTTAGACATGTTCTGGAGGAGGCGGTGCCTACATCACACAAGTTTGGACTGCAGAAAGGCCTGAAGGTAGCAGCCCGGGGGAGGGTCAGGGAGGGCGTGGCCAGGGCCCGTGAGGCCACGCCTTTCCCTCTCCCATGGAGACCAGCGTGAGCACACTCGAGAACGGCAAGAGCTGAGTGAGATGTGGGAGTTTTCCTCTGAATTTTGATGAGATTAGGGAATGGACTCGGAGAGAGAGAGAGGGAGACAGAGAGAGAGAGAGGGAGACGGAGGGAGACAGCGAGACGGTAAGCGTGTGAGAGGGAACAATGACAGGAGCTGTTCTTGAGTAGGTGGCTTGATTACAAAAGGAGAAGAGTTCTAGTGAGCTGATGTGGAGGGTCTCCTGCGGAGGCCGTCGGGGTGCTGTGCTTGTGCACTTCCATTCTGACTCCGCTCAAGTCCTCCCTGATCAAGCACCTGCGCTCACCAGAGCCGAACATAATTAACGATCTGGATGCAGAGTGACAGTAGGTGTCGCTGTATAAAAAAAAACGGAAAAAAAAAAAAAATCACTTCGTACTGTAATTTGTCACTTTGATTGCTGTGTGAGCTCGTGCCTAGTATAACTTTGTTTGGTAAACATTTGGTGTCTGTCCCTGCTCCGTTCTGGCAGGCCGCGGTGTTAGAGGTGGCGCTGCATTGTTTCGAGGAGGCCGCCTTTGTGAGCCTTAGCGTGAAATTATATCTCAAGGTTACTTTGATTAGTCGTGCTGTGTTCTAAACAACGCTGCATGGCATGAATTTAATTTTGCACAACAACAAAGCCAGCCTTTCTTATCACTCCCATGCCCAGCATCGTGCTTTATATGTACATATATTTATTAGAAATGAAGTGATCCCTGGTTTAATGATGAAGATGAAAGGGATTTATTTCATTCACTTATTTTGTTTATTGCTTTATAGTGCAATTGTCAGACCCTTCCTTCTCAAACAATTATGCTTTAAAACAATGCAAGAAACAGCCGTTGCCCCAAAAAAGATGTAATTATATTGTACCACAACTTTCAGAAAATTCATAATACATTTTTATGCTAATTTGATATACATAAATGCATACAAGATTGTCTGCATAAATTAATGTCTCATAATAGTATCAATGCAGAATCTTGATTTTGCATACAAAGAGAAATAAGACGGAAAGAAGAAGACAGAAGTGATTTGCTTATCAGAACACGGTGGGGGACAGGAGGGTTCGGCTCGCTCCGTACCCGCGCGTGGGTGTATCTCAGTGGGGGAGAGAGACTGTGGAGAGGCCCTTGACCTGTGCGAGAGTGGAGCCGAGAGCCCCTACTGTCTAAACAGACAGTCTGATTACTGATTAGGAGTTCCTTCCCTGTCGCGCGGAGCAGTTTGCATGTCGCCATCCATTCTCCCCCCCTCCGCAGTGATTGAGAGGGAGCCAGAGATGACAGATCTTGAACCGATTGTGTACATTTCCTTCACTTTTCATAGCTGTCTCTCTCTCTCTCTGCTCCAGTCTGTCTCTCCCTCTCTCCTTTTCTCCCTCGCTGTCTGTCTCAGAGCAGGATAATGTAGAGAGCAGCTGGCAGTCACCCAGGACCACTCTGTAGGGCTGGGCTTGTTTTGGTGTTGTTTTGAAGTTTGGGCTTTTTCTGTGTTTTTTTTCCCCTCCTCCTCCTCCTCTCTATCTTCCTCTGTCTGTTGTTCCCTTGGGCTCCTTGTTTCTGGATGAGAGCTCTCCGTCTGCTGAACACAGAACCTTGTTCTCTCTCTGTCTGTCTCTCTCTCTCTCTCTCTCTCTCTCTGCCTGTCTCTCTCTCTCACACTCAGCTCTGTTGCTGTGTGATTGTGTGTGTGTGTGTGTGTGTGTGTGTGTGTGTGTGTGATTTTATGTGTGCGTCCATCCTGAACCAGAGCTTCTCCACTGGTGAAGCCAGCCTGAGGTTCCCTTCTCCTCTTCTGCACTGTCCTGTGGATCAGCCTGTATTTCTCTTTTCCTGCTGTGCCCCCTATCATCAGAAGTCAAGACCATACTTAACCAGTGGATATGCAGCGCTGCTAGTGTGTGTGTGTTTGTGTGGTGTGTGTGTGTGTTTGTGTGTGCAAGTATCAGAATTCACATATCCATCTGTGGTCTCCACTCTTCCTGCTCAAGCATCGAAAACATACGAAACAGGCCGACCATCGTGCCGACGACAAAACGTGCTGCTCGTGTGAAAGAGCAACCACATTATCAGAGGCCCCCCCCACACACACACACACACACACACACACACACACACTCTCATATGCACGTACAAAGACATAGTTGCAAGGGAGACTGCACTGGAGATTTGTTGCGAAGTGCGTGAGACACACAGAGAAAAGGGTTGTGTTCACTTTGTTTATGTGTAGGAGGTGGCTGGCATGCGGTTTTGTGTGTGTGCATGCAAGGTGTGCGTCTGCAGGCAAAGGTATATTAAAAACATTTTGTATCGCATATGTGGGGACATTTCCTTCCTAACTGTTTGACGTTTATTGTAGTTGCAACATTTAAGATTTTTAAAAGATTAAAGAACAACAACAACAAAAAAGAAATCCACATGCGCACGTACATCAGACGCTAAAGTGGGAGAGATAATAGTGGCCTCGTTGCCGTGGATGCTGTAACACTTTAGCACCGTCCCCGTGTGAACCTGGATGAGAGCCAGGCGGGAGAGTAATTGCGAGTGTGGAGTGGTGCACGTCCCGGGTCCACGCGGGCTGCAGCACAGAACCACGGAGAGCAGGCCGGCGTGAGACTGATCAGCCGGCAGGATGAACACTGGAGACTGGCTGCCTCCTCATCAAAGCGGAGGAGAGAGGAGGAGAGGGGAGAGCAAACACTGAGGGAGACGTTAGTGCCGTAATGGGTCTAGGTAGTCTCAACAGCCTGTGTTTTGATCTTTGACATATTTCATAGGCATTGATTAGACCGAGGCTTTCGTCTTTGATCTGGAGGGGAAGTGTTGCTGTTTAGTGAGGAGCTTTAGACAGTATTCTAATTTATCCAAGGGGGGATTTGTGTGTGAGTGTGTGTGCGTCTTGTTGTGTGTGTGTGTGTGTGTGTGTGTGTGTGTGTGTTTTTGCTCGCTTCCCAAGCCTGAGCAGTCTTAAGTAAACAGTGTGTGCTATTGTGCTGGTGTGCCTTATGCTTCTCATTAACGATCCCTGTGGTAATTAGTGGCCATGTAGCGGATGGAGCTACAGTGAGAGCTACGACGGCTCTGCAGATCAATTTCAGTCCCTGTCAGGACACTCCGCTGATTCCAAAACACGCCCCCTGCATGTCGGGATCCACCCCCCCCACCACCACAACACCTTTTTTTCAAAGTTTGGGGTCCCGGCCTAAAGAGGCTGCACTCCTAAACCGTCCACCATAGTTGTCGGTTGGTTTGCTGGAATGAGATGAAGTGTCCTTGGCATCCATCTAGAGTCCGTCTTAAAACTCTGAAGCACTGAGCTCACTGAGGCTTGGCTAATAACCGGGCTACATGGTTGGCTGCAGAAGCGTGTGTCTGTAAACAGTGCTTGGCAGAGCCTGGAAGGGAAGCTCCACACCAGTCTTATATGATGACATTGGGCTGGAAGTTTCCTCGCGAACGTAGCATGAACAACATTGCATTTTGGGCGGGATTGCCCCTTGAAGTCATCATCTCCTACATGAAGCTCATCCTCGCCTTAAGCTGTACATGATATCATCTCAAAGTACAATAAATCCAGGTAACACTCGCAGAAAGAAGAGCTTCTGTACTGGCCTGGAGGTAGAGCACAGGGCTCTGGTGCTACATCAAAGCACAACTGAATTCACCAAGAACTACAGCTTATTGTTACAGTATGGGTTAATATCCTATTGTTACAGTATGAGTTAATAGCTTATTGTTACAATATGGGTTAATATCCTATTTTTACAGTATGAGTTAATAGCTTATTGTTACAATATGGGTTAATATCCTATTCTTACAGTATGAGTTAATAGCTTATTGTTACAGTATGAGTTAATAACTTATTGTTACAGCATGAGTTATTAGCTTATTGTTACAGTGTGAGTTAACGGCTTATTGTTATAGTATGAGTTAATAGCTTATTTTTACCACATGGACTGCCCTTCCATTTTGCTCTTGCCGTCAGATTTTTTCCCCTCAGTTTGCCTGAATTAATACCTTACCACACTGGTACCATTATATAGGATTGGTAGCGCCTTGCTGTAAATGATCTGCTGTAAGCGGTTCGGCGCAGTCTTTACTGCCACACCAAACCTGCTTCCCCTCTGAGCAGATGCAGAGAGCAGGAGTCTCCTGGAGAGCGGTGGAGATGGCTAGGTTATTTTTACAAACTTCCACTAAAACTGCAGTTTGGAGATTAATTTCAGCGCCGAACTCCCATTGTGGGGGAAACAAATTGAGCTTTACGGAATTAGCGTGCTGCTGGAGCCGGCGTCTATTCCTGGAGCGAGCCGAGCTGCGGCGCGGGCTGTGATTGGTCAGGGAGGAGCTCTAGGAGCGTTGCTGCTAGCGGCCGCCGAGCCGCCTGGGCGATGAAACCGGAGGTGCCCTGGCGACGGCGCTGTGTCTCCCCCCGATGTCCTGCGCGCGTTGTGTAAGCCCGACGGGGTGAGCGGGGCCGCACGCCTGCTCACACTGGGCTGGGCCGGCTTTGCTCAAGGTCGTTGGGGATGATGGTGCGCCATTAATAACTCCACGCAAAGCTACTACATCTATCTCTATCTCCATCTGCTGCCCCCATATCTACTGTATCAGTGTCTGCCCGTCCCAGAGGAGACGCACACAGCAGCCACGTATTAGCGCAGAAAGGGTGTGTGAAGAGTGGAGATGACACTCACAGTGAGAGAATGCATTACGCGCTCATTCACAGCTGCTCAAGAGAGCATTCTCACACTCCGGCGTGTGACTGAGCGCGGCCGTGCGTGTGCACGCGTGCGGCAGTTTGTGTGTGTGTGTGTGTGTGTGTGTGTGTGCGTGCTGCTAACTACCCCCTCCCCAGCATGCTGTGGTTTTCCAGCAGACTGTGTGTGTGTGTGTGTGTGTGTGTGTGTGTCGCTGCATGGAGAGGATGCGTGCAAGGCGGCGGGTAAATCCCCGCTCCCCACACTGCCTCACCGCCCAACAGCGCCACTACAGGGACGCAATTATCACCCTCCCAAAAGCCTCCTCCAGCCACACGGCAAGGTGCTACTAGAGGAACCATCAAAGCCTGGTTTTAAATGATGCATTTAATTATGTGAAACGGGAATTTGCATGTGTAGTGTGTGTGTGTGTGTGTGTTGAACTTTGTTTGGAGACTGCTTGAGCTGAGAGATGCGGGGGGGGGGGGGTTGAATACGTGACACGCAGGTATCTGTTTATCATTCCGCTCATGGAAGAGGGGCACGTGTGTCACCATGTGCACGTGTGCGTGAACCTGTGTACGACGAGACAGCAGCAGGAAGAGGGAAAGTCCCCCTGCTCTCACGAGCAGCGCACGCTTCTCTTTGTCTCCCGTCTCCTCTCTCCTACCCACGCTGCTTTTAGCCTTAGCCTCTAGTGCTATGTACCGTCTCCGTGGGGGGCCTGCGACTAAAGGCCCAGATCACAGCTGCTGTATCACCTCAGTGCACCTCCATCACCTCTGGGTCAGAGGTGGAACAGGCTGTGATAGGCCTGCTGTTCCACAGCGGTTCCCCCACTCTCCGACAAGCCCGAAGACACCCGGCGTGGCTGAAGGTCGGCGTCGGGCGCCGGGCCCTTTACCGCGGCAGGCGGTGTGCGTATCCCCCATCTCGTCGTCTAGGTAACATACACGAGGCTTAATGACACGGTCACATGGCCACATGTGCGAGGCCACATGTGTGAACGGGTCTTTCTCTGGTGCAGGGAGGCTAATGAAAGCTTCAGGCATTCATCCCTTAATGCCAGCGCTCTGGGTCCACGGATGGTCATGTGGTCCGGGGATCTGGCCGCAGCCCAGCCGGGTCCTGGGTTTTATCCCAGCTGATTGTGTGCCGCGTTAGCTGCCATGCCCTTGACAGAGCTATTTAGCCTCCACGTCCCTGAAACTAGCAATGGTAAGTCATTTAGGGCACAGAAGCATCCTGTAAGTGACTGACTGAGGGATAATAGCAGCCTCCTTTCAACATGTTCCACCCAAATGTGCTAAACGTGCTCTCTGAATGATCAGTATTAATTAAGCAATCGCACCATGTCATTCTCCCCGACAGGAGCAGAGTGCAGTCTTTAATGCACATACAGTCAGTCTCTGTTTGATAACAGAGTCCATCTTCGAATTTAGAGAAGTTTTAGCAGCCCAAGGCTGCCCTGGTGTGTATGTGTATACTGTCCTAGCCTTTGTGTGTATGTGTGTGTGTATGTATGCTTGCATGTGTGTATGAGTGTGTGTGTGTGTGTGTGTGTGTGTATAATGATTGGGGTTGGACAGGTCCTGCAGAGAAGGAAGTGGGAAAAAAGAGCTCCTGCTTTAACACTCACCATGCTGGATATGGCATTATGTAATCTTGTCTTATCAGGGCTGATTGCCTACCTAGGCAGAGACACTCCCACACACACGGCCTCCCCCCCACACACACACACACACACACACACACAAAGAGAAACCCGACCGAGCAGTCTCTGAATATGTGCCTTCATTAGTTGGGCTAAATATCCCTGCTTTCTGCAATCTCCATCATTTCTGGCCTTCGGGCGCTTGGGTAATTACCTGGTCTCATTTCCCCTCCCTCTGGCCGGTGGGGAAGTGTCCTGCGCTGCATTCGTTTGCATGAAATATTTATCAGAGTAGTGCACATTTTGCTGTGCTGTCAGCTCCTCGCCAGCGTTGATGGACAGCTGTCGGGCGTTAATGTTTTCGGTACGAACTGCACCAGCCACTAACTGAGAGTGAGCGTCGGAGCTAAGCTGGTGAAAGAGTCGTGCTCGGCTCACGGAGTGAATTTTTTTTGCCTCGCGTTGACAGCGTTTTGAACAGCATAATACAGCGCATGCTCGTGTCTGGCTGTGATAAAAGGTGGTGGCAGGGGGTTCTTGGTGGTCAGCCGTACTGACACTATTGTGCGGATGTTTACGCAGTCTTTGGATACGAGGGAGCTGGATGTCCGTGTGGCAGTCCATTTTCCCATTAGACCCGTGGTGAAACACCCCACAGGCGACTGCGTGAACATTTACCACACGGACAGATAAGTGAATGCATGAAGCCACTGTGTGAAATAACAAGATGCCCTCCTATACAACCCTGCATTTACAGGCCCTCATAAGACCCATAAAGTGTAACTCCACCCAGTAGCCAGCGGACCCCTCTGTGAAGGCCTCTCTACCTGCTGCTCTGTGAAGGCCTCTACCTGCTGCTCTCCTCATAAGACAGACACTCTTCCATGCCATGGAGAAAGATGCGGCTTTTATTAGGGTGACTCATCGTCCCAAACATCACAGGCAGCAGGGATGGGACTCCTCTCTGAGCCTGTCAGACCCCGGCTGGACGAGGAGAGGGATACAGCACCGGGCACTAGTCCAGACCCGCTCAGAGGAACGGCCTGCCTGACTCTCCCACTCACCCTTCAGAAACCTGCCCCAGGTTCTTATGTTTGGGTGCTCTTTAGAGAAATCCCCAGGGGTGGCAAGGAAGACTGTTTATGGTGGATGAAACCCGTAATGTGATTTCCCAGTGAGCGCCAACAAGCGGGTTGTGCAATCTGTCCGGTTGAAGACACATTGTAAAAACTTCACATTTCCAACTCTACATCTCCGAGCTCCGTCAGCATCACAGTTTTGTGGGAGGGGGGGTGCGGGTTAATGATGGTGCTCGTGGCAACACTCACTTTCATGTCTAATGAAGCTCCACTGTCTGGCCTCTGGACTCCTCAGAGCAGAGCAGTAAATTAGAGGCACTTTACTTTGTTCAGATCATATAAAGTCTCAACCGGCACATGTCTACAGGCAGCCATGACTAGCAGAATAAGTCCCAGTAAAGGGTCCCAGTGACACAGTGAATCCCGTCTTGTCCTCTGACCCACTGTCCTGCATATTTTACAACAACGATATTGTTACAAATGCAAATTGGCAAATTTTGACATAGGGTTCATCCTACTAAAGAACTGAGCTTAAAATAGAAAAACAAAATGTAAGAAAAAGAACTATTTTAAATTACTATTAAAATACTCTTACAAGTCTAGTAAATCTTCCTTTAATGAACCCAATTTACATTTATACTGTAGCTTCAATTTCAGCATCAACTGTTGTATGGAAAACACCCTTGTGGGTAAAGATGGCGTTCTATCTCTCCACCGTGTTCAGTCATTCGTTCATAATGCTCAGTGATGGGGTTACACGAGCCACCCCTCCTGGCCCACAGTGGCCCAGCCTGGGTTACCTCTTTGCATTATTTGCTTTTGTCTTGGATATCTCTCATCTGGTTACCGTATTCCCATACTAAAAGCCTCGCGCAATCCGGGATGCACCCGGCCGTGGACAACATTTGCATGGAGCTTGAGAATCTTTCCAGTACTACACAGATAGCAGTCTGAGAGGCAGCACACGAGGATCCACTATTTTGATATCAGTTAGAGAATCATGCCCAAGTAAGATGCCAACAGTTACACACATTACGCGCTTGTCTACTGTTTTCTGCAGAAAATGTGAAGGCGACAGATTGGCCTGTGTGCTCCAGTAGCCTTGTGATACATTACATATCCCATATAGAGGTGACAGACAGGACTCGTCTTCTTGGCTCCACCAGCCCAGGGTGCAGCACAGCCTGGAATCTCATCAGCACTCCTCCACCCACGGCATCACAACGCTGCTGGAGGAGTCTGGGCCAGAGGCTTAAGCAATACGATTGGCTCCCGGGCCCCCGTCACTCCTCGAATGTTGCTCCTCCTCCAGACTGCCACGCAGCTGCGCTATGGGGCTCAAACTCCTCCTCTCCTGCCTTGCCACGGCACTCCTCAAATTGAAAAGACATTTACAGATAAATGCCTCTGCTGCTCTGACAATTTGTACCCCTGTAGTTCAAAAACACCACCTTGTTTATTTTGAGAAAGGAATTAAATGAGAGAAACCAGAATGAAACAAAGCTGAGAGAAGACTGGGAGATGAATAAGGCCCACTGCTCGGCGTCGAAGTTACGAAAGATTGGTTCTTCAGATATTCCTCATTATTGTAATTACAGACGCTATTTTATGATGCAAATTTAGTCTTCATTACAGATTAAGGGGGGATTGGTTGAGGCTTGTGGAAATGAACCGTACTCCAGCAGAAGAAAACAGTTTCTATAATCTCTCGCACTGGGTGTTTCCAGGCTGTCTTAAATCCTATTGGCTTCTGTCTCTTTCTACCTCTTTCTGTGTGTGTGTGTATATATATATATATATATATATATATATATATATATATATATATATATATATATATATATATATATATATATATATATGAATATATCTATCTGTATATATATATACATATTCACACTCACCCACACATAGCACATACGCATGTTTATGTTCATGTAAGATTTTGTAAGACTGCATTTATTATTGCAGACATCATTGCATCATTACATCCTCCTTCCTGCTCTCTGTGTTTCTCCACTCGGACCTCTGTACCATAGTGAATCGCACAGCGATGAGAAATACAGCATTTATCACAGGGACATGTCATATGTCATATGCATAACATAGATAAGAAGCAGCCATTTTTATCCACCCATTTCCCCCACCTCCATGCACCCACCTCCCATCCCCCACAATGCCTCGCTGCGCCCCCTGGCAGCGGCAGCCGGCACCCCCCCAAATCCCCCTCCCTCTCCCCCTGCATCGCTGAGAGCGCCTCCAGACCCCCCAGGCCTGCCTAACTACAGGCTGGACCTTGCCACAAATCAGATCGCTTTTGTTTTTCATACTTTAACCTGGCAGTCATGGCAATTACAGGCAGGTAGCGGTGTTGTCAAACACGCTGGCAGGTTCGCAACACAGTCGACAATGGAGGAGTCCCCACAGCGCCCTCCACTGTAATTTAACTAGCAAGCGTTGCCACGGGTTTCATTGACAAAATATCTCAAACCATGTGTGTGCATTCCTTGCCATGGGTTGCCAGTCGTTTGTTTATGCCACCAGTTTCTTGTGATTGTTGTTCCACCAAATAAGTGGAGTGCTATTTGGTGTATACGTGTAGAGCATGTGTTGTGCTTTTGAACTGGAAGGGATATCCTGTTTCCTGACATGAGCAGAGGGCTAAGAGTGGCATGTCGAAGGATGTAGGTGCAGATCGAGTTTCTCGTAGGAACTGTATCCAGATTAGAGGACACCTAGTGACAGTGTGCTCTCCTGTATCTGCTGAAGAGTAATAAGCATCTAACATCTCAGTTTGTTTACATCTAGCCTCATGACATATGAAGCAGACGTCATCTCAAAAGCATGCTTATAAATAATGTATAACGGAGAGCAGAACAGAATAAGCACTGGTTTTAACCTAGAAAGGCACAATGTCAGGATAAACAAATAGTTCAGCTGTATCTCTCCTTTTCCATCAAAACATGAGCAGCTATTTCCTATTACACATTTTTTTTCTGTTATTGATGCATTTAGGAAAACATCATATGATTCCATTCTGTATCACTTAAATACAGATGCACATAAACAGACACCATAATGCACTCTGTTACCATATCCACCTGTGATAGGTCATGGCACTGCAATGCCACAGTGATGTCATGTTGGCTTGTATGGAGCAGGGAGACTTGCGAACCCCTGAAGCTTAATAGAATGTGCAGTAAATGAGATGTTTGGCATGAGTGGCCTATTTGAGTTCAGTTCAGTGTGAAGGCGTTGTTGGTGAATTGTTTCATTGAAGTCTTAACTAAAAATAACTGCGGTAATGACTTTATAGCAGTGATTACCTGGTCAACTGAGTTTTGGCCTATGTTAGGGTCTTTATCCTTGCTAACCTGTGAAGGTAGCTTAGCTTTAATCCCTGTGATGGGATTTACAGCCCTGGACATGCCTTGCTTCTTTCCAGAGCTCCTGCCACCTCTCATTCTCTCTCTCTCATCCCCACTCTCCCTCTCCCTCACTGTTGTATAATCTGTTTATCTTTAGCGTGTGCAAACAAGGGGAGCAGCATGTTTTTTAGGGCCAGTTGGGAGGCTCACAGAGCATTGCTATGCACTGCAGGCTGTTGATAGAAGTTACAGCTGCTGTGAGACCAGAGTTGCTGATTCTCTCTACAGAGTGAAGACTGGGCTTGGGCAGGGAGTCTGATCCTGGGTCAGTGCAAACGAGTAAGAATACAATGGCACAGAGCCAGCCATGCTTTCACATATAATGTGCGACAAGGATTTCTGGCAATGTCTGTGCATGTCGTGAGCCTAAATATAGAGCAGCAACTGATGTTACAAACCGCTACCACTGAGACTGAAGTTACCAGTTTTACACCTCTGCAAGTGGTTCACAAATCCTGTGGTCAGCCTGTCCAGACTTAATAGCAGCAGTATTTAAGCCGTTTTTGTGTGCATTCAGTGTGCCTTCACTACTGATCTGAAGCCTGTGCATGCACTGACCTGACCTGAATCTGTAATTTTCCATTGCTAATCAATGCAGAGGCCGTTTGGCATAGCCCACTCTTTGGCATACCCTCACTATTGCCCTGGCTCCGAGGTCTGTGTGATTTACACAGCTATCAGATTAAGCTGCTACAGGATCCATTATCAGACCTCTCGATTACAGGACAGATACATTCATTTCCATTGCCCCCATCCAAGAACACTAGCCAGCTTCTTAAATAGTGAGTTGGCCTGTCTGAGCTATTACATAACGATGCACTGTAAGTGTGTGGTAGTGTTTAAACATTTTCTGTGTGTGTGTGTGTGTGTGTGTGTGTGAGAGAGAGAGAGAGAGAGAGAGAGAGAGAGAGAGAGAGAGAGAGAGAGAGAGAGAGAGAATGACAGTCTTACCGCCTGCTGGTCCCAGTGGCTGATTTAGGGAAATGGCTGGAGAATGTGGATATGAAGCCTGTGGGTTTGTATTGCTAGACACTTTGAGTTACTTCATAAGATCTCATTTAATAACACAAGACTCTACTGGATCATTTTTCTTTATTTTGTCCCTCAAAATAAATTATGTGGACTGTAATTTTAAAACTGAACAAATCTATTTTAGAATTTTTCTATCAGGTATTGGTTTTAAGTGAAAGATCAATTAGATTTTGCAATAAGTATATATTATTTATTCATAATTAAGGCAGTTATTACACTTAAACATGCATACATTTAAAATGTGAACTTCTTATGTCTGTACTTATTAGTGGGTGCTCCTACAAAATCTTTATTAACCAGTGTTAATCAAAATAGAACCAGTGTTAATCAAAATAGAACCAGTGTTAATCAAAATAGAACCAGTGTTAATCAAAATAGAATTTAGGCATAGAAACCAGACAATATCCAAAACATTGTGCCTCTTCAGATTAATTGCAATAAAACTGTAACAGATCAGCGTTCCAAACAGAATGCCACGGAGAGCTGGTACACACACGTTTTATTTAACACACTTTAAGCTACGTTGGTAGCGGTTTTACATGCAGCGCTTTCACACTCTCTACATGAAACAAAGACGCGCACAAGACACTGCGTAAATGCACATTAAATAGACTAACAACACTATCCCCTAGCGATGACGAGACGAGCCACAGGTGAGACTAATGAACACACCCACACCGACACACACCCACGGAACTACACATATGGACATAGACGACATAAACACACGCCCAAAGGGAGGAGTCTGGGAGCGTCACCGTGACAAAAACGAGCTGATTTGCTCATTGCTCGGGATTGTTGTCTAAGTCAAGGTAGCAAGGGATGTAAGGTCCTAAGTTTTTACTTTTTGTGATATTTACATTGCAACTGGGTGGTAGATTAGCTAATTAGCTAATTTGTGTTTAACAAAAAACAACAAAATCAACTCAGGAACAAACCCCAATCTTGTTGTCATTATTAGTTGCTTGCAAGAATGGCCCTGTGTGAAGCATGCTTTAACGGGCACCATGATTCAGGTCAGCAGCTGCATGTGTTCTTCTGTTGTTTGAATCCTGGTTAGTTTATGTGGCCAGCTAGCCATAGTTGTTCTGTCAGAATATCTTTGATGTCATCGACTACAACAGTTCAATAAAATGATTAGGTGTCTAAGCACTGTATGTGTTTTGTTTTGTTTCTGTTTCTTCTGATTCCTAAAGCTAATCCTCTAAAGCTAATCAGACCAGGCCATAAATCATAGAGAAATGAGACTTGGTCATTAAGCAGACTACACGGACAAGCGAGTGGAACCCACTCAGCCTGAAAGGGGTGTGACGTGTGGTGTAAGTCATAGCCTGAGAATTCCAATAGGCCCCGCCTATTCATTTCAGCCATGGTATTTTTGTACTCATTTGCATAAAATACAAAACCTACTTTTGCAATGGTTTTTGCCCAGTCTGCATGAAATTGGTGTCAAAAGGTTCACAAAAGTCTGAACCTCAGTAATTATCAAAGACGTTTTTAGATTTGTTATATGCCAATCATCAGTTCAAAGGCAGAACTTCATTTATTTAAACAGCTTAATCTCAACAATGCTTTCATCAGTCTTCATGAAGTTTGACTGGTGGTTGCGCAGATGATTTTGTATTCACTTGCCAAAACTGTCCATCTTTCAGTAATGGATGGATAGCATGCAGAACACTCTATCTCATCAACCATTGGCCCTGTCAAATGAAAACATCGCATTTGATATGTGACGTGTTCTATCAGGTTAGTTGATGACATCTACTAAAACTACTAAAAGATTACTGCAATTATAGAAATGAGTTGTCATCAGGTTTTTGACAGGAGTGGTATGTACAGAATGAGACTGTACAAGCCTTCAAAATATTGTAACATTTGGTCAAAGGTGGTGACGTTGCTGAGGTCACTAAGAAAAAAACATCTCTTAAATGGTTTATCTTATGTGTTTGGGTTCAAGTCATGCTCTACAGAGAGTTTGACTACTTTACCATTACAAGTGTTGACGTAAACCTTATCGTCTTCTCTGCCGTGGCTGATTATTTGCAGCACACACTTTTAGTACTAGTCATAGGATTGTCATACAGTCACATCAAAACTGGCCTTCAAATAATCTTATTTAGTCTGAAACGAAATAATTCTCAAAACAATTTGGGCTTTTTGCTACTGTAAGACTGCAGCACCCTGGTCACCTAAGGAGTAACATGACAGTCTGACTCACATGGCTGAATCTGTACCAGAGTTTGTCTGATTATTTTCAGTGGTTCTGTCCAACAGAACAGTCTGAGGACACGTGCTAGTTTGGCATTCAGCCTTTAATTCTAAAGGCAACTGGACATTAACAAAAACGTTTTTGGTGATTTGGGCATTGTCATTCGGGCAATGATTACATTTCAGTCAATACCTCAAAAATGCTTGAACATACCATCCCCACATCAGTTGTTCCAGTCCCTGTCCTTGGACACCAACAGAATGCATGTCCTTAACCGAAATATGTGTCTACCAAAAACTTTATTTACTGCTATCTAAAATATTGCACAGTTATATTAAATAGCAAAATGTTCTTAATATCCAAGACCATCATTAAAAACTCAGATTAACAGGTTGAACAGTGGACTGACACCATCCACGTCTGCCCCCTTCATTTCCAGACAGCACACGCTAGCGGAGCAGCAGCAAAGCAAGTCATTGATTGGCCGCTCTTAACAGTGAGGCAGTGCAGTTCATCATGGAGGTTGATTTTCTAAAGATTAATTGAAACACGTGTTGTAAGAAGCCAAAGGAGGCAGTAAGGCCTGCGCAGTGTGGAGCTCCGCAGGATCGTGGCGCCTCCACTCACCTTTGGGGCAGAGCTTCGTAAGGGTGCTCTGTCCTGTCAGTCCACATGCGACAATGTTTAAAAATGTATCAGGAGGAACGCTGATGAACGTAGCAGGGTAAAAGTCTTTTTTTTTTTTTTTGAAAATGGATATAATATGCACATTTTAAAAACAACTCTTAAAAGAACAATTTGTTCATTTAGCAAAGTCCATAGAACACATTATCCCTTCTAATTAACAGGCAAGTGAAAGAAATAGGCTATTCTTTCAAATGATTTTTGAGATTTTTGAAGCGTATTTGTGACATTGTAATTATGGGGGAGGGACTGTCAAAACAGAGTTCACATGGCTGGGAAAAGACTCCATTTCTAACCAACCATTCAACTCATTCTTTGGTTTTGATAAGGAAAAAAGACCTGTCAATCAGCCCGACTAATGGAATGTGCGTCTTCTAATTCGCTCAGAGTGAACGGCGAATTGAAAAAGCCCATGCAACCTTTTTAACACACACATGCACACACATACACTTACACACACACACACACACACACACACACACACACTTACACACACACACACCAGTGCTGACAGTCAAGCTCTGTGATTTGACAGCTGGAGAAGTTAAAAATACCCAGGCTCGCAGTAAATTAGACATATCATTTGGCCTCTAAAGTGAGAGATGAATGTATGTGTGAACGTGGCTGGCAAGCTGTAACGCGAGGCCAATACATCAGGCCCGCTGCGTCTGTCTGCTTTCTCTTTTAGCTCAACTAAATAGTAAACAGACAATGCAGTTTGTTATGGAGCGCTTCAAATGCTCTCCAGAATATCTCTGTAGCGCTCTCCAAACCTGCCCCAGCCCCTCCGCCGTCTCTGTAGTGCTCCCCGAACCTGCCTCAGTCTATTAATCATAGCTTAGCTACGTGCAGTGTTAGTGTTATCCCTCAGAACCAGGCATTGGTGTTACATTTCTATTGAGCAATAAATCTGACATCATGGCCCATATGTGTAGAGGACTTTTGGAAGATACTCTTACCACAGCTCGGTGGCATAGCGCGAAAGATTCCGGGACCCTACCACAAGAGGCAGAGTGGAGAAGCTTTTTTGTATTTGTGTCGTGTTGATTTACAGTCCCATCCTGTCCACCCCCCACCCCCCACCCCCTAGCTGGAAGGCCGTGTGCGTTGCATGCCCTGCGTAGCCCTGCTCTAGCATCATAGCTGCAGTATCTCTCTTCTTGCGGACACGAGCATGGCAGCTTTGTGAGTCTTTATCAGCAATGTCACAGACAGTTGTTCTGCATGACACTGAGCAGGATAGCTCCCAGCGCTCGCTGGGTTTCAGTAACCAATCAGTGTTGTGATGGAGGTGCCAGGGAGAGCTTCTCTGTTACTGTAAGATAAGTAGGGAGATGTTAATCTGAAGACCCGACTGCCACCGCGGTGTCCGCTTACCTTTAAATACCCCACAGTGTCATTGTTTATTCAGCAGGGGCTAATCACTACCTGGTGGGCCAAGAGGGAGATAAAGCCCTATAGTCTATGTGTCAACCTTTGTGGTAAAAAAAAAAAAAAATACAGGTCATGTGAAAATGTGTTTTCATCTAACTATAGAATAATACTTGAGTAGAACGGAATCTTATTTTATTCCGTTGATCGTTCTCAGCATTATTGATTGCAGTGTGAGTGACACTGTGTGGGTGTCTTTTTTTTCCATCCTCATTACTTTAATACAGTCGCTCTCTGGCCTTTCCTATTAGTAATTTTGGACATTCTACGCAGTTCAGCAATAATTGCTCCCAGTTGCAAAATGGCCAATTACACAGACTTTAGTGGCTGGTAAATGACAGCTAAGCCCAGGCGGTGGCCTTTAAGTGGATGTGCGAGACGTCGCTGGGGGGGACGGGGAGGGCGTGTGCGCCGCGGCCCGTAGCTGCTCTCTCTGTCTCTCTCTCTCTCTAGCACACTGAGACACTGCCACATATGTTACTTTCTCATTAGCACCAATTAAGGCTCAGTGCTGGCTCCCTGTGCATGCTGGGAGACTCTCCTCCGTGTGTGGGAAGGGGCTGGCTCCTGCGCTCTCTTCCACCCTCCCCGCCTTTTTCTTTTTGTTTAATCAGCCGCCTGTTACGCAACGCATTTTCTCCACTCGGCAAAAAGCGGCGACCGCGGCTTCCAGGACGTTCTAAACATCAGCACGAGCGGTCCATTAAGGCAGTCACCGGATGGACGGACCGTTAAAGCAGACACGTGGGGGGGAGCGCATCGATTGTTTAATTAACTTTCAATTACCGGTGGGGAAATGAACGGCATAGAGCTGGAGAGGCTGCCATTCTCTCCAGCATGTTGGATTTCACCACCCTGGAGCAATCGCCTCTTACAGCACGTATCTTAAGTCACCAAAAAAATAAAATCTTTCGGGGGGGGGGGGGGGGGGGGGGAGGAGTTGGAGGGGTGTGCGTGCTATTCCACTTTATGTGCACAGCAAGGCTCTTGGCTCAGCGTCGAAATTTTTTGGAATGCACTGTTCACTATATTTAGATTGCACCGGAGCGGATTAGGACGTCTCTCCTGCAGACCTGCGGGATTCTGGCCGACACAAAGAGCGAAGAGTGCTGTTTGCGTCCATGCTATACAAATAACTGCAGATTTCCAAATCGACTGTAATTTCAAGCTCTCGGATATATGGGAAAAATGTGTGCTTTGATGTACAAATCCACGATTCAGCAGGGAACAGACCCCCAAAGGTTAGCAGATGCTAATTACAGGAGATTGTTTCTACATATCTAACGAGGAAAAGGAGAGCCTTAATAAACAAGGGGATTCGTAAAAGGCAGAGGATTAGCTGATATGATAAGAACAATGTCTTTTAATTGTCTTGGAAAGATATCTTGTGAAGGTCTTAGCTGTAGAACATGTATAAAAATGGAGAGTGAAGTGCTTAGGGCCTGGAGCTGTGCTCGCTCTACTGATGAAGGTATATGAAAGAGCAGTGGGATGAAAGGGACATGGCAGACCAGAGAGAGCTAGAGTCGACTGCTAATTAGTGGGGCCTAATTCCTGTGGCCCCGAGTCTGACATGTTCTCTTTAACATTCAATTCACAGGATCTTTTTCACTTTTAACTTAATTGTTTTATTTTCCCAACTACTGGCAAAAATGATGGAATATAAAGAGAAGAATTACAAAAAGAACGCAATACGGTACACACTCTTCACCTGCACGGAGACCTCTGGCCGTTTGGGTCTGATTAATGTCCGGGTCTGCTTCTTTGGACAGTGGAGGCAGAGTTAGCTGCTCCTGTGTGTAAGCACCACAGGTGCTCCAGCATCGCCCAGGCCACAAGTGTGCACATCCTCCACTCCTCCTGCATCTCCCCCTCCCCCCGTCCATCTATTCCAGTCAGATTTGGTGCCAAACTGGTCCTGCTTCACATGAGTCTAAATCAAACATGTCTGGGGTGTGCGCACGGTCGCGCTGCCGCAGGAAATGCCGTTTCATCCCCTAATGAATGTGCCCGGAGGGGAGCCGCCCACAGGGGGTGGGGGGGGGGTGTGGCTTGAGAAAGGGCTACATTTCAACCCTTATTAATCAGAGGGGTTTGCCTGCTCTTGCACTGAAGAGGGCCCTCCTAGAACTGGGTAGTGTCCCCATGTCCTGGGCTCCAGGGATGGGGTCCACTCCTTGTTTTCTCTGTGTTTTCAGCATGAGTAGAGATGGCGTGTCAGGGTCCAGCTGCTCAGACACACTCTCCTGAGTAAGTGCAGGATAGCTGTCATAACGTTATGCCTAACCATCAGCTGTGCTGTTGTCTTCCTGTGTATCAGCAACACATTGGCTATGGTTGGTGGAAAGATCTATGTGGGACTATGTGGGAATGTGTTTTATAATAATACACCCACTTTAAATAAGCAACATATTAATCTTTGGAAAGTGTATGTCTATTTATATTTGATAATATAAGCAATGAGTCAATTTGAGCCTCATTGAATGACACAGTTTGATGAAATAGCAGGTCTTCTAGCATGAAATGTGCTGAAGGAAACAGCATGTTGAGAGATCTACACCATGAGATATCTACACCATGAGAGATCTACACCATGAGACATCTACACCATGAGAGATCTACACCATGAGACATCTACACCATGAGAGATCTACACCATGAGAGATCTACACCATGAGACATCTACATTATGAGATATCTACACCATGAGACATTTACACCATGATATATCTACGCCATGAGAGATCTACACTGTGAGAGATCTTCGCCGTGAGTCATCCTGAGCGTGTGATACTCTTTAATGACCACAGGGCAGGTGTGCAGACATCTTGTGTGTTGAGGCCATGAGAGATGAGGTGATGCTCAGCACCGCAGTGCTGGCCACGTGAGGGCTGTGAAGAGCACCTGCAGAGCTGATTCCTGATGTTTACCACCAGGCAGCTGACGTTCACCCCCCAAACCCACAGCTGTATTACTTCACGGGCGTATGGGGTGTTTATGTAATCAGTCATTTCAACGCTTCTGTTCTCAGGCTGGGATTAGAGTGCAGTGTCCTGTCCACCATCTCAGCAGTAAGGTTGCCCCAAGCAGTCACAATAGCCCCCACAAACACAATAAACCACAGACATGTACAAAGTGCCCATGATACGGAACACACACACGAGCAGACCACACACACACATGAGCAGACCCACATACACACATGAGCAGACCCCACACACACATGAGCAGACCCACACATACACACGAGCAGACCCACATACACACATGAGCAGACCCACACACACACACGAGCAGACCCACACACACATGAGCAGACCCACACACACACACGAGCAGACCCACACACACACACACACACAGACCCACACACACACATGAGCAGACCCACACACACACATGAGCAGACCCACACACACACACGAGCAGACCCACACACACACACACGAGCAGACCCACACACACACATGAGCAGACCCACACACACACAAGAGCAGACCCACACACACACACAGCAGACCACACACACACATGAGCAGACCCACACACACACAAGAGCAGACCCACACGTACACACGAACAGACCCACACATACACACGAGCAGACCCACACATACACACGAACAGACCCACACACACACACGAGCAGACCCACACACACACACGAGCAGAACCACACACACACGAGCAGACCCACACACACACACGAGCAGACCACACACATGAGCAGACCCACACATACACACGAGCAGACCCACACACACACACACGAGCAGACACACACACGAGCAGACCCACACACACACATGAGCAGAACCACACACACACGAGCAGACCCACACACACACACGAGCAGACCACACACACATGAGCAGACCCACACACACACACACGAGCAGACCCACACACACACATGCGCTGTTTGGTGTGCACGGCCAGCTCTGCACCCGGCTGGGTAATAGACCCGCGCTCAATGGAAGCAGGCCAGGCTTTTCCAGACTCTGCAGCCGCCCGTGGAGGAGGGACGAGAGTGCAGTACACAGTGCCAGAGAGAGAGAGAGAGATGGAGATGAAGAGAGAGAGATGGAGAGCGAGAGAGAGAGAGATGGAGATGAAGAGAGAGAGAGATGGAGAGGGAGAGAGAGAGACTTCCCATTCTGCACTTCCCATTCTGCGCTATCAGGAAAGTGCTTTGTGCACAGTCGGCTGGATCTAGACAGGAGGGGGCAGCTACATCGCAGGGTGTTTCTTTTTATCTAAGATTAGCATTTCTTTTTTTGGTCAAACCATAAATTGCTGCCTTTGGTATAAGCTGTTAGAGAATGTTTTCTGGTGCATATCTGTTGTGAACCATAGAGATGGTTAAAGCACAGGAAGAGTTTGTTTCCTTAGCTGTGAGCGTTCTATCTGAAGAACTTTCACGTAGCCTCCCTCCAAACGCGGTTTGTCATTACAGTTGCTTTGTTTGCTTGAGCGTGGAGTCAGTGCTTCAGGAGCTCTCCATTGCTGAGAGCCTTTCTAGCACTTACAGTAGTTTGTTGGACATGAAAGCACTTCATCCCGCCTTTGGATTCGAGTGTGCAACTTACAACTTCATTCATCTGTGGCTCACTTCCGTGGTGTCTCTCAATGTGTCTCTCTCTTTCTCCACACCTGCCAGAGATGACAGAAATCCATAGGTCAGGATACTGTAACCGCATAAGCAGCGTCATGAGAGGAGACAGGTGCATAGACAGCAAGTGAGATAGAGGGAGAGGGAGAGAGAGAGAGAGAGAGAGAGAGAGAGAGAGAGAGAGAGAGAGAGAGAGAGATAGCAGTCGCCACAGTTGAATGCCTGGGAACGCTACCTTTTGGAGGTCCTGTGACGCAGCTGGTCTGTGGAAAGGTTGGAAGCATCTGGTTACAGCTCTATCAGGGCTATATCAGCCAATGGTTGGCTCAGTGTCCCTCGCTAATGTAACGATCCCGGTTTGTCTCAGTCACACGTCTCTGGAAGCACCTGGCTGATGCCACTGATGTCATTCATCTGGTCTGTCCTTGCCTGCTCTTTTCCTCTGCTGATGAGACCTCAGGAGAGAAGGACAGAGAGTGAGAGAGAGAGAGAGAGAGAGAGAAAGGGGGAGAGAGAGAGGGACAGAGGGGGGAGGGCAGAGAGAGGGATAGAGTAACAGAGACAGGCAGAGAGAGGGGGACAGAGAGAGAGGGGCAGAAACAGAAAGACTGACAAGAGAGGGACAGAGAGAAAGTGTAGTGCCTTTTTTTGTGAATAGAATTACCAAATGTGTTGTCCTTTCCAAACAGTCCACGATGCCTTTACATCTGCACATAACCACCGGCAGCCTGCAAAGGCTCCGTACTGTGGAGATTTACGTACGGTGTTCATGCTCCGCATCAATAATACAGTAAAGTCACCTCGACCTCCGTCTCTCTCTCTCTGCCTCTGACTGTGACTGCTGGCTCGACCTTGGAGTGCAGGACACAGGACGTGTTGTGCAAACTTGTCTGCCAGTTAGCAGGGCGTCACATCCAGGAGAGGCCGGAGGCATTACGGCGGGAGCCAGGCAGACCCCGCTGGGTACGCAGCCCCTCTGCTCCGTCTGCTGTATCCCACAAGGCCTGTGGGCAAAGCCAGCAAAGAAACCCAATGAAAATCAAATGAAAAGCAGCACTGAGGACACTGTGCGTGCAGGGCCTGGGAAGAGAAGAGCCTGAGTCGGGGAAGCTTGGCGGCGAGCAACAGAACGCGTGTGCACGTGAGGGCCGCGTGAGAGCCGCGTGAGAGCCCCGCCCGTGTGCCGCGTGGCTACGTTAAGAGAGGCTGAGTAAGGGAGATGGCCAGGTGTGTACTGCAATTCCCCTGGAAGATGCAGGAAAACAGCGGCCGTCGCCATGTAAACGGAACGGTTTACCCACCAGCCGCATCAGCACTCTTACAAGAGATGCTCAGACACACACATGCCAGATTGTGGTGCTCAGACACTGACACACACACACACACACATGCCAGATTGTGGTGCTCAGACACTGACACACACACACACACACATGCCAGATTGTGGTGCTCAGACACTGACACACACACACACACATGCCAGATTGTGGTGCTCAGACACTGACACACACACACACACACATGCCAGATTGTGGTGCTCAGACACTGACACACACACACACACACATGCCAGTATGTGGTGCTCAGACACTGACACACACACCTACTCACATGTCAGATTGTGGTGCTCAGACACTGACACACACACACACACACATGTGCCAGAATGTGGTGCTCAGATACTAACACACACATACACACACACACACACATTCCAGACCATGGTGCTCAGACACACACACACAAACAAACACACGTGGCACCAAATATCTTTTGCCAGTCAAGAATTGTTTTTGTGATAAATATTCAGAGATAATTCTTGGTCATGGTTTCATATATTTATTAATTAGATTATTGTCTATTGTCTATTTATTTTGACATATTTAATAGAATAATAGTATTATTGATTCAAACTTAAACCTGAATATACATATTCCTTATAACAAATGGAAAATTACAATGTAACCAGTCCAGTGTGCCCTAGACATCATTTGACATGAATCCTTCATCAAAGCGTAATGGTGCCTCCCCAGGCCCAAAGCTACGAGGACACTGTGGTCTGGACCTCTGCAGTTTCACAATTTTGGTTCCCTCTTATCTTTACTTATGGAATTGAATGTGGAGACAGCGATGTTTGGATAATGTTATGGTGCAGTGTAGCTTATTCTGCGTAAAAGTTCGCATCAGAAAGGACCAGGTCAGCAGCATCACAATTGGTTCTCAACTGACCTCAGAACAGTTGGCAGTGGTCATGAATTTATTGGTTACACTTAGTTGCTCAACTAGAACCAGCTTAATGGAATAAAACCTTTTACCTTAAAAAAAAAGACACCGAACTGTAAGAGATGTCAGCTAGTGTAACACCTGTAATATCCGTAAACATAAATGTAAACAGTACATAACGCTGTTCTAAAGTGATGATATTAGTGACAAAATCAAATTTGAAGCTTTCAATGTGTATATTCAGATTTAAAAATATACAAATAAATGCAGGTCATTTGCATAATAAAGCAAAAGAATGATCTAATTATTATCAAGCAGTCTAACCCGAGCCAAAGCTGTTGAGGCAGTAATATCAGGTGGCAGGACAAAAGTGCCGCGTCATGTTCCATGTTCCACATTGGAACGAGTAAGAGTGCTGAATGGTCGTTATGGTCGTTAGGACAACAACGAAGCAGTGAGAACCACAGAGGTGACGTGCAGCATCGGCCCTCCACATGTCTGGGGGTGTGGTGCACTCATGCTGTGCGTGCGGGCAGGTGAGGCGCTGAGCCGTGGGGTGACGTGGGTGCAGCTGCAGGGCCTCTCTGTGCTCTGCCTCCATTAGCTGACACTACTCACACTCACTGCACTGGAAATGCTCACTGCTGTCATTACTCAGAGTGGTGTCCCCTTTGGCTGGGGCAAATCGGGCTGGGGATGAGTGTGTTTGTAGGGGTTGGGGAAAACACACACACACACACACACTGACGTACACACTGAAGCAGGCACACAAGCTTCCACGGAGGGATGTTTTTCAGCTTATCTGTGTTCTCCATGCTCCATGTGTGTACTGGCTGGGTTCTCGTGACCCACCTCTGTTCTTGGTAGTGGTGGCGTGTGTTCTGCTTGTAGTGGTTGGCAGGGGTGCAGTGAGCCTCGCGGTGGTTCCCCTTTCCTGCCTGTATGTCCTTATCGCGTGGTCCTCGCCAGCCTAACAGCACATTAATCATGTCTGTGTGCCACGTGCACCAGATACCAGATCCCCCCCCCCCTTGCCCCCCCTTCCAAGTGCGCACGCTCACGCGGCTATGCACGCACGCACCTCGGGCACCCTGGGATGACGGGCGCTCGTCGTGGGAACGTCCGTCTCTGCGTGCAGAAGGGAGTCCTGCCGAGCGGATCCACTAACGCTGCCGCCTCACTGAAGAGGCTCTCGCACAGCTGCGTTCTAATGCAGCAATTACAGGGCTACAACACGGGGGCTACAACACGGGGGCTACACCACGGGGGCTACAACACGGGGGCTACAACACGGGGGCTACACCACGGGGGCTACAACACGGGGGCTACAACACGGGGACTACAACACGGGAGCTTCACCACGGGGGCTACAACACGGGTGCCGCCCGCTCCTGCAGAATTCCCCGCGCGACCAAACAAGCCGCTTTGTTGTTGTGTAAAGGGTTTCTTGTTGTAATTGTGCCGGCCGGTTTTGAAGCATTATATATATATATATAAATAAAGATCTATATATATGTATTCTTTCTCCTGTTTCTTTGTTATCCAGCATACTGGATTGGCTCCCCGTGGGTCCTGAGAGGACTGACTGCGTGTTTAACTCCAGCCAGGAGAGCTCTCAGTCAGGGCTTAGCGCCGCTGCACCGCGCCGGCTTCAAACGGCTGTGCGCAGGCTGAGAAACGCCTCCGCACTGCTGCTGGCCAGAGCCCAGAGGGAAAGGTGCCGACCCCCTGTAAGAGCGGCCCACCCTCTCCGCCCGCCGCCCTTACGGAGACTATCAGAGGCGACTCTTTGAAACTGGCCTGGGATCAGCCTCAGAGCCTCGGATTGCGAGCGTGCCGCGTGCCAGCCGGGCGGGAAAGCAGCGGCCCCGCCACGTTTCCGTGGTGCCCTGGGCGCTCTGTAGCGGCGGGCTTCGCCAGCCTGGCCGCCCAGGCCCAAAATAGCACCATCTGAACGCACTAGGTCTCCTTTTCTGTGGGCTTGTTAACTTTATCTCCTCAGATTGTAATCTAGCATACAAGTGAAGCACATGTAGCAGAAGTTTGTGGAGCAAATGACAAATTTAGATGCCAGAAATGTTGCTTGAAATATTAAAGCGTTATAGGATTCCTGTAATGACTTCAGCTTGTCATTGGAACATAAATATTTATGCGTGCGTAGGGTTCACACACATTTGACTGATGTTTGTAGGAACAGCACAGGAGAGATGTAGGCACAATGCAAATTTTTTCTCTCTCCCTCTCTCCCCCTCTCTCGCTCTCTCCCTCTCCCCCTCTCTCCCGGGGGCCTCTGGGAGTAGTCTGCAGTGACATGGTGGGAGGGGGCGTGCCCTGTGGCACTGGGGTCCCCAGCTACACTGGAGCTCCTCACCTGTCAGGGATCAGAGTGAGCGCTCGCGAGTGTTGGGGAGGAGTGTTAGGGCAGGGCGCACGCCTGCTCCCCCGCGTGTAGCTCGTCTGTTCAGTAAACCCGTCACCTCTCACCTTTTCCTGCACGGCACGCCCCGGCACCCAAATTAATCTTCCTCCTTGTGCGGCGAAATGAAGACGTGGAGAGAAATGGGCGCGCAGCCGTTGGGGAATAGCCTGGCCGGCTTGGCCGTGTCTCGGCGAGCGTCTCAGCGAGCCAGTCGAGTATACCCAGCCACAGGGAGCGGTGCCTTCCATGGGGCCGTCTCACACTGTGTGGGTGCGCAGCTGAGAAATTAATGGCGTCACATGCAAACAAACACACAGATGCACACGTGAGTTACCCACCGAAAGCAATCCAAGGGCAGGGAGCCAGAACCAGGCAGTTAGATCTGGGAAGCCCAGACAGCACAACCTTTACAGGAACACCTGTGAGTGAGGAGAGGAGTGCTCTTTCTCTCTTCCTCTCTGTTTCTCTTTCTGTGCTTCTCTCTCTCTGTCTCCTGTCTTCTCTCTGTCTGTGTAACTCTCATGAGGCTGTTTTAGTCCACGTGCTTAAAGAGCTTCATACATATTTCACTGCAGATGTTTCGTCTTCCATTTGTCCATATGCAGTGCCTTTTTCTTTTCTTTTTTTTTTGGCTTGTTGACATGGGCCTTTCCTCAGAATCACGCGTTTGTGTGTGTGTGTGTGTGTGATCTCATACAGCTCAAATGAAGTACATGCTGTCAGTGGGGCCTTGCGGTAACAGGACAACAAGCTCCCCAAACAAATGGCACATTTGTGCTGTTCTGCCTGTGTGTGTGTACCACTGCTGCCCTCTGCTCCTGACATTCAAACATGCCTCCTTCTCCGCTCAGAGGGACTAGAGGAGGGAAACGAGCAGCTGGTGCTGAGAGCTGCATTACACCCTAACCCCACATCTCCCACATGCACTACTGCAAGAGGGCAGCACTTCAATGCTTATGCCCCATGCAATGTTTCCATTATCATTATTATTATTATTATTACTACTACTACTACTAATATTAATAATAATAATAAAGTGTGCATAATAATAATAACTGTAACAACAGTATTTATAATAATTGTTGTTGTTGTTGTTTTTATCATTTTACAAGTATTATTGTATTACATGGATATTACATATTTTCGGTCATCTCTAGAATTGTTTAATACAAGAAAAACAACAGGCAGACATGTTTTCCAGTACACATTTGTCAATACACACACTTCTACAATACATACATCTACTTTATTATCAGAACAGAGGGACATGTTTATGATAACAGAAGGCTTGTGGCATGTGATGAAATCATACAGAAGGGAGTTTGGTGAAACGGTCATTTGTCACTTCCTGGCTGGAATGGCCGATGTTAATCTGGCTATAATCCTGCACTGGACACCGTTCCATCGCTGTTGTCCAATCACTTGCATAATCCGCTGCCGTAGGCCGACTGCCTTGCGTCATTTGGTCACTGACAGCTGTCAACACACACACCCACAAATACATGCATACACAAATAGAGAGAGAGAGGGAGTCAGTTGTGGGCCAGGATTTATCCTTTGAACGTATATATGGCAATCTGCTGTGTCGTTATGCTTCTTGTGGTTTAGAATTAGTGAAATGTTTATTTACAAGTTTGCCATCCAAATAGAAAGCCGAGAACAGCCTTGGTATAAAACATCACGTACGAGTCCATATCAGGGGGATCTTGTCTGAGGTCAAATCGCTGTGTGTATGTAACAGCAAGTTTTTTGCCTCTGACACGCGGGCATAATGGGTTACTCTTACGCTAAATGTACCCCATGATGGTTTGTATTCCTGCCCTATTGTGGAACTTGTTTAAGAGCTCGTTAAGACTTCAGCACAGAGGTGGAATGCCCAGGAACACCGACTACAGATTTGTAGGACATAAAATCAAAATAGTCTGATCGGAATCACTGAACTTTCCTGCATGCATTTTCCCGTGTGACAAACAAAAACGCAGATACGCATGTTGGATATGTGCTAGAATTGCTTTAAACAGCAGATCATAACTAAAGTCGTTTAACACCGAGACGGAACGGCGCGTGGTGAAACTAGACATCGGCCCTCCCTCCATTAGCGAGGAGAGGTCTCTGAATATTTTACACGGCGTCTATATACTGTGTCAACATCCCACTTTTGCCTCAATTCCAAATGACGCTCTTCAGGTACAAATGAGTCACGAGCGCATTAAAGGGGCTGCGCTCGAGCTTTGGGCTCCGGAGAACAGGCGCTTTTGTAATGCTGATGTCAGCACTAATGCGCTGAAGGAACAGCGCGGCTGTGACAGGCTAGCGCCGAGCCGTTAGCACGCGATACGCTGTAATGATCTTTGTCTTCCTTTTTGATGAAGTGTCTCTCTTCTTTTTTTTTTTCGAACCGACTTTCCACTATCTTCATTTGTTCTTTTTAGTCCAGGAAGTCTGGGCTGACTGGAGTAAAAATGTTCTGCTCATAATTGCCATGTTTCATGCTCATGGCCAGGCGCAGACAACCAATCACGACGACGCTCTCCATGGCTGGTGACATTACGCTATGAAATATGGCTTCCATGGGAATTTATGTGCATGAACAATGCGTTGAACCAATTACAATGGCCTTTTGGTGCACGAGTGACAATTGTGTTTGATGGCAGCAGCACTGCAACGTCTCGATCGAGCCACTGGAGAGAATCTTCTCCCAATGGGCTTGATCTGAGGTCTGCACGGGGCAGGGGAAGCGCCGCGTGTGACTGAGACAGCCAGACGGAGGGAGGAGGAAGGGTGAAAAAGGATGAGAGAGGGAACGAGGCGGGCAGGGCCAGAGGGAGAAAGAGAGTGGAGTGACGCATCGCTCGATCCTCAAGGCTCTGTCTCCCTGTCGCCTCTGACTCAGTGACCTTGAACCAGGCTCCAGAGAGTCACAGCAGCACAGAGCGATCTTAACGAGCTATGTTCAATCAGTCTCCCTCTCTGAACGCCTTCTGTCCAGTCACGCCACACACAGAGGATATGGATGCCATTTCAGGTTTGGTAGTTAGAACTGTGTGTGTGTGTGTTACGCACAGGTGCAAAAAAAAAATCCTTGGTCAATATTAAGGAGATCTGGCAAAGCAGATAAAATATCTTACTGTAACAAATAACTGTCACAGTTGTGGTTTATTTATTTGTGTCTTCTAACCTACAGTCTTATACGCTACAGCAAACACACGTTACTCTTACAGCCGTTGCATGTTCACATACGCATGCAGATTAATTGTCGAGTGGAATTCGAACGCCTTCTGTTCCGTAGGATTCTGTGTGCACGCTGCAGAAGAGCAGTGCTGGGCACCAGTTCCTTTCATTTCATTGAGTGAAACGAATGTCTCCTACCCTAATATGTGCGGAAGAGTCGAAATGGACATATAAATCAGCAGTTTAATATGATCACTGCATGAATGTTGTCTGAGTGCGTTCTGTGTCATTCGACACAGGCATTCGCCACCAATGATGGAACTGCGCTGAAATTGAACGTCCGCTGATGTTGTGTTTGTATGTGTTCACTCATTACGCTGCGCACCTGTCGGCTGTCTAAACGGCAAAGTTAATGGCAAAGGGGAAATATCGCTAATGGTTGAACAAGCAGCACCAGCCAGGACAAACCAGATGCTAATGTATACAGACCAAGAAAGATTATCATTTAGACTTTCATTTAAACAAATCATTTAAATTTCAACGCCTTGTTCCCTACATGAAAAGGAGCAGGCGGTGCAAAGCGCTTGGTGTGATGCACGTGTGGTTCCTGTCGTTGTCTGGGGCTGCACCAAGCCTGCTGGAGCCATCAGCCACCAGCGGGCAGGCCCATCAGTCTAGCACCCTGTTTCCACAACCTCTGGGTTTTATGCCAATAGACATTGACTCTTTCATCCACAGTACTTAATCCACAAGGCTGTCCGTGTGCTAACCTCAGTGTGGAATTTGCTCTAGATATGTTAGGTAGCACTTTAGATATTTTAACTCCATTTGCTTAATCTCTTCTTTCTGCGTGTTCTCTAAAAAAAAAAAAAAAACAGTTTTAGTTTTAGAGTATCAAACATTACTACATTCTGAAATATACTTTCGTTAATTCCGTACTATACTCTGCCTGTTCTTGTAGCCTGTGAGAAGCATGTGAGAATGTAAGTGCACGTTTACTTTGTGCTTTGAGACTAATCTTCCTCTTGCTCCCAGTGGAGAGAGCGGAGGTGATCGGTTTCGGGTTCAGGTCTCATTCTAGACAAAAGCCTTGCCGAATACTGGAGACTCCTGCCTGAGCTCGGCTGGGAACGGGGGGGGGGCTTTGTGACCACTTCATATGGAGGCCCAGGCAGGCGTGTAGGCCCTGAGAGGATGTTTGCTCACACAGCCTCTTACTGTATCCTCCATGCCGGGCACTGTGTCATGCCCACACCAGTGCCTGTAGCCTGGCATGCAGTTCCGGCTGCTTACCCCCCCCCCCCGATGTGGCACGGTCTCTGTCAGCTTGAGTGCCCGCCTCCACAGCACTAAGATGGAGGGCCCTCAGAGCACCGCCCGGGGAGAGACGGAAGCGGAGGAGCTGGCGGAGGCAGCAGTGTGCCACAAAGGCTAGCCCTGCAGTCTTCAGCTCAGAGCCGGGCACCCACAGCCCTGCCTTCCATGCCAGCCGCGCGGAGGTGCTTGCCTGTAGGCCAGCGGAGACATAAAGCCTGGGAGAAGGGGGTGGAGTTGCAGCACTCCGCTGCCACCTGCTGGCGGGAGCCCGCCGGTGCGCCGCCTCTCCAGGACCCGACCACAGCCAGCCTTAATTACTGCATGCCTCAGTTGTTCTAAGTGCATGTCAGAACAAATTATGTAAGTAATGAGGCTGAAAATGCTAAAGGAGTAGCAACACACCGGCACTTTACTGCTTGTGGCGGGAGAACACAAAAACAAACAATGGAGTGGCCTGCCCGCTCGGCGTGCGACCGCCACAGAGACAGCGCGAGAAAGGGGGATAATTACATCTCCCTTAAAATATTCATTACCGAACTGTCTTGTCAGAGAGGCCCTTAGCTGGATGGTCCTATTCTGGAGTAATCTAACTGCACACAGCAGCAATCATAGCTGATTACACACGGTAATGACTTCAGTATGCCACTCCGTACGTAGCACTCTCCAGGCGGTGGAGAGGAAGCCTTCTGTCTGCGCTCGGCCTGTGACGGCCTGACAAAAACGTTGGCAAATATGGGCGGGCCGGATGCCTCTGTGGCCAACCTTTGAGGAACAGTAGGTCAGCAGTTGTGGATGCACTTTGAGAGAGAGAGATGGGGGTGTGGCCTGAGCCTGTGACATTATACACACAACACAACAGGAGCTCCCGGGCTGATGATGGCAGCGCCGCTGTGGAGGCAAAGGTGATGTGTGCAAATGAAACCTGAGCATCTGGATTTCCGAGCTTCCCCAAAGTTTTCTTTGTCTGGAGGATCTGAACCCAGCACGACCGCAGCGCTTTCTGTTCAGATGGAATAAAGCACTCCGACAGTGTTTAAATAAAGCACTCGGGCAGTGTTTACATAAAGCACACGGGCAGTGTTTAAATAAAGCACTCAGGCAGTGTTTAAGCTGCTCTCTTTGCCCTAATCCACCTAAGCACAAAGAACGTGCACTGCCAGGTGTTTGTCCATGACCAGAGGCTCAGAAGTTTCCTTATGATGTCAGCAGTCTCACAGACTGGGACGAATGTTTTGTCTGTGGAGTTCAAATGCTGAAATATACACGATTGGTCATACGTGCCATTCTGTTTCAGTCCAGCATTATTTTCTGTTTCAGTCCAGCATTTTTTGTGATTACGGACAATGGTGACACCTCTGTTGCCTGATGTGGGAGCTTTAAGCGCTCGCACACTTCTGAAGTAGTCATGGAGTCTGCATTTCTGAAAACAGTCCGCTCCTGCAGTGAGGAGGTGCCCCTTGTCAGGCCTCTGCTTTTTTCATTGCCCCCCGAAGGGTCTGGTGGCTTTTATGACGTGGGTATTTTGGAGTTTTTACTTTTTTATGTTGGTTGCCTGACATTGTTATTGTAGCGGTTCGTAGCGAGTTGTGTTCGGAGGTAAGATGGCCTCCTGTGTAAGTGGTGCAGTTTTAGCATTCGCCGTGTGACAGGGAAGAGAGGCGTTTGAAGCTGCGCCCCGTTTCATGTAGCGACACACAGCCGTGGCAGAGGTGTTGTGCTGCAGCCGGTGACAGCTGAGAAAATCCTGACTGTTTCCTCTCTCTCCCTCTTTCTTCTCCGCAGCTCAAATTGAAATTATTCCCTGCAAGATCTGTGGAGACAAATCATCAGGCATCCATTACGGTGTGATAACATGTGAGGGCTGTAAGGTAAGCAACCAAACAAATATCTGTGTGTGTGTGTGTGTGTGTGTGTGTGTGTGTGTGTGTGTGTGACGACGAAAACAGCCCCGCCAAAAAAGAAAGTAAAACAAAACAAAAGGTAGAGACATACACTGGCAAAGTAGAAAAGAAAAAGGCTCACAGAGATCTCAGGTTTGAGGAGCGTATTCGAATATATGCTGGGAGGACTGAGTAACGTTTCAGCGGTGTAAACATCACTGCGTTTATCATCATTAACATGACACAACAGGCTCCAGTCGGTTCATCACTCTGGGCGGCGCTGATTAGGACGAAGTGGCTGCCGGTGCTTCCCAGCGACGCGCTCCCGGGGTCGGCCGACTCTGGCTCTCACTTACAGTCTCCTACACGGACGAGAGCATCAAAAGGCCAGCGCTTTGAGTCACGCCGCATCGTTAGCTGTGATGCCACGCTGGTTTTGACTCAGCTTTCCATCTTTAGTTCTTCTAACTGCAACTGCCCTTTTTGGGGTTTGCTTCACACACGCCATCCCCTCAGCAGAGGGAATTATATGCTCATTGTGTTTGTTGTTCGCCGCCTGTCACTGGGGCTGGTTGTTAGTATTCCACAGGCAGCCGGTGCCGAGCGTAGCAGAACCGTACAAACGCTGGGCTTCGACACTGCTATTTTAGAATTAAAGACAGACTCCCCGCTCAGCATCACCCTTATACACTTCCCAGGTGCCAAAAAAAAAAACCCAAAACAAAACAACAAAAAAAAAAAAAAAACACACACACACAAAAGGAAAATGAACAAGCCTGAAGAATAAACTGCTGAAATGTATCTTTAATGATTGCTAATGACTTTAGGCAGAGAGGCATTTAATGATATGTGCGAGCACACCACTCTGGCCCATAAATCATAGCATTATTAAGGAGTGGTGCTTGTCACCACCAGTCCTAGCCCGCTATCATAATGGCTGCCATTAGAAAGCAACTTGGCAGCTGTCAGCTGTTTTCTTGTAATTAAACAGCCAATGAGCAACTAATTAAGACATATGTGTATCGAGCAGTGGAGTGGGTTATGTTAATGGTGTGCTGGAATCAATTCATTAAGTAAAAGGGATGAGGTATCAACTCGGCTCTCTCTCTGTCTGTCTCTCTCTCTTTCTCTCCCTCCCTGGCTCTCTCAACACCCACTGGTTTTGCTGTGTTATTCAACTCCAATAACTGCGTGCAAACTCGCCATTTTTTACTGACACAGGCATGCAAATAGTGGCAGAGAGTGCAGCACATTAGTTAATCAGCTTTTATAGCGGTAGATGTCCCCAGATAAGAGAGCGATGTCATCCATGGGATCTCGCCTGCTCCAACCATGTGCCCGTGTGTAGGACTTCACTTCCCTTCTGGGTGTCCATGCTTTCAAAGAGACCACTCACGTGTGCAGTTAGTCTGTAAGGAAGAGCATGTATTCATGCATTATCAACTGCTGACCGTCTCCCCTCTCTCTCTCTCTCTCTCTCTCACTCCCTCATTTTCTCTCTCTCTCACTCTCTCATTTTCTCTCTCTCACTCTTTCTCTCACTCCTTCTCACATCTCTCTCACACTTTCCCTACCCCTCTCTCCCCTTCTTTCTCTCCCTCCTTCCATCTCCCTCACTCTCACTCCTTCCCTACGACTCTCTCTCTCTCTCTCTCTCTCTCTCTCTCTCCCTCTCCCACACACACAATCTCCTCTCTCCCCCTCTCTCTTCCCCTTCCACAGGGTTTCTTTCGGAGGAGTCAGCAGAGCAATGCTGCGTACTCGTGCCCACGTCAGAAGAACTGCCTGATCGACCGCACCAGCCGGAACCGCTGCCAGCACTGCAGACTGCAGAAGTGTCTGGCCGTGGGAATGTCCCGGGACGGTGAGTGCGGCCGCCCGTCTGGGCCGGGCACCTGGGTGGGCACCGTGGAAGGCTCCATGGAGGACAGTGGTGCTGCCTAAAGGGTGGGCACGAGAGCAGGCGTCCTGGCACACGCCCGGGCATGGACATGCCCACTATCAGAAAGGGGGGGGGGTCCATGCCAGAGTGCGCTGGAACAAATTATATGATGGAATGTGTGAATGTGTGAATGCGTTTTAAGTAGCCTGGGATGCAGACACAGATATCTTAAAGACTCAGGCTGAATCGGAACATTAAGCACCTCATTTGGAAAAAGGAAGTGATTTGTAATTCTCTTTCCATGTCTGGGCCTTTATGCAGATTATGTCCAGTGTTTACATGTGTTAAAACATGCAAAACAGGTCTATTCTAAAGAGGTTCACAGGCTTGTGACATAGATTAGATGTCTGAATCCTCATATATTCCATATATTTTTATGTATATTGGTGTATTAGTTGGGATATGAATGCAGTGGACTGGCTGTATTAGAGACATACTGTGGTCTGGCTGTATTAGAGACATACAGTGGTCTGGCTGTATTAGAGACATACAGTGGTCTGGCTGTATTAGAGACATACAGTGGTCTGGCTGTATTAGAGACATACAGTGGTCTGGCTGTATTAGAGACATACAGTGGTCTGGCTGTATTAGAGACATACAGTGGTCTGGCTGTATTAGAGACATATTGTGGTCTGGCTGTATTAGAGACATACAGTGGTCTGGCTGTATTAGAGACATACAGTGGACTGGCTGTATTAGAGACATACAGTGGTCTGGCTGTATTAGAGACATACAGTGGTCTGGCTGTATTAGAGACATAGTGGACTGTCTGTATTAGAGACATAGTGGACTGTCTGATTTAGGGACATATCGTGGTATGGCTGCATTAGAGACATAGTGGACTGTCTGCATTAGAGACATACAGTGGTCTGGCTGTATTAGAGACATAGTGGACTTTCTGTATTAGAGACATAGTGGACTGTCTGATTTAGGGACATATCGTGGTATGGCTGCATTAGAGACATAGTGGACTGTCTGCATTAGAGACATACAGTGGTCTGGCTGTATTAGAGACATACAGTGGTCTTTCTGTATTAGAGACATAGTGGACTGTCTGCATTACAGACATACAGTGGGCTGGCTGTATTAATTAGAAAATACTGCTTTTCTTCATGCAAGTGACAATGTCCTGGTCCCAACTTTCCTGAGTTAGGTCTTGTCATGGACTTCAGGGCAGGTTCAACTCTGGGTGTAAAGAGTCTGACAGCAAGTAGCTTTTAGTAAATGACTGCCATTAGGAAAGCTCGTTAAAGGCAATGCAGGTGAGCAGTGTTCAGCGGAGCACAGGTGAGAGAGAGAGAGCGAGACAGAACAAGAGAGAGAGTGCGAGTGTGTGTGTGTACATGAGTTTGTGAGTTTATGAGTGAGTGTGTGTGTGGAAGCCCCCTGTAGTGCCTCTGGCTGGGCTGAGTGACTATGGCCCGTAACAGGAAGCAGTAATCAGGCCAGGCCATCAGAGTCTACTGGGCTGCTCTCTCACACACAACCAGGACAGGCAAGGTGACTTCTGACTTCACTCAGACACAAGCTCACTGGCCCCCATCTGCCTTCCTCCTTCTCTCTCTCTCTCTCTCTCTCTCTCTCACACACACACACACATTACGCCACACCCCTTCATCACGCAGCCAGTCCCTTTCAGTGGGTCCTTTCCCTCTTCCAAAAACAAGATCACATACTCCTCAAGCTCACATACTCCCCAAGATCACATACTCCCCAAGCTCACATACTCCCCAAGATCACATACTCCCCAAGATCACATACTCCCCAAGCTCACATACTCCCCAAGATCACATACTCCAACCCATGCTCACATACTCCTGACCAAACTCACATACTCCCCAAACTCACATACACTACACCATGCTCACACACTGAACCACCACACTCCACACAGCCCAGTAGCTCTGTTCTCTCTGTGCTCATAGGCCAGCACTCTGACCTCAGAGGTAAACTCTCTCTAGTCCTTTAGCCTTTCTCCCCTCTCCCCTCCACTGCCCAGTTACCCGCTACTTAGCAACATCATCCACTCCCATACAAAAACATGAAATGGGATTCATTTCAAATATTCAAATATAGTTTGTTCCTCTGTAACACCTACATTTGAATTTCTTCTGGCAAAGGTTTGTGCCATTCTGAGATCTTGCTTAAGCTAATCACCTTCCTCTTCCTGTAGTTACATGTATGGCCAAACATTATTAAACAAAAGATTGCCCAGATCACATCAGTTTCTTACCGGGATATTCATCGTTGTGCAGGTTCAAGTGTTTTTTTTTTTTTTACATATTATAAATTTTAACACCATATGCAAATGAGGCTTAAATGCATCATATATATAACAAAAACTAAAATATGTAAAATATGCTGACATTTATGAATGAGGAAACGCGTGACCACAACACTATTTCCAGTTAACCTCACATTAAACCTGGCAGCAGGGTTTTTTATGACTTTCAGACAGGAAACAAATTGTGGATGAGTGTGTCGTACTCTGAACCCCACAAGGCTGGGTCTCACCCACACAGTTCACACGCGTCCTTGTTCCGAGTGGAGCAGCATCCTTCCTGCTGGCCTGGTGGGGTGGCTGTGCTCCCCTGCCATGGCAGGCTGCCTGTGGGTGTCCTGCGGGGGGCCCTGTCCTTGTCTTGCTGGCTGTGAGCCGTTCTGGCCGAGCGCGTCGTCCCTCTCCGAGGCTGCAGGTAGGATGCAGTGGGAGGTTAGCGGTGTAAAGTAAAGATGTCAGATCAGGGAAGCATTTCACACCCATTACCTTCCTAATGCGGCGAGGGAGGGCCCGGGTGGGGATGGGGGAGGGGCCCAGGTGGAGGGGGGTGGTGTAGGGCCCAGGCCTGCCGGTCCACCCCCAGGTGGGCAGCGCCAGCGCTTTGGGCTGCCTGCCATAGAGCTACATCCCCAAGGCAGCGCTCACTCTCTCTCTAGCGAACGGCCCAGCTGCGCAAGACACGGCACGTGAGAATGGAGTAATCGGCCCGGCCCATAACCAGGCGCGGGGGCGTCCGTTCTTCACGCGTCTCTCCTAGCCGCTGAGCTAAGGTTGTGCGACTCAGCCTGCCTTCTCTGTGTGTGTGTGTGTGTGTGTGTGTGTCCACAGCGGTGAAGTTCGGCCGCATGTCGAAGAAGCAGCGCGACAGCCTGTACGCCGAGGTGCAGAAGCACCGGCTGCAGCAGCAGCAGAGGGACCACCAGCAGCAGCCGGGCGAGGCAGAGCCGCTCACGCCCACCTACGGCCTCTCCGCCAACGGCCTCACCGAGCTGCACGACGACCTGAGCGGCTACATGGACGGGCACACGCCCGACGGCGCCAAGCCCGACTCGGGCGTCAGCAGCTTCTACCTGGACATCCAGCCGTCGCCCGACCAGTCCGGCCTGGACATCAACGGCATCAAGCCGGAGCCCATCTGCGACTTCACGCCCGGCTCGGGGTTCTTCCCCTACTGCTCGTTCACCAACGGCGAGAGCTCGCCCACCGTCTCCATGGCCGAGCTAGGTGGGCACACAGGCAAGCTCAGGGAGGGATGCTGTGGGGATGTGGGAGGGATGAAGGAGGGATGTGGGAGGGATGCGGGCGAGACGGTGGGGACCAGAAGATGGTTGCTGGGGTGATGCTGTGCTGGGGGTGGGGGATGGGGGAGAACTCAACCGTGGGGCAAATGACACAAAGGTGGCTTAAAATAGCAGGAGGTTGGAGACTCATCTCTGAGACTCATTAAAAGTGCCTCTTTTTTGTAATTAGTTTCCATTAATTAGGGCCAATCAGGATCCAGCAGGGCACATGTCGGGGGAAATCATTTTTTTAGGTCCCCCTTGTGCTCTGGGATTCCTCTGAACAGATGTGTTTTCAACATGATTGAATTTTTATACTTTGTGTTTTTTTCTCCCTTCTGCTCTTTTTTTTATTGAAAGCAAATGTGACCTTTGTTTCCATGGTTGATGTGCTTTCGCTCTGTGTAGCACACACACACACACACACGCGTCAACTTCTTTACTGTGCCATGGGCTTCAAGCTGGAGGGTGTAGAGGAAACTCTCAGCAAGCCTCTAAAATCAAATTTAGGCAAAACAGTAATAACATGCATTCAGAGGTATAGGCTGCCTCTGTGTAGAAGACTGATAAAAGTGATGGATAAACAACCACATTCCATACAACTAAAAGCAGCGTCTGCTGACTGCTGAATTAGAAGACATGCAGCACACTGTGCCTGGACGTGAAGTCTCGAACATCTTTGCATGTGTGTATGGGGTGGGGGTGCTGGCGTGTGCATGTGTGTGTGTTTGTGTGTACATATGTCCCTTGATCATGTGTGTGTACATATGTGTGTGTATGTGTGTATGTGCATGTGTGGTGGTCGTGCGTGTCTGACTGTTTGCCGCTGTGCTGTTTGCTGGTTGCAGAGCACCTGGCCCAGAACATCTCCAAGTCTCACATGGAGACGTGTCAGTATCTGCGAGAAGAGCTGCAGCAGATGACCTGGCAGACCTTCCTCCAGGAGGAGATGGAGAGCTACCAGAACAAGGTGCTGCCCGTCCCCCAGCCACACCCTCAGCCACAGTCCCCATCGCAGGCCCAACCACAATCACAACCACAGCCACCGTGGCTCCATGTTGGGCTCAGAGGATGCTGGAATGCTTGATACCATAAACAACTGCAGGGGGCTTTTGCTCTAGCTCACATGAGTCTCTCTTGGGCTTAGAAAAGGCCGGTATGGTTTGAAATCAGAGTATTTGGAGTTCATTTGAGATGTTTTTTTTTTTTTTTTTAAATGTCTTCTCAAAGCATGGTTGCATAAGCTGGGTTGACGTTCATATTATCATATATTAAATGAGATACATGCAGGTAGGAGTAGAACAGGACGTCCGTGGCGTCTGCCTTTACTGTTCATAAAAATCTTCCTGAAATGCGTCACTGACACTAGTGATGCGAGGGCTTGTTTCTGGGAACGTTCACCTGCGTCTGCTTATGGGAAACGTGTCTCCAATTACCTAGTGCTATGTTAGCACACACCATTTTTACAATTTTCCATATAGTATTCAGGCCTGCATGCAGTCTGACCAGGCCAAAGTGGGGCCAGATTGCAGTTGTTGTATAGAACTTCATTATTCAGATGGCAAAATTAAAAAAGGAAATATTTCTGTTTAAAGGAAATGTCCATTTTATGTCTCTAACAGCTAGTCTGACCAATTTCTCTTAACTGTGAGCTTTCCTGATTATATAAACTAACACTTCTATCTGAAAATCATGCACACACAAAAACATCTCAGCCAAAACAGATTAGAGCAGAACTGACCTCAGGTCATTTGCAGCGATGCTCAGGTAAACAGTCATGCATGGGCCGCATTAGACAAGGTGAAGTGCGTGCAGGGGCCGCCCTGATTCACCCAACCCCGCTTGTGTTCTGTCTCCCCAGCCCAGAGAA